>JBCNJP010000007.1:65958508-66448716 GCA_039602395.1 Deinandra increscens subsp. villosa | reverse complement strand
TTTAATCATCCTCTTGATTAGTTGCCATATTCTTAATCTGAAAGGATAGTTTATGTTCAGGGTTAGAAATTTTTGGAGTTCTAAGATTCATGTCTTGTGTAATATTGGTTTTAACACTTGTGGTTTTGTTTGGAAATTTTCTGTTTACTCTGCTTCCATTATCTGAAGTCTATTTAATTCTTTCATTTGAGTAAAAAAAAATAATCCATCTTGCTTTTTATTTTGATATCAGTATCTTTCTTTGTAATGTGTATACATATTTTATATGTATATATATGCATCTATGTGGAAAATATATGAACACATATCATAACATAAAAACACATTTTATTCATTGCACACACCACATTTCTGGTTGTTATCCAACCAGATCGACAATCCAAGAGATCACCTACAAGTTCCACAAACATAACCATAACATCACAGACACACATAAAATCAGAAATTGTCTTAAGAAAACAACATTCAATCCATCAGAATTATTCAAACAACCACACACACAAAAACAAAATGCAACTACTTCTTCTGGCTCATCCTTCTGCTCCCCTAAACCCTTTAACGCTTCTTGTGCCTCCCAAGAGACGCCATCTTCCCGAATATAGAGGCCGCCTTCTTGTATGCATGGGTCATCTCCTCCTGCTCTTTTTCCCGCTTCTTCAAGCCCTCTGTTAACCTGCGGTTCTCTTCCCTCAACGCCGATATCTCCACCAGGGATCCCATACTCGACCCCGTTGAGTTTTGATGTGTTAGATAAGGATGTGGGAGGCTCGGCCCCGCATAGGACATCCGTGATGGATCAACTCCCGGTGAAAATGGTGCGTACTGATAGGGGTTCGGTTGGTATGGCATCATGGCCTGAGGGTGAAAAGGCGGAGACTGGAAAAATGGCGGGGAATGATGGTATGGCGGTGACGGGTGATACTGATAAGCTGGAGGTGGGTACATCTGTTGCGGATAGGATATCATGCCAGTCATAAATGGGTCATTGTACGCTGGAAGGGTCGGGTTCTGAAGGCTGTTAGAACGCATCAATTGTGGGAAACTGTAACTATCTGCAACTGGCTGCCAATATTTCCCCTGTAGTATCGCAGCCACGTAGGGGTCCCTCCTATCATTAGCCAACATAGCGATTGGGTCAGTCACGGGCACTTCAACCAAGTTCTCGTCCGTGGGCATAAAGTTCACCGGTTCCTGCTGCATGGGTACTGACTCATCAGGCCCACTCTCGTTGTCGGCCTGATAAGCCGGGGAAGCGAACACATGATACGAGTGATGTTCAGAGTGGTGGCTAACGGTGTGACCAGCTGAAACCGCGATTACGACCTGAGGGTGAGGTTGTGGGTTCCCCTCGGGCTCCTGTTCTTCCTGAGGTTCTTCTTCCTCTTCCTGTGGTTCATCCTCCTCTTCCTCCTGGTCTGGTGGTGTGGTAATGACGGCCATAGCCGCTTCCCACTGTTCGTCAGTAACCATAATTGTGTTTGACTGATGAACCCTCATGCGCGGATGCTGACTTCTTTTCTTTGGGGGTTTCGGTATGTCAGTGGTCGATGCAGCAGGTGAAGGTGTCTTCTTCTTCTTGATGAATGCGGAGGGTGAAACAAGGTATCCTGACAGATCAGGACTAAACTGAGCTGCTGGCTCGCTTGGACCCTCATCGGGCTTCTTGCCTTTGCTTGACTTGCTTGACTTTTTGCTATCTTGACTGCTGGATTTTGATGAAGATCGTACAAATCGAAGCATGCTGTCTGGTACCTGTTCAAATATTATACACATTTACTTAGTATATATATTACACAAATATATATATATATATATATACAATCATTGTCTTTGGCTTATTCTCTAATCTCTTAGAGTTGCATACTTAAGAATTTGAAGACTTAAGGTTCTTAAATTCGTCTGTTAGGTTTCATCGAGTCTTATTGTACCTGTGGATAGGAATTGCAGTTAGCTAGGCTGAAACTACTATCGACCTTACACTAAACCTCCATAACTGCCTAACAGACAAATTTCTTCCACTCAAATCCCTAATCCTTATTTTAACAAGTTAATATTGTGATCGAGTTTAGGTTCAAGCTTAGGGGTCTTAAACACCTAATCTGCTGGAACCTGTGGCTCTGATACCAACCTGTCACACCCCGCCCGAACCGCCTGTCAGGTACGGGAGAGGTGTTGTGGAAAACAGGCTGTCAATATCAGATACACGCGGAAGCAACAGAATATAATAATATTAAACAACTGTTTACTTAGTTACAAACAGCCTACTACGTTTCATAATCTTATAAGTAAATAAGATAACATTAGGTTTGACCTAGCATCCTAACAGAATGCTAATAACTGGGCCCGATGATTCTTGACATCATTATGGATCACTATCTTCTTATTACTCGAGGATTCACTTGGTCATGATGAGTTCCTACTGATTACCTGCAAAATTTGTAAACCACTGATATCAACAACTATGAAGTTGTTGGTGAGCCGTATCCTAACCTGTTATTCAAATATTTCACAATGCTATTGGCCCCTACATAATTTTTCTACATGAATGGCTAGAATGTAACCGACAAGATATATATATAAATTACGGGGTACAACACATGCACCAAGTATTTCTAGCATACTAGTCACGTAGTATTTTGCACATTTCATGAGATACGAATTTTGGTAACCAATATAGCACGCAACTGTTGCTCCACAATGATTATTTGTGGGCCAAAAACTGTTATATAACGAGGTAGGAAATAATACGGAACTCACAGTGTTTTATCTGTTGAACTTTGATAGGGCACTTTATCCACTAATTGTTATTGACGTTGCGTACCTAGATTCAATAAATAAGATCTTTTATTATATTGCAATTTCTATTTGGTCAACCGGTGTTGGTAACTTCTTATTAAAATTTCATGGAATATTATATATATATATATATATATATATATATATATATTATAAATTAAGTTTTATGAAAGTATAGATATTCAACTAAATTTTCTTCATAAAGCTTGGGTATCCTGCTTTCACTGATTTTAGTTATAATTCAATATATTTTATAACAACTTTATATAAAAATTCAAGTATTTTAACTATGAGGGGTTTGCGGACCATTTATTAAAATATGATCGAGCTCGTGGTCCGCAGCTTCGGAATTAACAGTGGAGGAATAATTTCAATTCGGTTTACTTTCCGGTTGTGAGGTTTTGTTTATTCACAGCCCACACCGATTTAGTAATTGGTCTTCTAGTCACCATAATATTCACTTAACCATCATCTATTTTTTTTATTAATTGATTGAGATAGTCTAATTGATTCCAAAACGCTTCCTAATTTGTTTGTTTTCACCCATCATGACTCTATGAGTCTCTATTGTTTTAGTGGTTCCCGTAAATTCCTTAATTCCTAGCTACCAAAGGGGTTTATTCATGACTTTTATAGATTTTTAAGGTTACTAATCCAAGGGCCTCATATATATTTACATGCATCGAGAGATAGTACCTTATGCAGAAACACTTGTACAAATGCCTATCTTCTTCCTTGCACCCCTTGTCGAACAGCAGCCCCTTCCTTCGTCTTATAGCCTCATACCTTTAACAATCCAACATTCTTTGAGAACTTAGGGCTTACATACAACTTTAACTTGAAGTAATAATCTACCATGGGGCTTGAAATCCATCTCAATTTTCAGTTATCTTAAAATAATTCAAGTTAACCATACATACCTTGTAATGGCTTGTAAGCTCTTGATCAATCCACTTGGTCAGGCTCGAAAACCCCTCTTGATTTTTCTGAATTCATGCTTTAATCAGTTCCATACACCCTCATATATCTTAATATACTAACAATTTCACAAGAGTTTCAACTTGAGAACAATTACCTTGATATTATTATGAAAAGGTAAGTCTTGAGAAGCCCATCTCCTTTCACGAGCTCTGGAAGTTTCCCCCTGATCGAAGTGGGTGCTGAATGGAGTGCAGGGACTGTGCTGTGAATGTATTATAAGGTGGAAAGAGGACAACATCCTCGTGGAGATCGCATGGGCCATTTGTGGTTCACTAAAGTGGGTTTAAAGAAAAGAAAGGTGGGCCGCAGATAATTTTTCTTGGGCCTGTGTTCCAACTTTTTGGGCCGGTGGGTATGGAACTCAGTGGATCGAACCATTCCTTTATTAGCCATTAACGGTTTACGAGCCGATACTTGACACTAGTTCGAATCGCGGTTTTTCATTTATCTTTAAGCTTGAGTGTTACATAGGGTGCACTGTACTGTCTCTCTATACCCTTCTCTCCACAGAACATATTCAATTCAGCATTTTTAAATTTTGTTCCGTTGTCCGATCTAATAGCCTTGACCTTCTTGTTCAGCTGATTCTCTATAAGCGTGACAAACTGTTTCACTAAAGTTGGAGTTTCATGCTTGTTTGATAAAAAGAAGACCCAAGTGAATCGTGAGTAGTCATCCACAATCACGAGATAGTAAGAGAATTTGCTGATGCTTTGTACTTGCATTGGCCCAAATAGATCCATGTGAAGAAGTTGTAATATGGACGACACTGAATTTGCTATCTTCGGACGGTGCGGTAACTTGTGTTGCTTCCCCTTCGCACAAGCCACACATTTTTCTACAGTAGATAAATCTTTGATAGGCAGTTTTCTGACATGTTCTCCCTTTGCCAGCTTGGTCAAATTCTTCATGTTAGCATGCCCCAGACGCCTATGCCATAATAAAGCTAAATTCTCATTTTCTTTGGATATAAGACAGGCTACTTCTGAGGTTGGAGGTTGACCCATATTAAGCTGATAAGAATTTCCTCTTCTGGGAGTACGCATCAAGATGCACTCCTCTGGAATTTTGACACCTGGCTTAAGTATGATGCATTCCTTGCCGTTGAACAAGACTGAATATTCCCTATCACAAATTTGTGAGACACTGAGCAAACTGTGAGATAATTCTTCCAGATAGTGCACATCAGAGAACGTCAAACTTCCATTTCTCACTACTCCTTTCTTGCTTATTCTTCCACCTACACCACCTGCAAATGATACTCCTCAGCCATTGAAGTCTTATACATCTTCCAAAAGGGATAAGTCTCCGGTCATATGTCAGGAGCAACCGCTATCAACGTACCAGAGATTGTTGATAGATCTTCTTGGCTGTCCCTACAAGAATCAGAGATCAGTGAGATTCAGGTACCCAGGCCATAACAGATCTGGGTACACCTTTGGAATCAATGTAATTAACTAATTGGAGGGTCATTTCTGGCTTTGATTCAATCACACTCAAGCTTTGAGTGTTGTCTTTTGGTTTCCAAACAGGGTGTTTCTGTGGTTTCGTCACATTTGGTGAGTTCTTGACTGCCACAGGTTTCTTTTGTGGTGATGTGGCCTTTTTACCAGCTGGCTTTTTAACAGGTGTCCACTCAAGTTTCAGTTTTGTGTAAACAAGTTGTTTTGTTTGAGTGACACCTTTTTGTTTTAAAACCTGTTGCTCAACCTTTGCTTTTCCATTAGGTTTATTAACTCTTTTGACTTTAGCCACTTGTTTCTCAACAAATTCTGGTTTTATCTTATCATTCCTTTTGTAAACTCCTTTAGATATATAAGTTGGTTTTGGAGTTTTGGCCACATTCCACTTTTCAACAACAGGCTTTGTCACCGGTGCCTTTGTGTTTGAAACCTTAGACTATTGAGTCTTCATTGGTTCTAAACATTGCTTCCCCTGAGATAAAGCTTGTTGCTTTTGCTTTTGCTTTTCTCCTGTCATCGTTTTCTCCAACATACTAGTCCGTGGGTTTTGCGGATAGTATGGTTGAAATGGTCTATTCACACAATTAGCAGCAAAGTGTCCTGGTTTTCCACATTGAAAGCAATTCATGAGTCTAGGCCCATTGACATGACTACAGAGGTATGAGCGTCTTGGGTAAGACGACTTCCATTCTGGCTTATCATCCCATTTGTGTATAACATGTTTTGTAGCTTTTTCCGGTTGTGTGATTAAACAAAATTGTTCTGATTTAGACTTGTTTGTTCTATTGAAAGTCGACACAACCTGGGGATAAGCAACAAAGTCCTTGGGCTTAGTCTCACGACCAACTTTAGTGTTAGGCACGCGAATTTTAAAACCATTAACTGTTTCATTGGAATCAGGAACATGTTTTGATAACAATGATACAACTAATTGTTCTGACTTGGATGTATTAAGTTCTGACACAGATGCCAGAACATCGTCCTTAGGTAAATTAGACATTAAACTACTAGACACATGACATTCATTGACTTTCAAACATTCAACTTCCTCCCCAGAAACATCTTCAATACCTACTTCATCTGCACATGAAACAAGGGTGTCAGAAGAACCAACATCATCTTTTAATGGTTCCTGGGATGGACCCGATTTACTTGTGGATGCCATTGTTTCGTTCTGATTACCCAACCCATACAACATGTGTTTCTCATTTTCAAATTCCTCTTCTGTCATAGGTTTCACTCCAACCAAACACTATCTATAGGAGGTCCTGCTTCATGCATTTCAGATGTTGTAAAACCGAGATACGATCTTACTACTGCGTGTATCAATCAATCATAGTAACAACGAATGTAAATAAGAGAAATCTTATTGATCACTTGAAGATACAATGAAGTTCTCTCTTGTTTCTCTCTCTAGAAAACACACACAGAAAGGTGTAGAATGACTGAACTAGTACCAACTCATTCTAACACACACCTATTTATACTAAGTGACTAACTGCTCAGCGTACCACGTGGTACGCCGGATCATATGGTCCGCCGGACCATATGGTACGCCACCTATGATATAATCACTACAACACATTCTAAGACACGCTCACATAGATACAATACACGAGACACTCATAGCATCGGGATATGCTCTAACAAACTCCCCCTTAACGTGTAGTGTATCTATATTCTAACAAAACTTCAGTCTTCAATCTTCAACATCGCTGCATCCGATCTTCAACTTGAAATCTTGTCGATAATAGAGCTTGCATGGCTGGATCACTCTTGAATCATCTTCAAACTTCAAGATCCACTTGTGAAAGACATAACAAACTTCCCCTTTTACCATGCTTGAGTCTTGACACATATAACCTGCAATTTCAGAAGACAGAAACGCGGTTTTCTTTTCCTTTTGAAAATTAATTTATTCTTGGCGCAAAACTTCTCTTCGAGAATCCAAGATATAGTTTTGAAATTTGATTCCGTATCACATGTCGATCGGTCGAAAATAAATAAGAAATAAAATCTTTTTGAATTTTTGAAATTTTAAATGAAAACACACCGAAAATCTTTTTGATTTTTCTAAGATAATGCTAAAACACACCTAAAATCTTTTTGAACTTTTCAGATATGAAACATAAAATACAATACAGAATTAGACACTATTTTTGTCTTTTGCGAGAAAGATCACAACTTGGGATCATTTTGAACATGACATGCTGAACTACACTTCAATTTCAATTACTTCAGCACATAAGTCATGTCGATTACTGGTATAGTTTGTCCATCTTAAACTCAGGCACAATCATACTCATAACATCTGGATATGTTATTATATTGATTTGATTTGCTTTGACCAGTGTACCCCACACTATCAGACATACTCAGATATGTATTTTCTTTTATATCACACTTTGTGATTTCATTTGTGATTTAATCACATAATGATTGTATTCATGATTTAGTCAACTGTGTTTCATGCAAAAAGAAATAAGAACGTTAAATCGTCTACCTTAAGGTCGATCTTTCGATACGCAGATAGGGCCTCGGATTTAACAAAATAAGAAAATAAAAACAAGTTGAAATTGTATAACTCAACAACAATCAGGTCGGTACTCCCGTACACGCAGAGAGAGTCCGATGAGTTATACGAAACACCAAAGAAAATAAAGCAGAACGTCAAACGAACAACAATCAGGTCGATCTTTCGATACGCAGAGAAAGTCCGATCGTTTGACAAAATAAAGAAAATCAAACAAGTTTAAATCTTTGCAAAATGAACACATGTATACACAGTGACTTCTCATTTTCTTTTTCACATATCTTTTCTTGATATATCATGAGATACGCATCAAGATGTTGTTCAATTGGTCAAGCATTAGAATTTAATGTATATCACATTTGAATACTTTCTGATTTAATGTCGAGCCTACCAAGCACATCGAACAATGATCTGATGGCTTTTTCATCTAATTTATCCACGAGTCAGACACGTAAGCCAATGTACCATCATTTCCCAATTATGTCGGATACAATTTCTCATTTTTCAATGTTTTTGTATTTTCTGTTTTTCAATGTTTTTGTATTTTTCCATTTTTCTCCCCCTTAAAATGAAAACTCTATTTTTGGATTTTCATTTTAATGCAAACAAAAACACAAAGACGCTATTTTTGGTTTTTCAATTTTCTCCCCCTAAACTACATACGGAATGTAAAAAGAAAGAAAATTGACCTTTCGACATGGATACCTTTCAGGTTTAGCTTTCAGAAAAAAAATTCTATTTTGAAATTGGATATTTCTTGAAATTTAACTTAAATCAGCATAATACTTTTCTATCAGCAACTTTTCAATCACCGATAGGTCTTCTAAAAGTACCCGCACACTGGTCAAACACGTCAGTTTATAAATGACCCGAAGCGAATCGCTTCTGGTCGACCAATATCTTGGTTTCCTTTCGAAACCACTTTAGGTTTCCAGTGTTGTTGTTTTAGTAAATCAGTATTTGATGAACCTGTCACAGTTGATTGTGACGAACAACCTACATATGGAATATTTTGAAAACGCGGAATAAATCTTCCTTGGGTTTTGAAAAATGTAGGTTGTGAATATTCATCAAATACTCTGCCATATTCATCAATGAATCGTGTTTGGCAGCTTTACCAACATGTGGAACCCTTCCTTTTCTTGAACTAGAAGCAGCAGAAACCGGACAATTTTGTGCCATATGCCCCTTTTGTCGGCAATTGTAACACAAACGATTGTGTACATTTCTTCGTTTTGGAACCTGCATAGCGTCACATATATATTCATCTCCAAAATGAGCATAAAAATTATCATATACCTGTTGACGATGATCATGAACCCATTTAGATGTTGGACTCTTTGGAGTAGAATTTGATCCACTAGAAGAATATTTTGCAGACTGATTCTTCTTGTTCCTTGGATCAACAGTCTTCACAAATACTTCGGCAATTTTCTGAGCATCCACGCAATGTAGCGGAAATTCTTTATCCGAAAATATTTGTTCCGAACCCTTGAGTTTGTAAAACCTCTCGGGTTGAACCTTCTCAGCCTTGAAGACATCTTTGCTTACTTGCTTCACATCAACTCTTTTCAGTTTCTATTGTTTTGGAACATTAACTTTATCAGTTTTGCTTGTAAATCCCAAACCAACACTCTTTCCTGAACCCTTCTCTCCCAGTCCTAGAGATTGATGCCCATTCTTCGCCAACCTGGAAAATTCAGCTTTAACCTTCTTGAGATCTTTTGGAGCATTGATAATTGTTTCATCTATGTCAGTTTTTGAATTTGTTGATTTCTCTTTGTTAGTAGATGAAGAACCAGATACACCCTTTTGAGCTTCAGAATTCTCAGTACTCTTATCTGTTTCCTCTGTATTTCCTTCAACAGATTTAGAACTAACAAATTCAGAATAATCACCAGTCTCAACCTTTTCTTTCAAATCATGAACGCCTTCTTTAAGACTTCCTGGTGGTGACACGGTTTTGTTAAACATCTTCTCAAAATTCTCATCTTTTGCCAAAAAACTTTTAAAAGATTGTGAGTTAGTAACATTGTTCAAAAGACGTTTTGAATCAATGACTTCAAGCTTTAATTCAGAAATTCTTTGATGAGCTTCAGCTAACTCTTTTTCTGTTGCAATGAGCTTCTTTGCCACTTTATTAGTTTCATACTTTTGCAATCTTAACTCATCTAATCCAGCCAACAATTCCTTCTCAAGTTTATCTTCATTTCTTTTCTGAATATCCAAATTTGCATTTTGCAACTTGTTTACTCGAACCAACTCCCTCTTCTCATCAAGTAACTTTTCTATATCAGTCTGATAAGATTGAATCTTAGTAGCTTGATCATCAGAAAGTTTAGTAAGAGTATCAAGTCTGAACTTGGATTTGTCAAAAAGATTTTGAAAATCTGTTGCAGTATCCTCAGCTTCATCTTTCCATTTCGTCACTTCTTGAACTAATTCATCCTTTTCTTCAGATAACTTTGTAACTTTCTGTTCAAACTCTTGTTTAACACTTTGAAATTTTGATTCTTTCTCAATAATCTCTGCTTGTACATCTGAAAACTTTTCTTTCTGAGAAGAAAATTCTTGAATTAGAACTTCTAAATTTTGCTTTTCAGTTGTCAAATCTTCTATCTTTCTTTTATTTTCATCCACAAACAACTCATTTTCTTTTATCAATGCTTGAATCTTCTTGTCCTTTTGAGAACAGAACTCACAAACAGATTCATAGCCACTATTTCCAGAACCACTTATTTCAGATTCAGAATCAGTTACTTCTCCTTCATCATCACTATGAACAATTTGAGCAATCATCGCAGATGCGGGAATCCACGTAGACTCATCATCGGAATCGGGAGTACAATAAGTACCTTTATCCGATTTTTGGACGCTTGACTCAGAAATAATAGCAGTTAAAGCAATTGGATCAGAAGTGTGTCCCCAATCATATTGTTTATCTACTTGAGACACCAAAGCTGTTGGAGACTTTGATGAAGAAATATATGATTTTGAACACTCACGAGCAAAATGACCAAAATTAGAACATTTGAAACATTTTACCTTTGATTTGTCTATGCCAACCTTGCCATTTGGATTAAAACTTTGAAATCCGGTCTTTTTCTTGAATCTTTTAAGTCTTTGGGCTAACATTGCAAGTTGCCAATTAATGTCCATTTGTTCAAGGTTATCTGGATCAATCTGATCAAAATCTTCTCCAATCAAATTAGATGTTGTCAAACCACCATTCAGCAATCCATAATATGAAGATAACAAAGATAAAATTAATGCTACATGCTCATCTGGTGTTTTTGCAGAAAACGAAGTCTGACTCGAATTATTGGAATAGTGAAGTTACACCCTCTTGATGAATTTGCAGAGTTTCCTGAATCATGACCAGCAACAAAAGCTGTTTGAGGTGGATTTGATGAATTAACACCAAAAGATTTAGACTTTGCATTGATACTTGCAGAATTTTGACCATGATACACTTCAGGATTTTGGAATTGAGCAGTTGACTTGTTTGATGTCATCATTTCCATCTCTCTAGCATGAAGCTTTCCGGTCAAATCATGAAATGATAATGCAGAATATTCTTTATCATGAGTAAGCAATAATACATAGTTTTCCCACTTTTCCGGTAATGCTTCCATCAATTTCTCTTTTAATTCCTCCTCGGTCTTTTCAATTTTAACAACTTTCATCTCACTAATCAGATGTGAAAACCTTGAAACAAGAGCAGAAATGTTTTCTTTTTCATAGTGTTGAAAATTTCCAAATTCCTTGTTTAGCACTTTTTGTCTACTCTTCTTATATTGGTCATTGCCTTCACATCGAGCAGATAAAGCATCCCATAACTGTTTAGATTTCTTGTAAGTACTGAATTGATGCAACAGCTCAGTAGGTAAAGCCATGGTAAGATAACCATAAACTTTTTGTTCAAGCTCATAACTTTTTCTTTCATCCTTATCAAAATCTTGAATTTCTTTATACTATCCATCTGCAGTTGGACGTACATACAACTTTTGAATAGGAATCCATAAATCAATATCGTTTGTGCTGATGTATGCAGAAAAACGTTATTTCCAATTTTGATAATCTTCCAACTTTAATAGCTTAGGAACTTTCTGACTTGTTCCTATTTTATTATCAAAATTGAGCATAGCTTGTACCGTGCTTTGCATAGCAGCAAATGCTTGAAAATCAGACATTTTTCACCGAAAATAATACTGTAAAAACTTCGAACTCAAAAACGGAGGTCTTCCAAGCAGATTCTGGAGGTCAAAACTGGACGGTACTGGCCGTAGGCGGGTACAAGTCCTAGATCTCGTCGAGACGAACGTTTTGGCTGGTATTAGCTCCCGTAACTCTTTACGGTTCTCAAGTTACGTCAGTTTTAGTGAAGGTTACTTTTCTGCCAGCGGACCAAACCAAATTCAGCGGACCAAATTTGCACTCAACGGGCCAGTTCTGGGTCAATTTAACTAGCGGACCAGATTTGTACCTGCGGACCACTTCCGGATCAAATTCACCAGCGGACCAGATGCGGACCAGATATCCTCAGCGGATCAAATTTGGTACGGCGGACCAAGTGGTACGGCGTAACTGCCAGCGGACCAGAAAGTAACCGCCACGGACCAAACTTTGAAGATTGCCTGGGCGGACCAGTTGCGGACCAAGTGGTCTTCAAGCGGACCAGACGCGTTTCACGCGGATTTCGATGGATTTTTTTAATTTTTTTACGTTTTGAGCTAGAAAATGGATCAGTAAGGTGCGAAATCACTCCAGAAACACTCAGAAATCATTTTTTATCACAGAAACACTCGGAATTGGAAGAATTTGATGAAAATGTGAAGAAACCAAAACTTTCTCTCTCTAAAAATCCGAAAATTGATCAAAAACACAGCAGTAGAGCAACCAAATGCTTTGATACCACTTGTAAAACCGAGATACGATCTTACTACTGCGTGTATCAATCAATTATAGTAACAACGGATGTAAATAAGAGAAATCTTATTGATCACTTGAAGATACAATGAAGTTCTCTCTTGTTTCTCTCTCTAGAAAACACACACAGAAAGGTGTAGAATGACTGAACTGGTACCAACCCATTCTAACACACACCTATTTATACTAAGTGACTAACTGCTCAGCGTACCACGTGGTACGCCGGACCATATGGTACGCCACCTATGATATAGTCACTACAACACATTCTAAGACACGCTCACATAGATACAATACACGAGACACTCATAGCATAGGGATATGCTCTAACAGATGTTGATCTATCTATCTGGTCCTCCTCAAAGATCAAACCTATAATATCTCTAGGCACAGGTTGAGGAACATTGTTCTTATTCTTTTCAGTGAAACTAATTCCTATTCCTCCTTTATCTTTTCGAAATCTAACATCGGTGATGCAATTGGACAAAGCCTTACCTTCCTGAAGCATTCTCTTGTTTCTCATTTGGTTCACATCTAATTTTACTTTCAATTCATTGTTCTGGTGCTTAAGTTCATCTATCTGCTTACTAAGCTCAACTATTTCTAACTTAGCATTGTCATACAGGAGAGTTTTCTCAGTTGCCAGTTTTTGATATTTCACAATGTCTAGTTTCTGAGCTTTTACCTTCTCCTCATTCTTTTGCCATCTACCCCTGAATGAACTCCTTTCGCATTTTATCTCAAACAGTTCTATCTCATAATTTTACAAATTTGCCAAAGTCCAGGAATTAAACGTGCACAAGTGGGATTAGTACATACCTTGATGTTATCAACCTCAGCAGCAAAGGCTTCCTTGTCTTCCACCAGGTTCTCTTCAGGTTTCTCATCAGTGACAACAAATGCATGCTCTTCCTCATCATCCTTTTCCATAGCAGCAATCATTGCATGCGACAGGCTAAGCTCTTTCATCTGAGTAGTCCAGTCATATCCACCTCCTTCCTGTACAACCAAAGCACTTGACTCTGCCTTTCCTTTGCTATCTACTGTTTTCCTTTCTTCTGTTCTTTCTCTCCTCGGCTTGGTGCACTCTCTTGCGAAATGCCCGTACTCGTCACAGTTGTAGCACCTCAGCTTGCTCTTGTCAATCCCCATCCTTATCTTATCTTGATCCTTCCACACATTTCTCCCAGTCTTTGCCATGAACTTCTTTGCTCTGAAAACAGCCATTGCCATTTGCCAAGAAACATCTAACATCTCTACATCTTCAGGATTTATCTGGTTTAGCTCACCCGAAAGCATATCAGCAGGTACTAAAGTTCCGGCCATAAGAGCATGATAACTGTTCATAAATCCCATTCCGAGGGCAAAGTTGGGATCATTTGTAGCATCAGGGTTGACACCTCCACTTGAACTTGCTTGAGGTTGTGCCACAAATGCAGTTGACTTTGTGACAGAGCTTGGTCCACTCCCAGTTGACTTTCCATCTTGCTTAGACTCCACTTCTTCTGACAACAGTGCTTGGTTCAGTTTTCCCGCCAAACTAAGAGAGCTTATATGGTTCAACTCTCTCTGCTTGTCATCAATAAGTTTTGATTTCAGTTTGTTGATCAACTCATTAAGAGATAGCTCACTCAGCTTGTTGTTGTCTTTAATGATAGAGATGTTGGTATTCCAGGATTTGGGTAAGCTATTCAGCAGTTTTAGATTCTTATCTTCCTGATCTGGTTCAACATTGTAGCTTGACATTTCGGCCATCAGAGACACGAACCTTTGCACTTGTGCTTCAAAGGATTCTCCTTGAATGTGGTTGAACAGATTGAATTTCTGCTTCAGCATTTGCTTGCGGCTTGCCTTTATGTCTGGATTTCCTTCATATGCCACTACCAAAGCATTCCAGAGTTGCTTTGCAGTCTTGCAGTGCTTAAATCCTTGTGCAATATCTGGTGTTAGTGCCATAGTCATGATAGCAAACGCCCTCTCAGCTTTGTTACATCTTTCCCAATCATCATCATCATATTCGTCTTCCTTTTTAGCCTTCCCCGCATTAACTCCTTCTGAGTGTGTAGGCGTGTATGGCCCATGAATTACTGCTCTCCAAAGTCTAATATCAACACTCTTCAAGTGGTTTTCAAATCTATATTTCTACTCCAGAAAGTTATCCGCCGATGTGAGTCTTGGTGGACGAGTGATGGATCCGATCTCAAAATCCAACTTCTGATACATGCTCGGTTCGAAATCCATAACGTAAGCTTAGGAAAACTTAAAACTAAAGTCCAAATGTCCAAAAAGAGAGATTACGATCGTAAACACCTGATTACGATCGAGAACACCTGATTCCGATCAAGTCACACAGCGAGTCATAAACACCTGATCGTAAACACTGATTACGATGGAAGCTAATCGTAAACGTCGATTCCGGCCGAGAAAATTGTAAACTTCGATTACGATTGATGATTCCGGCAAAGAAAAGTCGTAAACACCTGATTCAGACAAAGTACAATTGTAAACACTTAAAAATCGCAGCTTGAACTCGTAAACACGTTTCCGATGATGATCTTCAAGAACTTGCAGTCGTAAACACACAAACAAACCCAGAAATTGATCGTAAACCTCAAGAACAGCAGCAGTGCAGATCGTAAACACCTCGAACAGCTTCTAATCCTTCAAAACTCGAACCTTTTTCCAGAAAACACTTGAATCCAATTGTAAGGAACTTCAATTTTGAAGAATTCCGGCTGAACTACAGTTTTGACAATTCCGGCTGAAGTTGAAGCGGAACTACCACTTCAAGCGGAACAACAAGTTCAAGCGAAAAGAAGCAGTTTTGTCTCTTAGTGAATATTCCGGGTGAACTCGATTATCCATCAGATAATGAGTTCAACCTGACTTTTCCTGAGATGTCTTTTCAGCAGTCCCATCCTGCAAAAGCTTCTCGTATGCTTCTACATCTGCCCAAGCCGCTATCCAAAAGTAGATTGTTGCTGTCAACACGCAAGTCATTTCAAATGTCGAAGTTTATTCTTTTGGTAGCTTAGATTTGACTTTGTAATGTACGATCTAGATTAGATCACATGAGATCAATGGCTGTGATTGATCTCATCTGCACTATATATAGCTTGTTACCTCTTAGTTTACACAGCGTGGTTATCACTTGTAATAGTGTAGCTTTGAGTTAATGCAAATAGTGCCGAGTATTTGATACTTTGTTGTTACTACTATTCTGCAAATCAAGCATTTACATTATACAAGAATTCAACATTGCTTAAGAAAAGTAAAATATAACTTAATTCCGCAAGGTTATATTTGCAAGTAAAGGGCTTTGTTTAAGTTTAACACTGACTTATAACGATCCTACAATTGGTATCAGAGCTTTGGCTCTCTACTTTGAAGACTTCTAGTGCTTCAAAGTTGATACTTTACTTGCTTACTAAATTACTAAGCTTTTTCTGTTTTACAAAACTGTTTTTCACAATGACTGATTTAACTCTTGGTTCACTTAATGGTAGCTCTAACAAACCACCAATTTTCACTCCTGATGACTTTGATACTTGGAAACTCAGGATGGAAGGTTTTGTTAGAAGCCTAGACAGACGCATTTGGAACAGGTTGACTGTAGGTCCTTACAATCCAACTATTCAATCTGCTGACGATGCCCAAGTGAAAATACCAAAACCACTAGACAAATATGTTGAAGCTGATTACACTGAGCTTGAATATGATCACAAGGCCTACTGGACACTCCAGGCTGCATTACCCAACTCTATACTTGTAGGGTTCAAGGGATATAAGACAACACATGGCTTGTGGAATGCTCTCAGTGAAATGTATGAAGGGTCTAGTGAAGTTAAGGAAAACAAGAAAGATGTTTTGAAACAAAGATATGAAAACTTTACTTACAAAACTGGTGAATCTATGACCAACCAGTATCTTAGATTTGTTTCACTTCTTGATGAATTGCAAAAGGTAGAAGTAAAAACTGAACAGGCTGATGCCAACAGAAAGTTCTTGAGATCATTACCTCCAGCTTGGACTGTCTACACAGTCAGCATCAGGGAGTGCAAGGATCTCAAAAAGCTTAAACTAACTGAACTCCATGGAATCCTTAGTGCTTATGAAATGGAGCTTAATTTTAAGCAGAACAACTTTCCTGAAGCATCAGCACAGTTGCAAACCACTGCTTTGGTTACAACTGATTTTCAAAAGATCTCAAATTCATCTCAATATCACTCACCCTCAGTCAGTTTCATTGAGTCACCTAGAGGCTCAGAGAGTTCTTCAACACTGTTTGACAACTCTCACTCTGCCTATGTGGCAACTAACTCATCTCAAGGCTTCACACGTGAAGACTTGGAATGCATAGGGGCAGATGATCTAGAAGAGATGGACATTTTAACTCAATTGGATATGGTTTCTATAAGGGCCCAAAGATTTTATAAAAGAACTGGAAGAACTTATAAAGGGTCAAAGGGATCATCAATTGGGTTTGATAAATCTAAAGCTAAATGTTATAATTGTCACCAACTTGGCCATTTTGCCAGGGAATGCAAGCAGCCAAGGAGAGATGGACAGAACAATAACAATAATGTCCAACAGAGATCAAACCATGGAAGCAACAACAGCAGCAGTCAACAAAACAACAACAACAGCAACCAGCAACCAACTCAACCAAAACCACTTGGAAATCAAAATGTGGTGGCAGCTGTAGCTAACCAGACTGAATGCTATGAGTGGGATGACTTTGTCACTGAGTTTGAGCCAATCAACCATGCTTTGATGGCTAAAGAAGATTCAACTAAACAGGTTAATGAGATTCCTGAAAATGTTTTGGAAAATCTGTGCAGCTCTGCATGCATAGAACAAGTGGCAAAATACAGGAAACACAACACTGATCTGATTGATGAAATTTCCAACTTGAATGAGTTAAAGAATTGCTTTAAGAAAACTGAAACTGCATACATCACCAAAATTGAAAATTTAAACAAAGAATTTGATGTTTTGAAGCAAACTAACTCCATTTTGGAAACACAATTAGAGGACTTGTTGAACAAGCTAACAATTTCAAGACAAGAAACAAAAGATGCAAAACTGAAAATGATGTTCTTGAAATTAAGCTAAAAGATGCCTTGTTCACCTGTGACAAATTCCAAACAGCTAACAAGAAAGCTGAGAAACTTTGGAATGGGGCAATGCATGGGAAAGCAGGTATTGGGTACAACAATGTTGAACCACCCAAGAAATACTCACCTGTTATTGCTCCAATCCAGGCACTTCAGAAGTAGTGCAGTGTGAGTCTAATTGTTGACAGCAATGCATCTTCCTCATCTGAATCAAAATCTATTGAACCATCTTCAAACTGTGAAGTCAAAGATGCTAGAACTTCAGCATCTGTTGACCAATCCAGGGTTTTAAAACCAAAAGTTGCTTTTCCACCACCAACTATTTATGAGCCAAAAGACTCAAAAGTTGGAGGCAGACTACCTGAGCAGCCAAAACCAAGTGAAACTGAAAGAATGGGTAAAATTACTTACCACCAGGTCACTAATGAAAAAATAATCAAAAACACAGATTCTTACCAAAGAAAAATGTTTGAATGTGTTTTCTGTGGTGAAAAAGGCCACATGGCTGCAACATGCAAATTCAACCCATTAAGCAAAGGTCAAGACTTGTTAAAACCCAAAAATGTTTTTACTCAGAAAAGATCTACAGGTAGAATCTCACCTGTAAGAAGTAACACAATGAAGTATTTTGATACTGAGTCAAACAAAATTTTAATTGGGAATAACAAAAATGGAAGTTTTTCAATCTTAAAATCAAACAGAGTTCCGGCTGAACTTCAACCGGAAAAATTTTCAACCGGAAGAGAAGTTCAACCGGAAATCTTCAAAACACTCAGATCAATTACTGCACCTAGACAACGACCCAGGGTTCAGTTCACTGATGAGTATGACTATTTTGAAGGTCAAAATAGGAGAAACCCATCTAGAGGAAAAACCTTCTCTAGAGAAAATTTTGTGAAAAACAAGCAAAACTCTCAACCAAAAGTTCCTTCTAGCTCACATGGAAGTGCAACTGCTGCATTACATAGTGAGAGATCTAGCCAAACCAACAAATTTTCAAACTTTAATGCTAGAATCTCACCAGTGACTAGAGTTGATCAGACCTACATCTCACCCAGTGAGTTGCCAAAGGTTTTGACCAACAAACAAAAGAAGTATAGGGAATATAGAGAGAGGAAAATTGCTGAAAGAAGGCTTAGCAAAACTGACAAGCAATGTCAATCAAGTGCACAGTCTGAACACTTGAATATTGATCAAGATGATCTGTTGAATGAGGATCCAATATTAAATACTTTAGTACTTAAAGAATACAAGTACTATGATGCTTCTGGCAAGCCCAAGACCTCAAAGGCTTGGGTTCCCTTTAGAAATTAATCAATTTCCTTTGTGTGTAGGTGCATAATAAAGGCCAACAGAGCCTATGGGTAGTTGATAGTGGATGCACTTGCCACATGACAGGAAATAAGCATGTACTGGAAAACCCCAAAATCATAAATGGAGGTCCTGTAGCCTTTGGGAGTGCAAAAGGACACATTACTGCACAAGGTGCTGTCAGTAATGGGATGCTTACCTTTGACAAGGTAAATTTTGTTGACACATTAAATTTCAATTTACTTAGTGTCTCACAAATGTGTGACAAGAATTTGAATTTGATGTTTACTGAGAAAGAGGCCATAGTCTTGAAACCTGGTGTTAAAATCCCTGAGGAACTTGTGTTGCTCAGAGCACCTAGGAGAGAAGGACTATATATTTTGGATATGTCTACTGCCACTCTAGCCAGTGGAATTGCATGCTTTATATCCAAAGCCTCAGTGGATGAGTCTGATTTGTGGCATAGGAGGTTATGTCATGTTAATTACAAGAACATGAACAGAATAGTGAATCTCAGCTTGGTTAAGGGTCTTCCTAACAAGCAGTTCAACTATTCTGAACACTGTGTTTCTTGCCTCAAGGGTAAGCAACACAAGACCTCTTTCAAGCCCAAAACTGAGTCTTCTATCACTCAACCTCTAGAACTTTTGCATATGGATCTGTTTGGTCCAACTAGAGTGATGAGCATAGGGAAAAGGTCATACTGTTTTGTCATAATAGATGATTAAACTAGATATACATGGGTGTTTTTCTTAAAAACAAAAGATCAAACTGCTGAATTATTGAAAACACTAATTGTATCTTTAGAAAATCAAGCAAAACTGAAAGTTAGGGCAATCAGAAGTGATAATGGCACTGAGTTTAAAAATCATGTTTTGAACTCATTTTGTGAGGAAAAGGGAATCCTTAGACAATTCAGTGCTCCTAGAACTCCACAACAAAATGGAGTTGCTGAAAGAAGAAATAGGACATTGATTGAGGCTGCTAGAGCAATGCTAGCAGATTCTAAGTTACCTGTGATATTTTGGGCAGAAGCAGTAAACACTTCCTGCTATGTCCAAAATAGGACTTTGATTGTTAAGGGTAAAAATAAAACTGCTTATGAGCTTTGGAGAGGTAGAAAACCTAACATTTACTTCTTTAAATCTTTCGGTTGTCCTGTTACTATTTTGATAACTAATAGGTTGTTGCCTAAGTTTGCTGAAAAGGCAGATGAAGGATATTTTTTTGGATATTCTGGTATGTCAAAAGCATTCAGGGTATACAATAAAAGTACTAAAATTGTTGAGGAAACCATTAATGTAACTTTTAATGAGAAATCTCTTAACAGTTTTGTATCTCAACCAGACTGGTTATTTGACATAGATGCACTAACCACTGCTTTCAATTTTACCATTGAGAAGCCATTGAGTTCAACAGTGTAGGAACAGGAACATAAGCAAAATCACATAAGATCAGCTGATGAGATCTGGGAGATAAGCACGAAGGAACTGCAAATGCAACCTACCTTCTTTTCATCCATCAGCACCAAGCCTGTGAAACCCAACAACTCAAAGAAAACCTCTGAAATTGTTCTTGTTGATGCAGAAGTTCATCCGGTTGAACTTCCGGTTGAAGTTCAAGTGGATCCTGTAGCAGTTGTATCTCCGGTTGAAATTCAACCGGAAAACAATTTTTCAGAAAATTCTGAGAACATTGAATCTAATGACTCAACTGATGCTGGTTCAAATGAGTATAGTTTTGAGCATCTGATTTCAGATTCAGTCCCCAATTCTCATGAAGCAACTGAAAGTTCAGATCCTGTATCACAAACCAACAATATTGAGTTTTTACCTCAACTTAATATTCCTCACAATGGGAGAAGTCATGAATTTCCACTATTTCCTGATAGAAGAATTGGAAAGAACCATCCAAGGGAGAACATTATAGGAGACTTGTCAGCTCCTGTGCTGACAAGAAGCAAATCTATTGATGCAAAAATTTGCCTCCATGCTGCATATCTGTCTCAAGAAGTACCTACAAAGATCAATGATGCATTGGAAGACGAAAGTTAGGTAGAGGCAATGCAAGAGGAACTGTTTCAGATCAATAAACAGAAGGTTTGGGAATTGGTTGACTTACCTGAAGGTGAAGAACCAATTGGAACTAAATGGGTATTCAGAAACAAGAAGGATGATAGGGGAATAGTAATAAAAAAACAAGGCCAGACTTGTAGCTCAAGGCTACAAACAAGAAGAAGGCATTGACTATGATGAAGTTTTTGCTCCTGTAGCCAGGCTTGAAGCAATCAGAATATTTCTTGCCTATGCTGCATTCAAAAACTTTCTGGTATTTCAAATGGATGTTAAATGTGCTTTTCTGTATGGTCTTTTGGAACAGGATGTGTATGTCAAGCAACCTCCAGGCTTTGAAGACCCTCATTACCCCGACAGGGTCTGCAAGTTGATTAAAGCTTTATATGGTCTCAAGCAAGCTCCTAGGACATGGTATGAGACACTCTCAAACTATCTCCTAGTGAATGGCTATAAGAGAGGAGCTATTGATAAAACACTGTTTGTGAAATCTGATGGCAAAGATACTTTGATGGTACAAATCTATGTTGATGACATCATCTTTGGTTCATCCAGTGTTGCCTTATGTAAAGAGTTTGAAAGTTTGATGCAATCTAAGTTTGAGATGAGTTCAATGGGAGAACTGA
This sequence comes from Deinandra increscens subsp. villosa, assembly GCA_039602395.1. Taxonomy (NCBI): domain Eukaryota; kingdom Viridiplantae; phylum Streptophyta; class Magnoliopsida; order Asterales; family Asteraceae; genus Deinandra; species Deinandra increscens. Next base: position 66,426,888 of record JBCNJP010000007.1, on the reverse strand, counting down.
ACTTCTTCTTAGGCTTGCAAGTGAAGCAAACTGCAAATGAAATTTTCTTGAATCAGTCCAAATACATTCAAGATATGCTAAAAAGGTTTGATATGCAGTCTGTTTCAACCTCAAAAACTCCCATCTCCACTTCTCATAAGTTACACAGTGATTTAAGTGGGAAACCAGTGGATGTTCACCTCTACAGGGCAATGATTGGATCACTGCTCTATCTCACAGCCAGCAGACCTGACATCATGTTTAGTGTCTGTTTATGTGCTATATACCAGTGTCAACCAAAGGAATCACACATGTTAGCTGTGAAGCGGATCTTTAGATACCTTAAAGGACAACCAAAGCTTGGGTTGTGGTATCCAAAGAACTCAGATTTCTCCTTCAAAGTTTACACTGAAAGTGATTATACTGGCTGCAACTTGGACAAGAAGTATACTTCAGGAGGATGTCATTTTTGGGAGAAAGACTTGTGTCTTGGCAATGCAAGAAGCAAACCTGCGTGTCTACTTCTACTGCTGAGGCTGAATACATTGCTACATCAAGCTGCTGCAGTCAAGTCTTATGGATCCAGAATCAAATGTTGGATTATGGCATCAAGTTCATGGAGACTCCTATCCTTGCAGACAACAACAGTGCTATATCAATCACAAACAACCCTATTCAACACTCAAAAGAAAAACACATTGATATCAGGTACCACTTTATTAGAGATTGTGCTGAGAAACACTTGATTAGAATGGTCAAAGTTCATACAGATCAACAATTGGCTGACCTGTTTACCAAAGCATTTGATGAAGCTAGATTTTTCTATCTCATTAGTGCCATTGGTATGATGAACTTTGACTGATTAAACTGTTTTCACAATTTTAATAAAAAGAGGGACATGTGCTCTAAAGCCCGTCTCTTGATACAAAAAGAAAAAGAAAATGAAAATCTTTAGTGTTAATCAGACGACTTTTCAGTTCATAGTCAGTAACTGCTGATAAATCTATGGATAATTAACACAAATTTTCAAAAATTAATGTGTTTTTGATTTCCGGTTCAAGTTCGGGTTCAACCTGAGAAGACAACTTTTGAAATTCTCCGGGTGAACTTCAACCGGAAAAATGCTTTAAAATGATGTGAAAATTTATTTTGAAAATAATTCTTTCAAGCGGAAAAATTGTCCGCTTGATGTTCAGACGGAAGAATTTATGTATTTAAAATAAAGGAGAAAATGGGTTCCGCTTGAAATTTCGGGTCAACAAAGTCAAAGTCTCATTTAATTACCCGGAAGGCACACTTTTCTAAGCGGATATACATTTATTTACCCATTGAATTTTTAACTGTTTAAAATCCGAGGTTTCAGTAAATTATCTTTTGGATAAGGACATGCTTTAACCAGTTGTACCATACAACCAATAAAGCACCTTTCTCATTAGTCACTGAACCGTTAATTTTTTTAACCTCTCTCCTCCACGTCAGTGTCATAAAAGGTTAAAGCCCTAAATTACCGTCACTTTCCCATTTTCATCAAACCCCACTCCGCAATTACTCCCAAATTCTTCTCATCTCCTCTCCAATAAACTTCCGTAATCCGTCAACCTGCGTCGCCTATGGCTCCTAAGGGGAAGGCAAGTGGCAAAAGGCCCGTAAGTGACTCCAAGTTTCCAGTAGAACACAATCTTGTGGCGTATCTAGAGCCACCGAGCAAAACCGACATCTACAATGGAATGATTGACTTCATAAAAAGTTCTCATCTTCACCATGCGCTTACTGTCGAAGCAGAAATTTTTGAAGAAGTACTAGAGGATTTTTTGTCACATGCTAGGGTTACCGAAAGGGCAAATGGTAGTGAAGCGATTGTGTCAACCGTTCAGGGCATTGAAGTCGAAATCGACGAAGCTAAAGTTAGAAGAGTGCTGAAACTAAGGGATGCTGGTGGATATGAGATAGTCGATTCAAAGAAATATCTTCGACTATTCAGAGATCTAGGGTACGGTGGTTCACTGCAAAGCAAAACCATCAAGAAGGGGCAGTTACCATATAAATGGAGGTTCTTGGCTCACACAATATTGGTTTGCCTATCTCCAAAGAAGGGTGGATTTGATGAGCTTGCCAGCGAACAAGCATCTGCCTTCTATTCGGTAATAAAGGGTGAGAATTTTAATTTTTCTAAACTCATTTTTGATGCCCTAAAATCAAATGTCCAACCTGATTTTATCTACTTATACCCAAGGTTTTTAACTTACATTCTCAAAGAAGAGTACCCCTAACTTGTGTGGTTTGGTACAATTTTGCATTCCAAACTTCTAAATGAGAAAACTTTTTCTAATCTTGCTGTAAACAAGTCTCCATTTCTTGGAAGGGACACTGACCACCCCTTACCGATTCCAAGGCAGTTTCCTGATGAACCTGCTAATGCAGAGGTTCAACCGGAAACTGTAGCAGCAACTAGCTCCAAGCTCAAGATGACAGAACTGTAGACCTAACAGTTTCTGATCCCACATCTGTCCCTGCTTCCTCAAAACTAAAAACCTTTCAATCTAAAAAGAGGAAAGTTCACAATCAATCTACCACTGCCACTTCCTCCACTGAAACTCCTCCTGTCATTTTCAAAAGACAGCGACAAGTGGTCATTAGGTCTCCTCCACCTAGTGCCACCACCCAACCCGAAGCTTCTAACCCCGCTCCAGGCAAAAATCCCAAGCAGGAACTGGTCAAATTGGAATTCTCTCTTAGGGATGAACCTTCGTTTGAGGGGGAGTCATTAGAAGCAGATGCACAATCCCCATCTGAACATATTTCACCACTTCAACCCCAATCACCCAGGAGTGACAGTGCTATCAATCTTGGCTTAAGTGAAGGTGTTATTAACTCACCTACCACATCACATGAGAACAACCTGATAAGCCGGGACCCTTCATGCGGAAAGGGCTGCTGCTGCCTAGGGATCCCCACTGGACCCTGGTGTCAGCAGTAACATCAATAAGACCCAATCCGCGGCAATCTTCTCTGAATCAGCACTTGAAGTTCCTTTATTGGAACCGAGAGTTGTTGTGACACATGAAGAGAATCCCAGGTGCCAAGAAGCCATGGGTACCACTGCTGATCAATCTAGGATTGATAGCTTGGTTTCGTCCAAGGATGCTGGTAAAAAGCCAGTTGAGGACAGTCTTACACTACCAGAATTGACGAACTTGTACCTATCTCTCCAAGCACAGGTTGATACTCTAAATGCAACTGTTTCCAAACTGGTGAAAGCTAATCCTACTGATGCTGAAGCAGGTCCTTCAACCCTTCACAGAGATGCTAATGAAGCTGTAATAGCTAAAGAAGCTGATACTGTCAAATTGGGGGAGAAGATACCCTCAAGGCCTGTCATTACTGAAATTGAAGAAGATCAGAGGATACCGGCTGAAGTTAGAGCCACAGCTTGTCAAAGAATCGGTATAAATCCCTTTGATGTTGAAGAGTGTTGGGCCAACATTAAATGCAGTCAACTGATTGCTATTTCACCTTTTGAGGATCCCAACCTCACAGAGCTTGTTCAATCTTCAATGTTGATTGCTGGTGCTCTACCTGAGCACATCAACATGATCACTACACTCCTAAAAGATGTCATCTTTCCGGCTGAAAAAGCTAGTGATCACAGCAAGGCAACTGAAGATAGCACTGCAACCACTGTAGTTGCTACACTCACTGAAGGAGAAGATGAGAATCCTATTGGTGAAGATGAAGGCACAGAGGTGCTGGAGATTGCTGACATAGAATCTGAAGTCACCAAACCTCAGGTGGTGACTGAAGATCAATCTACTGTTCAAGCGGAAGTTCAGGCGGAACTTGAAGCAGAAGTATTTGTGGAAGCTGAAGCTATCGTTCAACCGGAAACCCAATCAACTGCCCACGTGGAAACTTTTGGCCCTGGCAACTCAATTTTTGGTGTTGATGGGTCTGCTGAACCAACTGTGGTTCAACCGGAAGAACAGGGTAATGCTGAAATAGAAGACATTGCTGAAACCCTTATAACCTTAAGGAGCACTAAACAAATTCAAACTGAAGAACCTGTTCAAACTGAGTTTCCTAAAACAATTCAACAGGTCGTTCAAACTCCAGAGGCTGAAGCTATACAGAAGATGGTAGAAGATGCCAAGAGAATAGCAGAGGATGAGAGGCTAGCAAAAGAACTTCAAGAGGAATTTGATCTATACATGCAAAATTCTGTATTTGAAAATTTACTGGAAGAAGCAAAGACTAGGTCTTTCAACTGGAGACTGAAGGATTATGATTTGGATGTTGTGACTGAAGCTGATAGGCAGAGGCTAATCTCTATTGCCTCTCAATTTCCTACCAAGCTGGTAAAGAATGATGAAAATTACCTTCTGCTGAAAAAGGTCAAAAGGGCATTTGTGGTCAGAAACATAAGAACTGAAGAAGAGGTAGCTCAAATGAAAGTCAAAGAACTGTGCAAATTGATTGATTCAATCTTTCATGAGCTAAAAGGAGATATAGGTGATGTCAACCCAAAGCTTGTGATACCTGCACCTTCAGAGCTCACCTCAGGTATGTCAACTCATATAAATGTTAAACCTGAGATCACTGATGATGCAGATATCCCTCCTCCACCTTCCTTCATATATGACCCAAATCCCATGCCTACATCTGTTCCATCCCTTCTACAGTCACTAGCCATCATTCCATACAAACCACCCTCCATCTCTAAGAAAGTAGCCACCAAGCTTGCCAACCCCAAGTACAGAACCAACAACTTTACACCCATCATTCCTTTCAAAAAGAAGCCTCCACCCACTATGAATTTTTCTGATATCTTCCCACCTACTCCACCTTCTAGCCCAACTCCTGAAGCCAGTAAACCACCCTCACAAACCTCCCTTCCTCCACTCACAATAAATGAACCTTCCACCACCTCCAAACCTACTCAAGATCAACCTGGTCTCTCTTCTCAGTCCTCAAAAGGAAAAGCTCCAAAAACCATAGAATCAACTGATGATTCTAATGAGGAAAACAAATTGAGAAAGAGAAAACTGCTGCATCACAAAAGAAAAAGAGAGCAAAGGCCAAGGAAAAGAGGCCCACCCCGGCAAAACAAAATTGTGGGGTGGACAGTTAATGAAGATACTTTTGACTTCAAATTCCAGTGCCTAAGTGGGATCACCAGAGTAGTGAATGCTCATCTCGCCACCAGAATGCTTGACATCTTCCAATTATCAGACATCTATGCAAAAATGCAAGGGATAATGAGTTTGTCCAGAGCTGAGCTCCTGCTAAGAATGAGCATAGAACCAAAAGTGCTCGAGCATGGACTGATTTCTGAAACTCAGGTTGATGAAGACATTGAAGAAAACACAACCAGTCCAATAAAGTTTGTGATTTGGGAAGAAGAAGAAAAACTCTTCTATGTTCACAGGGAAGATAGTAGCTTCACAACCCATAAAGAAATTAATGTTCAAGATCAGTGGAATGAACAAGATTGGGAAGCTCTGCAACATGCTAAGGTCACCATGACCAGCATGAGTGATCTATCAAAGGATGTGAATGCAGGGGTTAAGGTCTTCGACAAATAGGTTAAGGAGAAGAAAATTTTTGGGTACAAGTCAATTTTGAAGATGAACTTTAACTTAGAAGTATAATTTGACAGCATCAGCTTAGGGGGAGATTGTAAGGAACTTCAATTTTGAAGAATTCCGGCTGAACTCCAGTTTTGACAATTCCGGTTGAAGTTGAAGCGGAACTACCACTTCAAGTGGAACAACAAGTTCAAGCGGAAAGAAGCAGTTTTGTCACTTAGTGAATATTCCGGGTGAACTCGATTATCCATCAGATAATGAGTTCAACCTGACTTTTCCTGAGATGTCTTTTCAGCAGTCCCATTCTGCAAAAGCTTCTCGTATGCTTCTACATCTGCCCAAGCCGCTCTCCAAAAGTAGATTGTTGCTGTCAACACGCAAGTCATTTTAAATGTCGAAGTTTATTCTTTTGGTAGCTTATATTTGACTTTGTAATGTACGATCTAGATTAGATCACATGAGATCAATGGCTGTGATTGATCTCATCTGCACTATATATAGCTTGTTACCTCTTAATTTACACAGCGTGGTTATCACTTGTAATAGTGTAGCTTTGAGTTAATGCAAATAGTGCCGAGTATTTGATACTTTCTTGTTACTACTATTCTGCAAATCAAGCATTTACATTATACAAGAATTCAACATTGCTTAAGAAAAGTAAAATATAACTTAATTCCGCAAGGTTATATTTGCAAGTAAAGGGCTTTGTTTAAGTTTAATTCTGACTTATAACGATCCTACACCAATACCGTGAGAACCTCGAATCAGTGATTCTTGGCTCTGATACCAATTCTTGGTCCAGAAAAACTACCAAAACAAGATATTGATATCACAAACGAGTGCGGAATCCTCGTAAGTGATTGATTCAAGAAGAAAGTAGAAGAAATAGATTTGATCTTTGTTGCTTATCACTTCATCAAATCTATTTCTTCTACTTTCTTCTTGAATCAATCACTTACGAGGATTTCGCACTCGTTTGTGATATCAATATCGTGTTTTGGTAGTTTTTCTGGACCAACAATCTTTATGTGCGTCGTGTGAAGTATCAAACAAAGTACAAGATCATGTCAAACTAGGTCTGGCCGAACTAGGTCCGAACCTGAAGTTTGGACTGGCCGAACCTGAGGTTCGGGCCGAAGCTCGGACCAGCGGGTATATATAGGTGATTGGTCTTTGTAATTGTAGACTTCTGAGTGGAAGAGATTTCTTAAGTGTGTGTTTTCAAGGTGTTTCTCTGTGTTGAGTTTCTGAGTGTTTCACTGATTGTAATTATTCATTTTGATCAATAAAACAATCGGTTAATTACGTTTCAATGTCCGATTAGCTATATTTGGATTTTTGAAATGTTTTTGAAGTTTCTCGAGTTTGTTTTTGTGTTGTTCATCAATTCTATCGAGTGTTTGGTGTCAAAATTGTTCCTAAATCATTTTCTATCAGTTTTTCTAAGTCACAGTATCGAGTTTTGTCAAAATCCGTCCATTTTCGCGCGTTTTGGAATAATGAGTTCGAAGTTCGGAGTTGTCTGATCAGGTTCGGAGTAACTGCTCCGAACTTCAGGTCGATATTCGGTCAGGGTTCGGAGCTGTCTCGGTCAAGGTTCGGAGTGATTTGAGGTTCGGAGCTAGATCGGAGTCTTTTAGGAGTTCGGTCTGTTGATTTTGACTCGGAGCAAGTTCGGACAACGTTCGGAGTTTGGATTTAAGTTCGGACAGAGTTCGGAGCTTAGTTATAAGTTCGGAGAGAGTTCGGCCGGCAGAATCTTAATTTTTCGAAAAATGTCGGAATTTCACGCGTTTGCTGCAATGTAAAGTGCCATGCAAACCATGCTGAATTTTGATAATGAAATTGGAACAAGTCAGAAAGTTCCCAAATTATTGAAGCTGGAAGATTATCAAAATTGGAAGAAACGATTTTCTGCTTATATTAGCACAAATGACATTGATTTATGGATTCCAATTCGAAAGTTGTATGAACGACCAATGGAAGATGGAGATCTTAAAGAAATTCAAGATTTCGATGGTGATGAAAGAAAAAGTTATGAGCTTGAAAAGAAAGTTTATGGTTATCTTACTATGGTTTTACCTAATGAATTGCTTCATCAATTTAGCACTTGCAAGAAATCTAAGCAATTGTGGGATGCTTTATCCGCAAGATGTGAAGGAAATGCTGATTATAAGAAGAGTCGAAAGAAAGTCTTGAACAAAGAATTTGATAACTTTCAGAATTATGACAATGAAAACATCACTGCTCTAGTTTTAAGATTTTCACATTTGATTAGTGAATTGAAGGTTGTTGGAATTGAAAAGTCTGATGCAGATTTAAAGGAAAAGATCATGGAAGCATTACCTGAAAAATGGGAGAATTATGTTTTATTGCTCACTCATGACAAGGATTATTCTACCATGACATTTCACGAGCTTACTGGAAAACTTCATGCTCGAGAAATGGAAATGTTGAATTCCAAGAAATCAACTGCTACTATGCAAAATCTAGAATTGTATCATGGTGAGAATACAGCAAGCATGAATGCAAAAGCTAAACCAAGTCTGAGTTCTGCACCCAGTACAGCTTTCTTGACTGGAATGTCTAATAATTCTGATAACAAGTCGTCACGGGGTTGTAGCTTTACAATTCCAAATCTTTCAAATCAGAATACTTTTTCGGCTGAGTCAACGGAAGATTGTGCTAAAATGATTTCTGCTTTGATCTCATCATCTTTTGGTTCGATTATTAAGAATGTTGCTGATGCAAAGTTAACCAGCGATGATCTTGATGCACTTGATGATGATCAGCTAATTAAATTGGATATATCTTGGCAATATGCTATGTTATGCCAAAGATCGAAGAGGTTCTTCAAGAAACATGGAAGAAATCTTTCTGGTGATAAATTGGGTTTTGACAAGTCTAAGCTAAAATGTTATAAATGTTCACAGCTTGGACATTTTGCCAAAGATTGTCAACAGGCTCATGCAAGCAAGCCTGGTTTTCCTCAATCACCCAAGCCTGGTTTTACTCAACCATCTACGAGTAACACAAGCAAGACAACAGCTTTGATGGCTCAAAATGATGGTGTATATGATTGGGGTCAACTGTTTAGGTATGATTCATCTGCCTTGATAGTTACTCATGATCAACAAGAAGATTTTTGTTCAGAAACTAGTTCCGATACTAGTTCAATTCCAAGTTCTTATGAATCTGCTGAAAACTTGGAGAGTCTGATGAAAGAAAATGTTTTATTGATGAATAAAGTTCAACAACTGTCTGAGGCATTTGATGTGATTAATTCAGAGTTGAAGATTTCTAAAGATCATGACAAGGAGTTGACATTAAAGAATGAGTATTTGACCATGGAAATTCAAACATTGAATGAGGTTTTGGAAGTTTTGAAGCAAGATAAGAAGAATGTTGAAATTTTAAAGGCTAAGATTTGTGAAGAACGGGATGAGTTGGTAAAAGATGTCAAGAAATGGAAGGATGAAGCTGAAGATACAGCTGCTGATTTTCAGAATTTGTTTGATAAATCAAAGGTCAAACTTGATCTGCTTACAAAGAATGTTGAAAAGTCAACTGCTAAGATTGAAGCATATCAAGTTGACATGGAAAAGTTGTTGGATGAGAAGCGGGAGTTAGTTCGTGTCAATAAAGTTCAAGCCGCGAATTTGGAGATTCAAAAGCGCAACGAGGATAAATTGAAGAAGGAATTACATGAGGGACTTGATAATCTGCGTTTGCAAAAATTTGAAACTCACAAGGTTGCAAAGCGATTGATTGCTAAAGAAAAAGAATTTGCTGAGGCTCAACAGAAAATTTCTGATCTGAAGGTTCAAGTTCTTGATGCTAATCGATTGTTTGATAATGTCTCAAATTCTCAAGTCTTCACAAGCATTTTAGCTAATGATGAAAATTTTGAGAAGATGTTTGATAAGACTGCTTCACCCCCTGCTCATATCAAAGACGCCTACAAAGAAGTGAAGGAACAGGTTGATAATTTTGGTTATTCAAAGGTTTCATCTTCTACTTCTGAAGAAGTAAAGGTTGTAAAGAAAAAGAAAGGCAAGAAGAACAAGAAAAAGGGTTTGAAATCTGAGATTCCTCCGGCACCGAAATTTGTGTCTGGTTCAGTTCTACTGATAATGAGAAGTCGGCTACTTCTAGTGACAAGTTTCAGTCTCAATCTGAGTTTGATAAAACGATCTTTTATGATCAAAAGAATGTAACTGAAATAAAGGCTAAATTTTCTAGATTAGCGAAGCACGGTCATTATTCACTTGAGGAGAAAATTTCTGGAAAACATGAAGGATTGGGTTTTCACAGGATGCAAAACAAAGCTGAGAAGGTTCCCACATCATCATCTCAAGATTTGATGAAATTAAAAATGAAGCAAGTGAAGAAGGAAGTTTTTCAAGCTGATAAAATTCAACCCGAGCGGTTTTACAAACTCAAGGGTTCGGATCAATTATTTTCTGACAAAGAATTTCCTCTTCATTATGTTGATGCTCGGAAGATTTCTGAAGTTTTTGTGAAAGCTCAAGTTTCGTCTGAAGGTTCTCAATCTCGAAGCCCTACATCCAAATGGGTACATGATCACAGGCATCAGGTATATGATTCTCATTCTGATCATGTTTGAGATATTCATGTGTGTTCTTCGCAGGTACATCAAAGGTGGGATAAAACGACAAGAATTTGTTATATTTGCCGTTGTCCAGGGCATATGGCAAAAGATTATCCATCACCTGCTGATTCACCACAAAGATTTCACAGGAAATCTGTTTTTGGTAAAACTGCCACCACAAAGTTCTTTGATGAACAAGGCAAGGTTTTTGATGAAGTTGAGCCTACATTTTATCATAAACAAAAACGTTTTGTTCCGATGTTTCCAAAAGCTCAACATGTAGGTTCTCCATCACAGTCACCTGTGTTTGTTTCATCAAAAACTGACTTACCAAAACAACAGCAATGGAAACCTAAGGTGGTTTCTAAACAAAACAAAGACACTGGTCGACCAGAAGCGATTCGCTTCGGGTCATTTATGGACTAATTAGTTTGACTAGTGTGCAGGTACTTCTAGAAGACCTATTGACGATTGCAAGGTTGTTGATGGAGGAGTATTCTGCTTAAGTTAAATTTCATGATAAATCTTTCTAACCTGCAAATTTTCTGAATTCTAAAATTGCATCGTATCCGTGTTGATTTATCACTTTTCTTTATTTCTAAATTTTCTCAAAACAAACCCAAAAATAGAGTAATGTTTTTGTGTAAAATGAAAATACAAAAATAGAGTTTTCATTTTAAGGGGGCGAATTGTAAGTAAGGGGGAGTAATTGAGGAAATTCATGTTATGGGGAGAAAGTGAATACATGCGAAATATATAATGAAGGAAGGTGAATACATGCCAAATATATAAAATTGTGAGAAATTGATCATTGGGAGATGATGGTACATTGGCTTACGTATCTGACTCATGGATAGAGTAGATGAAAGAGCCATAAGATCATTGTTTGATATGCTTGGTAGGCTCGGCAAATCAGAAAGTATTCAGATGTGATATACACTAAATACTAATGCTTGACCATGTGGATAACATCTTGATGCATAGTTCATGACACAAAAGAAAATAAGTGTGAAATTCAAAATGAGAAGTCACTGTGTATACATGTGTTCATTTTGCAAAGATTTAAACTTGTTTGATTTTCTTTATTTTGTCAAACGATCGGACTTTCTCTGCATATCGAAAGATCGACCTGATCGTTGTTCGTTTGACGTTCAGCTTTATTTTCTTTGGTGTTTCGTATAACTCATCGGACTTTCTCTGCGTGTACGGAAGTACCGACCTGATTGTTGTTGGGTTATACAATTTCAACTTGTCTTATTTTCTTATTTTGTTAAATCCGAGGCCTTATCTGCGTATCGAAAGATCGACCTTAAGGTAGACGATTTAATGTTCTTATTTCTTTTTGCATGGAACACAGTTGACTATATTATGAAAATATTATGCATTGTGAAAAATCACAAGTGCTGTCACACAAAAAGGAAAAGAAACACTGAATATGTCTGATTATGTCTGATAGTGTGGGATACACTGGTCAATGCAAATCTAATCAATACCTTAACATATCCAGATGTTATGAGTATGACTCTGCCTGAGTTTAAGTTGGACAAATTATACAGCAATCAGCATGACTTATGTGCTTCGAATTATTGAAATTGAAGTGCAGTTCAGTGCGTTATGTTCAATATGATCCCATATAGTGATCTTTCTCATACCAAAAATAGTGTTTGATTCTGTATTGCAATTTTATTTCATTTCAGAAAAGAACAAAAAGATTTTCGGTGTGTTTTAGCATAAACTTTGAGAAATCAAAAAGATTTTGTTTCTGCTTTATTTTCGATCTGATCAACGCGTGATACAAATCATTTTCAAAATCATATCTTGGAGTCTCGAAGAGACGTTTTGCACCAAGGTTATTTAACTGTTTGAGCAGGTTGCTATGTGCAAGATATCATCACTTCAAGTCTTCTGAAGCGTTTGATGAAAGACCAGAGATACACTAAAATGTCATCAAGTATTCAAGATCAAGCTACGATCGAGTTGAGGAGGAATTTGTTTGAAGATTCATTTCATTGAACGAACGGATTCTACACTTGAGGGGGAGTTTGATTGAAGATACAAAGTTGATGATGTTGAAGAAATACTGCACACGACGAGGGGGAGTTTGTTGATACCTGATATGTGCGTCGTGTGAAGTATCAAACAAAGTACAAGATCATGTCAAACTAGGTCTGGCCGAACTAGGTCCGAACCTGAGGTTCGGCCGAAGCTCGGACCAGCGGGTATATATAGGTGATTGGTCTTTGTAATTGTAGACTTCTGAGTGGATGAGATTTCTTAAGTGTGTGTTTTCAAGGTGTTTCTCTGTGTTGTGTTTCTGAGTGTTTCACTGATTGTAATTGTTCATTTTGATCAATAAAACAATCTGTTAATTACGTTTCAATGTCCGATTTGCTAGATCGAGTAGACGATCTGATGCTCACGCATTTTCAATTTGACATAGGGTAATCTGATTTCTTGCCTTTGGATTTTTCCTTGACTCTTTTCTCTATGTCTTTCCAGATCAGTAGAGCCATATCTACTTCTTCGTTGAAGTATAGACCATATAAAATGATGAGAGTGTTTTTGTTTATCTGATCCATGGAGCCCTTCTTGGATGTCATGGCGTGATTGAGCAGATCAATTGTGAATCTCCATGTGGGCTTCAACTGACTCACCCTGAGGTTTAAGATTTGGCCATTTTCTGCAAAGTTTCCTCCAGTGATTTCAGTAATCATTTACCTCAGAGCTGGATCTTTAGGGTTTAGAGAGAAGGATGTGAAGTTGTTTGGTAACGGGAAGATTTCTCTTAGATCAGATAGTTGAAGAATGATCTATGTATCTTTATTCACCTTTCGTTTCATGTTTCCATCTATCATTTTCAAACTTGCCCAAAAGTTTAGGATGGCTGATTTCGGGCATGGTTCGTTGATGGTTAAGGTTGTGGCAAGTTGGGAGGAGTGTTTTAGGGTTTCTATTATTAACTGAAGATTTGATGAATAGGTAGAGGGGTCGAGGTCGCATGGTTGGTTGATCGTATCAAGGTTAAAATTGCCTCTCGGTGGTGAATCAAAGGAAGAAGAGTCTAGATTTAGGGTTTGAGCATAGGAGATTTGAGAGTTTTTTCCCTTTGAGCGAGTGTTCATCGCAGGAGCTCCAGATGAAGACGCCATTTGTGAGCTTTCAAATTTGTGATGTGAACAATGAGATTCAGGTGAGGAAGCGGCGTTCCTTTTATAGTTATCTCTTGATGTCGTTCCATGTTCTGGGTTTCTTCATAACGGCTATATTTCACTTGAAAGGACGCTTCCTTCTTGAACGGTAATAAAATATTGTCATTGGTAGTTTATGAATAGTTAAAGAATTAATTATCATATTTATTAGAGCCAATTTCATTATTCAGCCGTTTTGGACGAATATGACCTTTTTTAAGGATTTTTCTACCATATTTCTGACCAAGAGAATGAAATTTTATTTAATCAAGGAATTTATACAGATAATTTGAGGTAAGTGCAGATATTTACACACGTGCATCTATTTTGTTCACTGTTATGAGCAGGAGTTTTGAAAGCTTTGAATTTTGCTTCCATTTGTAGAGAAATATATAGATGCAGAGAAGTTTGCCAACATCCATTGGAGTCTGGAAGTCCAAAATGGATAGTCCTCCAGGAGAGATTCCCTTTTGAGATACTACTATTCTTGTTCTGGTCCCTCTTGGTATTGTTTCCCAGTTCAAGGCTTGAAGGGTTAAGTTTGAGGAGAATCTGGGGTAGATAATGAATCTGTCATTTAAGGGTCCTTTGAGATTGTTTTGCATGTGTCTCATGAGATACGGAAAGAAATTCATGTTGTGACCTTGGATGAGAGCATGCATGACACATTGAGTGTCCTCATCTGAGAGGTGATGATCAGAGTATTTTGATGAGAAACAAATGAAAATGCGTGAGCATCGGATCGTCTACTCAATCTAGCTAATCGGACATCGAAACGTAATTTACCGATTGATTTATTGATCAAAACGAACAATTACAATCAGTGAAACACTTAGAAATGACACAGAGAAAACACTCTCAGAAACACACACTTAGCTGTAATCTCGCACGCTCAGAACTACCAATTATAGAGACCAAACATATATTTATACCCAGCTGGCCGAGCTTCGGCCGAACCTCAGATTCGGCCAGTCCGAACTCCAGGTTCGGACCTAGTTCGGCCAGACCTAAATTGACTTGATCTTGTACATTTCTTGATACTTCACGCGACGCACATATTAGGTATTAACAAACTCCCCCTCGTCGTGTGCAGAATCTCTTCAACATCATCAACTTTGTTTCTTCAATCAAGCTCCCCCTCAAGTGTAGAATCCGTTCGTTCAATGAAATGAATCTTCAAACAAACTCCTCCTCAACTCGATCGTAGCTTGATCTTGAATACTTGATGACATTTTAGTGTATCTCTGGTCTTTTATCAACAGCTTCAGAAGACTTGAAGTTGTGATATTTTGCACACAGCAACCTGTTCAAACTTTTAAATAATCTTGGCGCAAAACGTCTCTTTGAGACTCCAAGATATGATTTAAAAAAAATGATTTGCATCACATGTTGATCAGATCGAAAATAAAGCAGAAACAAAATCTTTTTGATTTTTCAAAGTTTATGCTAAAACACACCGAAAATCTTTTTGTTCTTTTCTGAAATGAAATGAAATCACAATACAGAATCAAACACTATTTTTTATATGAGAAAGATCACTATATGGGATCATATTGAACATAACGCATTGAAATGCACTTCAATTTCAATTAATCAAAGCACATAAGTCATGTTGATTGCCGGTATAATTTGTCCAACTTAAACTCAGGCAGAATCATACTCATAACATCTGGATATGTTAAGGTATTGATTAGATTTGTATTGACCAGTGTATCCCACACTATCAGACATAATCAGACAATTTCAGTTTTTCTTTCTTTTTCCGTTGTGTGACAGCACTTGTGATTTTTCACAATGCATAATATTTTCATGATATCGTCAACTGTGTTTCATGCAAAAAGAAATAAGAACGTTAAATCATCTACCTTAAGGTCGATCTTTCGATACGCAGATAAGGCCTCGGATTTAACAAAATAAGAAAATAAAACAAGTTGAAATTGTATAACCCACCAACAATCACGTCGGTACTCCCGTACACGCAGAGAAAGTCCGATGAGTTATACGAAACACCAAAGAAAATAAAGCAGAACGTCAAACGAACAACGATCAGGTCGATCTTTCGATACGCAGAGAAAGTCCGATCGCTTGACAAAATAAAGAAAATCAAACAAGTTTAAATCTTTGCAAAATGAACACATGTATACACAGTGACTTCTCATTTTGAATTTCACACTTATTTTTCTTTTTGTGTCATGAAATATGCATCAAGATGTTATCCATATGGTCAAGCATTAGTATTTAGTGTAGGAAAATTGGACATATATAATCCTACCTATTCATGATTGGCGGATGATAATCCCAAGTAATTTTTTGGCCAAAAACGATCCTTCCTTTACACCCTGTTATTTCTAATAATCTTTCTGGTTAAAAAAACTAACACCGTTAGCATGAAGGACTAATAATGTCAATATTGAAACTTGTTTTATTTAAATAAACTTCAAGGGTAAATAATGTAATTTTCATAATTTGATTTAATAAAAGAAATACAAACCACACAGTCACACAACCCCCCACCCCGGTCCGTCTTCTTTCCCATCGTTGTTCGCGGTTCGCCGGCGACCAATCCCCTCCGACGACCTTCGAACACCTGACCTCACAACCTTCGCCGACCCTCCCGAACTCCTCTCCTTATCTGTCATTCAAGCCCAGCAGACCCAAACCCACCCACGTCTTCTTCTTCTCGTCGGTTGATCAACTCTGGCGCCGGCGCTATACGATTCCTCTCAAGTTTGATGTCTTAAGTGTCGGTATCCATTTGCGAGCATAGCACAATTCTTAATTTATGGTTTGATTCATGTTTAAAACAATCGCAGCTCATCATCTTCTTCCTCAAGTTCACTATCTCTGTTTAAGTGTTAGGACTTTCCAAACCCATAGAACTAATTACCTTTGATTCAATCCAATTCGGTTTTTGACTTCAAGCATAGTATATCTTTCAATTTTGTGTTTAGATTACATTTAAGTCAAGATCAGAATTTCTGTTCAATTATCTCCTTCATCGCTTTCAACATTGGATCACTAGAACATTCAAATATGATCATTTAAATTGTTTTAATTTGCTTAGATTATTGATTGACATTTGTTATTAAATTCGATTTCATATTTGATTGATAGCAGGTCCAAATCGTAAAACAAAAATTCATCGTCTTCTTCATGTTGGTGTTACCTCTGCTCATCATAGAAGTGTGTTTTATTCATCAATTTTGATACAATCTTGTTCGGTTTCTGATTTCGATTCGAGAGGAATCACTATTTCCATGTTTTGATAGAGTCTAAGTTGAATTGATTCACAGTTCACCATTCTTCTTCATCGTGATACCGTCTTCACCATTCTTCTTCGTCGTGATACCGTCTTCATCATGACAGTTCACCATCTTCATCATCATCTTCATCGTCACTCACCCTCTCCTTAGCGTCGGAGGTTCGCCGGAATTGTCCGCTGGAGGTCGGTTGCATCGTCGCCGGAGGTCAATGATGACGATGACTGTGTGGTTTGTATTTCTTTTATTAAATCAAATTATGAAAATTACATTATTTACCCTTGAAGTTTATTTAAATAAAACAAGTTTCAATATTGACATTATTAGTCCTTCATGCTAACGGTGTTAGTTTTTTAACCAGAAAGATTATTAGAAATAACAGGGTGTAAAGGAAGGATCGTTTTTGGCCAAAAAATTACTTGGATTATTATCCGCCAATCGTGAATAGGTAGGATCATATATGTCCAATTTTCCTTTAGTGTATATCACATCTGAATACTTTCTCATTTGTCGAGCCTACCAAGCATATCAAACAATGATCTTATGGCCCTTTCATCTACTCTATCCATGAGTCAGATACGCAAGCCAATGTACCATCATTTCCCAATGATCAATTTCTCATAATTTTATATTTGGCATGTATTCGCCTTTCTTCCTTTCTTCATTATATATTTGGCATGTATTCACCTTCTCCCCATAACATGCATTTTCTCAATTACTCTCCCTTACTTACAATTCTCCCCCTTAAAATGAAAACTCTATTTTTGGATTTTCATTTTACACAAAACAAAACTCTATTTTTGGGTTTTTGAGAAAAATTTGGAAGCAAAGAAAAAAGATCAATCAACACGGATATGGTGCAGGTTTAGAATTCAGAAAATTCGCAAATTTTAGAAAATTCATCATGAAATTTAAATTAAGCAGAATACTCCTCCATCAACAACTTTGCAATCGTCGATAGGTCTTCTAGAAGTACCTGCACACTGGTCAAACTAATTAGTCCAAAAATGACCCGAAGCGAATCGCTTCTGGTCGACCAGTATCCTTGTTTTGCTTAAAAACCACCTTAGGTTTCCATTGTTGTTGTTTTCGTAATTCAGTTTTGGATAACACAATCACAGGTGACTGTGATGATGAAACTACACTTTGAACCTTTGAAAACTTTGGAACAAAACGTTTTTGTTTATGAAAGAATGTAGGTTCAACGTCATCAAAAACTCTGCCTTGTTCATCAAAGAACTTTGTGTTGGCAAGTTTACCAAAAACTGGTTTCTTATGACACCCTTGAGTTGAATCAGCAGGTAATGGACAATCCCTTGCCATATGCCCTGGTCGACGGCAAATATAACAAATTCTTTTTGTTTTGTCCCATCGTTGATGTACCTGCGAAGAACACACATGAATATCTCGAACAGATTAGCATGAGAATCATATACCTGATGCCTGTGATCATGTACCCATTTGGATGTAGGGCTTCGAGACTGAGAACTTTCAGAAGACATTTGAGCTTTCACACAAACTTCAGAAATCTTCCGAGCATCAACACAATGAAGAGCAAACTCTTTGTTAGAAAATAATTGATCTGAACCCTTGAGTTTATAAAACCGCTCGGGTTGAACTTTATCAGCTTGAAAAACTTCCTTCTTCACTTGTTTCATCTTTAATTTCTTCAAATCTTGAGATGATGATGCTTGAACCTTCTCAGCTTTGTCTTTTATCCCATGAAAACTCAATCCCATATGCTTACCACCTCAGATGAACAATGTCCATTCTTCGCTAATCGAGAAAACTCAGCTTTCACTTCAGTTACATTCTTTTGATCATAAAAAATCTTTTCATCAAACTCAGGTTGAGACTGAATCTTGTCTCTAGAAGTGGCCGACTTCTCATTATCAGCAGAAGATGAACCAGATACAAATTTTGGAGCAGGAGAAACTGCAGATTTCTTTTCCTTCTTTTTCTTATTCTTCCTGTTCTTCTTCTTCATCACAACTTTCTCATCCTCAACAGTAGATGCTGAAACCTTTGAATAATCAAAATCATCAACTTGTTCCTTCACATCTTTGAAAGCTTCTTTGATATGAGCAGGGGGTGATGCAGTCTTATCAAACATTTTCTCAAAATTTTCATCATTAGCTAAGAAGCTTGTGAAAACTTGAGAATTTGAAACATTATTGAATAATCGATTAGCATCAAGAACTTGAATTGTCAGATCAGAAATTTTCTGTTGTGCCTTAGCAAACTCCTTTTCTTTAGCAATCAATCGCTTCGCAACTTTGTGAGTTTCAAATTTTTGCAGGCGAAGATTATCAAGACCTTCAAATAATTCCTTCTTCAATTTAGCTTCATTTCACTTTTGAATCTCCAAATTTGCTGCTTGAACTTTATTTACACGAACCAACTCCCGCTTCTCATCCAACAACTTTCCCATGTCAACTTGATATGCTTCAATCTTAGCAGTTGATTCTTCAACATTCTTTGTAAGCAGATTAAGCTTAACCTTTGACTTATCAAACAAATTCATAAAATCAGAAGCAGTATCCTCCGTTTCATCCTTCCATTTCTTGAATTCTTTCACCAACTCATCCCTTTCTTCACAAATCTTAGCCTTCGCAGCTTCCACATCCCTTTTATCTTGTTTAGAGATTTCTAAAACTTCATTCAGCAAATTGATCTCTTGAAGCAAACATTCATTCTTCATACCCAATTCCTTCTCATTTTCCTTAGACATTCCCAACTCCGAACTAATCATTTTGAAGTCAGCGGAAACTCTCTTGACTTCTTCAATCAAAAATTCTTTTTCTTTCATCAAGGCTTCAATTTTAGACTCAAAATTTTCATTCTCAGCAGCGTCATATGAACTCGAATCAGAATAATAATCATCTTGGTCATGTGTGACAATTAATGCTGATATATCACATTCAAAATGTTGACCCCAATCATAAACACCATCATGTTGAGCCGTCAAGGCTGTTGTCTTGCTTGTGTTACTAGTAGATGGTTGAGTAAAACCAGGCTTGGATGATTGAGTAAAACCAGGCTTGCTTGCATGAGCCTGTTGACAATCTTTGGCAAAATGTCCAAGCTGTGAACATTTATAACATTTCAACTTAGATTTGTCAAAACCCAATTTATCATCAAAAAGATTTCTTTCATGTTTCTTGAAGAATCTCTTCGATCTTTGACATAACATAGCATACTGCCAAGATATATCCAATTCAGTTAGTTGATCATTATCAAGAGCATCAAGATCATCACTGGTTAACTTTGCATCAGCAACATTCTTAATAATCGAACCAAAAGATGATGAAATCAAGGCAGAAATCATTTTAGCACAATCCTCTGTTGATTCAGCAGAAAAAACATTTTGATTTGAAAATTTTGGAATTGTAAAGCTACAACCCCGCGAAGACTTGTTATCAGGATTATCATAAATTCCAGTCAAGAAAGCTGTACTTGGTGCAAAACTCAGACTTGGTTTAGCTTTAGCATTCATGCTTGCCGTATTCTCACCATGATACAATTCAGGATTTTGCAGAGTAGCAATTGATTTCTGTGAATTTAACATTTCCATTTCTCGAGCATGAAGTTTGCCAGTAAGCTCGTGAAACGTCATTGTAGAAAAATCCTTGTCATGAGTGAGTAGCAAAACATAATTCTCCCACTTTTTAGGTAAAGCTTCCATAATCTTTTCCTTCAAATCAGCATCAGATTTCTCAATACCAACTACCTTTAATTCACTCATTAGATGTGAAAACCGTGAAACAAGAGCAGTAATGTTCTCATTTTCATAGTTTTGAAAATTATCAAATTCTTTGTTCAAAACTTTCTTCCGACTCTTCTTGTAATCATCATTACCCTCACATCTTGCTGAGAGAGCATCCCAGAATTGCTTTGATTTCTTACAAGTGCTGAATTGATGTAACAATTCGGTAGGTAATGCCATGGTAAGATAACCATAAACTTTCTATTCAAGCTCATAACTTTTTCTTTCAGCAGCATCAAAATCTTGAAGTTCCTTATAATCTCCTTCTTTAGTTGGTCGTTCATACAACTTTCGAATCGGAATCCATAGATCAATATCATTTGTGCTTATGTATGCAGAAAACCGTTTCTTCCAATTTTGATAATATTCAAGCTTCAACAATTTGGGAACTTTCTGACTTGTTCCAATTTCATTATCAAAATTCAACATGGTTTGCATCGCACTTTGCATTGCAGCAAACGCTTGAAATTCCGACATCGTTTGAAAAATTTTAAATACTGGTCACCGAACTTGCTCCGAAACAAAAACAACAGTCCGAACTCCTAAAAGACTCCGATCTAGCTCCGAACCTTGAATCACTCCGAACCTTGACCGAGACAGCTTCGAACCCTGACCGAATGTTGACCGAACTCGAAGTTCGGAGCAGTTACTCCGAACCTGACCAGGTACCTCCGAACCTCGATTTCATTTTTCAAAAACGCGCAAAAATGAACTGATTTCGACGAAACTCGTTATCGTGGATCAGAAAAACCGATAGAAAATGGTTTAGGAACAGATTTGACACCAAACACTCGATATAATTGACGAACAACACGAAAACAAACTCGAGAATCACGAAAAACGCTTCAAAAATCCGAAAATAGCAACCACAGATAGTAGAGTGAACCAGAAAGCTCTGATGCCACTTGAAAATACGTGAGCATCGGATCGTCTACTCAATCTAGCTAATCGGACATCGAAACGTAATTAACCGATTTATTTATTGATCAAAACGAATAATTACAATCAGTGAAACACTTAGAAATGACACAGAGAAAACACTCTCAGAAACACACACTTAGCTGTAATCTCGCACGCTCAGAACTACCAATTATAAAGACTAAATATATATTTATACCCAGCTGACCGAGTTTCGGCCGAACCTCAGGTTCGGCCAGTCCGAACTCCAGGTTCGGACCTAGTTCGGCCAGACCTTAATTGACTTGATCTTGTACATTTCTTGATACTTCACACGACGCACATATCAGGTATCAACAACAAACTTGAATCTGAGAAAAGAAGTATTGCCATAGATGTGGCAGATGCAATCTATCGGCTTTTCCTTCATATAGATTTCCCATATATCCCATATCAAGAAGAGTTTTAATCACATCATCTTTGTTGAAGTGAATGGGAGCAGATGGACTGTCTTTGATTTGAAGTGCTTCTCTAATCAGATGTTGATCGAAGACACAATACTCCACAGACATATGTTCTTATCAATTGTGACACCCGGTCCAAAAATCAGGTCAAACCTCTCTCCATTGACTTTCGTTGACTTTATTAGGTGATAATTATGTGAATTACTATTTTAAGCCGCATGATTAACCGCGTTTAGTTAAATGATTAACTGATTTAAAATTCGTATTTAAATAACCGTGAGATACGAAAGTCACATATTATTAAATGTGGAATTTCAATAATAAGAAATTAAATATGAAATCTTGATTTCATAGTTAGTTGTTTTAAACAAAACCCAAACCTCTTCATATAAATTAAATGATAACTAAGAATCTATACATGTTTATATTTTATGTCCTAACATGAAAATGTTAGTTGATAGTTTATTATTTGATGTCCTAACATGAGAATGTTAGTTGATTGTTATTTACATTTAAAAGTCCTAACACCAATGTGTTAGTTGATTATTTATTTATTTGTAAGTCCTAACACCAATGTGTTAGTTGATTGTTTATTTATATATATGTCCTAAAACAATGTGTTAGTTGATTTAATCCAAATCATGTTATGTTACATGTTGAAACAATGTTAAACAAATAAATCTACTAAACAAGATGAAATGATTTAAACAAAGTTACATATGTAACTTAAAACATAAATGGTTAACATAAAGAGAATGTTACTTATTTGGGAAAATGACATATTTAATGTGATATAAAAAGAGTACATGACAAAAGTAATTTTTATAGATTTTGTTACTAAAAATGCTGAGAATAATATTTATGTCAAATGATTAATTAGACATAAATACTTGGATTTATTACAAGTTTTAACCTTTTTAAGGCTTTTATATAAATAGACAATTTTTCCATAAAAAGTCACATGTGAAGAGAAATATTTTTATAAAGGGAACTTTATAAAAATAAATCAAAGGCAAGTCATTGACTTTAAATACTTATATGGAATTTTAATGTTACTTTGATGAAATCAAGGTAACTAAAAATGGACTTACGTTCGTTAGAGATTTTAAATAAAATCAAGTTTTTATAAAGACAACGTTATATAAATCCAAGCGTCGTGACAATGTTTTGAAAATATTTAAGAAAGAAATATATATTTCATGCGAATGAAATATTAAACGCTTTTTTATATAAATGATTGAATGCTAGAAACTTTGAATGTTTTCTTTAAGATTCATGTTTTAAAAATAAAGCAAACGTTTAATAATTATTCTTGACAAATAATTATTTGCAAAAGATATAAACCATGTTTTATTCACCAAAGTATTTTTAATCATAATTATTTAACATAATTATAACTTGCAAGATTAACAAATCAAATATATAATTATTTAATTAAAAATAATTATTCGAACTTGTGAAAATAATAATAAACATTATTATTCTTTTAAACTCAATGTTCAAGACTTGGTTCGATTATTAAAAATGATTATTCTTTGGTTATATTTATTTAACATAAATATAAATCATCACCAAATATATTTGTTTAATAAATACAAGTTAACGAGTTTTCAAAGATACAAACGGATTAAAACGTCAAGACTTGACCGGTATCGCTTGGGTGGCTTATGTTACTCAAATGATCATAGACCTTATGCATATGTTTGTTTAATGATTTAGGACGTTGCGTGCTACCGTTCTTATCCTGCTAAATTTCTACATACCTGTTGATTCAGTGAGTTTCACGGCCCCTTTTCCTTTTAACAGTTTTATACTTTGGGGGAGAAATCATGAAAACTGTTAAATGCTTTTTACTTAATATTATGGGTTATCTGTTAGTCGTATGACTACTTGTTCTCTTACTGATTGCCCAACTTGGTACATTATCGTTATAAACGCTGTACAACCGCAATCCCACCATTAATTGATTTCAATTAGTTCTGTACGAAACGATAGCTAGTGAATAGATCTATTTGGGTTGACAACCCTACCCTAACTGGTA
The DNA here is from genome assembly GCA_039602395.1 of Deinandra increscens subsp. villosa. Taxonomy (NCBI): domain Eukaryota; kingdom Viridiplantae; phylum Streptophyta; class Magnoliopsida; order Asterales; family Asteraceae; genus Deinandra; species Deinandra increscens. The sequence goes on along the minus strand of JBCNJP010000007.1, from coordinate 66,403,099 downwards.
GCTCCAGTTCTGACTCCAGATTGTCTGGGGGTACACGTCAGTTATTCTGCTCTGTTTAACATCTCTGGGCAAGGGATGCTGGGTGGGTAAACCGTTAGTATTTGAAATCAAGGTTCAGGTGAGCTCATACATCCACAACGATAACCTTTGTAATATTTAAGTATACTGAAAACTGTTTTACAACTGTTTAACTGATAAATTACAAACCTGTGAACCTCACCAACTTTATGTTGACCCGTTTTAAATTCATGATTTCTTAGGTAATTGATGCAACTTCGTGAAGACATGCAAATGGAGCTTACTTGTGCTATTGGACCTGCTTTTGGAGTCATAGTCCCAACTATCCTAATAAACCGTTAATGTTTTTATTATTAATTTAAGACTTATTTTCGAATGTAAGACATTATCATTGTCCACTATCACTTTCCGCTGCAATACAATGACGTAATGTTTTATGAAGTTTTAAATATATTAGATGTTGTTCTACGTATCCTCGACTATGATTCCATTCTCGTTCACACCCGAAACCGTTGACCGGGGTGTGACATATTGGTATCAGAGCCGTGGTTATAGCGAACCAGGATAAACAAACAAACAAAACGAAAACCAAACCTGGACTATAACCCACTCCGAAGCTACCATTTGCATGCAAGGCCTCATCCTCGATATGTTTACTTATGTTAGTTTAAGTATTACCTATGCATTGCTCCCTTGCTTTATGATGTTACTGACCACTGTTCTTGTTGGAATATTTTCGCAGAGATGGCTTCCAAGGAAGTCATTTGCGTTGCTGATTCCGAGGAAGAACCAAGTGTCGAGTATACCCCATCTCCAGAGGACCCCGCATTAGTAGACTACACTCCTTCACTCGAGGACCACATACCGTCTAGCCCTGAGACCGAGGGCGCTACTGTAGGCGTCATTCGCCAGACACCAATTCCCCCAGGTTTTCTGAGCCCTATCAGGCGTAGGACCTCTGATGATTCCCCCGACCACCATGCTCCCACCGCCACTGCTGGCGGTGCGGCCTCTATGGATGCTTCCAGCTCCACCGACCTCTTCGCAGGCCGAGATCGGCCTGTGAAGACTTTTGTCGCCACACCTGGTGGCGGCAGACGGGGATTCACCCCAGGACGGGCACCTGGCCCATCCCGGACTCGGGAGGTTCGATGCACCCCTGATGAGCCTGCGCCCAAGAGGCGTTATGTATTTCAGTTGCCCCACTTAGCGTGGATGCCGGGCCAGGTTCAGCACTGGCGTATGATCGAGGAGTTCCCGAGCTGTTACGCTCTTGGGGAATCCTCACTCCCCGACCCCTCCCGCCGTGTGCCTATGGGTATTTCACCCTTCACTGACGAGCCCATCTCTGACACTGTACCATTACTAGTGGCTCGTCTGAGGCGCATCGAGACCCATCTGGGAGAGCTGGATGCGGATGTCCGCCAGCTGCCGACCACCCCTGAGGTGACCTTCCTAAGGAACCAGATGTCCGAGCTGATCGGACGCATGAGCGCTACTAATGGCGCCATGGGGTCCCTCCATGCTCACATGACAGGAGTCAGCATGGCCACTACTGATCTGCTCCTCTCACACGAGAGCTTGCAGAGGAGGGTCTCAGCCCTGGAGTTTGTTTCTGGACGACTCCTCGCCACCCTCCAGGCCATGACTCGGGGACCGGCCGTCTATTTCATGCCTCCTGGACCTCCACCACCCCCACCAGCATTCTAGGTAGATGTGAACTAGTATCTTTTGATAGCCGTTTTATAGATGAAACATGTTAGCTATGATTATGATTGGGACTGCGAGCCTACGATGCAAAACTTGTTTATTTTGAATATGTTTCGTCTGTAATATGGTAACAAACAATGGTTGATGTATGACTTCAGTTAATATGCTATGGAAATCTTTTGGTATGATTATGGTTAATGTTATATGGTTATGTTATTATCATATTATGGTTGTGTAGTTATATTGTTATGATTACTATGACACGCTATGTTACTTCGTCCTTCCGTTCATCTCACGTTTCTTGGTTGTGTTTGCGTGAAAATGTTTTGGCAATTGATGTATGTCGTGGCAGTTATTCTCGAGCATGTAATAACCCCACTTACATATTATCTAAAATTTTCTTTATGTTGTAACTTAAAGAGAAATCATGCCACCGAGACGCCGAACCACCAGGAACGCTTCACCTCCTACGCCTCCTCCTCCCATGACTGCAAAGGAAATAGAGGAGATGATTGCTAATCGCGTCGCAGAAACTGTTGCTGCCGCTGAAACCCAACGTCAGAACGACAATGGGGCACGCGGTAAGAACGAACTAACCAATGTTAGAAAAACACTAGACTACAATTTTCCTAAATTGTATTCAACGTTTCAACCTAACAATTGCAGGCCCCCGTGAATGTTCATACAAAGATTTTATGAACTGGAAACCCGCAAATTTCAAGGGTTCTGAAGGCGCTGTTGGTTTAGTTCGCTGGTTTGAGAAAATGGAGTCCGTCTTCCGCATAAACAACTGCCCTGAGTAGTACATGGTCAGGTATTCCACATGCGCACTGACTGATAGCGCTCTGACTTGGTGGAATTCTCATGCTGATGCTACGGGAACTGATTTGGCTTACGCCATGACATGGGACGAACTCAAACAACTGCTTCGCGATGAGTATTGCCCTAGAGAAGAGCTTCAGAAACTCGAAGCTGAGTTCTGGAACCTATCCATGAATGGAGCCGATGTTGCTGGCTATACCAAAAGGTTCCGTGAGCTCGCTCATCTCTGTCCGACCATGATCACTCCCCTGTACAAGAAGATCGAGCGGTACATCTGGGGACTTGCACCCCATATCCAGGGGAACGTCCTCTCCTCAAATCCTCAGACTTTTCAGGATGTTGTGCGCCTGGCACACAACCTGATTTACCAAGCTAACCGTCAAGGTGTGAACCTTGGAAAGAAACACTCTGAGAGCAAGGCCCCTGAAGCAAGTACCACTCCCCCTACAAGCAAGAAGCCTGACAACAAGACCGGTTACACCGGTGGTGCACCCCTGTGCAACAAATGCAACCTCCACCACACACTCGATTGTGGGAATGTCTACTGCAATATCTGCAAGATCAAAGGACATGTGGCACGTGATTGCCCGAAACGCACGTGCTACGGTTGTGGAGCCACCGGACACTACAAAAAGGACTGCCCGAAAGCAAGGAACCAAGATGCTAATCAGGCTAGAGGAAGAGCCTTTGTGATCAATGTCGGAGATGCTCGCCGTGATCCCAACACGGTGACGGGTACGTTTCTACTAAATAATCATTATGCTTCCGTTTTATTCGATACTGGTGCTGATAGAAGCTTCGTGTCTACCGAATTTGGCCAATTACTTGAAATTACCCCTGTTACCTTAGACACTAAGTTCACAGTAGAATTAGCAAACGGAGAATTAGTAGAAACTGGTATAATCTACCAAAATTGCTCACTAGAACTCTCCGACCATTCCTTCAGCATTGATTTGATGCCTGTAGAACTAGGAAGTTTTGATGTTATCATCGGCATGGATTGGTTATCAAAGAACCATACGGAAATCGTGTGCCATGAGAAAATAGTTAGAATGCCACTCGCAGATGGCAACACTCTAAACGTACAAGGCGAAAAGAGTGGAACCAAACTGAATCTCATATCTAGTATGAAGGCACGGAAATTCCTTCGTAAAGGATGTCATGCCATCCTCGCACACGTAACGGAAAAGAAACCAAAGGAGAAACGCGTGGAAGATGTTCCCGTTGTTCGCGAATACCCGGAAGTCTTTCCCGAAGACTTGCCAGGTTTACCACCAACGCGACAAGTAGAGTTTCGCATCGACTTAGCACCCGGTGCCGCCCCCGTAGCCAGATCTCCGTACCGACTGGCACCTTCTGAAATGCAAGAGTTATCTAGTCAATTACAAGAATTGCTAGATAAGGGCTTCATCCGTCCAAGCCACTCTCCATGGGGAGCACCCGTGCTATTTGTCAAGAAGAAAGATGGGACTTTTCGAATGTGCATCGACTAACGGGAACTGAACAAGCTAACCGTGAGGAACTGCTACCCGCTTCCTAGGATTGACGACCTGTTTGATCAACTTCAAGGATCGAGCTTCTATTCCAAGATCGATCTGAGGTCAGGATACCATCAACTCAGAGTTAGAGATGAAGATGTTTCGAAGACAGCGTTCAGAACACGCTATGGCCATTATGAGTTCCTCGTAATGCCATTTGGTTTGACAAACGCACCGGCTGTGTTCATGGATCTAATGAACCGTGTATGCAAACCTTATCTGGATAAATTTGTTATCGTGTTCATTGACGATATCCTTATCTACTCCCGTAGTAAGGAAGAACACGAGCAACACCTGAGGCTTATCCTGGAATTGTTGAAGAAGGAAGAACTCTACGCGAAATTCTCCAAATGCGACTTTTGGATTCGCGAGGTACACTTTTTGGGTCATGTGATCAACGATCGAGGTATCCACGTGGATCCCACAAAAGTTGAAGCAATCAAGGATTGGAGTACGCCAACGACTCCAACCGAGATTCGGCAATTCTTGGGTCTCGCTGGCTATTATCGTCGATTTATCGAGAACTTCTCAAAAATAGCTCAGCCACTCACCGCTCTGACCCAGAAAAATAAGAAGTTCATATGGAATGCCAAGACCGAAGCAGCATTCCAGTTACTGAAGCAAAAGCTATGTGATGCCTCGATTTTATCACTACCCGATGGAATCGAAGACTTCGTTGTTTACTGCGATGCTTCGCATCAAGGGTTAGGTTGTGTATTGATGCAGCGAGAGAAAGTCATCGCCTACGCATCACGACAACTGAAGGTTCACGAGAAGAATTATACGACCCATGATTTGGAACTCGGAGCCGTTGTCTTTACTCTCAAGATCTGGAGGCATTACCTATATGGTACGCAGTGTACCATATTCACTGATCACAAAAGCCTCCAGCATATTTTCAATCAGAAGGAATTGAATATGAGACAACGCCGATGGGTGAAACTGCTAAATGATTACGAATGCGAGATTCGTTATCATCCGGGCAAGGCTAACGTCGTAGCCGACGCCCTGAGCAGGAAAGAGCGTGCCAAGCCACTTCGTGTTCGAGCCTTAAGTATGACCATACACTCGAATCTCGTTTCACAAGTGCGCGACGCTCAGATTGAAGCCCTCAAACCAGAAAACCTAACTAGAGAAGGTTTACGTGGAATGGAAAAGCAATTGGATGAGAAACCTGATGGAACCAAGAGCTTCATGGACAGGCTATGGGTACCTGTCTATGGAGGGTTAAGGCAATTAATTTTCGATGAAGCTCACAAGTCGAGATATTCCATTCATCCCGGATCAGACAAGATGTACCATGGTCTGAAGAAACAATTCTGGTGGCCAAACATGAAAGCCGAGATAGCCACCTATGTCGACAAATGCTTAACATGTTCGAAGGTCAAAGCCGAATACCAGAAACCTTCTGGATTGTTGACTCAGCCGGTAATTCCGGAATGGAAATGGGAAGAAATATCCATGGATTTCATCACGAAATTGCCTAAATCCAGATCTGGATATGACGCTATCTGGGTGATAGTAGATCGATTGACAAAGTCGGCACACTTCTTACCGGTCAATGAGAAGGATAAGATGGATAAGCGAGCCAATCTTTACATAAAGGAAGTCGTCTCACGCCACGGTGTGCCCAAATCCATTATATCCGACCGAGATAGTCGATTCACCGCACACTTCTGGAAATCTCTGCAGAAAGCTTTGGGTACTCGACTCGATATGAGTACTGCCTACCATCCGTAGACAGATGGCCAAAGTGAGAGAACTATCCAGACACTAGAGGATATGCTGAGAGTATGTGTGATAGATTTCGGACCCAAGTGGGACGAGCACCTTCCCCTTGCCGAATTCTCCTATAACAATAGCTATCACACCAGCATTAAAGCCGCACCATTTGAGGCACTTTATGTGAGAAAGTGTAGATCCCCACTCTGCTGGACTGAGATTGGAGACAGTCAATTAACTGGTCCTGAGTTAATCTTTGAAACAACTGAGAAAATCTTTCAAGTCCGAGATCGTCTGAAAGCTGCCAGAGACAGAAAAAAGAGCTACGCCGACAACCGACGCAAACCCTTGTCCTTCAAAAAGGGTGATCGCGTCATGCTAAAGGTGTCACCTTGGAAAGGTGTCATCCGGTTCGGCAAATGAGGAAAGCTCAACCCTCGTTACATTGGTCCCTTTGAAATCATTGAAACCATCGGACCGGTAGCTTACCGTTTAAATCTGCCCGCCGAGCTTAGCAGCGTTCACAATGTTTTTCACGTTTGTAAACTTAAGGAATGTCTGTCCGATGAAACGCTCATTGTTCCGCTTGATGAAATTCAAGTGGACGAGACCTTACACTTTATTGAGGAGCCCGTCGAGATACTTGACCGAGAAATCAAAAAGCTGAAACATAGCCGCATTCTTATAGTCATGGTACGATGGAACTCTAGGCGAGGACCAGAGTACACGTGGGAACGCGAGGCTCAAATGCGTCAGAAGTATCCGCGCATGTTTGAGGACGTCGCAACCACCAGTAACCAAAACTGAATTTCGGGACGAAATTCTTCTAACTGGGGGGAGAATGTGACACCCGGTCCAAAAATCAGGTCAAACCTCTCTCCATTGACTTTCGTTGACTTTATTAGGTGATAATTATGTGAATTACTGTTTTAAACCGCATGATTAACCGCGTTTAGTTAAATGATTAACTGATTTAAAATTCGTATTTAAATAAACGTGAGATATGAATGTCAAATATTATTAAATGTGGAATTTCAATAATAAGAAATTAAATATAAAAATGGAACTTTTTATATTTTACCAAACTGTTATAAACTGTTAAAACGTTTTATGAATTTAAAATGTTATGAAAAACGTTACGTTGTCAAGACTTAGCCAAACGAGTGAACGTTTAACCTCATTGGGCCCGGTAAGCCCAATAAGCCCAAAAATGTCTGGATTAACCCGAAAATTTAACCGATGACTCGCCTCGTCACACTGAGTAGTTTCCCTGAACCAGAAACCCGACCCGCGACCCGAATCACAGTGGGCTGTAACCGGCCCAAACGGGTTTCCCATCTCCTTTGCTCGCGGCCCAACCCACCTCCAAAACCGAATGGGCTTCGGCCCATTCTCCCTTTTCTCATCTCGATTGGGCTTCGGTCCAATTGTAAACAAATTAATAAATTTGTTTAAACCCACTAATTTTATAAACTTTGAACCCACTAATATTTTTATAAAACTTGGACCCTCAACTTTTATAAAAATAAAAACCACCATCTTATGTGATAATGAACTTGGGTTTTATTTTAAAAAGTTATTATTTATATAAACTCCTAACCCATCCATATTTTATAAAAGCTTCTCATCTTTTAGAAAATTTATAAAAACTAATCACCTACTCTTGATTAGTTAGGATTAATGTGGGATTGACAACACTAAATTACCCAATGGATATTAATCCAACTTTTGAGTATAAGTAGGAGACCAAGTCCCCTTTGGTTCCCCCACACCCAACACAAACACTCAAACTCTCTCCCTCTCCCTTGCTTGAGCCGGCCGAGAACCCCCCTCCACCACCCTGCCGCCGCCGCCGGACCACCGTCGGCCACCCTCCACCGCCGCTACTCCGCCTACCGGACCACCGTCGGACCGCCGCCACCTCCACCAATTTTCTTCTTGATTCTTGTGAGTCTTCTAACTCACATTTTCTACACACTTTCCACCCCAATGAAACCCTCAAGTCTTGACAACAACCAACTGTTAGGGGTCAATTTCAGGATGCTTACAGAGAAGCTGCGTAATACTAGGAATCTCACTACGGTTTGGGAATCCCGTCCAGTCAGGTATCCTGAAATTTATTTATCGACTAACCCTTATTTTTGCCATGTGCTCTATTCGTTTTCAGGGACGTTAAGAGAACTAACCAACTCCTGAAGACTCGGTCTACAAGTAACTGGCACGTGGAGAAGTGGGTCGCGTCTCCCTCAACGGTCAAGAGAAGTGGAGAAAGAGGATCCCGTGATTCCTGGATAGTTAGTTAGTTGTTATTTGTTATATAAACGAGGACTCGATCAATAGGAACACACAACATAACTTACACACACTTTAGCTCTGATAGCTTACAAACATTGTAACACTTAGCTCTGATCGATCAAACCTCCAACCCATTGTAACGAATTGTTTGATCATCAATAACATTGACTTGGTGGCAGATTTACAGCCGGCACCCGAGGTTTATATCCAGGATTCCTAGAGGCAACTCGAAGGATTCTGGAGTTTTCCTCGCTAAAATCCTTGTGTCATTATCCCAACTTGGATTACTTGCTCACTTGATAGTTAAGCACACTACCTCACAATCTAAGTTTGGAATACAGGATTCCTAACTAAAATTTTTGACCAAAACAGTTTGGCGCCCACCGTGGGGCAAGTGGTGCTTAATCCTACCAAAATCCCATATATCATTCACTTCATTTGATCCCCGATCCCAAAAATGTCAAACCCGCAAAAAGCTGTCTCGGCCTCTACATCATCCTCCATTCCTCCTATTCCTTCCTTTTCAGGAAGCCAGAAGAAGACCAATGACCGTCAGAAGAAAGTGGATGAGCAGCCGGGAAAAACTGATTATCCTGTCTTCACAGGATCCCAGGTCCAATCTGTTGATCCTGTTATTACTAACAATGATTTGTTTTCCTTGATTAAGCAGGTGAAAAATCAAATAGATCAGCAAGAAAAAAACAATCATACGGTGATGAAGGAGATTGAAGAACTAAAGAAATCTAGGAAGCCCATGGAAGAGCAAAGTCCTCTGTTTCCCAGGCATCTTGATTTCAATGCTTCAGGATCCTCAGATCCGTCTCGCTACAATTTCAAATCAGCATCAGGCTTTACTACAACCCCTACAATGACTTCTCAGGCCGCTGGATATGTGGAAAGTGTCGCTGGATTATCAGGAGCTGTCCCACCAGAATCCTCGCAGTCACGCTACAAGAATCCTTGGATTCCACCATTGTTGGGATCCTCTGCTTTACCGTCCCAAGGATATCAATACTCTAACCCTCTTGTTTCTGCAGGGATCTTTAAGACCAGCTCCTCAGAAGTGCATGATGGTGACGTCATCCCCATGCAAACGGCGACCACCACAGAGCCGAGCTTCCCAGCGGGCTATGGATACGGTTCCGGGATTCCAGTCCAGAATCCTGACCCAGGTAACATGTCCAATTCAATCCCTATCGTTTCTAACCAGGGTGCTCCTTATGATGCAGGTATTCATCCAAGTATCGCCAGGGAGCTCCAGAAGTTGAAAGAAATGATATCAAATGTTCCAGGGATCCTGAAACCTATCCCTGAAGTTCCTTTGGAAAGCCACAAGATCTCTAGATTTGCCTGGCCAATATCTCAGGTGGAGATCCCGAAGCGTTTCCAGACTCCAAGCATGAAGCTCTATGATGGAACCACAGATCCTGAAGAACACGTGGCACATTACCGGGAGCGTATGGAGATCAATCCCATTCCGGCAGGAATTAAAGAAGCCTGTATATGCAAAGGCTTTGGTTCAACCTTAACAGGACCAACCATGAAATGGCTACTGAGCATTCCTCCTAACACTATTACATCATTTTCTCACTTAGTTAACTTGTTTAACAATCAATTTTCTTGCAGCAGGACCTTTGAAAAGCTCAAAGGTGACCTGTACCGAATAGTTCAGAAGTCAGATGAGCCTCTCAGGGATTACATTGCCAGATTTGGACGAGAATCTCTTGAGATTCCTAATCTGGATATGGCAGCAGCCGTGGAAGCCTTTAAAATGGGGCTCTCCAAAGATTCACGTTTTTATGATGACCTTGTCATGGCTCCTTGCAGGAACCTCGACGAAGTCCGCAGTAGAGCCTTGAGATTCATCCGTTTGGAAGATGACAAAAGGATCCACCAAAGATTGGAGGTTCCTAAATATGATCCTAACAGCAAGAAGGCGGAATCCCCCGGGAAGCCATATAGATCTCGTCCATACTCCAAACCGGAAAATCACAAAATCAATGTCGTCGACCAAGATGATGATGAGGAGGAATATCCTTGTTTTGGTCAAAAACTGCCTAAGCAATTAGTTGATCAAACTTTGTAAGTGAGGTAGAGTGTTTGATGTAAATAAAGATAGAAATGTAAATTTGAAGATTGACACGAGGATGTAACGAGGGAAAATCCAGGAATCCTTGAGTATCCTCAAGGAGCCTAGCAAAAAACCTCGGGGGCCGGTTCAAAGTACCTGCCTCCTAAAACTTTTATATGATGAAAGTATTTGGTACAAAGTAAATGAGCTCGAAATCTAAGTGTTACAGAGAGTTTTGATAGCGAGTATCGTGTGTTGTGTGTGTGTTTTATGAATGACCTAGAGCTCGTTTAAATAGTCAAAAATGCATTAACTAACTAGGCTAAAAACTAGGGATTGAGTCTTCAAGTCTTTGTGAACGTTGGAGTCAGTTACAACACGTCCCATAAAGCCTTAACCGAGTCTTTAGCCATCATTTACACGTCCCTTAATACCTGCAATCAATTAAGACACGTGGACAATTGTAACGGTTAATCGATAACTGTAGTTCAGGATCCTTTGAGCTTCTGGCGAGCATCCTGAAATAATATAACCAACTGTCCTATATTTTAGGGATTCTCCCAACTAAGCCAATATGAACGTTGTGGACCACTTAGTCCACGTTTTATATCATTTTTCCGAGTCTTTAGGCTTGTCTACACGTTTCTTTGACCCTGCAATTAATAAGACACATGGGAAAAACAAACGGGTTAGTTGATAACTATAATTCAGGATGCTCGAACCTGCCAGGATCCTGAACTTGCGTAAGGATATTGAACCATTTGAGCTTCCGCCAGGATCCCGGATTATCAGCCCTAACAATTGCCCCTGAATTTTAACAGTTGTCGACCAAGAAGACTCGTTAGCTCTTGAAATAATTACGAAGGTGACTCGTTAGCTCCTGATTTGATAGCAACGCAACTTCTCATGTGATTTCCCCATAAATAACTCCAAGTTGTGTCTTCCCCATACATCAGTCGGAACCCTGTCGATTGCTCTTTTTGTATTTCCTGCATATATATGACTTAGTAGTATTTTGATCATCATGGTGTGTTATGTATATTTTTGGTTATTTTGAAAAATGTTTGAATGAGGATCCTACATAATGCTTAGTTTAAAAATTCCAAAGCCCATAAAACTTTGTCAATATTAACAAACCATGATGTTAGCCAATACTTGGTTAGTAATAAAAATATGCAATATGCGCAGTACCAATGTCACATGTTCAAAAGTAATTCAACTGTCGAGATAACCAGGATCCATGAGGATCCTTAGGAATCCTTAAGATATACTTGATGAAATTCCGATGAATCTGAGAATAAGTCTTGAGCATTTAGGAACAAGTCAAACAGGGGTCAAGCCCAACCTGTCTTCTGAGGTACAAAATGTTTTATAAGTCTTGGGTCTAAGCCAACTGGGGTCAAGCCCAAAAACTTGAGAGACACGAAAGTGCCTAAACCTTAGTTAATGTGAGAACATTAAAAACCTTTGTTAAACTGAGGACAAGCTCAAAAACACTTGGGACTAAGCCAACTGGGGTCAAGCCCAAAAACTTGAGAGACACGAATGTGCCTAAACCTTGGTTGACATGAAAATGTCAAAAACCTTAGAATCTTTTCGAGATGACACGTCTGCCACCCATTTTGAAGTGCACTCTATGGCCAACAGTGATGAAATTATCAGCCACCCTCAGATGGACTGGTCGCACCACCTTGAACCATAGGCCACCACCGTGCGCTCCTGGCGAGGGTCTTGCGCTCCTGGCGATTCCCATTAGTGAACGAGAAGGTGAAAACCTCCTAAACCTTTTGACAGCATTCAGAATGCCTTAGACTTAGAAGAGGTGATCAGCCTCTAGCTTATGGTTGGACGCTCGAAGCACCTACAAAACACTTCAAGGTTTGGTGAGGGGTGGGTGTTAGTTTGGCTAACACCCCTCCGATGCCTAAGTCAGTACACATTCCACGAAAATAATAATGTGAAATTGACATAAGGGTAAAAATCATACCTGAGGTTCTCGAAGTTTGGACAAGGATTCTCTGATGTGCTCAAAGGATCCAGAGAGTACTTACATAAAATATAACTTCAAGTGAATTGCATTCCAAGCTCTTGGGAGCAGCTCACCTTCCATAGTAGCTAATCTGTACGCTCCTTTTCCAGCTTCTGAGTCCACTAGGTAGGGTCCTTCCCATTTAGGTGCGAGTTTCCCATGTGCCGGATTGGTTGTATTTTGAAAAGCTTTCCTGAGTACCAGATCTCCTACTTGAAATCTTCTGATCCTTAGATTCCTATTGTAAGACTTGGCTATCCTCTGCTGGTATGCTGCCATTCTGAACTTTGCGAGGTCTCTAATTTCGTCAACTGTTTCAAGATCTTCAAGGAGCGCCTGCTTACTAGCTTCGAAATCCCGGCAGCTTGTTCTGGCAGTTGGCATCACTATTTCAGTGGGAATTACAGCTTCTGATCCAAACACCAAGGAGAAGGGTGTTCGACCAGTAGCATTCTTGGAAGTTGTTCTATCAGCCCACAATACGAAAGGTAGTTCTTCAGCCCATTTCCCTTTTTTATCTCCTAGCTTCTTCTTAAGGTTATTGATGATAATCTTATTGCTCGATTCTGCCTGGCCATTAGCTTGTGGATGTATGGGAGTTGAAGTTACCATCTTGATGCCCCATGCCTCACAAAAACTAGTTGTTCTTTTGCCAATAAACTGAGATCCATTGTCACACACTATTTCCGATGGGATTCCAAACCTTGTTAAGATATTCCTTTTGATGAAAGAAATCACTTCCTTTTCTCGAACTTGGACAAAGGCTTCGGCTTCGATCCACTTAGAAAAGTAGTCCGTCATGGCTAGCATGAAGACTTTTCCTCCAGGTGCTACAGGCAGCTTACCAACTATATCCATGCCCCATTTCATGAACGGCCACGGAGACGATATTGAATGAAGCGGCTCAGCAGGCTGATGGAGGATATTGCCGTGCCGCTGGCATGCATCACACTTCTGAACAAAGGCCATTGCATCCTTTTTCATAGTAGGCCAGTAGTATCCTGTCCTCAATACCTTGGAAAGGAGTGATCTGCCCCCAGTGTGATTGCCACAATCACCTTCATGAATATCCTGAAGTACCGCATGTGCTTCAGGCTGCTCGAGGCATCTCAAGTATGGTCCTTCAAGAGATTTCTTGTATAAGATACCATTTATTATTGAATATGGAATTACCTTTGTTCGGAAGAGTCTGGAGTTTTCGTTTTTTTGGGATTTCTCCTTCTTGGATAAATCTCCTGATAGGGTAAGTCCAGGATTCTTGAGGATCCTGGGAGTCTGTCATTTCTTGATCTTTATCTGTTGTAACATCATTAACTTCTTGTTCTTCAATTGCTGGTGTCAGGATGTGAGTTATGGGAATCTTGACACCTTCTGGGATCCTTAAAGATGATGCTAAATTTGCCAAAGCATCAGCTTCTGCGTTTTCTTCTCTAGGTACCTGTGATATGCTGCAATTTTCAAAAGATAATGCTAACTGTTTTACAAGGTCTAGATATTTGGTTAGCCTTTCGCCTTTCACTGCATAGGATCCATTAAACTGGTTAGTTAATAACAAGGAGTCAATAAAAACTTGAATGTGTTGGATACCCATATCTTTAGCGAGTTGTAATCCTGCAATTAAAGCTTCGTATTCAGCTTCATTGTTGGTGGCTTTGAATTCACAATGGATAGATAGAGGGATAATGTCCCCCTGTGGCGATTTCAGTAGCACACCAAGTCCTGTTCCTCTAACGTTAGATGCTCCATCTGTATATAGTATCCAGCTGCCTGAAGCTTCTTCGAGCTGCTTGACCTCAAGTTCAACTTCTGGCAGTATGTCGCTGCTGAAATCAGCCACAAAATCTGCAAGGGCTTGTGACTTGATTGCTGTTCTTGGCTCATATATGATATCATAGGCACTTAATTTAACTGCCCATTTCGCCATTCTACCTGACATTTCTGGTTTTCTCAAGACACACTTAACAGGATAGTTAGTTTTCACGTAAATAACATGAGTTTCAAAGTAATGTCTTAATTTTTGTGAAGCCATAACAAGAGCTAAAATCAATTTTTCCAAATAAGAATACCTGGTTTCAGCATCTAATAGTGTTTTGCTTACATAATATACCGGATGTTGTTGTCCCTCATGATCTTTCACAAGCACAGCACTTACTGAGCTGCCTGAGACTGCTAAATAGAGGGATAGTGGTTCGCCCTTGACTGGTTGCATTAGAAGTGGAGCGGATGATAAATATTCTTTCAAGGAGCTCAGAGCTGCTTCGTGTTTCTCACCCCATTCGAACTTTTTATTCTTCTTCAATATGTCATAGAATTCTTTGCTCTTTTCAGACGATCTCGATATGAACCTGTTGAGCGCTGCCACTCTGCCAGTTAGTCTCTGAACTTCTTTGACATTTGTTGGAGACTTCAGGTTTATGATTGCTTGGATTTGCTCGGGGCTGGCCTCAATTCCCCTTTCAGTAACCATAAAGCCTAAAAACTTGTCGGCTCTTACTCCGAAATGGCACTTGGAAGGATTCAATTTCATGTTGAATTGGTCCAGGATATCAAAAGCAGCTTCAAGATCTCTAGGGTGGTCCTTCGCTTTTTTCGATTTCACCACCATATCATCGATGTATACTTCCATGGTGTCCCCCAGCTTGTCTTTAAACATCATGTTGACTAGCCTTTGGTATGTGGCACCTGCATTTCGTAAACCAAAAGACATTGCAATATAACAATAAATACCTGTAGGGGTCATGAAGGCTGTGTCTTCCTGATCTGATGGTTCCATTTGAATTTGTTGAAAGCCCGAAGATGCGTCCATAAAAGTTAGCATCTCATGCCCAGCAGTTGCGTCCACCATAGAATCAATATGCGGTAGAGGGAATGGGTCTTTAGGGCAGGCCTTGTTTAGGTCTGTGTAATCTACACATACCCTCCACTTACCATTCTTCTTTTGGACTACCACCACATTAGCCAACCAGCGAGGATACTTAACTTCTCTGATCATTTTTTATTTGAG
This sequence comes from Deinandra increscens subsp. villosa, assembly GCA_039602395.1. Classification (NCBI taxonomy): domain Eukaryota; kingdom Viridiplantae; phylum Streptophyta; class Magnoliopsida; order Asterales; family Asteraceae; genus Deinandra; species Deinandra increscens. The sequence continues at coordinate 66,387,890 of JBCNJP010000007.1, read as the reverse complement.
CAGCCTGTCAACTTCCTCTTGGATTATGATGTTTCTCTCAGGAGCGAACTTTCTTCTCTTCTGATGTATTGGCCTGAAAGATTCATCTATACCAAGTTTATGAGTAATAATATCTTTGGATATACCTGTCATGTCTTCATGTTTCCATGCAAATGTTGTGACTCTGGACTTTAAGAGGCTCACGAGCTGCTCCTCAGTATCCTCAGGAATATTTGTTCCTACCAGCACTTTGATTTCAGGATCTTCAGGATTGAGTTGAACTTCTTTGGTCTCCAATTCCTTCGTCATCTGAATTCTTCGTGCTGGTTTCTTTAATTGCTATGCTGGCTTTGACTTGATAGTGTTCTTCATAGCAGAAGTGTAGCAGTCTTTGGCTTCTTGTTGATCACTTAGTATTCTTACAACTCCCCAAGGGGTGGGAAGCTTCACACATTGATGATAGGTAGATGGAACTGCTTTCATGTCATGGATCCATGGCCTTCCCAAGATTACGTTGCAACAAGGAAGGGAGTCAATAACGCAGAATTTCTGCATGGAGTTGACCCCTTCAATGTAAACAGGAAGTCTGATGTCTCCAACCGTATGCTTGGTTTCTCCGCTAAATCCTACTAACACTGAGGATCTTGGAATTATCTCTTCTTCGGGAATGCTCATCTTCTTAAGCACGTCCAATTGGATAATGTTGACCGAACTGCCATTGTCTATCAGGATCCTGCGAACATAATGGTTAGCAATACACAATGTAATTACCAGACTGTCATGATGAGGGTCCTGGATGTCTTGCTTATCAGTTTCGTCAAAAGAAATGACTTTGTCTTCAGTCAATATTGCATTCTTCTTTGGTCGACTGCCTTGATCCATTTTAGCCTCCTTGGCATGTCTTTTTGCTGATGAGAAAGAGGCTCCACATATGTCAGATCCTCCGGAGATGAAGTTGATCACTTTGGCATCTGCTGGTGGTGATTGCGCTCTTTTGGGCAGCTCAGCAGCTTCTTGAGTTTTACTCTTCTTTCTGCCGAACAATTCCTTGAGATGCCCCTTGCTGAGCAGGTAACTGATTTCTTTCCGAAGTGCTATGCAATCATCTGTTAAGTGCCCAAAGTCTTCGTGGTAGGCACACCATTTAGACTTATCTTTCCATGATCCTTGTTTATCCGATTTTCTTGGCCACCTGGCTTTATCACCTAGATCCTGCAAGGCACATAACAAACCACTTGTGTCAACCGAAAAACAGTAATCAGATACCTTTGGGAAGTCTTCCTCGTCGTCATCATCTTCAACTGCATTAACCCTGGGATTATCATTCCTGTAATAGGGTTTGGTTCGTTGTTGCTTTCCGGGAGAATCTGTTCTCCTGCCTAATGATTCATCGCCTCTTTTCTGGACCTTCTTGTCATCTTCTAATCTGATGAATCTTAATGCCCTTGTTCTGACTTCATCAAGGTTCCTGCAAGGAGTCATAACCAAATCATCATAAAATCGGGAATCCCCTCTAATCCCCATTTTGAAGGCTTCTACAGCAGCAGCCATATCCAGGTTAGGGATATCCAGTGCTTCTCGACCGAATCTGGCCACATAATCCCTTAGGGATTCATTGGATTTCTGAACTATCCTGTACAAGTCACCCGTGAGCTTCTCAAAGCTCCTGCTGCAAGAAAACTGGTTATTAAATAAGTTAACCAAATGAGGAAAGGATGTAATAGTATTAGGAGGGATACTGAGTAGCCATTTCAAGGCTGGTCCTGTTAGTGTTGAGCCGAATCCCTTGCATAAGCAAGCTTCTTTGATGTTTACAGGAATGGGGTTGATCTCCATCCGTTCCCTATATTGTGCCACGTGTTCCTCAGGATCTGTGGTCCCGTCGTAGAGTTTCATGTTGGGAGTTTGAAATCTTTTTGGTATCTCCACGTCACAAATGGGCCATGCAAATCTAGAAACTCTGTGGCTGCCTGCTGGCACTTCAGGAATTGGACGAATAACACCAGGAACACTTGAGATTATATCCTTTAACCTCTGAAGTTCCCTAGCAATAGTCGGGTTGATACCTGCATCCTGCACAGTTCCTTGGTTAGGGTGTACATAGAAATTATCGAAGTTGTTACCGGCCCTGGAAGTTTGGAGATGGATCTGGGGTCCATATTCAGCATCCCTAAGGATGGTCGGCTCAGTCGTGGTTCCCATTTGCATGGGGATAAAGTCTCCTTCATGCATCTCCTGAGATGAACCTGGGAATATGCCTGCAGAGACAGTAGGGTTAGAAAATAAGGATCCTTGAGGATCGTGAGCTGCTCGGAAGCGGCTCCGGTATGGTTGGAATGGCTGAGATGAAGATCCCTGTAGCATCTGTGGAGTAGGCATTGCTGACTGCTGACTCCAAGGCTCATGTAGGTTTGTTGTCGCGAATTGTTGTGGTCGAGATGCGGATTGATGCATTGAGACTGCTGGCACCCGATGGTTTAAAAACCCGGCTGGTTGCTGACTTGAGCATCTCGGCGGCTGCTGACTTCCATATTCGCTGTAGTAAGATTCTGGGGGTTGCTCAGAGTAGAATCCAGAGTATTCCAGATCCATCGTCCTGGAAGTCTTCTGATGCTGAGTGCCTGAGGATCCTGCAGTGGTAACTGTTGCAATACCTGACTTTTGAACAGTAGAGGGATTTACTTTCTGTTTCGGCTGCTCCGATATTTCCGGAGAGTTAAACCCGAATGATTTTGGGATCAAAGGGCTGATTTCCTCTACTGGTTTGTTCGATTTCTTCAATTCCATGATCTCCTTCATCATTCTCTCGTTGGTTTTGGTTTGTTCATCCGCATGGGCCTTCATTTGCCTGATCAAAACATAGAGATCGTTATTAGAAATAGTAGAGTCAGTGGACGTACCTTGAGATCCAGTAAAAGTGGGGTATTCCACTCCTTTAGCATTAGTATCAGCCACTTTCTTCATCATTGGGGGGAGACCAGAGTTGACAGTGGGCTTAGAGGATGAAACAGATTTTGAGGTGAATTTTGGTTGAGTCGACATTTTCAAGAATCGGTTATGGGAAGAAGATCAAGGCTCTTAATCGAATTCAAACACCGTTTGCCCCACGGTGGGCGCCAAATTGTTTTGGTCAAAAACTGCCTAAGCAATTAGTTGATCAAACTTTGTAAGTGAGGTAGAGTGTTTGATGTAAATAAAGATAGAAATGTAAATTTGAAGATTGACACGAGGATGTAACGAGGGAAAATCCAGGAATCCTTGAGTATCCTCAAGGAGCCTAGCAAAAAACCTCGGGGGCCGGTTCAAAGTACCTGCCTCCTAAAACTTTTATATGATGAAAGTATTTGGTACAAAGTAAATGAGCTCGAAATCTAAGTGTTACAGAGAGTTTTGATAGCGAGTATCGTGTGTTGTGTGTGTGTTTTATGAATGACCTAGAGCTCGTTTAAATAGTCGAAAATGCATTAACTAACTAGGCTAAAAACTAGGGATTGAGTCTTCAAGTCTTTGTGAACGTTGGAGTCAGTTACAACACGTCCCATAAAGCCTTGACCGAGTCTTTAGCCATCATTTACACGTCCCTTAATACCTGCAATCAATTAAGACACGTGGACAATTGTAACGGTTAATCGATAACTGTAGTTCAGGATCCTTTGAGCTTCTGGCGAGCATCCTGAAATAATATAACCAACTGTCCTATATTTTAGGGATTCTCCCAACTAAGCCAATATGAACGTTGTGGACCACTTAGTCCACGTTTTATATCATTTTTCCGAGTCTTTAGGCTTGTCTACACGTTTCTTTGACCCTGCAATTATTAAGACACATGGGAAAAACAAACGGGTTAGTTGATAACTATAATTCAGGATGCTCGAACCTGCCAGGATCCTGAACTTGCGTAAGGATATTGAACCATTTGAGCTTCCGCCAGGATCCCGGATTATCAGCCCTAACAATCCTAAGGTATCTTAATACTGTTTTTCCGTTGACATTGGTGGTTTGATGTGTGCTATGCAGGATCTAGGTGAAAAAGCAAGATGGCCCAGGAAGGATACCAAGCAAGGATCCTGGAAAGACAAGACCAAGTGGTGTGCCTTCCATGAAGATTTTGGCCACCTAACAGACGAATGTATGGCACTCCGAAAGGAAATCAGCTATCTACTCAGCAAGGGGCATCTTAAAGAATTGATTGGCAGAAAGAAGATCAAGACTCAGGAAGCCGACAAGGTGCCTCAGAGAGCAGCTTCTCCACCACAGGATGCCCAGATAATCAACTTCATCTCAGGAGGCTCAGACATCTGCGGCACTTCGTATTCCTCAGCCAAGAAGCATGCTAAGGAATCCAAATCTGAACAGGGTGACAAACCTGTCCGGACGTCAACCCTGACTCAGGACAAACTTATATCCTTTGATGAGAGTGACCGATCTCATGTTCAGGATCCTCATCATGATAGTCTTCTGGTTACTTTATATATTGCTAACCATTTTGTTCGCAGGATCCTGGTTGATAATGGAAGCTCAGTAAACATAATCCGTCTTGATGTACTAAAAAAGATGGGGATCCCAGAAACTGAAATAGTTGCAAGATCCTCAGTCTTAGTTGGCTTCAGCGGTGAAACTAAAAGCACCGTTGGGGATATCAGGCTGCCGGTATATATAGCGGGGGTAAACTCCATGCAAAAATTATGTGTTATAGATTCTCTCTCTTGTTGCAATATTATTCTTGGCAGGCCATGGATTCACGAGATGAAGGCAGTTCCTTCAACTTATCACCAATGTATCAAGCTTCCTACACCCTGGGGAGTTGTGAGAATTGAAAGCGACCAGCAGGAAGCTAAGAACTGTTATTCGACTTCGATGAAAAACACCACTAAGGTGACGAAGGGATAGCAATTACAGAAAAAGGCACCTGAAGTGCAGGAGGACAGGGAGCTGGAAGTCAAAGAAGTACCTCTAGACCCTGGGAATCCTGAAATCAAGGTGCTCGTGGGAACAAGCATCCCTACTAATGTTGAGCAGGAATTATTCCAGCTTCTCAAAACTAGAACTTCAACTTTCGCATAGAAGCATGAAGATATGACAGGTATCCCTAAACATGTAATTACTCATAAACTTGGTTTAGATCCTTCTTTCAGGCCTATACAGCAAAAAAGGAGGAAGTTCGCCCCAGAGAAGAATATAATCATCCAGGAGGAAGTCGACAAGCTTCTCAAAACAAAGATGATCAGAGAAGTCAAGTATCCTAGATGGCTAGCAAATGTGGTGGTGGTCCAGAAGAAGAAATGAAAGTGGAGAGTTTGTGTCGATTACACAGACTTGAACAAAGCCTGCCCTAAGGATCCGTTTCCACTTCCCCATATTGATGCTATGGTGGATGCCACGGCTGGTCACGAGATGCTCACTTTCATGGATGCCTCAGCAGGATTCCAACAAATTCAGATGGAACCTTGCGATCAGGAGCATACGGCATTTATGACTCCAACAGGTATATATTGTTATACTGCTATGCCCTTTGGTTTGAGAAATGCAGGTGCCACCTACCAGAGGCTCGTTAATATGATGTTTAAAGAGCAACTGGGGGACACGATGGAAGTCTACATAGATGATATGGTAGTGAAATCCAAAAAGGCTGAAGATCATGTCAAGGATCTCCAAACGGCTTTCGATATCATTGATCAGTATAACATGAAGCTCAACCCCTCTAAGTGCCACTTTGGGGTGCGAGCCGGAAAATTCCTAGGCTACATGGTTACTAAAAGAGGAATAGAAGCAAGTCCAGAACAGATCAAAGCGATCCTAAATTTGAAGTCCCCATCGAATGTTAAAGAAGTACAAAGGTTGACAGGGAGAATCGCAGCGCTCAACAGGTTCATTTCAAGATCCTCAGAAAAGACTAAGGATTTCTATGATATCCTGAGGAAAAACAAGAGGTTCGAATGGACTGAGAAGCATGAAGAAGCCCTGAAGTGCCTGAAAGACTATCTGTCAGCAGCCCAATTACTAATGAAACCAGATGATGGGGAGCCGCTATATTTATATCTCGTTGTTTCCGGAAGCTCAATCAGTGCAGTCTTGGTAAAAGACCATCAAGGTCAGCAGCATCCGGTATATTATGTAAGTAAAACTCTGCTAGACGCAGAATCCAGGTATTCTCACCTTGAAAAGTTAATTTTATCTCTTATAATGGCTTCCACTAAACTTAGACATTATTTCAAAACCCATACTATAATTGTGATGTCTAACTATCCAATCAAGGCAGTTCTCAGGAAGCCGGAAATGTCAGGAAGGATGGCTAAGTGGGCAGTCAAACTAAGTGCCTACGACATCAAGTATGAACCAAGAACGGCAATCAAGTCCCAAGCATTAGCTGACTTTGTGGCGGATTTCAGCAGTGATATTGAACCAGAAGTTGAAAAGGAAGTCCAGCAACTTGAGAAGCTCAAAGAAGACTGGATCCTCTATACCGACGGCTCCTCGAATGTCAGAGGAACAGGGCTGGGAATCCTGCTAAAATCGCCACAGGGGGACATAATACCTCTATCCATATCCTGTGAATTCCAGGCTACCAACAATGAAGCTGAATATGAGGCTTTAATTGCTGGATTACAGCTGGCTAAGGATATGGGAATCCTATCTATACAAGTGTTTGTTGATTCTCTCTTATTAACTAACCAATTTAATGACTCTTATGCAGTGAGAGGGGAGAATCTGATCAAATATCTTGAAATTGTTAAAAAATTGTCTATATTTTTCGAAAATTTTAGCATTTCGCAGGTACCAAGAGAAGATAATGCAGAAGCCGACGCCTTGGCAAACTTGGCTTCATCACTCAGGATCCTTGAGAATGTCAAAATTCCAATAACTCACATCTTGACGCCAGCGATAGCTCTACAGGAAGCTCAGGCTGTTGACGATGATACAGGTGCAGATGTTGAGAATCCTGAAGATGCTCAGGAATCCTGGACCTACCCGATCCGGAAATATCTCAAAGATGGGGAGATTCCCAAGGGCGAAAACCCCAGAGCTTTTCGCACAAAGGTAGTACCCTATACTATAATTGATAATATTCTATATAAAAGATCTCTTGCAGGTGTCTACTTAAGGTGCTTAGAGAAGTCAGAAGCTCTTGAGGTGCTTGAAGACATCCACAGTGGAGATTGTGGGAACCATACCGGGGGCAGGGCGCTGTTCTCTAAAGTTCTCAGATTTGGGTATTATTGGCCAACCATGAAGAAGGATGCCGCTAGCTTCTCACAGAAGTGCGATGCTTGTCAAAGGCATGGCAATATTCTCCACCAACCTGCTGAGCATCTGCATCCTATAGTATCCCCATGGCCCTTTATGAAATGGGGGATGGATATTGTGGGTAAGCTGCCAAAGGCTCCAGGAGGAAAAGTGTTTATGCTTGCCATGACGGATTACTTCTCCAAGTGGATTGAAGCAGAAGCCTATGTTCAAGTGAGAGAAAAAGAAGTGATATCCTTCATCAAAAGAAACATCCTCACCAGATTTGGGATTCCGGCAGAGATCATATGCGATAATGGCTCCCAGTTTATTGGCAAGAGAACTACAAGCTTTTGTGAAAGCTGGGGCATCAAGATGATCACATCAACACCTGTCCACCCTCAAGCTAATGGGCAGGCAGAATCCAGCAATAAAATCATCATCAACAATCTTAAGAAGAAGTTGGGCTCCAAGAAAGGTAAATGGGCTGAGGAGCTGCCATTTGCCCTTTGGGCAGACAGAACTACACCTAAAAATGCTACCGGCCAAACTCCATTCTCGTTAGTATTTGGGGCAGAAGCTGTGATTCCTACAGAAATAGTACTCCCGACAGCCAGAGTCAACTGCCAGGATCCTGAAACCAATAGCCAGAATCTCCTTCAGGATCTCGAAACAGTTGAGGAGCTCAAAGATATGGCCAAAATCCGGATGGCCTCTTATCAACAGCAGATAGCGAAATCTTATAACAAGAACACCAGGCTGAGAAGATTCCAAGTAGGTGACTTGGTTTTGAGGAAAGCTTTTCAGAATACTACCAATCCTGCTGGTGGGAAGTTGGCACCCAAGTGGGAAGGCCCTTACCTTATTGATTCTAAAGAAGGAAAGGGGGCATATCGTCTGATAAATATGGAAGGAGAACCTCTGCCAAGAGCTTGGAATGTTGTCCACCTTAAAGCGTATTTTCTGTGAGAATCCCATTAAGAATCTCAGGCAGAATCCCAAGGATCCTCACTGTATCAATAATCCAAGGTACGTATACTAATCCTATTTCAATTTATTCTTATTATTTTTACGACTCATTACTGACTTAAGCATCGGAGTGGTGTTAGCTAGGCTAACACCCACCCCTCACCAAGCGTTGAGTGTTTTGCAGATTTTGAGAATCCTAGAGAAATTTGGGTATATCCCCAGTTAGAGGTTGGCCACATCTCCTACGTTTAAGGTATCCCGCATACCTTCTAAGGTTTGAGAGGCTGACTCCTCTCCTAAGTTTGGGTAATCGCCAGTAGCGCACGACCCTCGCCAGTAGCGCACGTTGTCCCCCGGTACGCTAAAGGTGGCCGGACCAGTCCACTCCAGGGGTGGCTGACAATCTTGTCACTAGAGGCTGCTGGGCGGATTCTCAAGGTTTATAACACTGACGTGTTATCTAAGGTTTTGGCATTTTCATGTCACATACGTATGGGCTTGTCCCCAGTTTTGGCTTAGTCCCAAGTTTATCGGGCTTGTCCCCAGTTTTGGCTTAGTCCCAAGTTTATCGGGCTTGTCCCCAGTTTTGGCTTAGTCCCAAGAATCCCGGGTTTATCCTCAGTTTATTTTCAACTTGCTTATTCTTGAAGATATCGGCTTCGGCCGGAGGCCAAGAAGCCTCTCGAAATTGTTTCAGGTTTTCGAAGAAACTGTGACGAATGCTGAGAAAGGTGCATTCAGGATTCCCGTAGGAATCCCAAATCTGGTAAAAGAAGATATAGTTATCTGGAATTAAAAAATCGACTAAAGTAAAATTCCAAGGTCAGTTTTTACTATTTAGGCTAACCTAACATGTTATTCAAGTTTCGAATGGTTTTCCAACATACAGGTCATTTTTTAGATAATTGATAAGTTTTTATAAACTAATTCTACCAACCAAAAATTTCAATACAAAGGACAATATGAGAAGCCAAAAGATACTGATATTATTTATAGCTATTAAAGGTTGTGAGCTTCTCAAGCTTCGTCCTGAAAACCTCAGGATCCCTCCACTTGAGAAGCTCGAAGGTCAAAATATTGTTTTTAGGAATCCTGGTTTCGTCTTGCAAACTGCAAGATCCCTCCACCAGGATCCCCAACCATTGTTGTTACTTGTTCTAACATTGTTTCAGCGAAGATAAGGAAAGGAAATTGTTTAAGACATACATCAAAACAAACTACAGACTAAAAAGAGGGCTCAGACCATTGCATCGTCCTCATCGCCCATCGCCTTCTCGGGAGCTTCCAACTTCCCGCCGGCATCTTCCTCGTCTGCCATCTCCACAGACTTGCCCTTCTCACCCGCGTCAGCACCAGCAGGTTCAACCAAGGGAAGCTTGTCTCCACCACTCGGGATCCCAGCTTTCTCCAGTTTCTCCAAGGATAGCTTCCAGGCATCCACAGTCCATGTCGAGCATGTAAACCCATCAGCTTGAGCCTCCGCTGCCATCTTCAGCATTGCCAGGAGCACACTGCGAGCAGCTGACTGCTTAGAGATAGCATCCTCCACCTGCGCGGCTACCTGGAACTTCAGCTCCTGCTCTCTCAGCTTGTGCTCATAATTACGGGTCTTGCCCTCAGCTATCTCGCCCTGGATGCGGATGGTGTTCCTTGCCTCATCAAGCTTCTTTTGGACCATTGCCAGCTTGGTCTCAGCCTCAATGCACGTAGCGCTAAGCTGCTCGATGCCCTGTGAAAGAAAGACAATGGGAGTCTCAGCCACTTGTCGGATGCCGCTAAGGTATGAGAATCCTATGTGTACACTTACCAGTCTTGTCGTTGTATGCAGGCTAAGAAGCTTGTTACCAGTCTCCGCGGGGCTCAGTCCATCAAAGCTTTCCAGGAACACAGTACCCTCCGAGCCCTTCCTCTTCTTGCTGGAGGAAGCTGTTTTGGCTCTGGTAGCCGGAGGTCGGATGCTGGCCAGGGGCTCGGGCTTCTCCTCTTTCATCTCTAGGTAGGAGGTCAGGTCATCCAGAGATAATCCAGTTGCAGGTTTGGGAGCTGTTAGTATGAAATAAAGAAAACAATCAGGATTGGGAAGCCTAATTCAAAACATATGCACGAGAAGTTCAATTACATACTAGACATGACGGCTTCCGACTGGTCGGCTGAGAAGCTCTGTTCACTGTTAGCGCTCTCGATAGCAAAGGTTCTGTCAGCAGGTGGGATATCCAGAAAAGAGGCAGTCCTCTCCACAACTTCCTCGGTCACTTCAACGAGGTCAGAAAATTTGGGAGCTGCAAGAAACATCAAAAGATCATTAGCAAAATTCAAAGAAACTCAAATACAATGCCTAATTCAGTTTCCTACCCTTTAAAACCCACTTCATCGGCAATGAATCTCCCCCAACAATGGATTCACGCTTCACAAAAAAGAACTTTCTTTTCCAATCATGGTCATTATGTGACGCACGAGGAATCAATTGGGAGTAGGAAGAGCGAGCTTGAAGAACAAAGCGACTGAACCCGTGGGTTCTCAGGTTGTAAGCGGCACAAACTTCAGGAATTCCCATCTCAAGCTTCCGGGAATTGTTCAGGTTGTCAAGCGAAAACAGAATCCTCCACACCATCGGCATTGTCTGGGAGTAACAAAGGCCGGTGATTTTGAAGAACTCGTTTACGATGGCTGGAAAGGGGTAGGACATCCCAAGCAAGAAACGGTAATAGAGAAAACAAACCCAGGTGTTATACATGCAATCGGCCTTCAATCGGGAGTCGAAACGCCGAATGATGGCCGACGACGGAAAAAGACCGGATTCCTTCAACTGGCGGATGTCTTTGTCAGAAAAGTTGCAGGTTTCTTCTTCATTGAAGGGGAAAATCCCCTGATCAACGAAATCCTCAATGCCTAACGAGGAAGAAGGAGTGGCGGAACGGGTATTCTTCTTCGCCATGACCGGAATAAACAAAAAAAAGAAAAGATGCCGGAGGAAAAGAAGGAGAACTGACCTGCGATGACGAAGAAGCTCGAAAGGGTTTTTTGGGGAGAAGATGGTGAGATTGTGATCTCGGAATCTTGTATTTAAAGAAGGAGTGATGATAGCTATCCCATCAATCGGACGCCGAAAAAAACGTCCCATCCAACTGTATTTACCGTGATAACGCCGTAAACCTCTCAAGTTAATCGAATTTCGCCAGCTGTTAATCTTATCCACAAGCAGCCGAAATTCAGGGGCAATTGTTAGGGGTCAATTTCAGGATGCTTACAGAGAAGATGCGTAATACTAGGTATCTCACTACGGTTTGGGAATCCCGTCCAGTCAGGTATCCTGAAATTTATTTATCGACTAACCCTTATTTTTGCCATGTGCTCTATTCGTTTTCAGGGACGTTAAGAGAACTACCCAACTCCTGAAGACTCGGTCTACAACTAACTAGCACGTGGAGAAGTGGGTCGCGTCTCCCTCAACGGTCAAGAGAAGTGGAGAAAGAGGATCCCGTGATTCCCGGATAGTTAGTTAGTTGTTATTTGTTATATAAACGAGGACTCGATCAATAGGAACACATAACACAACTTACACACACTTTAGCTCTGATAGCTTACAAACATTGTAACACTTAGCTCTGATCGATCAAACCTCCAACCCATTGTAACGAATTGTTTGATCATCAATAACATTGACTTGGTGGCGGACTTACAGCCGGCACCCGAGGTTTTTATCCAGGATTCCTAGAGGCAACTCGAAGGATTCTGGAGTTTTCCTCGCTAAAATCCTTGTGTCATTATCCCAACTTGAATTACTTGCTCACTTGATAGTTAAGCACACTACCTCACAATCTAAGTTTGGAATACAGGATTCCTAAGTGAATTTTTGACCAAAACACCAACCAAATAACTAAGAATGTTTGTGTTTTGTTTAATCAACTAATAAAAACTCTATCTTTAACCCCCTTTCTTCCAAGATCAAACACTTTTTTTGGTGCATTTAAAATGCTTAAAGATAGCCAAAAAGTGTGGTGAAACACACTTATGAAATCCAAGGAAAGTAATATGGTGTGCACCATGATTCTTGTAAATATGAAATCTTGATTTCATAGTTAGTTGTTTTAAACAAAACCCAAACCTCTTCATATAAATTAAATGATAACTAAGAATCTATACATGTTTATATTTTATGTCCTAACATGAAAATGTTAGTTGATAGTTTATTATTTGATGTCCTAACATGAGAATGTTAGTTGATTGTTATTTACATTTAAAAGTCCTAACACCAATGTGTTAGTTGATTATTTATTTATTTGTAAGTCCTAACACCAATGTGTTAGTTGATTGTTTATTTATATATATGCCCTAAAACAATGTGTTAGTTGATTTAATCCAAATCATGTTATGTTACATGTTGAAACAATGTTAAACAAATAAATCTACTAAACAAGATGAAATGATTTAAACAAAGTTACATATGTAACTTAAAACATAAATGGTTAACATAAAAAGAATGTTACTTATTTGGGAAAAATGACATATTTAATGTGATATAAAAAGAGTACATGACAAAAGGAATTTTTATAAATTTTGTTACTAAAAATGGTGAGAATAATATTTATGTCAAATGATTAATTTGACATAAATACTTGGATTTATTACAAGTTTTAACTTTTCTAAGGCTTTTATATAAATAGACAATTTTTCCATAAAAAGTCACATGTGAAGAGAAATATTTTTATAAAGGGATTATTATAAAAATAAATCAAAGGCAAGTCATTGACTTTAAATACTTATATGGAATTTTAATGTTACTTTGATGAAATCAAGGTAACCAAAAATGGACTTACGTTCGTTAGAGATTTTAAATAAAATCAAGTTTTTATAAAGACAACGTTATATAAATCCAAGCGTCGTTACAATGTTTTGAAAATATTTAAGAAAGAAATATATATTTCATGCGAATGAAATATTAAACGCTTTCGAAATATAAATGATTGAATGCTAGAAACTTTGAATGTTTTCTTTAAGATTCATGTTTTAAAAATAAAGCAAACGTTTAATAATTATTCTTGACAAATAATTATTTGCAAAAGATATAAACCATGTTTTATTCACCAAAGTATTGTTAATCATAATTATTTAATATAATTATAACTTGCAAGATTAACAAATCAAATATATAATTATTTAATTAAAAATAATTATTCGAACTTGTGAAAATAATAATAAACATTATTATTCTTTTAAACTCAATGTTCAAGACTTGGTTGAATTATTAAAAATGATTATTCTTTGGTTATATTTATTTAACATAAATATAAATCATCACCAAATATATATTTGTTTAATAAATACAAGTTAACGAGTTTTCAAAGATACAAACAGATTAAAACGTCAAGACTTGACCGGTATCGCTTGGGTGGCTTATGTTACTCAAATGATCATAGACCTTATGAATATGTTTGTTTAATGATTTAGGAAGTTACGTGCTATCGTTCTTATCCTGCTAAATTTCTACATACCTGTTGATTTAGTGAGTTTCAGGGCCCTTTTTCCTTTTAACTGTTTTATACTTTGGGGGAGAAATCATGAAAACTGTTAAATGCTTTTTACTTAATATTATGGGTTAACTGTTAGCCGTATGACTACTTGTTCTCTTACTGATTGCCCAACTTGGTACATTATCGTTATAAACGTTGTACAACCGTAATCCCACCATTAATTGATTTAAATTAGTTCTGTACGAAACGATAGCTAGTGAATAGATCTATTTGGGTTGACAACCCTACCCTAACTAGTAGCTCCAGTTCTGACTCCGGATTGTCTGGGGGTACACGTCAGTTATTCTGCTCTGTTTAACATCTCTGGGCAAGGGATGCTGGGTGGGTAAACCGTTAGTATTTAATATCAAGGTTCAGGTGAGCTCATACATCCACAACGATAACCTTTGTAATATTTAAGTATACTGAAAACTGTTTTATAACTGTTTAACTGATAAATCACAAACCTGTGAACCTCACCAACTTTATGTTGACCTGTTTTAAATTCATGATTTCTTAGGTAATTTATGCAACTTCGTGAAGACATGCAAATGGAGCTTACTTATGCTATCGGACCTGCTTTTGGAGTCATAGTCCCAACTATCCTAATAAACCGTTAATGTTTTTATTATTAATATAAGACTTATTTTCGAATGTAAGACATTATCATTGTCCATTATCACTTTCCGCTGCAATACAATGACGTAATGTTTTATGAAGTTTTAAATATATTAGATGTTGTTCTACGTATCCTCGACTATGATTCCATTCTCGTTCACACCCGAAACCGTTGACCGGGGTGTGACATCAATGCATTATCTCCATCTTTAATAATGAGGACATCATTCCTCCAAAATTCTTGAAGGAGAGAGTAATTGATAGGAATGTCAAGAGTTAGAGCATATCTAATGGGACAATTCTTGAGGAATTTCATCATTTGTTGGTATGACCAGAATTTGTTTCCGCAGGGTGTATATAACACGAGATTGTGAAGGTGAGGAACAGGGAATGTTGTGCTTTCAGGGAATGGAAGAGAAAGTTCTTTGAAATACATTAATGAGTTTATCTTCTTTGAGTGATATATCAGATTTATTGAAGAAGAAAGATTGTTGTGTCTGAGTTTTTAGGCTTTTTTTCTCATTTTTAAGGCATGGTGAGATTATGAAGTGAACAGATGAAAGGGCAGAGGGATTTGACAACCTATAAATTTATAGGTCATTATTGATATTTTTTATTCTTGAAAATTGAGCTTTTTGTTCAAAAAGTCAACTTTCCAGAGGAGCTCTTTGGGAGTACAGGAAGAAAAAAGACAAATAGTTATTGAACTAGCTTTTGTTTTTAGGTGGAAGTAAATGGCACCTTTTTTTTAATTTGCTGTCATGTTTAGCATCCCCAGTTTGCTTAGTAAAAATGAGAATCTCTTCTCATCTAATGGTTTGGTAAAAATATCTGCAAGCTGGAGTTCAGTTGGAACAAAGTACATTTCAGTGTGTCCTTTTTCAACATGATCTTTGATAAAGTGATACCTGACGTCAATGTGTTTTGTCCTTGAGTAGTGAACATGATTGGATGTGATGGCAATTTCACTTTTTGAGTCACAGAGAATTGGTATTTCAAAGAGACTTACCTCATAGTCTTTGAGTTGGGTTTGCATCCATATCACTTCGGAGCAGTAGTTGGCAGCATCAACATATTCAGCTTCACCAGTTGAAGTTGATACATAGTTTTGTTTCTTGGATGTCCAGCATGCTAACTTCCCTTCCAGCATTTGACAGCTTCTTGATGTGCTTTTCCTATCTAGTCTACATCCTGCATGATCAACATCTGAGTAGGCTGTTAGAGAAAAATCAGTTTCCTTGGGATACCAGAGACCTAGGTCAGCTGACCCCTTTAAATATCTAAAAACTCTCTTGACAGCTGACCCCAATTATAAAATCTTGTCCCATATGCGGCCCCAAATCCATCGGGTTTCGGGCATACTCGCAGGTTTCGGGTATACCCATCGTCTATCGACTAATTATTCCCCTTATAAACAAATTACAACTAATTACAATAAAAATATCTCAAGTAACTAAACATGTATAAATTTAAGGAATATTGGAATTTAATAATAGAAGTTTTAAGTGATTGGCGGATAATAATATGAGTTTCACATTTGCATCACAATAATACGAATTAAACATGTTGGTGATTATAATGATACGCCATTATTTTTTTATTTTTTGATTAGGGTTCGATTGGGATAATAATATGAGGTTTCTTCCTTTTCTTTTTGTTTCTTTCTCTTATCTTTTGATTAGAGTTGATTCGAACCCTAATCGAAAGATAAAAAACTAACGACGTATCATTATAATCACCAACATGTTTAATTTGTATTATTGTGATGCAAATGTGAAACTCATATTATTATGCGCTAATCACTTAAAACTTATATTATTAAATTCCAATTTTCCTAAATTTAATAATATGTAGATAAAGTTTTTTTTAACAAATAACATAGTATTTCCTTATATATCATTTCCTTTAGATTGTCAGTCTCACAATGGAGACTATTCCTATGGTCGTGTTTTTTTCTTATTTGCGATGGTTGGCGGTGGAATACACGTGTTCTTTGTGAACCTCTTTATCATACATCTTTCACACTTGCTCTTTCCTACATTTGCACCGCCATGGCGGTGACGATACTTCTGGCTCTCTCTCTCTCTTACAGATCCACCGTCGTTGTCGGTGATTATGATGTTTCCGGGCGCCGATTCACGTCGAAGCGGTTGCCGTTAAGGCGTTGCTCCGTTGAATCGGCGGCGATTTACTTTGCCGGAATTGACACCGCCATGGCGGTGACGATGATGTCGCCGGAACGATTTACACCTCTGGCTCTCTCTCTCTCTCTTACAGATCAACTAGCCATTGCCGGTGACGTTGATGTTGCCGGACGCCGATCCACGTCGAAGTGGCTTCCTTTAAGGCGTTGCTCCGTTGAATCGGCGGCGATTTACTTTGCCGTTCGTTTGATCGGTGGTGTTTTTTGCGCCAACCTTCGCCGGAAGTTGATGCGATTATATTTGGATCTGAAGTGATTCGAAATGAAACCGATGTTTTGTTGTTGCTTCGATTCCGACATCGGCAGGCCGTAGATGGCGGCTTACCCGCCGGAAAAGGCAGGTCGTCGATGTGCATTGTTTGTTTTGTGGATTGTTGCTCATATATGACCTACCTTTGGTCTTTTTGTTTTATTTGGGGTCTTCGCCGATAAAACGACATCAGGTATTCGGAACTTCAATCTCCTTTGGTTTACTTTAGATCTTTCGGCAATTTTGATCTGATCGTTTTATTGTTTTCACTTTGAATCATATGACTTTTTTTGTCTACCTTATGGCTTTCAAGTGCTGACTTTCATCTTCTAAAGCTTTGATGGGTTACTTACAATAGATTTTATTGGGCTTTTTATGGATCTCAACTCTTATGTTGAAGGTTATGATTTGTATCTTTAAAAACTTTGATGGGTTTCTTACAATATCATTTGTTGGATTTTTGATGGATTTGAAGCCTTATGTTGGAGCTATAAAGGGCAATATCATCTTAGTTTGTTGTTAGCTATGATTTTGATTTGTATATATTGTACAGATCATGTTCCTCCTATCGTTTTTATTGTTCTCATGCGTGTCTCAAAACCTTTGAGATGATTCATGTTAACTTCTTCCTTTTAATTGGCTATGATGATATATATAAATCTGTAAAAGTGGATATGATGAAATTAATTTCTTTGGCATGGTAAAAGTTTTGCAGCCATGGGGATTTCGATGAATCACTCACTATCCACAAATCTGTAAATGTGGATTGGTTCAAATTCCATATCTTGGCATGGCAAAACCTTTGCAGCTATGGGAATTTAAATGAATAACTATCCACACACAGATTTAAATATGAGCCTTATATCATTTAGCCTAAATTGTGAGTCTCATAATTGAGACTATTCCCATGGACGTGTTTTCTTTCTTATTTGTGGTTGTTGGTGGTGGATGATGACATCGAATTGTTCTTTGAGGTATTGCTCTATCGAATTTATTTGCCGGCTGGTATGTAATGAATTGTTCTTTTGAGGCATTGCTGCTATCGAATTTATTTGTTCCTTTCAGGCGATTATGAAATTTTTCTGAGCCTATTTGGTCCCTTCATTAAGGTTGCTGCAAAATTTTGTTCTTTGAGCCATTGCTACTATCGGATTTATTTGTCCCTGTCAGGCTATTGATTATTTTCTGGATTGAGGCTGCTATGAAATGAATTTTTCTTTTAGGCATTGCTGCTATCGGATTTATTTGTCCCTTTCAGGCCATGATGAAATTTTTCTGAGCCTATTTGGTCCCTTCGTTGAGGCTGCTTTGATTCAAAGAGGTTCTTTGGCAAGGCAATTGCCTAATGGCTTTTTTGCATCCAAGATTACTTTAATCTGAGTCCATTCAGAGAAATTGACACCTCTTAGACTACTTATTTTTATGATTGATGTTGCTACCTGTCAGTTTATGGCTGTGATGATTGAAAGAGGTACTTTGGCGAGCCAAGAGTCTAATGGCTTTTTTGCAGCAAGATTACTCTAATCTGAGCCCATTCAAAGATGTTGCTACCTGTTGGTTTATGGCTGTCATGATTGAAAGTGGTACTTTGGCAAGGCAGGATATGTTATATCATTCTACACAAGCAGCCTCTAGCCGAAATAAAGTCCCCTAAGGCTTTTGAGGAACTATTTCCAGTGAAAGTCATCTGAAAGCATTCCTTAAGAATACTCATTTTTATGATTGATGTTGCTACCTGTTGGTTTATGGCTGTGATGATTGAAAGGGGTACTTTGGCGGGGCAAGAGCCTAATGGCTTTTTTTGCAGCCAAGATTACTCTAATCTGAGCCCATTCAGAGATGTTGGTACGTGTCGGTTTATGGCTGTGATGATTGACAGAGGTACTTTGGCACCAGACCAGCTATCCTTCACTCATCCCTTGCCGATTAGCAGCCCTACTTATTGCCGAAAGATGGTATGTGTTTAACTATAGAATAAGGATCTGTGCATGTTTCTTTTTGGTTTTTTCTTAACTGATTGTTTGAATCAGTTTCATTGACATTAAGCATACGCAACCTGGCAGTTAGCATCTTAGTGTACCACAAGGGTTAATTTGGTTTGGTTTGTATCTTTTGTATAGTACTCATATGTTAATTTCATAAACATATGTTTCATGTTTCTTATAGTCATGTAAAGATTCTTTCAATTGTAAATAAAATGCTAATGACATACATCATATGTGGCTTTATTTCTAAAGTATTCTCTTTTGTTGAATTGTAGGTGCTTAATTAAGGTTCTATTCTCAATTGTAGGTATAATTTTAGTAGAATAGTTTTTATTACATATATACCTAATCGTTATCTTAGTCAATAATCATGTGTGATTGATGAGGCCAATCATGCATAATGATCTATTTTCATTTGGATTCTATTACATTTTAGTTACAATTAGAAGATGATAATTGTCAATTTTGGTAGTGATGATCAAAACATAAAAGCTGATATGCCCGAGATATGAGTTTATAATGTGGTGTTTTAATTAGTTTTTTTATTAATACATAATGTATTCACAGAGGAGATCATGGCTACAATAGCTACAATGGCTAGAAACCATGTTCGTGGAGGAAGCATAATACACTTCAACTTGAGAATCTGGCACCTAACTTGAATTCCAACAAAGGTACCTTTGTGGAATACAAATTATCTGATTCTTTCTAGATGTCTTGAACCACTTTACTGAAAGATTTAGTATATATATATATATATATATGTATATTTCTTCTTAGGTATAAGTAATTTTTTTCTTTGGTTTTTTAGTGTCATTATTTTTTGTATGCATTGTGTATGGTTGTTGAATTTGATAAGAACATCTTATTTTCTCTTAGCCACACCTTTGCCGATCGTCATGGTATTCACGTTGATTAAAAAATACGCATGAGGTATTACCTTGAAGTCAAAGCACTACACATCTCATGTCGTATAATGGGCTTTTAACGGTTGCTTTTGTAATGTAATAGTTAATTAACTTTGTTTAGTGATTTCAAGACAACCTAACTTTGTTTTATGTATCATAGTGTAATATCTATGACTATGGTAAGGTACGCTGATAAA
This sequence comes from Deinandra increscens subsp. villosa, assembly GCA_039602395.1. Classification (NCBI taxonomy): domain Eukaryota; kingdom Viridiplantae; phylum Streptophyta; class Magnoliopsida; order Asterales; family Asteraceae; genus Deinandra; species Deinandra increscens. The sequence goes on along the minus strand of JBCNJP010000007.1, from coordinate 66,368,047 downwards.
AAAATGTCAACCCGCAGCAACGCGCGGGACTTTTACTCGTTATATCTAAAAATAAAAAGTAGATAAATAAAATAATACGATATATACTTAAAAAGATAAAGAAAATAAACATGACGAGTATATAATCGGGTAAACGTATATATGTTATCAGGTAATTGGGGCGGTAAACGTGTGTATGTTATCAGGTATCAGGTCAGGTCTGGTAAACAGATATATCATCAAATCCTATATCAATAAAAAATTAAAAAATAATAACATACCTGATTACCTTACCCACACCTGTACGTACCCGTCCCATGTATATGAAGTTTTGGGTATTTGGGTCGGGTTCGGGTCCCATCACCCTAAAAACCGTAAGCATGACCTAATAACCAAAATGCCCACGCCTCCTTAAACCCTGCTTCGCAATCAAAACCCTAAAACCGCTCTCCCCCTTTTCTCTCTCTCTCTCTCTCTGCCTCTCTCTCGCGCGCTCACACACAGACCGATCTCGAAGAAGATGGTGGCGACTCAATTGGATGAAGAAACCGTCAAGAAAATCATTCGACAGGTATATGATTAAGTTGAAATGATTCATCATCTCTATGTTTCGTTTACTTGTAAGTATAGATAACCCCTCCCCTTTCATGGCAGGTTGAGTTCTATTTCAGCGATAGTAATCTACCTAGAGACACTTTTCTTACCAACACGATTGCTGAGAGTGAAGATGGCAGTATCCTCTTTTCCTTTTGAATGTTGAGTTGCCAAACCGAACAACAATGGTTTCGGTCTGTTTATACTTTTACTCGTTTTTTTGGCACCGATACATAAGTACCCATCTCATCTGAGTTTAAACGTAGTACAACTACGATTAATACTTATTTTGTTTGCCATGTAGTTTAGTGTAAAGCGTGAATCTAGGTCAGGTTGACTAATTTGACCTCTGAATTGATGGGGTTGGAATTGAAGTTATTGTTTCCCCATTTACAGTGTTTTGGTTGTCAATGACGTTGTCATATCTTCAAAGATTAAGACATGTCTTGGTATTACCCTCTCTGTCTTGAGAAGTAGATAATGCACAAATCTTTGAAATTGATATGAGTTTTTGTGATAAATAACATGTATTTGATTTATACTTATAATAAAATGCATCCAAAGTTTTGAATTTTATAAGTACTAGTAGGTGTGTGTGATAATGGGTCAAGGACCAGACCTACCCGAACCGGCCAAAAGACGAGAACCCACGACCAGGCAGATTTTATGTGTTCCGGGTTGTTCTGGGGCCAATCCATTGGTTTTCTCAGGTCGGCCAACAAATTGCTCGCCCCTTCTACTAGCCTTGTATATTAAACTCAAAGGCTTGAGGTGATAATGTAATAGGCCTTTTTGGAAAAAGGCTACTGTAATTGTTTTTGCTATTGTAAGGTCTACATTTTTTGTTTGTTTTTTATGAGATGGGCTGAAAAGCAGTAAAACTGCAAAAAGTTAAACCGCGCCATGGTTTTCTTAATGGAAAGTACAGTGGTAAGCTTGGCATTGATATGTTCCTTCTCTCGGATGAGAGGTCATTTGGGATTGGCGGAGGTAAAGGCTGAAGATATTTCGGATGATACAGTGGAAGCTGTGGCTGAGACATTGAAGACCAAATCAACTACTTTGAAAATATCTGAAGATGGTGGGTTTGTTGAAGCCGTTTTTTAAATGTTTTTTTTTAGTTACTAATGGTTTCTTTATGGTCTTCAGGGAAGAGGGTTGGAAGGACCACAGAACTCCCAAAGCCAGAAGAGGTGATTGAGCAATTAGATGGTAGAACAATTGCTGCATCACCGTTTGAGTATGATATAAAGCTTGAAGAAGTGGAATCCTTTTTTGGACAATCTGCCAAGGTATTTTGTCTGTCCTCCGTTTTGTATTGCTTTGGTTGCTTGCCTTTCTGCTTTTAATGGATTTTTCTCAGGGATTAGATTGTATTTAAGAATTTTGGTGTGTGATTTTCTTCTTGCAAATGCAGGTTAATAGTGTGAGATTACCTCGTCATGTTGGAGATAAGAGGGTTTTATGTGGTACCGCCCTGGTTGAATTCTCATCCGAGGAGGAAGCCACACAGATATTGACACAAAGTTTTGTTTTTAGAGGTGCTGATTTGGAATTAAAACCCAAGTAAGCAATAGTTCTGCAATCTAATGTTTTCTCATATTAGGAGGATATTTGAAACTTAACTTCGCGATAGGTCTGCTGCGTTACAGTTGGCAACATGGGGAGATTGGATGGGTATAGGTTTTCTTTTGGTACATGTTGACAATGGAACACCTGTCCAAAATTTTTAATTCTTTAAAAATAATACTTGTTTTGATAGTGGTCACCAAAACCATCTTATATTAGTAATTGTTTAGTTTTTTTTTTTTTTGAGATAAACTGATTCTCAGGAGATTTTGATGTACTAAAATCTCACTTTAGGTGACATTTGAGCCAAGTTATAACTCACAACCCAAGTCGATTCATTCTTAAGTAAATGTGTTAAAAAATTGCCACCTCTATTTTCTGCTGAGTGGATTCTCTATTTGAAGTTGTTTACATGAATATGTTTTACATGTGATCTCTTTCTTATTTGGTGCTGCGGCTGTTTTATCTTTGAATTATTCTCATTTTTAGTTTTACTTACCACTTTAGGAAAGAGTTTGATGAGCAGAGAGCAAAAGAAGAAGAAGCTGAGGGTGCCCGTCAGGATCGTAAAAAGATTCCGCAGGAAGAAGAGTAAGCAACGAGATTCTTTTTGAGCCTTTATTGTGGACATTGATGTGAATTACTTACTTTTGTGATGTTAACAGCTACCCCAAAGGCTTACTTGTTGCGTTTAAGTTGAAGAGCACATCCTCTGAAAATGATAGTGCGAAACCAGATTCCATTAACACAGAGAGTGTTGATGTGAAATCTAGTTCAGAGAATGAACAAAGCAAGAATGATGAGAAAGAAACAGAGACTAAAAAAATGTCTGCCGACATGTACAAGGATGATAAAGATGTTGTTTTACGTGAGGATCTGAAGAGTTTGTTTCAGAAATTTGGTACAGTGAAGGTAAATCTCTAACTTCTATGTTGATTAGGATACATGGATTTTCTTTATTCAGTTGCAAACAGTTGATTATCCTTGTTTAATTTATATTTTCAGTATATTGATTTCAAGATGGGGGACGAATCAGGATATATACGGTTTGAAGAGGCTGAAGGTGCACAGAAAGCACGTGCTGCTGCTGTGCTTACTGAGGAAGGTGGTCTGCTGGTGAAGAATTATGTTGCTATTTTAGATCCAGTAGCAGGTATGGTACAACTTCAAATGCACAATCTTTTATATTCCATCTAATTTTTTTTTTGTTTATTCTGATTTAAATTGGCCCCTGTTTTATTAATTTATTACGCTTTTTTATTTAGGAGAAAGCATTGTATCACGTAAATTCTTCACACGACTAATTAAACAAATACAGTTTGTGTCACAATGGTGTGATGTGACATTCGCATACACCATAAAAGTGTGATACACCATGACTTTGAGTTAGTTTTGTTAACTTAAGTTTTACTTTGTGTTTATAGTTTGCTTACTTTGAAACACAATATTCTTCATAATGACAACTGGCAAATGTTTTTAAATAAATGTGATATACAAGTATCTATATCTATACTATATTATAATACATTTGAGGATATAATACATTTGAGGATATAATACATTTGAGGATGACAAACTTGTCCATTACTTAAAAATTAAGAGTTTAAGGGGACAGAATCTCTTTGTCCATTATGTTATTGAATACACAAAAGTAACTGAATAAGCATTTCATAGCAAAATTAATTTAGAGATGTAATTATGTAACAATGTTAAACTAAATTCTGAAATCATTTTTATGTTACATAAATATAATTGTTGAAACGTTTTACCAGTCTAGTCTGTGTGTTACCGTGTTGTCTTCCCCGCCACATCGTGCGGGCACCCCACTTTTTTACTTTAAATTGGTCTGACCTTGGTAGATGCCTTGATAAAATGACAATCGAATCTTGTTGGGGCATTGTATGGCTTCTTTTGAACTATTCCTTCATGTGAATACAAACAAGCAAATGTATTCAGTAATATCGAACACATCGAGTAGCGATCTTTGGGGGGTGGGGGGTGGGGGTGAGGTGTGGGTAAACTTTTTCCCCTATCCGATGAGATAGAGAGCTGCTCTCGCCTCACAGTGACACCCTTGGCTCCAAACATGTGAACATATTTTGTAACTCAGTTCTCAATAGGTTGACTTGTTTTTGGGATCAATGATAGTACTAAGTAATAATTAACATATGATATGGACATCTATAATGGACGGCTTTAATGTTTGTTTCTTTATGTTTTCAGGCGAAGCTGAAAAAGAGTACTGGAACATGCTCCGTGGTCAAGAGAAGTTTCGAGGAAACAAAGGCGGCAATTGGAGCAGGTTAGTATTCATAGCGTGTAATGGTTTGCATTGTTTGAATAGTAGAATCTAGAAAGAAACTACAAACTACAATTTTTCTTTAGGGGAGGGAAGAACAACAGAGGTAGAGGTGGACGCCATTCTAATCATAACTCAAGAGATGGTGATTCTGGAAACCGACAAAACAAGATTCGAAAGGTTGCAGCGGCTTGAAGTAGTCTCTCATGTTTGACATTTCATCAACTTTCACTAGTCATGTTATTATCGTAAGACGTTGCTTTTATTTCTAAACAATCTTGAAGAACTAAAAGAACTAGTTTTATAATTTATCTTTGATAATCCAATATGATGAAACTTGTAAGGTCGTGTTCATGAGTTATCATCTATCATTGCCCTATGGTTGGCGTTTTACCCTGTGAGAGATGTCGGCCGTTGGAGTCCGCTCATCTACGATTTGTCAACCTAACTGATACAAAGCTATATAATACAATCCTTAATTGCTCTTGATAACCACAAATTAAGAAACAATCATAATCGTTACCTCCATCGAACAATATATACAAAGTAAACAAACTGTTAGTGCATCATCTTTATATAATTATTAATAGTTAGATGATAATTAAATTAGTTATCACTAATTAGGATTGGAGTGACCCTTCTATAACTTGTTGGTATAAATTAATATAGATAGAAATACGGTTATCGACTAATTTTTATTAACATTTAGTTGTAATTCTTATATTAACTAGATGAGACGGGCACATGTTGTTGAGTAATTGACTGGTTAGATAACGTGAGTACACAAAACGGTGACATTGCTAATACATAATTTAGACTAGATCTGGTTAACCTATGATCATTGATACGCGTGTCTTAAGAGTCCATGTCACATCTCCTTAGTTTGCACCCTTAGCGATTAAGTACTTCCTAGAAATTTATAGGCATGTTCCTACAAAGGGTGGACATCGGCTACTTCTACGGCTACCATCTCTTTTGTGCGGCTACTCGACCTTCGGTTTCATTTTCCGGCTAGTACTAGCCGAGCAACTTGGAGAAATTAAGGGCACACATTATGTTACAACTAATATATAATGTTATTTATGGTATAAAGTGAAGCAATCATTCACCCATTCTCATTCTAGTGCTTTTCTATTACTTCTGAAAATTTCACCTGATCACCCCTTATGCCCTTCCATGCTTTTACCCAATGACCCCATATCATTGACAGTGGTGCACTGCTTTTGTTATGTAAGACGTTTTAAATGAATAAAATGAATGATATCATTTGACACTGGTGGTTCTATGTTTCCTCACACATTTTCATGCATTACTTTTGTTATGCAAGACATTTTTGAGTGAATAAATTGAATAAGGAAATTGATTAAAAAAGATTGTTCTATGTTCTTTATATATTCTTTTTAGGATTGGTCACTTTGAAACAATCGCCCTAGGAAGGGTCTTGTGTCTGTGTGTTGAGAGGGGAGGTTCTGTCCGACCTCCCCCAGAGCTTAATTGTTATATACTCCTTCGTTATGTAATCATTTGACACGAATCAATGACAAAAATTCCGTCTCATCCATAGAATCGTTCCTTATACGGTTTTTCAATCGGGTTAGCATTACTTAACCAAACAACTTTCCCTAAACCCGAGGACTCTTTTTATTATCTCCCCCTGAGGTTCTGAGGGAGGGTTAAACTTTCTTGCATAAAACACATAAAAGAATTATTTAAACTTCTCAAATCAACCTGACCAATTCATAAACTTAAGATAACACAAAAGAAACAAAACAAACATACCAAATTACTAAACGAGAAGGTTTTATTTTGGGATCAAACCGTCTTTGTCTGAACTGAGGAACCCTTTTCAGCATCTGTTACTCGAACACGTCCAGGCGATTGCCAGTATATTGGTCCTTCTTAAACCCATGTTCCTCCTTTCCCGGCTGTTTGTCACTTATTTATCTTTTAGGTGCATTAATTATGAACATCCGACAGTCACACACAAATCCTAGGTAATTAATATGTGCAGTCTATCAAGCTTGATCATTCCCTACCACATATTTTCACATTCTCATATCCAGAGTTTTGAATCTTTTCTCGAGACTTGGTTGAGAAGAGAAATAACAGATCATAAAAGAGATAGGAATAATATACAAAGACTTGTATGATTTCAACTCAGAGGCGTTTATCAGTCAGGTGGTAACCTTTCATCAAACACATAAGCCTAGTCACAAAGTCAGGGCTAAAGGGTTTTGGACGCTAGAGGGTCTTTTTTGTTGTGCACATTGGCATCTTTTGGGGTGTAAATTATATACAGTGATCTGCAAGCACGTTAATCCAGACTAACCAGGTCTTTGCTCACGTAAAACAGAGGAACATCTGATTAACACGTCAACCATTCTACACCAGGTCATTGCTCACGCAAAGCAAAGGCAAGACTTGACTGACGGCTTTGACATCCCCAGATCTTTGCTCACACAAAACAGAGGGGACGCCGACTTTTTGAGGTTTTCGATTCAACACTTTGGAGTCCGGCGTGTGTATCGGGAACAATTTCGCAGTCAAGTAGAACAAGCACTTAACCTAAGTGTGTGTTTCCCGTCAAATGACATACTTTATCTTTAAGTGTTGTGACCCATACCTTTGTTTTTGGAACTGAGCCTACCGAGCACATCACCTTGGATCATGTCTTTCACTTTTGCCTTACGCGTGTCAGTCATTCTGAGAACAGAAATATTTCACTTCCCTGCCTTCTCAAACACAAACAAAAGATTAAAAATTAAAAAGCACAATTTTTGAGGGGTCAAATTTTCTATTCTTCCCCTTACTTTTTGATTTTTCAAATCAACACACATTTTTTTTATTGTTGACACACAGACACATCACTAAATATCTACTAAAACTGGCCAAGCTAACATTCAAAGTTAAAATTTTCTGAAACAAACAATTAGCCAAGAAACAAACAATTCAGACAGTACCTTGCTGATTTTTTTTTCATATTACCTCTCACAAGGAAACATACCCCCCATAAAGATCTGCATGTCATGAAGTGAAGAGATGTCTCCTTTCCTGTGCCTGAAACAATCACTATCACAAACAAGCAAACAAGGTTAATGAAAGTCCTCCTTGACTGTTCCTACACAAGGTGAGAGATCAGTTAGCCAATGGAACCCAGGCCATAGTGGTTCTGGGTAGACCTGATGAATCAACGAAAGTTACTTCTTTTAAACACATGCTCTTTGTAAAATCAGGAATTGGAGTTGTGGGTGCCATAGATTTAAGTTCCAAATTTGAGGTGATTTATGAGTTGTTTTAGTCACTTTTGGAGTAGTGACTTTAGGTTTTTCAACCTTTTTCATTTCAGGTTTCTTTCTCAAAACAATTTTAGTTACCTTTGGAGGGGCAACTTTAGGTTTTTTAACATTGTGTTGTTTTGAAATTGGTTTCTTCACCTTTTTATGAAAATTTTCATAATTTGGAAAAGCATATTTTTTATTTGAAATTTTTCTCTACTCTTTGGCAGCGCCTGTTGGAACTTAAAATCTATGTGACTGACGCCATCAAATCTGTTTACCGAAGCATTCGACTGAAGAATCCATGTGAATCGATTCAGAGACTGGGTTGTGATGATCGAGGCTTGCGAGATTTGACTGAAGACCGTTTTCTGGAAAAGTCAACCGTTCGGGTCAACGATCAACGTAAAAGTCAACGGAAGATCGGTTCGAGCGAGTCAAGCTTCGGATTAATTTAATCAGCTTTGATTTAATTATCAATTTATGTTATTTACTTTACTTGTAATTTCATTTATTCAGTTATGTTTTTTTGTCGTTAGTCACCCTCACTATATATAGTGAGGGTGCCCATTACAAGTAAAAGAGTCTCTGAGTGTGGAGATGTTGAATTTCTTGTAGAGTGTGAGATTTCCATTCTAGAGAGAGAGAGTGAGTCATGGATTTCCATGAGAGAGTGTTTGTCATGATTTCTTGATTGTAACCATTCGATTAATGAAATCATTCGACTTAGATCATCATCTTTCTCATGTGTTTGATTATTCTATGATTCTTCTCATCTTCATCTTCCATTCTCATTTTTATGAGTTTTTCGAATCTGAACCTTTGTTCTTGCTCAAGATCAGGATTCTTGATGTGAGAATCAGTCCTGACAAATGGTATCAGAGCGGGTACCGATCAGATTCATCTCACCGTGAATCTGGTCACTCGAATCTGGATTTTGAGCTTGAATGGTGAAGATGAGAAAACTTATTTTTTTAGAGACTTTTTCTTATTTTTTCTTCATTTTCGGGTGGATTCTGATGATATGGATGATCGATTCATGTTTGGGAGTGCATCAGGATGTTATTTAGTGTTCTACATCTTCAGATTTGGTGGAGAAATGAAGATCCGAAGTTATTTTTGGAATTTTGGAGTTTTTCCCGTATTTGGGGTTTTTGAAGATTTTTGAGTTTAATTCTTCGTTTTCTGGGCATTTCTTCATGGATTTGGATGAGATGAGGTATGATTCTCAGTGGAAAACGCGAAACGGATCCATTGGAAGCATCCGTTTCGTCTGATTCTTAACTGTTTGGGCAGATCTGGAAAAACACACACTTAGTGCGTGTTTCATGGTGTTCTTCGTGTTCTTGAAGATTTGCAGAATTTTGAAGACTGTTTTGATCCGATTTGCTACTGTTTATGAGTTGTTGGTGGCCACAATAGTCTCGTGAATAGTTTAGCTTCATATCTCGTGCATCATAACGGGTTTTCTTATCGGTTTTGGGCAGATTCGAGTTCATCACGTAAGTTCTTCATGTTCATCATTTTCCAGATTTATTCAACTGTTCTTGAAGGTTTGAAGATTGCCTTAGCGGACTTCCAGTATTCTTAGCGAACTTGTTTTGCTTTAGGGTACTTGTGTCCTTAGCGGACTTGAGAAGAGTCTTAGCGGACTTCTCAGACCCTTAGCGTACTTCTGGTGGCTTTAGCGTACTTGTTTACTTAGCGAACTTGTTTTCTGGGTTTTTGTTCGAGGTCGTTTCGGTGGATTATGTTCGTACAGAGGTGTAGAGGATGATCATACGAGTTCAACGGTCCAAAATTCGATCGATTTGGTTGAGAAATGACCGAGATATGGAGAAAACACGTTTTTCCGGTGGAGCTCGTTATTCTGGTGAGATTTTCCGGCGAATTTAGGGTTCGCAGGTTGGAGAATGACGATGATGATGTGTCATCGAATTATTGGTCCACCGAGAATTTCGTTCTCTCTCCTCGAGTCAACGCCCTATTGTTGTCGAAATTTTATTGGGTAGAAGGAACTGGTGGGTCCCAGCTGTACAAAGAATACGTTGGAATGCTTTGCGTTGTATTGCTGTGAGTGGTGCAAATTTTCGAGTGGGACCAGGCTCATTCAAAGAATCTCGGTGGAGACAATCTCGTGGACCCCACTCCCAAAAAGAACCGTTGAAGAGCATAGGCGCTGTCGTGCCCTCATTGGCTCCACCCTATCTCACGCGGATCATGGTCTGCCAGCCGTCAGATGTCCTAGCTTTCCACCGTAAGATCAGAATGTGTGTTTCTTTAACACCCTCCTGATTGGCCAACGCCTCTATTCGTGGATCAGGGATCTGAACCGTAGATCACCATTTATTTCTACCGTCGGATCATTTTCTAGATGGAATATGATTGGCTGTTGGATCTTGACGAGGATTAAGGTTCTTTTGAGTTGAAATTTATTCGGGAGATTAAATCTGATTGGTCAGATTTTTTTATGGGATTATGGATTTTTTTTTGAGATAATTTTTAAGACTAATTAAATATTTTGCATTCTCGTCAAATGCGGGTATTTTCTTATTAGTTTCTCAACGAGACTTACGAGATGACGCAACGATGAAATTTCAGAAAATATTTTATTGGTCGCGGATTTATTCTATTTTAATTGGGTTCAAGTTTTTGGTGACTTCAGACCACGTTAGCTAACGATCACTGACGGGATAGTTTCGTTTTTTATCGGTTATGCATGCAAACTTTTTCGTTATATCTCACTCTAAGTTGTTTAGCTGATGAAGTGCCGATGCCAACTAACCGGATTAACTGGAATCTCAGTTAAATATTGGAATTTATCCGGTTAAATCTCTCGGATGACCGTTTCTTAAAGAAATTTAACAGTTTATTTAATTTTCGCATCCAACCTCAGTCACACGGATTATTCACAACTGTCAGCATCCGGTTTCCGGTTTTTCGCGAGATTGTCCGATTTCAAGATTGTTATCTGGTTTCTCTAGGCAACCGATCGCGACGGTTCGACTCTCTGCATCTGATTTTTCCGCTTCCGCATCCGATGTTTTTAGAGAGATTTAGAGAAATAGGGGGAATTATTATGAATTTGGATATCGGGTCGATTATCCGGAGTTAGAGCATTTTCAGTGTTTGATTGGTTTATCTGATTCAGTTTGTTGCGGTTATGACTCCGAGATGTAGCATTTTCTCAGTATTGTACCCGACCGTGTGAACCGAGTGAGCTGCAGCACTTGGATCTCGAACTGGAGCCACAAGAAAAGAAGAAGCTTATTCAGAGGGGGAATTTCTACGACAGATTGTCTCCGGTTTATCAGTTTCTCATTGAAGATGTACGGCAGAGCGATTCTTCAGTAGTTGAACAGATTTGAAAGCATCAGTCAAGGGGGAATTGTTGGAACTTAAAATCTATGTGACTGACGCCATCAAATCTTTTTACCGAAGCATTCGACTGAAGAATCCATGTGAATTGATTCAGAGACACGGGTTGTGAAGCTCGAGGCTTGCAGTTTGGACCGAAGACCGTTTTCTGGAAAAGTCAACCGTTCGGGTCATCGGTCAACGTAAAAGTCAACGGAAGATGGTTCGAGCGTGTCAAGCTTCAGATTAATTAAATCTACTTCGATTTAATTAATATTTATGTTTATTTGATTTACTTGTAATTTTGTTCATTTGTTATGTTTTTCTATTGTTAGTCACCCTCACTATATATATAGTGAGGGTGCCCCATTCAAGAGAGTCTCCGAATTGGGAGATGATGAATTTCTTGTAGAGTGTGAGATTTCCATTCTAGAGAGAGAGTGAGTCATGGATTCTAGAGAGAGAGAGTGTTCTTCATGATTCATTGATTGTAATCTTTCGATTAATGAATTCATTCGATTTGTTCATCATCTTTCTTATTTATGATTAACATGATTCATCATCATCATCTTCTTCATTTGTTTTGAGTTTTCGAATCCGAACCATTGTTCTTGCTCAAGATCAGGATTCTTGTAGTGAAAATCGGTCCTAACAGCGCCCCTATGTTGATCAGAGAGTTTTATCTTAGGAGAAACAGTCTTCATTGCCTTAGGTGGTTGCACCTTCATTGGCTTAGACTTAACTGATTCTTGAGATGAAACACTTTGACTTCGTGGATAATATGGCTCATAGGGGCGATAAAGACAATTTCGGGCAATGTGACCAGGATTGCCACAATTAAAGCACGCTGCTTCTTGAGATAGAAGTCAGACGTGTAACCGTTTGTCTTTAGCTGCTGAGGTGGAGCACCATTTGTTTGTGTCTGCATCTTGCACCCGTTTGCAGATCTTGTGTTAACTGTTGACTGGTTCCTCGAAGCTTGAGTTGAATCTATTTTTTCAGTTCTTGTGCTCCAGGTATTCTTTGATGTCGAGGCAGCATTTCCGCAACTGTAATTGCATGAGCCTACAGATGAAACTGGAGACTTGTTTGTTATCTTGGGCCTTTCAATCTTGATAGGAACCGAAGTTGGAGGCTTGATGGTGATCTTGGGTCTTAAGCTCTTAATGTGAGATGATAAACCACCATCATGACCCAAGCCTTTGAACTTAGTGGAGAAGGATGGTAGTTCATAGCCAGCATCTGGTTCTTGGTCAAACATAGACCCAGATGTCATGAATATCTTACCATTGGGTCTGGTAGTCATCACCACTCGTTCCCGCTTTACCTCATCCACCACTTTGGAATAAGGAGTCTCGATCTTTGGATAAGGAGTCAACTTTTCTTCATCAGCTTTCTTCACTTCACTAGAGCTTGAGCCAGTACACTCAGTAGTGTTGTTTGGCTGAGTTGCTTCTGTGGTTGTCTTTTCATCTGTATTCACTGATTGAGGCCCATATACCATGGTTGCTTCATTCAAGGACTCTTTCAACAATTCATCTGCAGTTTGGGGCACTTTGATGTATTCATGTTGTAATGGGGGAGGAAAATTTCCATCCCCGAGGCCAGATGTTTCTTTTACCTGCTCGAGTCGCTCTTCTGATTTGAATAAGACATGATGAGTAAAATCATCATTTTCTTTTGAATAACTTGATGTTTCTCAAGGGCAGATTGGGAAGTGTCAAGTTTGGTTCTTAGTTCCTCCACCTCCTTAGTTAGCTCTTCTACCTTAGCGTTAGCAAGCCTAAGATATGTGCTTTTATCGCTCACCTGACTTTGAAGACTCTTAACATCTACCTGAATGGCCTCAAGTTTCTCTCTAAATATTCTGGTCTTACTTTTGGACTCCCTAAGGTCTCTAGTAATTAATTCGCGATTTAGGGTCTCATTAGTAAACTTACGTTCCCAGTCTTTACATTCATTCAATATAGCCTGGCACTTAGGATTACAACATATCTCATTGTTGTTGGTAGATGCAGTGCTACCTGGTTGAATGAGTGCCATGATCGGATTGAAAAGTCTCAACTGGATCGGAAAGACAGCTTTTCGATCGGGCAGAGTTTCGGCTCGACCGAAAAGTGTAAGCTGATCGAAAAGTCACGAAGGAGACTTTCCGATCGAGAGGTGAAGCTGATCGAAAGTCACGAAGGGACTTTCCGATCGAAACAGAGCTGATCGAAAAGTCACGAAGGGACTTTCCGATCGAAACGGAGCTGATCGAAAAGTCACAGGGGGACTTTCCGATCAAAATGTGTTGATCGAAAAGTCACAAGGGGGACTTTCCGATCGAAATGCTCTGATCGAAAAGTCACAGGGGAACTTTTCGATCGAAATGTGCTGATCAAAAAGTCACAAGGGGGACTTTACGATTGACAGATGGCTGATCGAAAAGTCACAAGGGGACTTACCGATCGAAATGTGCTGATCGAAAAGTCACAAGGGGGACTTTCCGATCGACAGATGGCTGATCGAAAAGTCAGAAGTGGACTTTCTCGCTCGAACCAGCGCGACAAAAAAGGCTTTTCGATCAGGAGGTCGATCGAAAAGTCTAGAAACAGGGTCGAAAATTCTCCAAATCACGAATTAAGCAACTCGAAAGCTCCTGTCTTGACTTGAAACCTGCAAAAATACTTCCGAAGGTGCTAAAAGCTGAAAAATCACCAACAAACTCAAATCGTTAGTCACCTAAAACTTGAATCTGATATCGCGAGAGCCTCGAAACTTGCGTTTCTTGGCTCTGATACCAATTGTAAGGATCGAAAAGAACCCAAACACGATATCACGATCTCTAGTGAGTGTGCGGAATCCAAACACTAGAGTGATTCAAGTATAAACGACATAAACAAGAACAAACGATTAGGAAAATAATGACACACACAAACCGATTGAGAATGCTAGATCGAAACTTGATTGCAACACACTTGAAAGGTTCGAAATTCTCTATGGGAGAATTTCGATTACACTTCTTTGAAAACACCAAGAACACGCAACCTAAACCCTTAGATTAGCTATCCTTATATAGGGGGAGATTAGCTTGGAAAACAAGCTAATCTATCTTTGGTAACCCTAATTACCCACTAATTCCGTTTTTGACCATATAGGCCCACTAAACTCCCTTTAAACATTGTTTAATTGAGCCCAACCACATCTAAATTGGCCCAGTGACCCAATATAACCATAACCCAACTAATCTCCACCTATTCTATCACATAGGCCTTCAAAATAGTCCGCCAAGTGATGATTTAATACACAAGCCACAAATTATTCCCTTACAGTCATTTTCAAACAAATGATGCTAGAATGGAAACTATGTATGAAACTAGTTTCACTATAGATTCACATATAGCATTGATGGAAAATGTGAAAGTTGAAACAAGTGATTCTGATTCTGAAGTAAGTGGTTATGAATCTACTTGTGAATTATGTTCACAAAAGGTTAGAAAGATTAGAGAGTTGGCTGGAGAAGAAGAAGTGTTGATTATTGACAACAAGAAGAAGGAAGAAGAATTGGAAATTTACAAATAGAAGTGTGAAGATTCTGATGAGATTTTCAAGTCAAATGAGAACTTAATCAAAGAAAAGAGTGCGTTGATGGAAGAGTTTGTAGAACTTCAGAAAAAGTTGGATGAGATGGTTGGTGAAGATAAAGAACAAATTTTAAAGTTACAAAATGAAAATGCAGAATTGGTCAAGAATGCTGTGAAATGGGAGAAGGAAGCAAAGGAAGTAACAGAAGATTTTGATGCTTTGTTTAGCAAATCCAAAGCAAAGTTGAATTTGCTTCAAAAATCTTATGATGAAATTCAGAAAGCTTATGATGAAGTTACTACTATGGAAGAGCAACATTAAGAGGTACATTCCAAATTACAAGATAAAGTCACAAGCTTGACAAAAGAAAACAAGTTGTTGACAAGGAATGTAGACATTTATAAGGGACAAGTGGATAAAATTACACAAGAAGTGTATGATTCCCTTGATAACATGAGAAGAGAAAAGTTTTTGTTCAACAGAGCTTCAGAACAGTTAATTGATTCAGAAAAGGCTTGAGGTGAAGCTCAAAAGAAGATATCAGATTTAAATGTTGAAGTTTTGGATCTTAACTGGCAGTTGAATAATTTGAAGAATTCATATTCTTTCGCAAGTTACTTGTGCAAAGATGAGAATTTCAAGAATGTTTTTGGAGGAGAAGAGTACAATCAGATTCCACATCTAGTTATTCAAACTGATCCTCTGGCTGATGTCAATCCTTCTGATGCAAATCAAGATTATTCTGAATTTTCTACTGAGAAATTTGACAAGAAGAAATCAAAGTCATCTGACCAGCAAGTGGAAAGTGAAAAAGATGAGAAGCAAGTATCTGAAGAAAAAGTTGCTGCTGAGTTGGTACAAGCTAACAACTTAAAGGGTATTAAAGCTAAGTTTACTCAAGCTGCAAAAGTTGGTTCTTATAATTCACAAGTCGAAGTGTCAAAGCTACCGGGTTACAAACGTTCAGGTTTGGGTAGTAACAATCAGAAATTTGAGAAGTATGACAAGCAAAATCTACCAAAGAAGATTCCAAAAGAAAAGAAAGATACAAGTCGGGATCAAATTTATCATTTAGCTCAGGTTTTCATTTCTACCATAGAGAAAGGTTTCAGAGGGTAAACAACAAAAGAAGAAGTCTTATGAAAGTTATTCAATAGTTGGTTATAATTCAAAGATTCTTCTTCATCTGTATCGAATTCTACACCTCGAAGTCCTACTTCAAAATGGGTTCATACTAATCGATTTCAAGCCTTTCATGATTTTTATGATACTTTTGATTATGATGATGTCAGTTATGCATTTCAAGACACACAGAAAGCAAAGCGATCATATCGCTTGTGCTATCAATGTCACCGAAAAGGCCACATGGCATAAAATTGTCCTGAAACTGCTAAGAAATCATCTTCTGATAAATCTGCCACATTTATTGATGTATGAGGCAGAGTTTTTACTGAGTCAAACCTTCACACTTTAAATATCAAAATAAAACATATTTCAAATATGATTCAAGTGTTGGTGGTTCATCACCTGATGATGCTTCAGTTCAAACTGAAAAAGCTAAAATGTAGTGGCGACCTAAAGTGGTCTACAAGGCTGCAAACGATTTTACTAAAGACACTGGTCGACCAGAAGTTGTGTGCTTCAGGTCATTTAAAATCTAATTGATTTGTCCAGTGTGCATGTACTTCAAGAAGACCTGTCGGTGATTGTGAGGTTCAAGCTTCAAGCAGTTACTAATAGTGGAGTCTCCTACCTAATTTAAATTCAGTGTTCCATATTACAAAACTGAAAGTTTTTCTGAATGCTAAAACTGAAAGGTATCAGTATCCATTGGTCAATTTTCTTTCTTTTACATTTGGTATGTAGTTTAGGAGGAGAAAATTGAAAAATAAAAAATAGTTTCTTTGTGTTTTTGTTAAAATGAAAAATCCAAAAATAGAGTTTTCATTTTAAGGGGGAGAAAACCAGATAAATATAAAAACATTGAAAAATGAGAAATTGTATCCGGCATAATTGGGAAATGATGGTACATTGGCTTACGTGTCTGACTCATGGATAAACTAGATGAAAAAACCATAAGATCATTGCTCAATGTTCTTGGTAGGCTCGACATTAAATCAGAAGTATTCAGATGTGATATACATTAAATACTAATGCTTGACCAAGTGAACAACATCTTGATGCATATTTCAAGATATAAAAAAAAGATATGTGGAAAAGTAAATGAGAAGTCACTGTGTATACATGTGTTCATTTTGCAAAGATTTAAACTTGTTTGATTTTCTTTATTTTGTCAAAGGATCGGACTTTATCTGCGTATCAAAAGATCGACCTGATTGTTATTCGTTTGACATTCTGCTTCATTTTCTTTGGTGTTTTGTATAAATCATCGGACTTTCTCTGCGTGTCCACAAGACCGACCTGATTGTTGTTGAATTATACAATTTCAACTTGTTTTTATTTTTTTTATTTTGTTCAATCCGAGGCCTTATCTGCGTATCGAAAGATCGACCTTAAGGTAGACGATTTAACGTTCTTATTTCTTTTTTGCATGGAACACAGTTGATGATATCAGGAATTCAATCGCTATGTCTTAAATCAAAAGTGAAATCACAAAGTGTGATAAGCAAATGCGTATCTGAGTATGTCTTATAGTGTGGGGTACACTGGTCAAAGCAAATCTAATCAATACCTTAACATATCCAGATGTTATGAGTATGATTGTGCCTGAGTTTAAGATGGACAAATTATACGAGCAATCGACATAACTTGTGTGCTAAAGTAACTGAAATTGAAGTGTAGTTCAGCGTGTTATGTTCAATATGATCCCAAGTTATGATCTTTCTCGCAAAAGACAAAAATTGTGTCTGATTATGTATTGTATTTATATTTCATATCTGAAAAATTCAAAAAGATTTCGGTGTGTTTTAATTTAAAGTTTCAAAAAGCCAAAAAGATTTTGTTTCTTATTTGTTTTCGACCGATCGATACAAGATACAAAATTATGATTTCAAAACTATATCTTGGATTCTCGAAGAGAAGTTTTGCGCCAAGATTAAATTAATTTTCAAAAGAAAAGAAAGCCGCATTTCTGTCTTCTGAAATTGCAGGTTCTGTGTGACAAGACTCGAGCATGGTGAAAGGGTGAGTATGAAGTATATTTCACAAGTGGATCTTGAAGATCAAAGATTATTCAAGAGTGATCTAGCCATGCAAGCTCTTTTGCTGACAAAAAGTTTCAAGTTAAAGATCGAATGCAACAATGCTGAAGATTGAAGACTGAAGTTTAGTTAGCATAGATACAATACATGTTAAGGGGGAGTTTGTTAGACATATTCCTATGCTACATTGTGTCTCGTGTATTGTATCTAGATCAGAGCATTACTGTGTGAGTCTCAGGGTATGCGTACCATGGGCCGTACCAGTTGGTACAGAACCAACGTACCAATGGTATGTTGGTTGGTACGCTGGACTTAATGATTACTATAAATAGTTCATGTTAGATAGTTAGAAGTTCCGTCATTCCTATCTTCTTAACTATGTGAAACTGAGTGTGCTCTCTTTCTCTCTAGAATCCTTGTATCCATCTTAATGAAATCAATAAAGCAAAGCTTTATTTACATTTGTGTTCATCGTGTTGATCGAATCATGCAGTAGTAAAATCCGTTAGTGTACTTACAAGGTAGAGTATGGAGATGGTGAAGGAGGAATGGGTGTTGAAGATTGACAGGGGATTGAGTGTAGAAGTAATTCTACATGTGCTCATTTTTATTAACCCTAGTTAGGTTAGCTCTTGACCTTAGTTTATGTAATTAGGTGGTGTAGTTAGGAGGTTTAGGTGGTGTTAATTTTTATAAAAGTTAACACTTTTCCTAATTATTTTATAAAATCTACCAATACAAATGTAGTGTCATCATAAAATAATTAATTCAAAGTTGGTGGAGACTTTAAATAGGCTGAAAATGTGGAGAACGGGTGTCGGGCCGGTACAGTTTGTGTCAGGCCGGTATGCAAGGCTTTCTCCGATTTTGACGCGGTTCGATTCGTTATCACTAGAATTCGTCGGAATATTATTTTTGAGCTTAAAAGTGTCGAGGGACCCGTTGGGCTATATTTTTAGGCTCAGTTCGTTTGTTTCGCGGTGTTGGGCGGGACTGGGCCCAATTCGGCATACGGGCGAATCACACCGAATCGTTCTACCGTTTTGATCGGGACGGTTTCTAAATTAATTACGACGCTTATATATTGATAAATATTTATTTTTTTAGTCGTAACTTTAATTATTTAGAAATTTCGTCTTTTATTTATTTTATTTGCTTGCGTACCGTGTTTAGAAAATAAATACTTTGTTTAAATTGTTTGACGCTCGAATATTTTACGTAGTCAAAACTAACTAAAGTTTTAAATAAAATATTTACTTAAAGTGTTTGTCGGGTGTCGGTATGACGTTTTACGACACTGTTTCAAAAAATATATATAAAAAGTCATTTATATTTTATTTTTCATATTATTAAAGTTCCACCAATCACATAGTTGAATATCCTTCTTGTTATGGGTATGCTTTTCCAGTACAAACGTGGGAATTGTCAAGGTTGGACGTTTACGTGCATAGTGTTTACTGTTCCAGGTGGTCTACAGATTCGATCTCATAGAGTTCCATTCCCGTTCTCAACCCATGACCAATATGAGCGGGAATGGAATTCTATGAGATCCATTCCCACTCATATTGGTCATGTGTTGAGAATTGGTTGTCACAGAACGCGTCAAACCGCTTCGTGTTCGAGAATTGAGTATGGCCATACGCTCGAATCTCACATCACAAGTACATGATGCTCAAATCGAGGCTCTCAAACCAGAAAATTTGAAGGACGAATGCATGCGCAGCATGGAGAAACAACTGATCGAGAAGCCTAATGGAACCAAGAACTTCATGGACAGACTATAGGTACCTAGCCTAGGAGGCTTAAGAAAGTAGATGAAACCCACAAATGAAGATATTACATTCATCTAGGATCAGATAAAATGTATCACAGTCTAAAGGAACAATTCTGGTGGCCGAACATGAAAGCCGAGGTAGCTACCTATGTCGGTAAATGTCTGACATGTTCAAAGGTCAAAGCGGAATACCAGAAACCATCCAGACTTTTGACACAACCAAAGATTCCCCAATGGAAATGGGAAGAGATATCTATGAACTTCATCACGAAGTTGCCCAAAGCCAGATCAGGTTGTGATGCTATTTGGGTAATAGTACATCGACTGAAAAAATCCGCTCACTACTTGCCAATCAAGGAGACTGACAGTATGGAGAAACGAACCAAGATTTACATGCAGGAAGTCGTCTCACGACACGGTGTGCCTATATCTATCATATCTGACCGCGATAGCCAATTTACCGCTAAGTTTTGGAGATCTCTCCATAAATCTTTGGGTACTCGTCTCAACATGAGTACTTCCTACCATCCACAGACAGATGGCCAAAGTGAGAGAACGATCTAAACACTCGAGGATATGCTAAGAGCGTGTGTGATTGATTTTGGACCCAATTGGGATGAACACCTCCCACTTGCCGAATTCTCCTTTAACAACAACTATCACACCAACATCAAACCATTCGAGGCACTTTATGGAAGAAAGTGCAGATCTCCGCTTTGCTGGACTGAGATTGGTGACAGTCAGTTGACTCGTCCCGAACTAATCTTTGAAAAGACTGAAAAAACTGTTTCAAATCCGCAACCGATTGAAAGTTGCCAGAGATAGGCAAAAGAGCTACGATGAAAATCGTCGCAAACCCTTGTTCTTTGAAAAAGGTGATCGCGTCATGTTAAAAGTGTCGCCTTGGAAAGGTGTCATTAGATTCGGCAAATGAGGAAAGCTCAACCCTCGTTATATTGGTCCCTTTAAGATCACTGAATCAATCGGACCAGTAGCTTACCGACTATGCCTACCAGCCGAACTAAGTAGCATTCATGATGTCTTTCACGTTAGTAATCTTAAGAAATGTCTATCCGATGAAACGTTGGTCGTCCCACTTGATAAAATTCAAGTCGACGAGACACTTCACTTTGTTAAGGAACCTGTTGAGATACTTGACCGAGAAATCAAGAAACTGAAGCATAGCCGCATTCCCATTGTCAAGGTGCGCTGGAACTCTCGAAGAGGTCCAGAGTACACTTAGGAACGCGAGGACCAAATGCTTCGGAAGTATCCTCGTGTTTTTGGAAACATTGCATCTACCAGTAATCACTCTCTGAATTTCGGGACGAAATTCTTTTAACTGAGGGAGAATGTGACACCTCGTCAAAAAACCAGGTCAAATATCCTTACTTTGACTTTTAATTAAGTAATAACGTGCATTAACTGAACTATTTAAACTATTAATTTACTGAGTCTAACTGATAACTGATTACTGATGACGTAAACAAATCCCGTGTTTGTACCGACAACATATACCCGTAAAATACAAGAGTTTTCATAAAATAAATATGAAACTTTAATAATAAAAAATTAAATATAAAAATGTACTTTTTATATTTTATCAAAAACTGGTGTCATGGATTTATTTCAACGACACAACGAAATGTTAAGCAATCATATATTTAAAATAACTTGGTTTATAAATAAACTTGATAATCGGGCTTAAAAACGACGCGAACAAACGAAGTGATAGTCGTTAACGATCACGTGTACGAAAAACTGTATCTGTATCAACTTTCTGAAAAACGGAAATAACTGACACAACTTATATATTTTTATGTACTAAAAATATAACAAAACCTTTTCATTGTCAAGACTTAACCCAAACTGAAAACTGATAACCCATTCAGGCCCGATCCGGCCCAACAAGCCCAACGGATCAAAAACTATAGAACCAAACCCATGACTCGACCCAATGACTAAACCCGTTCGACTGACAGATCGACCCGACCAAGAGAACCGACATGCGGCCCAACAGGCCCAGACCGAACGGCGCCCCTACCCTTCTGGGCCAAATGAAAAAATCGTCCCAACCCCCTTTTCTTTTGGTTTCGGCCCAACTACACAAACCCAACACTTGGGTTATTTTTATAAAATGGCCCATCAACTTTTATAAAAAATCAACCACCTTTGTAATTTTATTACACTTGGGTTTTATAAAAACTATGATTATTAACCATCACCCTCCTTTTGTATTTTATAAAAGCTTCCTAATACATGCCACATTTTATAAAACATGGCACTTTTATAACAAGAAAATAACCTACTAGTTAATAATTAATAAGGCCACATCACCCTCCTAAACCCTAATCTTACACCCATCAACTCACTTAGTTGTCATGTACTAAAACCCCATGGACCAATCAAGCAACCTCTAGTCAATAACCAAAAATTTGATCATAAGAGAACCCACACCTCAAGCTTCTTCACCACAACCCAATCTCCTCTCCCTCTTGTTCTTTCCGGCAGACCACTCCAGCCCCACTGCCGCCGGTCACCAGCCACCACGCAGCCACCCACAACCGCCGCTAGATGCCATTGAGCCACCACTAAACTATCGGCCTCCTCTCCTTCCTTCTCGATTTCACCACCTACACCCACTTGTGAGTTTTCCAAACCCATTTCTCCTATTTTTCTACTTACATTGACACCCAAATGAAACCCGAAGTCTTGACAACAATCTGTAATCACCTAAAATTGCCAAGAGAATGGGTGTTACACACTTTCATCGTTTCATTTTTCCTTTGATCTTAACACGTTCTTTGGTGTCTTGGGACTTATAATTGCCAAGAGAATGGGTGTTAGACACTAAGAACTCCACTGGATACTTTGGTGTGCACCATGATCTTTGCTTTTCATGTTTATGTTGTTTTTTTACAAGTTAAGAAGACCCCTAATGGACTATGTCCAAGAACTCATTACATGAGTCTATGTTCTTAGTCTTTTTGGTTCATGAAATCACTTAATTTTCCTTAACACATAAGTGTTAGTGGGTTTATATTTGCAAAAAAAGATATGATAAAAATGACAAGTTAAAATTAAATGATTAATCATGGGTGTTAATCTACAACTTGTATTTGATTATGCTTATGTCTTGGTCCCAACACCTTTGTGTTAATAGATTTGATCATGATATATATTGTTGCTAGTAATTGCATTTGGACATGGTATATGCTAGCATTAACATTAATTGGACTTAATAGACAACTTAACAAGTTATGGTGGTTAATCCTAGCTAATGACTAAAAATGTGGT
Organism: Deinandra increscens subsp. villosa; assembly: GCA_039602395.1. Classification (NCBI taxonomy): domain Eukaryota; kingdom Viridiplantae; phylum Streptophyta; class Magnoliopsida; order Asterales; family Asteraceae; genus Deinandra; species Deinandra increscens. Next base: position 66,345,175 of record JBCNJP010000007.1, on the reverse strand, counting down.
TACTTATATATTTTAAAAGACATGGACTCGTAATCCACTAAATTGGACATGTAATTGTATATAATACTTGCTTTTATAGAAATATAAACTAACACATTATCATGTCATAAAATCCTACAAGACCAAAATGTTAACATTTATTTCAAACGATTAATTTGACATAAATACTTAGATTTATTACAAATTTTAACTAGTTAAGGACATGTTGAAAAAATGATAGAATTTCTATGAATGTTCTATTTAAAACCTTAACTTTAGTAGTTAAACAGAAATGTTTACATCAATGATTTTATAAAAATAAAAGACTTTTAGATATTTTTATAACTTTTTATTGTTACTTTGATGAATCAAAGTAATCAAAACGAAAAGACGTTGCGTAGTAATAAAACCGGGACCAATACGGCGATATACGTGAAAACGTAATCGTTGGAATTTTTCCATCAAGACACATGTCTTATTTTGTAAAATGACTTAAGGGTTTATAATAAATAATCCCTTGTAAAATCCAAGTATACTCAATATTTTATTTTGCAAAATAATGTTTTAAATCTCTAAAAATAGAAGTAAATATTTTAGTTTATAAAGTATTAAACGATTTCTATTTTTTTATAGAATATTAAACGTTTTTGACTCAAAACGTATCTTCCAATGATTTAAATTATAGACGTCTTATGACGTGATAAACTTTAAATAATTATTCTTCGACATATAATTATTTATAAAAGTTTTAAACTATGTTTTATTTAAAACTCACCAAATTAGTTGATTATAATTATTTATATAATAGTTATGAATATTAACTAAAGATCTTATGTATCTTGCATAAGTATAAATAATAAATTATCATTATTATTTACTAACTTATGTTTAGTTTTAAAAACCGTTATGACTTGTAATAATTTAATTATTCTGACAAGTCAATATAATTATTTTGACAATATTTATAACCCATGTAAATAATCAATCGAACGAATAAAAATAATAACAAACATTATTATTTACCACAATATTCAAGACTTGATTTATTTACTTTAAATGGATTGTTTTTCATGTATTTTACTCCTCTCATATTTATTTGAGATAAATATAAAACAACACGTACGTATTTATTTGTACTAATAAATACCAACAAACGGGTTTTCCAACGAATACAAACGGGATTATATGTCAAGACTTGACCGGTATCACTTGGGTAACAATTGTTACTCAAATGATTATACCCTTATGCAAATTGTCTTATTACATTTATTTAGGACGATACTTGCTAGTGCATTCTCCGGTTTATTCCATCATATCCGCTGATCATGTGAGTTTCATGGCCCCTTTTCTTTATAACTGTTTTTATACTCTTGGGGGAGAAATCATGCACAAACAAATCTGTTTACCTAATATTATGGTTTATCTGTTAGCCGTATGACTGTTTGTTCTCTTACTGCTGCCCAAACTATGGTACATTATCGTTATAAACGTTTGTACAACTGAATCCCACTAGTAATTGATTTCAATTAGTTATGTACGAAACGATAACTGGTGAAAAGATCTATTTAGGTTGACAACCCTACCCTGATTTGGCAGCTCCAATCCCAACTCTCCGGAAATTGTCTTGGGGTACACGTCAGTTATTATCCTCTGTTCGGTATCTCTCGTGCGAGATATCATGGGTGGGTAAACCGTTAGTATTTGAAATCAAGGTTCAGGTGAGATCATAAAACCACAACGGTAAACCAATGCAATATTTAAGTATGCCAAAACTGTTTTACAAATCTTACACGTAGAGTCATAAACCTGTGAACCTCACCAACTTTATGTTAACATTTTAAACTAATGATTTCTCGGGTAATTTAACTTCAAATGGAAGACATGCAAATGGGGCTTCACTGTAACTATTGGACTCGCTTTCCGGATTCGTAGTCCTGACCTATCCTAAATAAACTATATTATGTTTTTAATATCAAATTAAGACTTATATTTTCAAATGTAAGACATTATCTTTTCACCACTCTTTCCGTTGCAATATAAAGGTTGTGTGTTTTTATATAACGTTTGAATTTACTAGAAGTTGTTCTATATATCCACGACTATGATTCCATCTCGCTCACACCCAACCCATTGATCGGGGTGTACACAAGCCTCTGAAGCCAACTGTTGTGAACAAATATTTTTCATGATATCGTCGACTGTGTTACATGCAAAAAGAAATAAGAACGTTAAATCATCTACCTTAAGGTCGATCTTTCGATACGCAGATAAGGCCTTGGATTTAACAAAATAAGAAAAATAAAACAAGTTGAAGTTGTATAACCCAACAACAATCAGGTCGGTACTCCCGTACACGCAGAGAAAGTCCGATGAGTTATACGAAACACCAAAGGAAATAAAGCAGAACGGCAAACGAACAACGTTCAGGTCGGTCTTGTGGACACGCAGAGAAAGTCCGATCGTTTGACAAAATAAAGAAAATCAAACAAATTTTAATCTTTGCAAAAAGAACGCATGTATACACAGTGACTTCTCATTTTTAATTTCACACTTAATTTTTTTTTATGTCATGAAATATGTATCAAGATATTATCCACATGGTCAAGCATTAGTATTTAGTGAATATCACATCTAAATACTTTCTGATTTGCCGAGTCTACCAAGCACATCAAGCAATGATCTTATGGCCCGTTCATCTACTATATTCATGAGTCAGATACGTAAGCCAATGTACTATCATTTCCCAATGATCAATTTCTCACAATTTTATATTTTGCATGTATTCACCTTCCTTATATATTTGGCATGTATTCACCTTCTCCCCATAAGATGCTTTTTCTCAATACTCCCCCTTACTTACAGTTCTCCCCCTTAATATGAAAACTCTATTTTTGGATTTTCATTTTACTCAAAAACAAGACTCTATTTTTGGCTTTTTGATAAAAACTTGGAAGTAAAGAAAAATTGATCAATCAACACGCATATTTTGCAGTTTAAAAAATTTCAGAAAATTTGCAGAGTTAGAAAATTTTATCATGACATTTAAATTATGCAGAATACTCCTCCATCAACAACTCTGCAATCATCGATAGGTCTTCTAGAAGTACTTGCACACTGGTCAAATTGATTAGTTTATAAATGACCCGAAGCGAGTCGCTTCTCGTCGACCAGTGTCCTGATTTTGCTTAGAAACCACCTTAGGTTTCCAATGTTGTTTTGGTAATCCTGTTTTTGATGAACTTATCACAGGTGACTGTGATGATGAACCTACATTTTGAACCTTTGGAAACAATGGAACAAAAGGTTTTTGTTTTAAAAAGAATGTAGGCTCAAGTCATAAAAAACTCTGTCTTGTTCATTAAAGAACATTGGTTTGGCAGGTTTACCAAAAACTGGTTTCTTGTGAAACCTTTGGGATGATTCAACATGTAGTGGACAATCCTTTGCCATATGCCCTGTTTGGCGGCAAATATAACAAATTTGCTTTGTCTTGTCCCACTTGTGATGTACCTGCGAAGAGCTACACATAGGAATATATCGAACATGATCAGAATTAGAATCATATACCTGATGCTTGTGATCATGAACCCATTTTAATGTTGGTCTTCGAGATTGAGAATCATCAGAAGAAACGTTATCTTTCACAAATACTTCAGAAATCTTCCGAGCATCAACACAATGAAGAGGAAATTGTTTATCAGAGAAAAGCTGATCAGAACCTTTGAGCTTGTAGAATCTCTCAGGTTGAACCTTATCTGCTTTGAAAACATCCTTCTTCACTTGCTTCATTTTAAGCTTCTGCAAGTTTTGTGGTGTAGATGCTGGAACCTCCTCAGCTTTACCTTTCATTCCAGGAAAACCTAAACCAACTCTCTTTCCAGAAACCTTCGCCTCTGATGTAGAATATCCATTCTTTGCTAAACGAGAAAATTCAGCTTTCACTTCAGTCACATTCTTCTGATCATAAAAGATCTTCTCATCAAATTCAGGTTGAGACCTAATCTTGTCACTTAAAGTAGCTGATTTCTTATTATCAACAGAATATGAACCAGATACAAACTTTGGAGCAGAAAGAATCTCAGATTTCTTGCCTTTCTTCTTCTTATTCTTCTTGTGTTTCTTCTTCTCAACAACCTTTTCTTCTTCAGAAGTAGATAATTAAACCTTTGAATAATCAAATTCTTCAATCTGTTCCTTTACTTCTTTGAAAGCTTATTTGATTTGAGCAGGGGTGATGCAGTTTTATCAAACATTTTCTCAAAATTTGCATTATTAGCTAAGAAGCTTGTGAACACTTGAGAATTGGAAACATTGTTGAGCAATCTATTAGCATCAATAACTTGAATCTTGAGATCAGAAATTTGCTTTTGAGCTTCAGCTAACTCCTTCTCAGTAGAAATCAATCTTTTGGCAACTTTGTGTGTTTCAAACTTTTGCATACGAAGATTTTCTATGCCCTCAATATATTCTTTCTTCAATTTCTCTTTATTCCGCTTCTGAATTTCCAAATTTGCTTTCTGAACTTTATTTACACTCACCAAATCCCGCTTCTCATCTAACAACTTTTCCATGTCAACATGATATGCTTCAACTTTAGCAGCAGATTCTTCAACATTCTTTGTAAGCAATCAAGCTTGATTTTGGACTTGTCAAACAAATTATTGAAATCAGAAACAACATCTTCTGCATCAAATTTCCATTTCTTAACTTCTTGAACTAACTTTTCCTTTTCTTCAGAAATCTTAGCTTTTGCAACTTCAACATTCTCTAAAGCTTCATTCAACAATTTGACCTCGGTAATCAGACATTCGTTCTTTAAAACCAACTCCTTCTCATGCTCCTTAGAAAATTTCAAATCTGAATTAATCAAATTGAATTCCTCAGAGAGCTTTTGAAGCTTATTCCACAAAGATGCATTTTCTTTCAACAAACTCTCCAAGTTTTCAGCAGATTCATATGAACTTGATGTTGAACTAGTATCGAAACTAGTATCTGAACAAGAATCATCTGACTGATCATGAGTGACAATCAAGGCTGATGAATCATATCCAAACCGTTGACCCCAATGATAAATAACATCTTGTTGAACTGTTGAAGTTGTCGCCTTGTCTGTGTTACTAGAAGATGGTTGAGTAAAACCAGGCTTGGGTGATAAAGGAAAACCAGACTTGCTAATATGTGCCTGTTGACATTTTTTGGGAAAATGTTCAAGCTTTGAACACTTGTAACACTTCAATTTTGACTTATCAAAACCTAATTTCTCACTAAAATCAGAAGTAGATTTTCCATGCTTTTTGAAAAATCGCTTTGATCGGTGACTTAGCATAGCATATTGCCAAGATAAATCCAATTCAGTTAATTGATCAGCATCAAGAGCATCCAGATCATCCCTTGTTAATTTTGCATCAGCAACATTCTTGATAATCAAACCAAAAGATGATGAAATCAATGCAGCAATCATTTTGGCACAATCATCCGTTGATTCAACAGAAAATGCATTTTGACTTGAAGAATTTGGAATTATGAAACTACAACCCCGTGATGAATTGTTATCAGAATTTCCTGAAGCTCCAGCCATAAAAGCAACACTCGGTGCGGAACTCAGATTTGGCTTAGATTTAGCACTCATTCTTGCACTATTCTCACCATGATATAATTCAGGATTCTGCAAGGTAGCAGTTGACTTTTTAGAATTTAACATTTCCATTTCTCGAGCATGAAGTTTTCCAGTAAGCTCGTGAAATGTTAATGTAGAATTATCCTTATCATGAGTAAAAAGCAAAACATAATTTTCCCATTTTTCAGGCAATGCTTCCATAATCTTTTCCTTCAAATCAACATCATTCTTCTCAATTCCGACAACCTTTAATTCACTAATCAAATGTGAAAATCGGGAAACAAGAGCAGTAATATTCTCATTGTTATAATATTGAAAATTATCAAATTCTTTATTCAACACTTTCTTCCGACCTTTCTTTTAATCACCATTATCCTCACATCTTGCTGATAAAGCATCCCACAATTGTTTTGATTTCTTGCACATGCTGAATTGATGTAACAGCTCAGTGGGTAATGCCATCGTACGATAACCAAAAGCTTTTTGTTCAAGCTCATAAGCTTTTCTTTCAGCAATGTCGAAAGTATGAACTTCCTTGAAATCTCCCGCATCAGTTGGATGTTGATAAAGTTTCTTAATTGGAATCCACAAATCGATGTCATTCGTACTTATATAAGCCGAAAACCATTGTTTCCAATTCTGATAATCTTCAAGCTTCAACAATTTGGAAACTTTCTGACTTGTTCCGATTTCATTATCAAAATTCAACATTGTTTGCATAGCGGCAAAAGCTTGAAATTCCGTCATCGTTTGAAAATTTTAAAACTGTTGGTCGAACGTGCTCCGAACTTAACACTGAGCTCCGAACTTCCTCCGAACTCTGTCTGAGCCTAAATCAAAGGTCCGAACTCTAACCGAAATACGGAACACCGAACTCTGTCCGAAAAAACCTCTGATCCTCCACCGAACTAGACCAAACTCCAAACTCTCGCCGATCACTGACCGAACCTTACCAAACTAGGACCGAACTCGAACTTCGGAGCAGTTACGCCGAATTCGACCAGATACCTCCGAACCTCGACATAATTTTTCAAAAACGCGCGAAAATTGACTGATTTTGACGAAACTTGCAACTGTGGATCGAGAAAAATAATAAAGAACGATTTAGAAGCAAATTTGACACCAAAGACTTGATAGAATTGATGAAAAACACACAAACAAACTCGAGAAACACCAAAAACGCTTCAAAAATCCGACAATAGCAACCACAGATCAGTAGAGTGAACCAGAATGCTCTGATACCACTTGAAAATGCGTGAGCATCGGATCGTCTACTCAATCTATCTATTTGAACATCGAAATGTAATTAACCGTTTTTTTATTGATCACAAACGAACAATTACAATCAGTATTCACTCAGAAACACGACACAGAGAAACACCTTCAGAAACACACACTTAAGAAATCTCACACGCTCAGAACTAACTATTACACGAACAAACTTGTATTTATAGTAGCTGGCCGATCTCTGTCCGAACCTCAGGTTCAGCCAGTCCGAACTCCTGGTTCTAACCAGGATCGGCCAAGCATGATTTGTCTTGAACTTGTGCTTTGCTTAATACTTCATATGACGCACATATCAGGTATCAACAATTTTTTTTTAAAAATAATTGTTTTGTTTCAAATTTTCACCCTAAAGTGGAATAAAGTGACTTCCACTTGAACTAACAACAAATTCCGGTTGGTTAAATTTTCTGCCTTTTGAAAAATTTTCCCTAGAGGTGGTCTTTCCTCTTGAGGGGTTTCTTCTTCCTTGAGCTTCAAAATGTTCAAACCCATCAGCAAAATGCACATTTGGTCTCTGCTTGGGAGCAGTAGCTGATCTGGGTTGATTTATGTTTTCCGGTTGAACGGCGGAAAATTGTTCCGCTTGAACTTCAGCCGGAAACCGATTTTGTTTCAAAATAGTAAAACTTCCATTTATTTCGTTTCCAATTAAAACTCTGTTAGATTCAGATCCAAAGTATTTCATTGTTTGACTTTTCACAGGTGAAATTCTACCTGTGAGTTTCTTTTGAAATCAACTTTTGGTTTTTGAACAGATTTTGGTTTTAAAAGAGGTTTGACTTTACTCAAAGGATTGAACTGACACATGGCACCTAGGTGTCCATGTTCTCCACAAAACATACACTCAAGAACTCTGGTTTCAAAAGACTAATTTTTTCTGGGAGACTAACTTTTGGTCACCTGTTTATAGGTAAGTTGACCAAGTCTTTGAGTTTGACTTCCTTTGGGTTGTTCAGGTTGTTTACCTCCAACTTTTGAATCTTTCGGTTCATAAATAGTTGGGGGTGGTACAACAATTGATGGTTTTAAGATCCTTGATTGGTCATCTGATGCAGATGTGCTTGCATCAGTGACTTCAGGCTTCTTTGTTTCAACAGATTTTTCAGTGCTTGACTGAGATGAGAAGTCATCAATAGTGAGACTGACTTTGCAGTCTGTTTTCAAGGCTTCAATTGGTTCAATTGCAGGTGAGTACTCAATTGGTGGTTCAACATTGTTGTAACCAACACCAGATTTACCATACATCCCTCCCAACCATAGCTTTTCAGACTTTTTGTTTGCAGTTTGAAACTTATCACAAGTGAACAAAGCATCTTTCAATTTGATCTCAAGAATATCAACCTCAGGCTTATCATCTTTGGTTTCCTTTCTTAACTTTTCAAGTTTAGACAACAAATCATCAAGTTGAGTTTCAAGAATTGAGTTGGTTTGTTTTAACTGTTCAAATTCTTTGTTTAAGCTTTCAATCTTAGTAAGTAAGATGACTCAGTTTTCTTAAAGCATTCCTTTAACTCATTCAGATTTGAAACTTCATCAATTAGGTTAGTGTTGTGATTTATGTACTTTGTCACTTGTTCAATGCATGCAGGGTTGCATAAGTTTTCTAAAACCTTTTCAGGAATATGATTTACCTGATCTGAAGTGGAGTCTTGTTTGGCCATCAAAGCATGATTAATTGGCTCAAACTCAGCTACAAAGTCTTCCCATTCAACACATTCATGACTTAAATTATATACGTGTGCTATATTTGTTAAGTAGCTGAAATATATGTGATATAATATATATACGTATAATAGAGAAACGTCACGATTCGCGTACAAATATTTGATACGATATTCGAGGAAACGTCAGGAGACGAAGTTATAGAATATGATAGATAACGAAAAATAAAGATCGTGGGCGCAGACGGATCTCAAATCCGAGTTATAACGAAGCGGGAAAACGCAAAATAGTGATTTAGGTCCGGTTTGTAATAACCTTAATTAAGGCACGAACGTCACTAAATTAACACCGAGGCGAAAGTACAATATCAGGTAATGCTAAATACTTGATTTATAATCACTATAAAATATATTTGCGATGTTCGGCACGAAAAACGATGGAATCGGTAACCGTTGCTGTTACGCGATAATAACCGAAATTAATTTGGTTAGCCGTTCGAGATAATTTTATCGACACAGCGAAGTATAAATATTATTATAATACTTATTAAGTATTTCAGTCAAAAGACGTATTCGGTCTTTGAAACGGCCGCGATCGCCACACCGATTGGACACGCACTTTTACCGCGTAGTTAAATGAATATTCACCGGTTAACGTTTTAACCGAAAAATAAATATTATGAATATATTTATTGGACCCCCGTAATATTTTAGGTGTTCGGGAATTTTTATAACCCGTTTATAAAATATTATATTATTTTGCGGGTTTAAAATACAGGTATAATACCTACTTATATATAGTATACCGTATTAAAAGAAAATATGGATTACTTGTTCCCTACTTCACTGTTTAATACATGTCGAAAGTTTTGATGTGAATCATCAAATGAAAACATTAGTCAGATATGTACGTGTCTCCATTGGATTCTTCAGTTCCACTTTGAAATTTACTATATATACATACGTACGCATGCACAAACAAAACACACACAAACTTCAAATTCTTCAACAATTTTGTACATACACAAAATAAAGAAAAGAAAAGCAGAATGAAAGAAAACGAAGAGAGAGAGAAAGCAAAATGAAAACCCGTCTCCCTCTCCGTTCGAAATTACGCCGGAACCTAGCTCCCCTCTCTGTTCGTTTCTCCGGCCAGCAAACACCCACCTTCTCCACTCGACGACCTCCGGCAGCCCAGCAACCACCTCGCCTTCTTTTCTCGTCACTTTGAACCAGCAACGCAGCCCCACTTCTGTCCGATCAAACCACGACGACCCTTCTCCTCCTCCAAACGATGTCGGTGACCTCTGCTTCCTCCGACAGTGACCAAGCACCGGCTAACAACATGGCGGAAAGGGTGGTGGAAGGTGAAGGTGACGGTGGTGGTAACGTTTAAACAAAATAAAACGGGATTACACCCGGTAAACCCGACACCACCGTACTCTCTTTCGGTTAACTTTCGGTAACATACGGTCGACTACGGGTAAAGGCGGCAACGGTAGTGAGCTACCGGGATGACGGAGAATGGTGGCGGTGATTGGCGGTTGTTAACGGCAGTCGTAGGCGGCCGTGATTCGAGTTAGAAAAGGGACGACGAGTTAACCCGACTCAAAACCCGGTTTACTGTCCTATCTTTCGGATGATTTTCGGCGACGCTCGGTTAACGACAGGTGGCAACGACAACAATGGTGAACACCCGGGATGGCAGAGAATGATTGCGGTGGTCGACGGTCGTTGACGGTGGTCCATGATGGCGGCAAACGGGGCGTAAACTATTGACGTTAATAAAACTCGTCTTCACTTTCGGGCGACGTTTCGGTGGCGTAACGAGGTCCAAACGACAAACCAACAACGGGGAAATGCTCGTGGCAAGAAAATAGTCGGGAAGGACTATTCGTTTGTCAAGAACGGACAACTTTATTATTCGGTTATTTTGGACTCGTTTCACGACCCGTCAAGAGGTAATCACGTTAAATATTTGTTATTATTATAAATATTATATTTTAAGTTAAAGTTTATATCAAATCATCATATAACGGGATAAATGATATAAATATATATTTAAAACGAATAAATATATATAATTATTAATCAGTTTTATTTAAATAAAATTGATTAAAAGAAAAGATTTAAATATTAAATATATATATATATATAAACATATATATTTAATATAAAGGTTAACGATAATTATAAAGTAATTATCGGGTTAAAGAATATTTAATATATAAAACATATTTAAAATATGTTAATATATATATGTAAGTGTTGAAATGAGAAATTAGGGTTTTCTAGACACTGTTTTGTCAAACCCGAATAAACGGTAATGAACTAAGCTTTAAAATTTTAAAGCAGGTTATAAAATGATATAACGGATAATACCCTAAGTCAGTTTTGAATGTAAATGGATTTTGATAAAGAAATGAGAAAAACGGGAAATTAGAGTTTCGGAATATGATTGTTTAATATAAAATAATCCGAAGGGTATGGAGACTTGATTTTTGACATGGAACTATGTTTATATATATAATAAGTATATATAAAGTTAAAATGGATAAATGGTAAAGTATTTAAGATACCGAGTTAATCGGATATGTAAAAGTTCGCGCGGACCGGAAGGGTAGACGCCTGTACACTGGGATTTCTGGTAAAAGCGAGGGTGTCGCATAAATTCCAACTGGGAAATGGCATCCCTCACTGGGCGATCCCGGAGTGAGCGTTTACTTATAGGAATGCGTGTCTTCATATTATTAACGAAAGAAAAGGATAACGGCCCAAAGGGCATTTTGGTCATTTTGACCTCTAAAAGGAATAAACTTAATAACTAAGTATTATTAAGTTAATGAAGTATTAAAATAAACATAGGAAGTGTTTATTATATTAAACCTTGCGTTAACGCCGTACAATACGCAATTAGGTTTAATTGGAAGGCATTGCGGAGACTTTCTCTGAATTAACTGCTTAAGAGAATAAGGTGAGTTCTATGAGCCCACTTTTAAATGTTTTAAATGTTTTAATGTTTTCGGGCTGATATACATGCAATGATATATATTCAACTGTTTACTTGAAAAATATTTGAGATGCCTTTACTTGTTTTGTGTTGATACACATACGTGGAAAAGTTATAATACTTATAACTGTTTTAAAGTTATTATTACCTGTTATTACTTTTTCGGGAAGGTTATAATAAACGGGTAATATAAAGAATGAAACTTTTATATAAAGCTTTGAGAAATGAAAAAGTTGAATGTTTGGTCTAAGCCTATGTATAGGACTAAGTGTCGGGTAAATATAATCTTATTAGCCTTAATATGCAAGACCCATAACATTATATTTATGAAACGCTTATTTCCATATACGGGTAATGGACTGGTGTTGAAACGCTTATGAGTCCAAATACAAGAGTTATTTAAATGGACTTTTGAAAAGGATGAAAAGGTTTAAAAGGTTGAAAAGGTTGAAAAGGTTTTAATCTAAGCAGATATTGTCTAGTGAAAAGGGAAAAGGTGGTTGTGCAACTAGAAGCGGGGAATGACGATTCCCCGGGGTAACGACGGTTACTCTATGAAAGGTTTCGGGTGGCGACGGTTGCCCGAGGAGCTAACGTGGTTCCAATAGACAATGCTTAGTAGAATGAATGGTTAAATGTTTTGGTATAATTCTGTTATGTCTTATACCTGATAAAGGATAAATGATTAAATATTTTGGTATAACTCTGTTATGTTTTATACCTGATAAATGTTATAAAGAAGGGGTCGTTAGGCCCAAATGTTTGAAGTAAACCTTTCAAGGAAAGGTAAAAGTTTTAAATACTTAGAACTCACCAGCGTAAGCTGACCTTTAAAAGCATGTATGTCAGGTATCGGTGATGTTTAAAGTAGCAAGGGAAGGGCTCTAGCAAGGGCAGATTAGATGGGCAAGCTATCAGGAATGACTCGGTAGTAGACTGGCATAGCTATAGATAAGATCTAGTTATAGATTATGTTATTATCTTCCTTACTATTGTAACTCGTTATATATATAAATGAAAAGTTTTTAATTTCCGCTGCTTAGTTATCTCTGTTGTACCATGTGTTCATGAGTAAATCCGACATGTGTCCCCTCCTGGAACCAAGACTGGGAGTGGGCGTCACAAGTTGGTATCAGAGCCTTGGTTTAAGAGATTTAGATACTAGCACGGTATCTAGACTTAAACTAGGACTCTTGGTAAACAAAGTAAGGTAAGATAGGGAATGTAAATGCCAGTCAGGATAGTCATGCCCATAGGAAAAATGTTGCACGAGGAACATAGGAGGTAGAACTTGGGATATGCAAGTACGGGGAATACACGATTGCAATTAGCTACTGCAATTTGGTATTTTACCCAAATAAACATATCATAGGTTCTAACTGTTGTGTGGCCTAGTGCGGGGTAGGTTAATTGACAGTGAGATACGTGGTCAATAAATTGTAAGGAATGCCTAGAGAAAGGTAGTTTTATAGGACCGGTATTTTTAAGATTTCCGGTAAAGGATGAAAGGAAAAGAACGGACACCAGGGATGACTGTGACGAGAATAACTGGGTTTTGAAGGCATCATAATTATATAAGTGCACGTATATAATTATCATGAATTCAAAATTTGGAAACTTCACGTCACATGAGTTCTAAAGTGTCAGACTATTTTGATCGTAAGATCAGAAGATTAGAAATCATAGTCATGATAGGAATGCGAATAGGACATCCGATACGAAATCTTATGTCAGTAAAGACGAGTACCTTCAGCAAAGAAATTAAAGCCGTTATGTTAGAAATAGTGGCAGAAGCATTGGAGATTACATTGCTATCAATCAATAATCAATTTCCGGAAGCTTTAACGAGAAGAATGTCCAATAAAGCGACCACTATTAGAGCTGGTCCCGAGGAAGCTTCTGGTAGAAATAGATTCTCGATGAAAGACAAACGAAAACGGTACGAGGATGAAGAATGTCTTGAAAACAATGACGACGAATTCCACAAGAAGGCTAAGGGAGCTTCTGAAAAAAGAAGGTCGATATGCCAGATGTGCGAGAAACGTCATCATAAGAATTGCATTGGAGAACTCAGGAACCGTTGAAGATGAAAAGAGGTGTAGACAAGCCTAGAATGTCGCCTTAAAGCAAGGAAACTTTAGACGTGATAGACGTTATCACGGTAAAGAAGAAATGAGAATTGCTATGGCGAGAATAGTGGAAACAACGTTCCAAGCTACGTTGCTACCTTCAGAAGACCATCACTATAAGTGATAGGCCGGAGGCTGAAAGCAGAAGCTAGTAGTTTGAAGTTAAGGATGGCTCAAAGAAAGATGACGAAGGTTACCACAAGCTGGATCGAGGATCCACGAGCTTAGGAGTATGGAGGTCCAGAGTAGGCCAAGAAGAACTTACGTTCCAGGAGATGTTATTCCTTCAACAAAATGGCAGGAAGAATCCACATGATGATTGGATAAGCTACAACATAAGGAGAGGAAAAGCATTGTCAAGGAATCCCGTAGTCAAGCTACCTTAGACAGCTTAGGATTACGTCTTCCTTAGGACAATGCAAAGACGTCAGATAAATGACCTCAAGACAAAGGTTGATACGCAGATGAGCCTGACGATTCGAAACTAACAGCAATGGAAAACTTAAAGGTTTGAATTCGATATTAGGAATTGTCACACAGTGTATTACAACGATGCGAGTAAAATGATCAGTATTTGACAAATGTTCTTTATAAGATCAATGTCAAAGCTAGAAATAACAATAGATAAATTTAGACGTTGAATGAATTGACTCGCGAGATGCTACATGTTTTGGTCAAAAATTGCACAAGGCAATTTCGTATTCCAAACTTAGAATGTGGGGTGAGGTGCTAAGAAATCTGGTTCAAAAGCAAAGAAAAAGTAGTGCAAGCGACATGATGATGTACGAGGGAAACCTGGAATCCTGAGAGTTGCCTCTGAGAATCCCAGTAAAAACCTCGGGAGCCGGCTCAAAGCGCCTGCTACCTAAAGCTTTTATAAATTAAGAATTCGATTACAATGATGAAGACGATGATCGAGTGCTAAGTGTTACAGTATTCTGAGTGCTGTGTGTTGTGATATGTTTCCTAATTCGATCATGCCTTATTTATAGTTACAAACAGAATAAACTAGCTATCCGAAAAATCAGGGATCCTCTTGACCACGTCCGCTAGCCGTTTGAGGAAGTTCACCATCTCGTCCACGTTCGTTTATGCCACGTCAGCCCTAATTGACCGGTTCTTTAGGAAGGTTAGACCTTGTTTACATGCGATTGAAATTAATCACGTGGCAATTAGTGAGTAAAGATATTCAAATAAGTAACAGGTAACATAACCTGTCGAGAATCCTTGGGATTCCCGGATTCCTGCATGTTCGAGCTTCTCAGCCGGGTGCCTGGAACTTGACCCATAACAATTGCCCCTGAATTTCGCGGGTGTTTGATAAAGGATAAAAGCTGGGAAATTCAAATCATTCTAGGTTAATCTGCATGCCTACGTGGACGGCCGAGATCCAAGATGCTTTTTTGATTTGATGGCTTACACTCTTCCCTATGCGAGATTTCCGTAGGTCATTATAGCCTTAAATACTCCATTTGTTTTCCATTTTTCTCATCGTCTTTCCGAAAACCCTAGAGAAAAGCTTTCTCCCGGTGCTCAGGTCAGTATTTTTTTCTTCCCGGAAATTCCAACTTTTTCTCGTTTAATTTTCGTCATGGTTAAGAAAACACGTTCCTCTTCCGTTGCTGCCGTCGCCACCACTGTTGGAGACTTCGTCGATCAGGGTTTCATCCCGGTGAAATCGGAGGAGTCCTACCGTTTCACCGATATCGACATGAAAGAACTCAAGGAATCCGGCCTGTTTCTGTCTAATGCTATCTTCTTCCCATTCGACCCAAGGCTGAAAGCCGATTGGGGTTCTACAACCTGGGTTTGTTTTCTTCTCTACCCCTTCCAACTCGGGATGTCTTTTCCCTTCCCTGCACTGGTGAACGATTTCTTCAGGGTCATCGGGCTGTCATACTCCCAAACCATGCCCATGGTTTGGAAGATCCTTTGCTCCATTGACAGTCTGAACCGTTCAAGAAACCTCTCGATAGGGATTCCAGAAATTTGTGCTGCCTACAACCTTAGAACCCATGGAAACAGCCAGTTCGTTCTTCAAGCCAGAACCTCAGACTCCTACTTGATTCCTAGGGCCACCCACAATGATCACGATTGGAGGCAGAAATTCTTCTTCGTCCGTAGGGATTCCAGCGTTGGGGGTACCAAGTTGCCGGTACAATGGGTGAAGAAGGGTAGGAAGCTTGTATTCCTTTGTTCCTGTCAATATATTTGAGCTTTGTTAACTTACCTTTGATTTCCTTTATTTTGCAGCCCCTGTGTTTGAGAAGCTTATTAAACCCACTCCTCTCTCAGATAAGAAGCTTGTGGCTTTCTATCAGATCCCTGTGGCTGAGAGAATCTTCGCGATCGAGTCCACTTTCAGTGAGCCAAGTAACTCTGAAAAAATGTCAAGTAAGTATTGATAGATTTTGTATTATGAATTTATAATAAATTGAAATTTTTAAACTTATCTGTTTTGTGTTTTCAACTTCTCAGCTCCCGAAACTAAGATGAGTTTTGATCTCGAAGACCTTTCTGACTATCTGGACGATGAAGAAACTGCAGAGGCTCCCAAGCTGATTCAACCCAAGGTCGAACCCACCCCCAAGGCTACCTCTTCCAAGCCCCCACAGCCCAAAGGTAAAGCCACCACCACCAAGAAAAGGAAGGGCTAAGATCCTGCTTCCATCAGCCTCCTTGATTGCTTTGAAGGCCTGAACATCGCCGAAACCATCAACATGCTCACTGGTCTTCAAAAGCATGTAAGTTTCAATTTCCAAGTTTCCTGATTAACTATCTGATATCCCCAGTGGGATTCTGACCAGGATCCCTAATCTTGCAGGGTTTTGAGCGCCTCGCCACAATTTATGCTGATGCTGAAGCCAAGGTGCTGGAGCTGAAGGAGGAAGTCAAGAAGGCTCATGAAACCATCAAGATCCAGGGGGACATTGCTGAATCAAAAAACAAATATTTCGAGAGGAAGCTGGAGATGGTGCAAGAGGGGTTTGATGCTGCTCTGGAGCAAGAGGTTGAGAAGGGAAGAAGGTCGGCCGCCATTGCTGTTTTCCAAAGTAAAATCAAGATGGCTGAGCAGGCGTCCGAGGCAGACTTCTCTGTTGGGATCTGGAAAGTTGAAGCTTGGAAGGCAAAGTTGGAGAAGCTGAAGAAAGAAGCTGAAGCTGCTGAGGCTGCCAAACAAGAGAAGACCCATCCTTCTGAACAGGAAGGAGAGAGTCCAAGCGCTCAACTTGAGAAGACAGCAGCTGGAGGGAGCAGCCTCGATGAGCTTCTGAAGCAGGAGGGAGGAGAGAAGAAGTTGACAGTGGAGATGATCGGTCATCCTGGCGAGAACAAGGGGAAAGAGGTGGAGGGATTCTCCAAGACCTCCAACGATGAAGAACCTTGAGGTGCCGCCGTTTATTTCCACTTTTTTGATGGTGTTTTGATGTTTTAAACAATGTTTGCTTATGTTTCCTGCACACTAAACAACAACTAACAATGATGGGATTCCGGGTGGAGGGATCTTGAACTTTTCAAGACGAAACCCGAAATCTCGGAACCCAGACAATCAAGCCTCCCAGGTGGAGGGATCCTGAGGTTTTCAGGACGAAACCTGGGATGCTTTTCCTATTTTGTTAATAATTATGAATGGTATGGTAGGTTTAACCAACACTTGTCATTTCATTTAAGTTTATAAAAATAGTTCTTGCGTTGACTTAAACAAAGTATATGTTTGGGCTCCACAAATAGAACATAAAAATATAAAAAGAATCTTTCTTGAATCCACCACCTTAATGGATCCAAAACAAACCTTTCTCTAATAAAAGAATGTCACATGTTTAGATTTTGTAGGACCCAAAGCGTAAAGTATATTGAAAAAATAAGGTCTCTCCACTTTCTTATCTTCCTGATCAGGATTCCCAATTCTTCAGGATTCCCAAACCTGTTAAATAGGAATTCAAATAATAAGTTAAGATTACTTACGTTCTTAATCTTCTCCCGACTGGGATCCAATAGGTTTTAGATTCCAAGTTAAACACTGGGGACAAGCCCAAAGAAACTGGGGTTATTCCCGAATAAACTGGGGACTAGCCCGAAGAAACTGGGGTTATTCCCGAATAAACTGGGGACTAGCCCGAAGAAACTGGGGTTATTCCCGAATAAACTGGGGACTAGCCCGAAGAAACTGGGGTTAAACCCATCTTAGGGACATGAAAATGTCAAACCAATTGTTAGGAAACTGGGGTTATTCCCGAATAAACTGGGGACTAGCCCGAAGAAACTGGGGTTAAACCCATCTTAGGGACATGAAAATGTCAAACCAATTGTTAGGAAACTGGGGTTAATCCCACTTAGTGACATGAAAATGCCAAACCAATTGTTAACACGTAAGTGTTAAAAACCTTAGGAATCCACTCAGAGGCCTCTAGTGACAAGATTATCAGCCACCCCTAAGAATGGACTGGTCCGGCCACCTTGAGCACCCTGAGGGATTACTTACGCTCCAGGAGAGGGTCGTGCGTCACAGGCGTTTACCCGAACTTGAGAAAGGTGAATACCTTTAAACCTTAGAAGATGTGCTGGACATCTTAAACAGAGAAGAGGTGGCCAGCCTCTGACTGGGGATTAACCCAAAAAAACTATTGCAGGATTCCCAACCTTCTGCAAAACACTCAAATGCTTGGTGAAGGGTGGGTGTCAGCCTTGCTGACACCACTCCGATGCTTAAGTTAGTAATGGTTAGAAAGAAATTGATAAACTGAATTGAAATCGGATTAGTATACTTACCTGGATTGCCGACTGGATGAGAATCCGGGTGAGAATCCTGATAGGATCCCTACATAAAATAGGCTTTCAGATGGATGGCATTCCAAGCTCTCGGTAATAAATCTCCTTCCAAGTTCATCAATCTATATGCCCCTTTTCCTTCTTCGGATTCCACTAGATAGGGTCCTTCCCATTTGGGTGCCAACTTCCCATCAGCCGGATTAGTCGTATTCTGAAATGCTTTCCTCAATACCAAGTCTCCAACCTAAAATCGCCTGAGCCTGATATTCTTATTATATGACCTTGCTATCCTTTGCTGGTATGACGCCATTCTGACTTTGGCAAGATCCCTGAGTTTTTCTACCGTTTCAAGATCTTGAAGTAGATTCTCAGAGTTATTCTGGGAATCCTGAAGCGTAACTCTTGCTGTAGGAATCACCATTTCAGTAGGGATGACGGCTTCTGCCCCAAATACCAAGGAAAAAGGCGTTTGGCCAGTTGCATTCTTAGAAGTCGTCCTATCTGCCCAAAGAACAAACGGAAGTTCTTCAGCCCATCTTCCTTTCTTGGAACCCAGTTTCTTTTTCAAGTTATTCATGATGATTTTGTTGTTGGATTCCGCTTGACCGTTGGCTTGAGGATGTACTGGTGTTGAAGTGATCATCTTAATCCCCCAACTCTAACAGAAGCTCGTAGTCCTCTTGCCAATAAACTGGGAGCCATTATCACATATAATTTCTGCTGGGATCCCAAACCTTGTTAGGATATTCCTTTTGATAAACGAGATAACCTCCTTTTCCCTGACTTGAACGTAGGCTTCTGCTTCTATCCATTTGGAAAAGTAGTCGGTCATCGCAAGCATAAAGACTTTTCCTCCGGGTGCCTTGGGCAGCTTCCCAACTATATCCATGCCCCACTTCATAAATGGCCAAGGTGAGAGAATGGGATGCAATGGTTCAGCTGGTTGATGGAGGATATTGCTATGTCTTTGGCATGCATCGCATTTTTGTGAGAAGTCCATAGCATCCTTCTTCATTGTTGGCCAGAAGTAACCGGTTCTGAGGATCTTGGAAAACAATGCTCTTCCACCGGTGTGATTTCCACAATCTCCCGCATGGATATCTTGAAGCACTTGGAGCGCCTCTGGTTTCTCAAGACACCTTAAGTAGGGACCTGCAAGAGACTTTCTATATAGGGTGTTATTTAAAATAATGTAGGGAGTTACCTTCGTGCGAAATGCTCTGGGATTCTCATCTTTAGGAATTTCCCCACTTTGAATATACTTTATGATAGGGGAAGTCCAGGATTCCAAAGTCTTTTCAGGATCCTGGACGTCCATAGGATCCTCGCAGTCCACTTTGTTGGATTCCTGATCTGAAATAGCGGGAGTTAGAATATGAGTGATCGGGATCTTGACATCCTCTGGAATCCTGAGAGATGAAGCCAAGTTGGCCAAGGCATCGGCTTCCGAGTTCTCTTCCCTTGGAACCTGAACTATATTAAAAATTTCAAATTTTAAAGACAAATTTTTTACAACATCAAAATATTTCGAAAGTTTCTCTCCTTTGGCTGCATAAGAACCATTAAAATGGTTAGCAAGTAATAAGGAATCAACATAGACTTGAATACACCTGATTCCCATGCCCCTAGCAATCTGTAAACCTGCAATAAGCGCCTCATACTCGGCTTCATTGTTAGTAGCCTGAAATTCACAAGAAATAGATGAGGGTAAGATGTCCCCTTGGGGTGATTTTAGTAGGATTCCGAGGCCCGTGCCCCTGACATTGGAAGCTCCATCAGTGTATAGGATCCAAGGCTCCTCAAGTTCATCAAGCCTCTCAAGCTTCCTGACTTCCTCATCGGCTTCCGGGAGGATGTCACTGATGAAGTCTGCCACAAAATCAGCTAAGGCCTGCGACTTGATAGCCGTTCTAGGCTCGTACTGTATGTCATAGGCACTAAGCTTGACCGCCCACTTTGCTAACCTGCCGGACATCTCAGGCTTCCTGAGCACTGCCTTAATAGGATAGTTAGTCCTTACAATAATAATATGAGTTTCAAAATAATGTCTTAATTTAGTGGAAGCCATGATTAAAGCTAAAATAAGTTTCTCAAGATAGGAATACCTGGATTCTGCATCAAGAAGTGTTTTACTTACATAGTACACAGGGTGTTGTTGACCTTCATGATCCTTGACAAGGACTGCACTGACTGAGCTTCCCGAGACTGCTAAGTACAGGGTTAGAGGCTCCCCATCTATTGGTTTCATCAATAGAGGAGCCGATGAGAGATATTCCTTTAGCGACTCGAGAGCTTCCTCGTGCTTTTCATTCCACTCGAACCTTTTATTTTTTCTCAGAATCTCATAAAAATCTTTGCTTTTTTCTGAGGATCTTGATATAAATCTGTTCAAAGCTGCTATTCTTCCGGTCAACTTTTGGACATCCTTAATCGTTGTAGGAGATTTCAGATTCAGAATGGCTTTAATTTGCTCAGGACTGGCTTCAATTCCTCTTTCAGTCACCATATAACCCAAAAACTTTCCTGCTCTAACTCCAAAGTGACACTTAGAAGGATTCAGCTTCATGTTGTAATGATCCATCTCGTCCCTAGGGTGATCTTCTGTTTTCTTGGATTTCACTACCATGTCATCGATATAGACTTCCATGGTGTCTCCCAGTTGATCTTTGAACATCATGTTTACCAGTCTCTGATAGGTGGCACCTGCATTCCGAAGTCCAAAAGGCATAGCAGTATAACAATAGATACCTGTTGGGGTCATGAAGGCAGTATGCTCCTGATCACAGGGTTCCATCTGAATATGTTGGAATCCTGATGAGGCGTCCATAAAGGTGAGCATCTCGTGTCCTGCAGTAGCATCCACCATAGCATCGATGTGTGGTAATGGGAAGGGATCCTTGGGACAAGCCTTGTTTAGATCAGTGTAATCCACACAAACTCTCCACTTTCCATTCTTCTTCTGTACCACGACCACGTTTGCTAGCCATTTAGGATACTTGACTTCCCGAATCATTTTTGTCTTGAGAAGCTTGTCAACCTCCTCTTGTATGATAATGTTGGTTTCCGGAGCAAACTTTCTTCTTTTCTGCTGAATTGGCCTGAAAGTAGGATCCAAACCAAGTCTGTGAGTTATAACATTAGTAGGGATACCTGTCATATCTTCGTGCTTCCATGCAAAGGTTGTTTTCCTGTTCGTGAGAAGCTGGATCAATTCTTGCTCAGTATCCCTGGGAATATCAGTTCCTACTAGCACCTTCACTTCAGGATTCTCAGGATCAAGCTGAACTTCCTTCACGTCTAATTATTTTTCTTTCTGAAGTTGAAGTGCTAGTTTCTTTGATTGCTATGCTGAGTTAAGCTTGGCTGCTTTTCTCATTGAAGTGAGGTAACAGTTCTTGGCTTCCTGTTGGTCGCTCTCTATCCGAACAACTCCCCAGGACGTTGGGAATTTGATGCACTGGTGGTAGGTTGATGGTACGACTTTCATTTCATGAATCCAAGGCCTACCTAAAATAACATTGCAACAAGAAAGTGAGTCAATAACACAAAATTTTTGAACACAGTTTACCCCCTCGATGTAAACAGGAAGCCGGATATCCCCAATCGTATTCTTGGTTTCTCCACTGAATCCAACAAGGACTGAAGATCTTGGAATTATGTCGCCTTCTGGTACGTTCATCTTTTTCAACGCTTCCAAATGAATGATATTTACTGAGCTTCCGTTATCCACCAGAATCCTGCGTACAACACAGTTAGCAATATGCAGAGTAATAACTAAACTATCATGATGGGGATCCTGGATGTCGCTTCTGTCGGATTCATCAAATGAGATAAGTGTTTCCCCAGTTAGCCGTGAAGTCTTTGTAGGCCCCTCATTCTTTACAGTCTTCGACTGCTTAACATGCTTCCTTGCAGACGAGTAAGAGGTTCCACATATGTCCGAGCCTCCTGATATGAAATGAATAATTGGAGCATCCGGAGGAGGAGAAGCTGCTCGCTGTTGGGACTTCTCGGGTTCCTGAGTTCGGCTTTTCTTTCTGCCGAGAAGTTCTTTGAGATGTCCCTTGCTCAACAAATATCCAATCTCTTTCCTGAGTGCAATGCATTCATCAGTGAGATGCCCGAAATCCTCATGGAAGGCACACCATTTAGATTTATCCTTCCAGGATCCCTGTTTGTCACCTTTCTTGGGCCATCTTGCCTTTTCTCCTAAGTCCTGCATAGCACACATTAGACCAACAATATCACAAGAGAAACAATATTCAGAAATTTTAGGATATTCTTCATTGTCCTCTTCTTCATCTACTGCATTGATCCTTTGATTATCTCCTCGAGAGTATGGTTTGGAGTTATAATATTTCCCGGAAGATTCAGACTTCCTGGAATTCCGATCACTCCTCGCAGCTTCCTCCCTTTGATGAATTATCTTGTCATCCTCTAAGCGAATGAACCTTAAAGCCCGACTTCTTACTTCATCGAGGTTCCTGCATGGGGTCATGACCAAATCGTCATAAAATCGGGAATCCTTAGAGAGTCCCATTTTGAACGCTTCCACGGCAGCCGCCATGTCCAAATTTGGAATCTCAAGGGATTCCCGGCCAAATCTAGATATATAATCCCTGAGGGGCTCCGACGGTTTCTGGACCACTCGGTAAAGATCACCTGTGAGCTTCTCAAAAGTTCTGCTGCAAGAAAACTGATTATTAAATAAATTAACTAAATGAGAAAACGAGGTTATGGTATTGGGAGGAATACTCAGTAGCCATTTCATGGCTGGTCCTGTCAAAGTTGAACCAAAGCCTTTGCAAAGACAGGCTTCCTTGATATCAGTGGGGATTGGGTTGATTTCCATCCTCTCCCTATAGTGAGCCACATGCTCTTCGGGATCCGTCGTTCCATCGTATAATTTCATGCTAGGGGTCTGGAAACGCTTCGGAATCTCCACGTCACATATGGGCCACGTAAACCTTGATATCCTGTGACTCTCTAGAGGGACTTCAGGAATAGGCTTGATGATTCCCGGGACGCTAGCTATCATCTCTTTGAGTTTCTGAAGTTCCCTGGCAAATTGAGGTGGAATTCCTGTATCCTGCATAACAGTTGTGTTAGGCACATTATAACTAGGGTTAGGAATTCTCCCTGCATATGTGTCCCTGGTTCTGGGACTTTGCTCTTGTCGTGAGTTTCTGAATACTGGAACCTCGGTTGTTTCAGGATCCTGCATAGGAATGAAATCTCCTTGGTGAACTTCTGAAGGTCTTGCAGGACCGGCGTCTGAGATGATGAACGGATCAGTATAGCGGTATCCTTTGGGTTCCTTAGCCTTAAGGCGAGGCTGAGAAGCAGAATACTTCTAGTACCCCATTGGTTGGGATTCCCAGAAATCATAATCACGCGACTTCGAGGAATCCTGATAATAGCCTTCCGGGATCTCGGATGTCTGCTTCTGATGACTGACGATTGGAGGACACGTTGTGAAAGTTGCCGAGGAGCCTTTATTAGCAGCAGCTGATGCCCTTGACTTGAGACGATCTTTGGCCAGGGATCCCGACGTACCAAAGTCAAGATTCCTGGGATATAAAGGGCTTTCTTCATCGACTGAGCTTCTAGATTTCTTAAGCTCTTCAAGCTCCTTCATCACCTGTTTAGTGGTTCTTTCCTACTGCTCCGCTTGAGATTTCATCTGTTGAATCAAAGCAAAAATGTCATGGTTAGTAATAACAGGATCAATACGCTCACCCTAAGATTCTGAGAAAACCGGAATTTGTGGTCCTTTCTGTTTCGCCGCATCTCTCCTTGGGATGGGAGGAAGTGATGTGGTGACTGTTGGTATGAACACTCCAGTGTTCCTCGGTTGGTTTTCAGAGGAGGACGTCGCGTTGATCTTGCTTATGCCCGAAGATCCTGCGGATACCGATGAAGTCTTCATCTGGGAAGACATTGTAGCGATTGGAAATGTAGAATATGATAGAGTAAATGAAGTTTTGCACCGTTTTGCCCCACGGTGGGCGCCAAACTGTTTTGGTCAAAAATTGCACAAGGCAATTTCGTATTCCAAACTTAGAATGTGGGGTGAGGTGCTAAGAAATCTGGTTCAAAAGCAAAGAAAAAGTAGTGCAAGCGACACGATGATGTACGAGGGAAACCTGGAATCCTGAGAGTTGCCTCTGAGAATCCCAGTAAAAACCTCGGGAGCCGGCTCAAAGCGCCTGCTACCTAAAGCTTTTATAAATTAAGAATTCGATTACAATGATGAAGACGATGATCGAGTGCTAAGTGTTACAGTATTCTGAGTGCTGTGTGTTGTGATATGTTTCCTAATTCGATCATGCCTTATTTATAGTTACAAACAGAATAAACTAGCTATCCGAAAAATCAGGGATCCTCTTGACCACGTCCGCTAGCCGTTTAAGGAAGTTCACCATCTCGTCCACGTTCGTTTATGCCACGTCAGCCCTAATTGACCGGTTCTTTAGGAAGGTTAGACCTTGTTTACCTGCGATTGAAATTAATCACGTGGCAATTAGTGAGTAAAGATATTCAAATAAGCAACAGGTAACATAACCTGTCGAGAATCCTTGGGATTCCCGGATTCCTGCATGTTCGAGCTTCTCAGCCGGGTGCCTGGAACTTGACCCATAACACTACACGTAAATCATCTGTAACCGGAGGAAGACTCAACTTCATATGCAAGGATCGTGATGGCTTGGCAGTAAAGATTACGAAACGTGTAAGTACATGGGTCAAGAGATAAGTCATACTCAACGTATGCCATTGACTCGGAGGCAAGACCATGAAGCTGAAGAACGTACCAGGGAATCCAAAGAGCAACTCGATTGATGAAGAAATGAAGTTCCAAAATCAACTCGATGCCAAAAGCAACGTCAAGGGCAACACTAGAAGTAACAACGCCAGCAGCAACAACACTACAAGCAACGACACCAGATGTAGAAACACCGTACCAGTTATCTCCAACAGAAGCCAGAAGATTTCTTTAGACCAAAAATATCGCCTTAGGATACTCCAGCAATTTCAAGAAGAATGACGGAAGCCAAGGATATGTATAGACTGCAAGAAGAAACTGTCAGTAAGAAGCAGACATCCTTTGTTAAGGATCAACAAACAATTCAAATAACTAAAAGGAGCAAGACGATTCCCCAAAGATGATCTGAGATCAGATTAGCACCAGCTAAAGGAGTAAGAATGAAACTGCAAGAGAACGGCTTTTCGGAAGCAAAATGATTGTTACAAGATATTGGTAATATTGATTAGAATGACGGACGCCCCTACAATTCCAAAAATCTCGTAACTAAGCATGCTGACAAATAACGTTCTAAAGTTTTCAAGGAGTGGAGAAGAATGAAAGAGAGGAATGCTATACGTAGGAAGTTTATATGATCGACGTAATAGATCTTTTCGAAACATAAACAGTAATACGTTGGAAGCTGCCAAGACTTTCCAATGATGTAACGCCATTAGGTTGACTAAGAAGATGTCAAGTCCTTTTGGATTCCTAATTAGTAGCAGGCATAAAATGAAGTAATGAACAAATTAACTTGGGCATCGGTACGATCATTACTGATTAGGCCTAATGGAAAAGGGAAATTTGCAGCAAAAGTGTTTACACTCAAGAAATGCAAACACCAAACGAGGTTGTATGCAGAATGTCCAAATTAGTTATTTAAGTAAGTAATAGATATTCATGAATTATACTAATTTTGTTGTGGTTAGAATAGTAATATCGCCCTACACCAGACTAGTAATAGTACGCCTCTAGTTGTATCCAGGGTGTGGTGGATACGCCGCTGGTACATCCTATATATATACACCTAAGGTACAACCAGAAGTGGCACTAGAATTAGTCTCGTGCAGGTAGATATTACGGGCCACTGTGGAAAACGAATAAGTAGCATTCATGAATACATATCACTTACTAACGAGTGACTGAGGGACTATTGATGTCCAGAAGAGAAATTCAAATCTTATAGCATACGGATAAATGTTTAAAGTACGCAGAAGGTTAAAGCAGAATGAAAGAAGCTTCGCGATAAATTTCAACTTTAGGAAATTCGAAGCATATTCCGGTGGGATTCATAATTAGGCTACCCTATATAGCTAAAAAGTTATGACACCACCTAGATAATGTGTGACTGATAAAAGAAAGAGTTCCTTTATTTTGAGAAACGTATTCTCCCAAATCATTAGCTAGACTGTTCATTAGGGATTCATTCCTAAAAGTACTAGCAACAGTTAAAGAAATGCGGTTCACATTTCTAATTGTGAACATGATTTTGTGAATAGAATAGTTAAAATATTACCTTATAGGTAATAAAGTTAAATGATAGATGGTCATAGAAAGTTTGTTACGATGTTAAAATCGTAGCCTAGGAACCAAGTGGTTCATATGATATGGATGCATTAGATGCATAGAAAAGTTTCCGGATTAATCCGGGAAAGAGAAGAAAGGTGAAAAGGTAATGAACTCATTGTGAGTTAAACAATAGTTTGAGTAAGTTTCGAGGACGAAACCTTTTTAAAGGGGTAGAGTTGTAACACCCCAAAATTTCATGACTTAAATTATATACGTGTGCTATATTTGTTAAGTAGCTGAAATATATGTGATATAATATATATACGTATAATAGAGAAACGTCACGATTCGCGTACAAATATTTGATACGATATTCGAGGAAACGTCAGGAGACGAAGTTATAGAATATGATAGATAACGAAAAATAAAGATCGTGGGCGCAGACGGATCTCAAATCCGAGTTATAACGAAGCGGGAAAACGCAAAATAGTGATTTAGGTCCGGTTTGTAATAACCATAATTAAGGCACGAACGTCACTAAATTAACACCGAGGCGAAAGTACAATATCAGGTAATGCTAAATACTTGATTTATAATCACTATAAAATATATTTGCGATGTTCGGCACGAAAAACGATGGAATCGGTAACCGTTGCTGTTACGCGATAATAACCGAAATTAATTTGGTTAGCCGTTCGAGATAATTTTATCGACACAGCGAAGTATAAATATTATTATAATACTTATTAAGTATTTCAGTCAAAAGACGTATTCGGTCTTTGAAACGGCCGCGATCGCCACACCGATTGGACACGCACTTTTACCGCGTAGTTAAATGAATATTCACCGGTTAACGTTTTAACCGAAAAATAAATATTATGAATATATTTATTGGACCCCCGTAATATTTTAGGTGTTCGGGAATTTTTATAACCCGTTTATAAAATATTATATTATTTTGCGGGTTTAAAATAAAGGTATAATACCTACTTATATATAGTATACCGTATTAAAAGAAAATATGGATTACTTGTTCCCTACTTCACTGTTTAATACATGTCGAAAGTTTTGATGTGAATCATCAAATGAAAACATTAGTCAGATATGTACGTGTCTCCATTGGATTCTTCAGTTCCACTTTGAAATTTACTATATATACATACGTACGCATGCACAAACAAAACACACACAAACTTCAAATTCTTCAACAATTTTGTACATACACAAAATAAAGAAAAGAAAAGCAGAATGAAAGAAAACGAAGAGAGAGAGAAAGCAAAATGAAAACCCGTCTCCCTCTCCGTTCGAAATTACGCCGGAACCTAGCTCCCCTCTCTGTTCGTTTCTCCGGCCAGCAAACACCCACCTTCTCCACTCGACGACCTCCGGCAGCCCAGCAACCACCTCGCCTTCTTTTCTCGTCACTTTGAACCAGCAACGCAGCCCCACTTCTGTCCGATCAAACCACGACGACCCTTCTCCTCCTCCAAACGATGTCGGTGACCTCTGCTTCCTCCGACAGTGACCAAGCACCGGCTAACAACATGGCGGAAAGGGTGGTGGAAGGTGAAGGTGACGGTGGTGGTAACGTTTAAACAAAATAAAACGGGATTACACCCGGTAAACCCGACACCACCGTACTCTCTTTCGGTTAACTTTCGGTAACATACGGTCGACTACGGGTAAAGGCGGCAACGGTAGTGAGCTACCGGGATGACGGAGAATGGTGGCGGTGATTGGCGGTTGTTAACGGCAGTCGTAGGCGGCCGTGATTCGAGTTAGAAAAGGGACGACGAGTTAACCCGACTCAAAACCCGGTTTACTGTCCTATCTTTCGGATGATTTTCGGCGACGCTCGGTTAACGACAGGTGGCAACGACAACAATGGTGAACACCCGGGATGGCAGAGAATGATTGCGGTGGTCGACGGTCGTTGACGGTGGTCCATGATGGCGGCAAACGGGGCGTAAACTATTGACGTTAATAAAACTCGTCTTCACTTTCGGGCGACGTTTCGGTGGCGTAACGAGGTCCAAACGACAAACCAACAACGGGGAAATGCTCGTGGCAAGAAAATAGTCGGGAAGGACTATTCGTTTGTCAAGAACGGACAACTTTATTATTCGGTTATTTTGGACTCGTTTCACGACCCGTCAAGAGGTAATCACGTTAAATATTTGTTATTATTATAAATATTATATTTTAAGTTAAAGTTTATATCAAATCATCATATAACGGGATAAATGATATAAATATATATTTAAAACGAATAAATATATATAATTATTAATCAGTTTTATTTAAATAAAATTGATTAAAAGAAAATATTTAAATATTAAATATCTATACTACTATATAATACATATTGATCATCGGGGGTATTTTCGTCATAAAATTCCTTAATTTTAAGACGCGTACAAGGGTTTATGCAGTATGTACAAGTGTTTCAAACACAATCCTAAACCTCTAAAAGCTGAAAAACAATATGAGCATTTGACTTAAGGGTATATCAGTCATTACCCAATATTCAACCCCCTAAAACCTTTTTGCCGTCCCTTTTCACCAATTACACCTCCGCATTATGAGTTTATGACTATTTATCTTGAAAACATGCAAGCACGCGATTAAATTGCCTTTCACAATAAGAAACGCAATAAGTGTGGCCTCGATTCTCAAGCCATCAGGTTTGTAAATTCGGTTCATCGCATTCAATTTCAGATATGCGCTTTCTTTCTTCGTCTTCCTCCCCCATATCTACGTTCTCCCTCTTTCTTTCTTCATTTTCATCTTCCTCTTCAGATCTTCGCTTTCTTTCATCATCTTCCTGGTAATCGACGGTGGCAGGAGAAGGTATAGGAGTGTAGGGGGTGGTATACGAACTGTATGTCCGTGTGGTACCTTTGAATTTGGTTTCTGGAATAACCTTCGAGGGATGTTGAAAGTAATTCCATCCAGTTGATTACAGGTATGTTTATCGACTAATAGTCCTTTATTATCAATTACACATTTTTTTCTTCTTCTGATACAGACTTTCATGGTTTTGATGCTCGATTGTGGTTAAAATTGCAGAATCGTCTAATTCTGTGGAAGAGAAGAGAGGTTATTACTCATCGTTGTCATATTGGTTGTCTCAATCCATCCTAGCTTCTACCCTAACGATTTGATTACATCTTTTTAGTTCCATCTACATGACGCTAATTGCAGGTATGA
Organism: Deinandra increscens subsp. villosa; assembly: GCA_039602395.1. NCBI lineage: Eukaryota > Viridiplantae > Streptophyta > Magnoliopsida > Asterales > Asteraceae > Deinandra > Deinandra increscens. The sequence continues at coordinate 66,315,201 of JBCNJP010000007.1, read as the reverse complement.
TTTTGTTTTTTTTTGGGTTGAACTATGTTGACGTTTTATAGTGCAATTTTTTAGTTTACTGGTAATGAAAGGTTGAATTGGGGTTTTATGCATGATTTTGTCGTTCTTGCTTCTCATTGTGTTTCATCTTTTGTATGTATGATATTTTCTTCTCAATCAGCCTATGTTTTTTGCCATATGATTGTCTGTATATTGTATTAGGTGGTAAGAAATTGTAAGTTATTTCTCCAGTAGTCACTGCCTGGTTCCTATTGATTTTTTGTTGCAGGTATTTCTTGATGTGCCAACCGTGAGAGGATGGTTAATTTCTGATGATATGGATGGATCTGATGCACATTAAGTAGTTGTTTCATTAGTAAGAGAGAGAAAAATTATCACAAGTTGATTAGTCATAGCAGATTTTAAAAAAGATAATAGAGCTGATTTGTTAATATTCAATGTTGTATAGATTGAGGCTCATGACCACAGATTTACATTTGTTAACAGACTTGAAATCCCTACACGGATTGGCTGCTGGTACAAATTGTGGCTCTTCGTGGACATGACTATCTAAGGTAATGGATTCCTCTTATTTGTTAAATCAATCTCATGTGTTAACAATATCTGGGTATCAATTGAGCTTTTTTTCTTTGCATTCAGGTTAGACTAGAGTGCTTATTTGGATTTCTTGGTCATCAACAAAGGTCCCTTGTCTTTCTTTAGAACTCATGGTTTCATCATTGAGTCTTTCATGGTTTCTTTACAGTTGGTCATCAAAAACCAGCTCGTGATACATTTTTAATTGGGTTTTTTTGGATCTTTTAAATTACTTACGTCTTAACCTGCGAATTCCTTTTATTTAAGATTAGATTTAGCCTTAATACTGGTTAGTGCTAAATATTTGGGTTGCTGATTTTATATAATTTTAATTATTGGAAAAATAGTTGACATGTAGCAAGGATGGTGGATGTTAATTTGTGGATGTGATTACGAAGAGTGTATGGCTTATCAATAGCAACTCTTTGGTGTGATTGACCATTTGAGCAAACACTCAACCAGTACCAACTTGATCTCCACATATATATTTATAATTATGTATTACCTTATATGGAGACCACTGCTGAAAAGGACCAAACTATCTATGAAAGATGATTTTTTTGTCATAAATATATGTAATCGTCATAAAGCCAGTTAAAAGAGAACTAAATATCGTTTGATTGATTTTATTATTACTTTGCGATTATTTAATGATATGGTTTTTTGTTTTCAAGTTCTTTTGATGCAGTGTATGCAACTCATATAAAACTTATTGTACAAGGTAATTTTCTTGGTTACCTGGCTTTTTATTAATAGTTTATGTTCTGTTGTATATACTGTGTTCTCCAACTCTTTTGTTTCCTTGATCTAACAATTACTTTAGGATTATTTATTTTACTACAATCTTCAATTTAACTAAATATCATTTGAGTAGTATTTGAGCACTGATCTTGGTTGGGTAAAGTATAATCACTAATTAACATGTTGCAGCTTGGAGGAGGCTTTAGTAGCAACTGGAGCTGTGAAAACCAACCATGTTGGTGACCGACAATGAACACACCCCAAATTGGCAGGTATTACAAGGTAGTCGAGGGAGTGATCACATTCTTAACTTTTACTTCACCTCTTTTGATCCAGCGATGGTGCCCGCATTGTCATTGGAAGTTGACAAATGATACCCTTCTCAATTAACAGCTTTCAAGAGGATCCAAAAATGAGGTAGCATATTTTCCTTCCTGGATTTGTGGGATTGTTTTTGTTGGGTTGTTTCAATATCAATGTTTTTCAGGAAGTCTGAGGAGTTGAAGATGATATCCTAAGAACTAAGGTCCTAAGCTGCCCAAATGGGTCAGATTCTGGAATATAATTTTGTACTTAGTTATTAACTTTTATACATTTTTGGCAGGGATCTTTGGATTCATCTCAAATTCATGTTGCTCAATTGGCCGTTGACATGTCTCAACTACCAATTGTCGGTACCCCCTGTAACTGCAGCTGGTTGGACTGGTTCAGAAAGTAAAAAACTCACCCCTGTTTGCTCACTTTTAATATAATAAAAGTTACCTATGTAAATATGTTAAAGCATCTAGATTTTCACTATGAATACACTCATATTATGAAGGAGGGTATGCTCATTTTTCCTATTTTTAAAAACAGTTTTTTAATAACTTTAAACTTTCTTTTTACTTAATGTGAATGTGTTCATCTATGATTGTTTTTGTGTTTCTGTCTTTCCGTTGTGTTTCCAAAGAAATGAAGGCCTCTGGTCCTATTGACTTTAAAGAAGCAGGTCATGAATTTTCAAATTTTATTTCTGATTTTGAACCTTTTTTTTTCTTTAGCTAAAATCTCAAATGGAATCAGTCAGTGTTTGCAGTCTTTTATGCTTTTGTTATGCTATTGACTTTAAAGAATTCTATTGTATTCTATATTGTCTTGTGATTGATACTTATGTTGAGATTGAAGCATCAAACAATGGTTTGATTTCCCGTCTCCCACTTTAGTCTTTCTACTTGAAGGTTTTGCTTTTGTAGGGTGATTTAGACTGGAAAAGCTATACTGAAACAGCTATTATGTCACCCTTTTTGTAATTGTTTTTGAAAGTATTATGTCACCCTTTTGAAAGTATTATGTCACCTCTAAAACAATGTCAGTTTAAAACAATGTCACCTTTAAAACAATATTTATGTTCTAATTAATAAAAACAATGTCAGTTTGAAAGAACATCTAAAATTATTATTAGTAATAGTCCTTGTCATAACTGTTTGGTTATAATGGTAATATTAATAAAACTGTTATCGTTACAAGTTATACGTGTTTATGAAACATAATCCTTTGATGATGACTTAACTTTAGTACATTGGAATGCCTGGCCAGCAAGTATACAATAAAGCTGCAACCCTAATTTTATTTCTAATAGCTTTTATGTGTCTCTATCTAATGCTTTTTTGTTGTTATATATAATATATGATATGAAGCAATTAAACTTGAAAGAGTTGTTAATCGACGAGCATATAAACAAGTATAAATATCCAGTTTCATTCAAAGAGCTAATTATCAATGATATACATGGTGAAGGATAGATAAGTTCGATAAGTTGTAGAGAAGGGTAGTAAATATCTTCTAGGGTTTTGATCAGGATACAATTCAAGTTTAAATGTGACGTGTGAGCAAATAAACCAAATGCATCCGGATCTTTGTATACAAGTCATCATCAGAGGTTGTTGTTGTCTCCGAACACGCATGTAATGCATTATAAATTGTCTTCAATCAACAACACGCTAACAATAACGAATATCACATTGTAAATTGTCGTGCCGACACAGCGCGCCAACAAATGACAAATAACACGCTATAAACTGTCGCCGCCGCAACGCGCTGGCACCATGCTAGTATATATATATAAACATATATATTTAATATAAAGGTTAACTATAATTATAAAGTAATTATCGGGTTAAAGAATATTTAATATATAAAACATATTTAAAATATGTTAATATATATATGTAAGTGTTGAAATGAGAAATTAGGGTTTTCTAGACACTGTTTTGTCAAACCCGAATAAACGGTAATGAACTAAGCTTTAAAATTTTAAAGCATGTTATAAAATGATATAACGGATAATACCCTAAGTCAGTTTTGAATGAAAATGGATTTTGATAAAGAAATGAGAAAAACGGGAAATTAGGGTTTCGGAATATGATTGTTTAATATAAAATAATTCGAAGGATATGGAGACTTGATTTTTGACATGGAACTATGTTTATATATATAATAAGTATATATAAAGTTAAAATGGATAAATGGTAAAGTATTTAAGATACCGAGTTAATCGGATATGTAGAAGTTCGCGCGGACCGGAAGGGTAGACGCCTGTACACTGGGATTTCTGGCAAAAGCGAGGGTGTCGCATAAATTCCAACTGGGAAATGGCATCCCTCACTGGGCGATCCCGGAGTGAGCGTTTACTTATAGGAATGCGTGTCTTCATATTATTAACGAAAGAAAAGGATAACGGCCCAAAGGGCATTTTGGTCATTTTGACCTCTAAAAGGAATAAACTTAATAACTAAGTATTATTAAGTTAATGAAGTATTAAAATAAACATAGGAAGTGTTTATTATATTAAACCTTGCGTTAACGCCGTACAATACGCAATTAGGTTTAATTGGAAGGCATTGCGGAGACTTTCTCTGAATTAACTGCTTAAGAGAATAAGGTGAGTTCTATGAGCCCACTTTTAAATGTTTTAAATGTTTTAATGTTTTCGGGCTGATATACATGCAATGATATATATTCAACTGTTTACTTGAAAAATATTTGAGATGCCTTTACTTGTTTTGTGTTGATACACATACGTGGAAAAGTTATAATACTTATAACTGTTTTAAAGTTATTATTACCTGTTATTACTTTTTCGGGAAGGTTATAATAAACGGGTAATATAAAGAATGAAACTTTTATATAAAGCTTTGAGAAATGAAAAAGTTGAATGTTTGGTCTAAGCCTATGTATAGGACTAAGTGTCGGGTAAATATAATCTTATTAGCCTTGTTATGCAAGACCCATAACATTATATTTATGAAACGCTTATTTCCATATACGGGTAATGGACTGGTGTTGAAACGCTTATGAGTCCAAATACAAGAGTTATTTAAATGGACTTTTGAAAAGGATGAAAAGGTTTAAAAGGTTGAAAAGGTTGAAAAGGTTTTAATCTAAGCAGATATTGTCTAGTGAAAAGGGAAAAGGTGGTTGTGCAACTAGAAGCGGGGAATGACGGTTCCCCGGGGTAACGACGGTTACTCTATGAAAGGTTTCGGGTGGCGACGGTTGCGCGAGGAGCTAACGTGGTTCCAATAGACAATGCTTAGTAGAATGAATGGTTAAATGTTTTGGTATAATTCTATTATGTCTTATACCTGATAAAGGATAAATGATTAAATATTTTGGTATAACTCTGTTATGTTTTATACCTGATAAATGTTATAAAGAAGGGGTCGTTAGGCCCAAATGTTTGAAGTAAACCTTTCAAGGAAAGGTAAAAGTTTGAAATACTTAGAACTCACCAGCGTAAGCTGACCTTTAAAAGCATGTATGTCAGGTACCGGTGATGTTTAAAGTAGCAAGGGAAGGGCTCTAGCAAGGGCAGATTAGATGGGCAAGCTATCAGGAATGACTCGGTAGTAGACTGGCATAGCTATAGATAAGATCTAGTTATAGATTATGTTATTATCTTCCTTACTATTGTATCTCGTTATATATATAAATGAAAAGTTTTTAATTTCCGCTGCTTAGTTATCTCTGTTGTACCATGTGTTCATGAGTAAATCCGACACGTGTCCCCTCCTGGAACCAAGACTGGGAGTGGGCGTCACAGTTTTCGCGTTAACCGGTTTAACGCAAAATGGTGTTTGCGTGATTATTTTGGTGATCATGATCCTGTTGACATGATTTCGACACCAACGGTTTACGCGTCTAAATTAGTAAATTTATTTATTCCGCTGCGTAACGGATTACCGGTTAATCCGTTTTAACTCTTAATTTATTAAACCCGGTCGGTAATGTTTTTATTAAAGGTAAGTTTTTTTTAACGTCACCGGGCACTCGTATACCACTGTGAATCCCAACTGTACATTCCCATCCAAAAGATTTTCACCCTTACATTCTCTTTCACCTAGGAGTGATAAAATACTCAATCCCGATCCAAACATTTTTGTAATTTTATTTAAAAGAAAAATGTGTAAAAACTATTGGTTAAAATATACAAAAAGAAAAAAATCAAAAAGTTAAAATGATAATTATCTATAAGTTTAAAAAAAAACGTTTCTATTTGAATTTCAGTCTATTTTAGCAGTCTGCAGAAGTTAGAAAACAAACACTCTTCTTCTTATAGACTACAGAAGTTTAGTCCACAATTTCTTCCACGAATGTCTTTAGATGTGATTCGCAGACTATAGACATTTTTACTTTTTAAAAAACAAAAACAGTTAGGTTAAATAAAGAATAGAATAAAAAAAGGTTATAGGAAGGGATGATGTGGTTGGTATAGGTAATGGCGTATATGTCTGACCGGACCACGTCGGATCCCTACGCCCCAAAAGAGACAAAGTCGGCTCATCTCCGCCCCCACCCACTCCCAATTTCTGCAATTCATTCATTCCAGGTAGCGTTTCCTTTCGATCCAATTCAATTCAATTTTCCTCACCACCATCACTGGTAAGCTCCTTCTCTTATCTGTTTCTCTATCCATATAATAATAATAGTCATAATCTTCTGTTCACTTAGATGCATGCGTTACAAACACGATTCACTGCTAATTTAGGGTTTTCAAACTCATAACTCGTTGAATTCATCTATTTCCACCCCCCCCCCCCCCCTCTAGTTTTTCATTTGTTTCAGCTTAGGTTTACGCTTATTTGAAGTTTACTTGCGATCGATTGTAGATGTTATTTATGTAAACCATTGCTTTCTTGTCGCCACAAGCCGACTTCAATGTTGGTTTAAGTTATATATTGTTGTTACTTTGACTTTCTAGATACTTGAACTTTAATATTGATTTGAATTTTGAAAAGGATATCAAGTTTCTCTTCTAATAATATAATTTGATTAACAGACACTACGCTTGAACTTTGTTTCTTCCCCTTGATGGTGAGTCAGTTGTGCAGCTCCACCTAATTGTGTAAGGTCCATGAGCCAAATTGGAAGAAAATTGTAATACTATGGTGTCCTCTTTCTAAACAAGATGTGGGAGTTTAAAAGTATTATCATGATTTCATCCATAAGATCTTAAATTTGATCTGAGCTCAGGCTTGGGATAATCTGTGTCAAAGGTGAAATAGGATACTGAAGAATGAATAGCAGGATCTTAAATCTTTTCTTTTAGCACTTAATAGTTTCATGTTATAGCTCAATTTATAAATGTGTTTATGTGACCATCTAATCAATACTCGGAAAAGTGAATGTCCGAAGGGCACCAAGGTTTAAAGGGCCTAAATGTGAGACTTATACCTTACCAGTGAGTTGCATGAATTGAAAAAATAACAAATACATATTTTCACACAACTAGAGGCATATACTGATACACTTGTGTATATACAGGTATAATTATTTATGTGAAATATGCTTTTTCAAGGCTCATGACGTGATGACGGGAAGAAATTAAAGTTTGACTTGATTCACATTGTTTCCCATTAATGGCTCGTAAAGGAAACCAACAGAAGAATGGGTTGGGTGGAAGCACTTCAAGCCACAAAAAGGGTGGTCTCCAATCCGGGTCTACAATGCCAAATAAAAAACAAAAGGGAAGCGCGAGCAACACGAAAGATGTTAAAAAGGAAGAACTTTTAAATGATACCCAACCATCCATATTTGTGACGGACACCCTTCACAAACCCGATCATGTTAAAGAAGATAAGAAAAAGACAAACAAATCTGGTGAACATATTAATGTAGAGATTCAAGGCACAACTGGCACATCTGATTTAGAGCAATCAGAACCATGTGACGGTACTTCTCAAGATTGCAGTGCTGACATGTCAACAACTGGAAGTTCTTGTTTGGAAGAAGATAAGTGGGCATCAGCTAATGGTATCCCTGGATCAAAGAATCGTAAGTTTGAAAGTGTAGAGCTTCCAGAAACTTTGGGTGTTAAGTACTTGAAGACATTCATGTCATCTGTCTCGAAGGTCTTGACTGAATGGCTGCAAAGACACAGGCCATCAATTGATATATTAGTAACCAAGATATTAATATCTCGCGATTATGTTAGAATGAAAATCAAGCATGCTTACCCTATTGTCTTGAAATGGCTTGCACATTTCATGAGCATATTGCTTATCCTTTTAATGGTTTGGTTGGATTGCACCCTTAGAGGTGTAGACTCTGTTATACGCATGGGGACCGCATCATTTTTCACAGTTTTATGGTGCAACATCTTTTCTGTGGTTGCAATTATTGGAATGCTCAAGTTCATTACTGTTGGGGTAAGCGTGCTTTTACAAAAGTGTATTTTTGGCAGCCTCTTTATACGTTCTTTATCTTCTTTCTTGCCTATTACAGCGTCTTTCTTGTCTATTTAATATATTTCGTCGACAATTATCAGATACTATCAGAAGTGAACTGTGATTTCTTGAGACCTTTTCAAGCATTTTGCTTCTAGTTCTACTGTTCTAGTGTTCTAGGCTGTTGCATGGTGACTAGGATTTTCTCAAAGTTTTTAGATCTTAACTTGATTGGGATATGACATTTACACATTATGCATACGCACACAGACATAAGAGTTTCATTTATATGTTGATATATTAGACACTTATGGTATGCTATAACCTTTCCCATCTTATCCAAAGTTAAAGAACTTGTAGAATAAATATTAGACACTTATGGCGGGGGAGTTTTAGAATTACTAAAGGTGCATGAACTTCAAACAAGTATTACAATAATGTATGGTATTTTGTTATGCTTTATTGACGTTAACTGTCCTTGCAAGATTACTGCAACATAAAGAGCTAGTTTAGGACTTTTTACTACAATAATGTTTTACTTGCAAAAGTGGTGTGAGACCTTTGATTTTCAACTTAAATGGTGCTTTGTAAATAGAAAGGCAAGTATTATTTTAGCTTTTGGTAATGAGCCGTGATCCGTCCAATGACGATTTCTTATCTGTCCAACAAAAGAAAGTCATCAACTAGCTCTTGAATCTTGCAGTTGTTTTTACAAGATTATTAGATTAATCAAGTAATCAACTATAAACAGCACCTTAAATTGTTATAGGTAAATATAAATTTCAAGTTGCTATTTGAAAAGAACTGTAAATGCTATCTGCCTTTGTTGGTTTACACTAAGCCCATTGTTTTTCTTATGTATAGTGTTAGACCTTTATATGATGCTTATTAGCATATAAAGACTTTTTCTGGCTCTTGTGATAATTGACTTCAATTGTTTTTACAGGCTGTTATTGCTTTGGTGGCACTTTTTGTAGGGTTCACCCTTGGTCTTTTGCTGCTTGCTGTTTCTGGGATTGTTTTCTTGTGGCTGTATGGAAGCTTTTGGACAACTTTAATCGTCCTAGTCATTGGTGGTGAGTCATCCAACACTTTACTGAACATTTTTTACAATGTTGTCTAAATGCTTTTTGTGTTTCTGTAATTGTGTCATCAAATTATGTATTATGCAGGAGCAACATTCACATTTAGCCGTGAACGCCTTGCACTGCTAATTATAACCGTGTACTCTTTATATTCTGCATGGACACTGGTTGGCTGGCTCAGTATTATCTTTGCTTTGAATTTATCTTTTTTCTCAAGCGATGCACTTATATTCTTCTTGAGGAATAACATAAATGAGCAAAGAAGAGCAAACAGTGTCCCTGAGCAAACTGCTGGCATGTCTAGTCAACCAGGTGTCTTCAATAGTGAGGAAGAGCATGCTGATGGTGGGTCTCATCAACCGGCTGACCGTGGCTCTGGGGTACCTTCAACCAGTGGGTCTGATTCTGAAGATGAAGTTGTTCGATTGTTAAACTCAGCAGACCACTATTCAGCATTGGGTTTGTCTAGATTCCAAGAAATAGATGCCACTTTTCTCAAAAGGGAATACAGAAAAAAGGTTCAAACAAAAATATTTGCCTTCACTGGTTACACTTTTATTTCAATGAAGGGTGAAAACCTCTAGGCAATGGTGATATTATAGGTTACGCATTGAGGTGGAAAACGGCGGGTTGAGAGGTTATGGTAGAGGGTCAAAACGAGTTTGGGTTAAATTCTGACTTGGGTTCGGTTGACTTGAACCACTTTTTATTCAAAAAAATGTTGAACTTCTAATAAACAATATGTTTTTTTTAACAACTTGAGAGATATATATTAAAAAAATAAAAAACCACCACTAGCAAGAAGCTAGAGGAGAAAACGATACACAGTGAGAAAAAAATTTACAACCAATACAAAGGGTCACATTTCCATTGATCCCAATCTAGATCTCTAAACTTTGAACGGGAGGACAGCCACAAGTAGGTTTCGGATTTGATCTCGTCCAACAGTCTTCTTGGATGGGTGTTACGACCCTCGAATTCTTTTCCGTTTCTAGCTTTCCAAAGCTCCCAAACCGATGCAAGACATGATTACATTATTTGTATTATATCAATAATAATGTAGTTTTTGAAACCAACATAGGTGCTTTTGGCCATTAAATAAAAAAATTACTTTGGGCAATTGTCACGCCTTTTCTTAATTTACTTTACCATTTTAATCCGTCGTAGATAAAGCTGAACCCAGGACTGGTCTGCCACCTCCAAGCTATTCTAATATGCCACTTTTTGGTTTATATGCTGTTGTACCATTTGGTCTCTATCATATAGAGAAAGGAAACAATAATGATCTGTTAACCCCCTTGGTTTTGGAATTAGGCAATGCTGGTCCATCCTGATAAAAATATGGGTAATGAAAAAGCTGTTGAAGCTTTTAAGAAACTTCAAAACGCATACGAGGTATGTTTCTTTTTTCCAAGTTTTATTCTCAACGATTATTGTTTATTTTGTGCATGGTCATGCTGTCTTATATTTGTTTTCTAGTTTCTTGACTATAGTGCAAATCTCTATATTTCTCAAGGTTTTGCTGGATACTTCTAAGCAAAAAGCATATGATGATGAATTGAGAAGGGAAGATCTTTTGAATTATTTCCGGAGATTTCAAGATGCTACCCCAAAGGTTTGATTATATTTTCTCTTTTACTTTTAGGTGTTATGTTTCATGTAATCGTTGTTATGAAGCCCATAATCAGATTGTGTTTGTTTGTAGGCCCCTTGAATTAGTATGCTGAGAATTGTATCTTTCATGCAACTTTTTATAGATGAGAAACTACCTTATTTTAGATTGGACATATTTTGTTGACCCCTTGAATAGATAGGTATGGAGATGTACGGTCCATGCAATGTTTTCAAGCTTAATTTTTCTAACATTTAGCAGTGTTGTAGAAAGCGCTAGGCGGTAGCTAGGCGGTCGAGTACCGCCTAGCATTTAATCGGGATTAATCGAGATTAATCGGGATTAATCGATTTGTAATTTTTTTAATTTATATATATATATACACATTTATATGAAAATAATACTTTCAAATCCACATTAATACTTCATAATTTATAGAATTCAAACTTAGTTATAACAAAACAAGTATTTATAAATCCATTTTTTTCGATTTTGACCGATTTTTTTTATTTTTTCCGAATTTTTTTTAATTTTGACCGATTTTGACCGATTTTTGAACGATTTTTACCGATTTTTTCCGCCTAGATTTTCTACCGATTAATTGACCGCCTAGCCAAAATTTCCAAGGAAAACTACCGCCTAGCGATTAATCGCCACCTAGGCGACCGCCTAGGCCGATTTTTACAACATTGACATTTAGAGGGAGCATTGGCATGTTAGACTAATCTTGCCATTACTCCAAAGTTAACTAGATTTTATAGGAATTAATCAAGTGGGTCAGCTTAATAGGCATTTGAATAACTTATCAGTTTGTTAGATAATTAGGGGATAAAGTGCCGGTCAAAAAAAAAAAAAAGAAAGATAATTAGGGGATAATTATCTGTGTGTTTTCTTTGTTTAATCTTAGCTTAGAAGTCACGGAAAGGTCTAATATAAATTGGTAATAGGAGTCTGTCTATTTAATTGTATTCTCTGTGTTCGGTGTGTTAATATAAAAATTGTCGGCGCTTTCACCAAAGATTTGGTTCTGTGATTTTTTTTACTGGAACCTAGGATTTTCGATTGTGTGCTTCAGTTGGTATTTGAGCTTGGTTTTAAGGACAGCCAAACTTACCTCTCAATCTAGAGAAGAAACATGAAACTTTCACAATATCAGAGGAACTAAGAAGACTCAATGGCATTACATCAGACCTAGATTGTAAACATTTAGTTATTGTTCAGTGCCTGATTTTAGCTTTTACAAACTACACCATCTGGGCAGTCAAGATTAAGACGATCTTCGATGTGAATGGAATCTGGGAAGCAATCGAACCAGGAACTACTGTCGATCTCAAGAAAAAAATATGGTCATAGTCTACTTCTAGCAAGCTATGCAATAAATCATTCTGTAGGTTGCTTAATATTCTCAAGTGAAAGAAGTACGGAGTGCATTGAAGGTAAGTTACGTGGGTGACATTAGAGTCTAAAAGGCTCTTTTACAAACTCTAGAGACTAACTTTAAACTTTAAAGCCTTGAAGATGAAAGACTATTTGTCGTAAAAGTAAACAGGCTCGCCTTAAAGGCCACCAACCTAGGATCAACATTCGAAGATGCTACCCTCGTGAGAAAATTGTTCCATTAAGTACCAGATTGGTTCATCCAGATTGTTGCTTTGATCAAACAGTTTGCTGACCTGGATACTATGTTATTCCAAGAAGCAAAGATGCTACCAAAAGGCTCATTTACAAACTCTAGATACTGAGTTTAAAGCCTTGGAGTTGAAAGACGGAGAGTTAGTCGATGAATTGTTGTGAAACTAAGTAGGCTCGCTTCAGAGGCTACCAACCTACGATCAACATTCGAAGATGCTACCCCCATGAGAAAGTTGCTCCATTAAGTACAAGTTCAGTTCATCTAGATTGTTGCTTCGATTGAATAGTATGTTGACCTGGATGGTATGTTATTCCAAGAAGCAACTGGCAGACTGAAAGCATTCGAAGAAAACCGACCTGAAAGAAAAACAAGCTAGATCAAGGAATGCTCAGCTCTATTTTTTCATACAATGATTGGCGAGCAAAGAAACAAGAGCACCCATTTCTGTTAGTTATGTTATTTCTGTATTTAGATTTCTGGATATTTCTGTTAGACATTTTTTTTGAGATAGATATTTATAGAAAAAGTTCCATTCATACAAAAAGGCGGGGTCTTGCTACTATTTCTACTAATATTTATTCAGAAAAATATTTTTTATCTATGTAGATAAGAGAAAAGATAAATTACTATGTCAATACAAAAAGCTGGGGTCCTGCTAATATTTATTCAGAAAAATATTTATTATCTATGTAGATAAGAGAAAAGATAAATTACTATGTCTCTGTTCAGAGGCTTTACAACCTAGCCTTCGACTGGCTACAAGGACATGAAATACTCATCTTGATTGTGTCCTAAAACAACTCAGATTCATTCGGTGGAAGCATGAGCAAGCTGTCTATAGACGGGAAACACTCAAGAACACATTACTTGTGGGTGTCTATGTTGACGATTTAATCGTCACCGATGGAAACAAAGATGATACTTCAGCTTTCAAAGACAAATGGACTAAATTTGAAATGAGTGACCTTGGTTTATTGTCCTACTACCTTGGGTTTGAAGGTATTTCATCGCTACAAACATAGTATGCTAAGAAGGGCTTGAATAAGTTGGATCATTGGAGTGCAATTCAACCAAGTTCTCAATGGAACCTAACTTAAAGCTGTTAAGAATTAGGAGGAGCAGCCGACTGATGCAATAGAATATTGAATAGCAATTGGGTGTCTACAATGTTTTCTCTCCAACTGATCCTGTAGAAATTCAAGACCCGCCTGAACGGATGGAAATCCTTAATCTTATCCCAAGGTGGGAAAGCTGTTCTAATCAAGTCGGTACTAGGATCTCTCCCGACTTACTTCCTCTCACTCTTCTGTGCCCCATCTTCCATAATTCTAGAACTCGAACGTCTTCGCAAAAATGTCTTTTGGGGCAACACTTCGTCCCACAAAAAAATCCCTTGGGTTGCTTGGAAAAGAATAACTGCCCCAAAAGTTAGCGGAGGACTCGGAATTGGTAGTCTTAGGGCCGCCAATCTTGCACTTATCTCCAAATGGGGATGGCGTTTCAAAAATGACAATTATGCCCTTTGGGTCTCCGTAATTAAAGCCATTCACTCCTCTCGTAAGATCCATGATACCCTTCCCCTTCGCAAAACCATCTCCGGGTACTGGAAACCAATCACTAATGTCTTTAAGGAGCTCGTCGATGAGGGAATCCATTTCTGGGAGGGCGCTAAAGCAACTTCCGGGGGTTGGCTCATCAGTTCTCTTCTGGCACGACACATGGCTTACTCACACAAATCTGAAATCATCTTTCCCGGACCTTTATCAGCTTGAAAAATCAAAATCCTGTCTAGTGGGAGACAGGATCTCCACCTCCACCACCGGCACAACACACATCACTTGGAACTGGAAAACTCAACCGTCCACCACGACAGAGCTGAACTCATTATCTCAGTTATCATGCATCTTCCTCTCCTACACCCTCTCCCTGGGGCCTGACCGCTGGGTCTGGCTCGGTTGCAACAGTCTCCCTTTCTCCACAAGTAGCATTCGCATAAGGCTAGAGCAATCATGGGACAATTTCTCTTTCAAACACCAATGGTCAAACTGGATCCCCAAAAAAGTTGACATTTCCAAATCCTCCCCTACACCCTCTCCCTTGGGCCTGACCGCTGGGTCTGGCTCGGTTGCAACAGTCTCCTTTTCTCCACCAGTAGCATTCGCATAAGGCTAGAGCAATCATGGGACAATTTCTCTTTCAAACGCCAATGGTCAAACTGGATCCCCAAAAAAGTTGACATTTTTGTTTGGAAAGCGGCTCTAAACAGAATCTTTGTCAAAGCAGAGCTTCAAAAGTGCGGCATCCCGTTACCGGTCCCCTCCTGCTCCTGGTGCTCGGCCCCATCGGAATCTACGAATCATCTCCTCTTCGATTGCCCTTTTGCGTCCACAACGTGGGATCTTGTAACCTCCTGGACCAACAATCTTCTCTGCCCCCCCCCCCCCCCCCCCCCCTCTTTTCTCCATTGAGCATGCCTACTCTCAAACCTCTCTCCTCGGTCCTCATTCCAACCGTAGCAAAACTCTCAAAGCGATCATAGCGGCATTGGTTTGGCATCTTTGGAAAGCTAGGAACGGGAAAGAATTCGAGGGCTGTAATACCGGTTGTTGGATGAAATCAAATCCGAGACCTTCCTGTGGCTGTCCTCCCGTGCAAAGATTAGTGATTTAGATTGGAACTGATGGATTCATGATCCTTTATATAGGCTGTAATTTTTAAATTTTCGCTTTGTATGTTTCTATCTTCCCTCTAGCTTCTTGCTAGGGGTGGTTTTTAATATAATTATTCTCTTGCTGCTAAAAAAAAATAAAATAAAATTGTATTCCCATTATAATTTTTAGGTTTCTATTTCATATCTTCCTAAGTTTCGTGTACCCTATAATTGGTCAGATGGTATACAAATGGTGCTGACTTGGACATTTAGCTGTCACTCTCATAAAAATGTTATGTGTCATTTTTATTTTCTCTGCCATGTATTTGTGTTTATCAATATTCAGAACATGTGTATGATGCATGTTCCAGATGGAAATGAATGGAACTCTTTTAACATTTAATTACTTATGCCACTGAGTTGATGCTTATGCATTTTACCTGATCCGGGATAATTTATAACCTTAAAGCATATGCGTTTCAGAACAAACGACATGGGGTTTTTGGATCTGCATTTGGACGCTCGGAGGTTCATGTGGATGATCCTTTGGGAGAATCTAGACGCATAGCATGCCAAAAGTGTGGCAATTTCCACATGTGGTTTTACTCCAAAAAGATAAAATCTAGAGCCAGATCATGCCAGGTAGTGGTTTTTTTATGTACCAGTTAATTTAGTTATGATCTATGCACAATCATTACTTGACCTTTTGTTCTTCTTTCTGTCAACTTTGAAGGACTGTAAAGACTTTCATCCAGTCAAAGATGGGGATGGGTGGGTCGAACAATCATCCCAACCTTTTCTTTTCGGGATATTCCAGAAGGTATGTTAGCATCATTGGTGCATGTTTGTGTTAATTACTTGTCTTTATTTTGGTCAATAACAATGCAGGTAGATTCCCCTCGTGCTTATGTTTGTGCTGATAGCAAGGTATATGACGCCACAGAATGGTATCTCTGCCAGGTAAACTTTTACAGCAATGAAAGCCCTGAAACCAGAGATTATATGATTTTTATATCGTAAAGAAGTTTAACTAAGAAAATCGAATCATGGTGTAACTTGGGAAAATTACATTTCCATGATGTCCAGTTGTTTCATGACCTGTTACCAACATAGGCTGTATTTTGGTTGCAGGGAATGAGGTGTCCAGCAAATACTCACAAACCGAGCTTTCATGTGAACACGAGTGTAATGTCGAAACACGGTAACAGTAAGGGAGCGAGCTCAAGTCATAGAGGAGGAGGGATGCCAAGTATGGATGAAACCATGAGTGAAGAGGAATTCATGGAGTGGTTGCAAAACGCGGTCCAATCGGGCATGTTTGCCAATTTTGAAGCAGCCAATGGTAGTTCACCATCATCAAATAGTTCCAAAACCGGGAGCGCTAGTAAAAGAAAAAAGAAAGGCAAGAAATGGTAACAAATTGCGATATTTTGGTATTGTATATTGTCATGAACTTACTTTCTTAAAATGAGAGCTCAAGTCATAGTTAACACAACCTCTTCTTTTTCTTTTAACATTTGCCGACTTGATTCTGGCCATGGCCGTGAAATGCCTTGATGATCTCAACAGTTTGGAACTAGCAGGTGGAGGTGTCAATTTCAACTAATTTACCTATAAATGAGTGGATTTGGGTTATATTATATCTTTTAACGGGTCAAATGCGTTAGCTGGTCTTAGGTCGCCCAATGTGTTTCCTGCATTTCATATTCATATTAGTGTGTTGGAGAAAAACAAGATTGCCAAGCTCACCCAACCATATATTAGTATGTAAGTTGAACCCGAGGTTCATTCATAGGAAACTTGTCGTAATAATACATACTCGGAGCTATTAAACTCATATTCCGGCTACAGTGGAGGTTTGGTTATCTGTTCTTCCTATTTTATGGGGGGTTTAACGTGAATAAATACCTTGTATACACAGGAAGTTTTAGGAAGTCGCCTAAATTATCAGCTCATCTTGTTTTTTAAAATAGGCATCAAGTGTGTGTTTAAGATTGTTTATCAAAATGAGCTTTTTAAAAGTCAAAATGAATGTTTAGCAAAGTCATAAGTACTTTTCGATTTAACTTTATGTAAAAGGCTAAAAAACCCGCTTTTTAAAGTGCTTTTGTTTTTTTTATGATAGTAATTTTTATAACATCCTTACTTGATCTTGTCCTCGCCTAATTCTTTTTAGTTATTTTACGAGCCGGATACCCCCCGCGCGTTGCGGCGGGGAATTTGTTTTTAAACATGTAAATGATAAGAGTTGCTAGTAATAAGATAGTCAATACGATTCATTACAGGCCAAAATGATTCATTTTAGAATCAGTTATAGTAGTTATAGCGG
Source organism: Deinandra increscens subsp. villosa (assembly GCA_039602395.1). Taxonomy (NCBI): domain Eukaryota; kingdom Viridiplantae; phylum Streptophyta; class Magnoliopsida; order Asterales; family Asteraceae; genus Deinandra; species Deinandra increscens. The sequence continues at coordinate 66,297,871 of JBCNJP010000007.1, read as the reverse complement.
TTTAAGTTGCTTATAACAAACCAATCAAAATGATGAAATCAAACAAAAGAAAGGGATACTGGTTTGTTATGATTGTTACTTGACCATCATTGAGTTTGAAGTTTTATCATGGAAAATTGGATATGAAAAGAGCTTTGATTTCAAAGTGGTATATGATGTGTATTTTCTGATTGATTTCAATGTCATGACGGTTGGCGAAACTTTTCCGTTGTGGCGACAAGCTTGATATTGAATTTTATCTAACTTGAGCAATTTTACATTCTTGAAACTTCAAAACTTTTTCACTAAACTTTTTTTCTAATATTTATAAGTCAAAGAATATAAACAAACTTCAAAACGTTCTATTTTTTTTTCAAGAGGCAACCTATCTTCATTGATGATTCTTATTTTTCTTTTATTTTATTTCAAAGTACCCGCTGTTAGAAAATGTTAAGACCTAGATAAAAATGTTATGATAAATTATAACAATCCACATTATAAAAAAAATATATATATAAAATAAGAAAGTAAAAGAAGGCTCAGATTAGAAGTCAATCGTCATGGCGGCAACCATTTAGATCCGCTCAGATCGTATACGAAACTCAAGTGGGGTAACGACAACAATTTGAACACAGTGCCGCTGCCAAAACCACAGAATTCTAAAAACCGTAAAGATGAAAATCATCATATCCTAGAAAAGCCACGCACATAGTAGACAACACCAACTTATTGGCTGAACAACACCTCAAGAAAATTACGTGGCACCACTTTACTGGCGGAACTATGATTGGACCAAAAGATGTACACTAAAATGTGAGAGGTGCCCGAACTTGCAAATTGTTATATATATATATATATATATATATATATATATATATATATATATATAGGGAGATGATCATTTGAGAACCAATTGGGTTTGAGAACTAAAAATAACTAATCTCAGCCACTAGTTTATGTATATGGAAAACCCCCCCATGAATTATAGTGGTCCCCACCTGAAATTAGTGGTGGAGATTTAGTTCTCAAAAGTTCTCAAAATAAAAAGTTCCGATTTGAACCTAACCCTATATATATATATATATATATATATATATATATATATATATATATAAAATAAGGTATTTATATAATAAATCTATGCGGCTCAGATCTGATATCCGGTTGTGATAAACGCCATCTCGTTATCAGAAAAGCATCATAGCCGATAAACCCAAAAAGAAACGCATCACGGATCAGAATCACATATCAGATTCAAGATGAAACCAAATCAAAAGAGTAATAAGCCACAAATAAGACAGAATCAACGCCTTCAAGGCTCAGATGTGGTACCAGTTTCAGATCCGGCCGACGGCTGCGCGCAAGCACCACGCTGTGGCCAGAAAAGTAAGGGCTCAAACGATCAACACCTCAAACCCTAAAAGCAACCAAAATTCATATCTGATGTAAGAAAATAGAAGCCAACAAACAGATGGCCACCATCAGCAGCCAACAATGGTAAGCCGACCACCAGAGTCGAAACCCGGCGACGACGAAAGGTACTCAACACACATCACCGGCAAGGTGAAATAAAGTCCGGTTGGCAACAACAGCCGCGCAGACGACTGCAAAGAATGCAAACGTCGCCGACGGATAGTTCTAGAGAGAGAAAGAGTCAAAATGAGATACCATGTGTGAAACAGAGAGAAAGATGAGCTATTTTTTATTTCTCGGAAATGCTCAATACCATCAAATGTCTTGAAAATGATGAATACCACTATTAAGTGGAATACAGTTGTATCCCAAAAAAAAGCTCACGCACTTGTATCCCAAAAAAAGCCCACACATGAAGTACATGGCATTAGCTTATTGGTTGAATAACACCTCAAAAAATTACATGACACCAGTGAAAAAACCTGCTGTCAGCCTATGATTGGACCAAAAGATGTATAGTAAAATGTGAGAGGTGCCAGAACTTTCAAATTGTTATATATATAAATATATATGAAACAAGCAATCCCATCACAAAAACTATATATATATATATATTTTTAAAAGTCATAAGTTAATGGGTCCTGCTAAATTAACATTCATATACGCTGCGTATATGGGAATATGTAGCGTATAGAATGCTAATTAATGCTGCAGACATTCCTTACGTAGCGTATAATCACATACGCTGCGTTTGGAATGTTTTAATTACGACATAATGATTAGCCAAACAGGATTAGGGTTTCGCGGTTAAATACGCTGCGTAATCTCTTATACGCAACATATGAAATTATGAGAATTTTTTTTCTACAAATCTTTCTTTTCTTCCACCACTTTTCACACCAACTTAATCTTAAAAATCCTCCATCTCAAACCATTCAAGTTAATTTTTTTCAAACACTCTTTTAAGCTAAGACCCGGTAAAGATGTCGAAACGTCACGAGGTAAACGACGATGAATTTCATTCACAACCTACCGCAAAGTCCTCAAAGTGGGTTCTAGAAAAATGGAGGCCATCAAAAAAATTTGGTGAAGGATCATCTGTTAGACAAGAAGTTGTGGAAGAAAAAACAAATCCACTGAGGTGGCTATTTCCAAACAAGAACTCCGATAAGTGGCCGGAGAACGTTCATAGGTTCTACAACAATGGCGATGCTCCGTTTTGTTATTCTAAGTTTCTCGTTGACACCAGGCTCGACGATCGATTTTGGGGCTCTCTCCTTGGATACCAGGAGAACGGTGAAATATCGGAAAAGGTATGTAATTTGTTGATCGTTTTTTTTTTGTATTTTTTGTGTGGGTTTAACTATTTTATAATATATTTAAATGTTCTCAGCACATTGAAGCCTGAGTTAATAGGATGATGCGTCGCAGGCAGGCAAAAATTAACATAAATGGTCCGTCAGGGTTTCGTTGGTCGATCCTACCACCAAAATTTAGAGATGAAATGTGCCATAAAGGCAAAAAGATTGCTGCCAGATATGCCAACGGTTTGGATGAACTATTTCCCCCCTTTTGGGAGGTGGTGTACGTTTTATGTTCCTTTATATGTAAGGTCCGTTAACCAGTGGTTGTTGTGTCGTATCGACATGCGGACCTTGGAGATGCTCCAGTTTTGGACGAATCATAGGTACCAAAAAGAGTATTCACGGTTATTATTTAATTCCGAATCATTTGATGTGATGGGTATCTGTTTTGGATGACTGTTGAAAGAGATACATTATTGGCGACGGTACAACGGACCTTATACAGGACCGGGTGAAAGAATTTTGACATTCGCTGCGAACGAAGAGTATCTACCAAAAGATTCAACAAGTCTAGGTTCGGATTCTGGAGTGGTTGCATGCCTGTTGATGAAAAAGTTGGTAGAAGGTAAGACATTAAATATGGGCGATGATTTGAAGGAGACATGTGCGGCATACCGGCGGCATATGGCCGAGCAAATATATCAGTGTCGTTTTGAACCAGATTTGTAGTGGTGTTAATTTTTACTTTAATTTATCTTGAACCAGACTGTCATTGTAACCGTTATTTTATGAGTTTAATTTTAACCATGTTAATTTATTTCGGGCCCTTTATTTTGAACATAAAATATAAAATATTTAAAAACACAAACACATTAAAGTCTGAAAATTTTTAAAGAACTTTTTTGTTGCCTTAGAGAGCTTGAGGCTTCCCATTTCACCCGAGTCTTCGGGTAGTCGTCTTTAGTCTTTGCTCCCAGCTCACTGTCAATGACGTAGACGTCAACACTTTTGATGTCTTCATTTATGAAAGAAATAAGACGACCAATGTCCATATTATTTGTTAACGGTTTGAGGCCACTGTTAAGATCAAGATAAGGGTTTTATAATAAAACCACATGTTGTTTGTATTTTCATACCCCAGATGTGGCATGATTAGACTTATATCATAGAATCTAAACTCATTTACATTGCGATAATCCGCCATAGTACAACGGCCTTCAACGTATCCCCTTCCCGGTAAATCTGTAAAATGACCGTAATGATAGATATTTAAAGTAAAATATCTTGGATTACGGATGTATGCATCATCCACGATTAAACCGAGGTAACTGTTGTTAGTCGATCGAATCGTCCATGATCTGCTTCCGAAACTCATGTTGTATTGGTGAAGTATGTTGGGAGATTGGGGTCGGTTTTCTATAAATGGTATATATTTTGTGATATATACGTCCGCTGATAACCATACTACTTATAATCACGAATAGATTTAAAAAATTTGACATATGCAACGTATTAGGCAATACTCAGCGTATCCCTTTAATTATTGCTATCTTATCCTACTGTGCTCACAACAGTGTTTCTGCAGGCGCACCAGACTGTGGATGAAAGGTGATACGCTGCGTAAGTGCCCATACGCAGCATATAGGACTGACATATGCAGCGTATATATAAATACGCTGCATATTACAATGTAGTGATAATTACTTCTCTGCCGACGAGAATGGGTTTGAAATAATTGGATTGAAATCGAATATTTGCGTATGTCTTTTACAATGATATCGATACAAACCGAATATAACTCTTTTACCTATATATAGCGTACAATGCAGGACCACATTTTATAACTCTTTCATTACTATTTTATTTGCAGTTAATCATTCTGTTGTTTGAAAAAAGCTACAAATTTTGTTAGTATAATGTCGATTTGGAATATATTTTCAAATGACGAGAATGACGAGCCTCGCGATTTAAACGAGCCGCCACAACACGTAAGCAAAGTTATCTTCATTTTGAACTCTTAATTTCATAATGTTATATATATAATACAACGGATATTATATTTTTTAAGGATGAATACGCGGTTCAACCGTATCAACGGTCGTACTCCCAACCGCCTTTCGATTTAAATTAGGCAAGAGTTAATATTTATTGTTCGTACTAAATTATTATATTGACAGTAATATTTATTTAACTTATATTTATTTTTCAATTTATAAGGAGGCACCTCAAATAGAAAGCCATTACCCTTTGGTTTCAGAACCGACGTTTGATTTAAACCAGGCAAGTAGTGGGGTTCAAAAATTATTGTATTTACTTTAGTTAAAATGAAAATAATTAATTCGATATTTTGTTTTTTTATATATACCCGAAAGTTATTATGACACTTAATATTCTCATTTTTACGGTGACCATTCTTCATGGGCCCCCTGCCGGTTCTCAATATGACACTCAGTATTCTCACTTCCACGGTGAGAATCAGTATCATGGAGATGCAGTTCCTGAAACAAACCCGGAAAATGTTAACGAGGATTCCGATACAGATGAGTATGACGAGTTCGGTGTACGCAAAATATATCCACCGGATGTCGACTACAGTACCAACCAGGTAATTTATTTATTTTTACAAAATTAAATCGGTCCAAATAATTAACCGACCACATAAATAAGTACTCGTATTTATTTTAAATTTTATTTTGTATAGATATTTAAAACCTTTGACGACCTCTTCGCATGGGTGACTCAAAAAGGCAAAGAAAATGGTTACGGGCTAAACAGAAAACGGACCAACCCCAATAAATTATTTGGTAATGTGGGTAAAGGGTGGATAAAGTGTGATTGTTCAGGAAAGTTCAAAAGCGTGGCCAAAGTAAAAAAAACTGGTAGTAAAAAATGTGAATGTCCGTTCATGCTGCATGGCGTATACAATGCTTTCCATGCCGGATACGAGGTGGAAGTTGAATGTAATTCACATAACCACCGGCCGACCCCACATCTTGAGGCTCTCGCCTACGTCAGGAGACTAAGACCTAAAGAAAATGCCTTGGTTGGTAACCTGTTGGGCCAAAACATGCCACCGCGAAACATTTTATCAGCGATAAAGAAGGAATATCCTGATAATGTTTCGACATTAAAAACAATTTATAACGCCCAAGATAAAATAAAGGCGAGTAGACGTCATGGTGACACACCTATGGAAATCTTCATAAACAAGATGCACAGTAAAGGATACGTGTATCACATCCGAGCGGACCCAGTAATCGACATAACGCAGGAGATTTTCTTCGTTAGTCCATTGGGTTACCCTTGTTGGCGGGCATTCCCGCATATTCTGATTATGGACGCCACCTATAAAACAAATAAGTACAACCTTCCGCTAGTTGAAATGGTTGGTGTCACCCCCACAGGAAGCTCATTCTTTTTCGCTCATGCCATTTCAAGCAATGAACGTCCGGACAGTTACACCTGGCTCCTTGAGGCTGTAAAGGAAACGTTATCGGATGTGTACCAGCCATCGGTTATAGTAACCGATAGAGAGTTGGCTCTTGTTAATGTCTGCGATAATGTATTTCCACAAGCAAATCACCAGCTTTGCAGGATACATATCTGGGACAATATTCCTAAACATTGGCAGAGTAGCTTCGGTGATTGCAAAAAGTACAGCTGGAAACGTTTTCAGAAACATTGGTGGTTATTGGCAAGGTTGCAAAACTCGCTAGGCGCTCCCCGGGGCGGCCAACTGGGGAGTTGAGAGTACTCGGCCTAGGCGGGGAGTACTCGGAGAGTACTTGGAAATGGTATATTATGATGAAAATATATTTTTTTAGAAATTATATACATGAATAAATGCCAATATTTATAATAAAATGCATAAATATTAAAAATTTAATATTGATATCATCATTAGTATTTCAAAAATTTATACCAGTACCCTTCATCATTAGTATAATCTTAAAACCTATAATAAATTTTGTTTAAGGTGCTCTTTAGTTGCGGTTGATGCAGTAGATGAACTCGATTGCTTGACGACGATGAACAAAGAACGACGAACGACAATAGGGTTTGGGAGTCCGAAGTTGCGATGAACTCGTTTTAAACGTTAGATGTATGTCTGTGAAGTGAACGACAAAGAATATTTAGGGTTTTCTTTCAATTTAGCGCCTGGGAGTTGGGAATTATTTTTTTTGTCTTTTTTTTTCAATTAGTTATTTTTTTTAATTTAAAATTGCATTGACTGAGTTGGACCGCCTAGGCCGCCTAGCAGTGAGGTTGACCGAGTTTGACCGCCCACGAGTTGCTCAGGCGAGTTTCCTAAAAGCGCTTCAGTAACATTCCGCCTAGCGCCTAGGCGGCCGCCTAGGCCGAGTTTTACAACACTGGTTATTGGTTGACTCTCCAAATGAAACACAGTATCACAAATTTAAAGACAAAATCTTTCAAAATCTTGCTAAAGTTGACCGACTCGGTATGTAGCCTTACTATATATTTTATTAAAAGAACTAGTTTCCGTTTATAACAAATAATAATTATCGTTGTTTTTTCCAGAGTGTTTGAAATATCAGGATGACCAGTGGTTAACCACCTACAGGTTCCGGTTTGTAACTTGCTGGACTAGTTCTCGTCGGAATTATGGTGAAAACACAACGAACAGAGCCGAGAGCGAGCACCATGCCCTGAAATCACATCTTAGAAACCGAAGGGCAACGCTAGATCAGTTAGTTGAGTATATTGAACAAGCGCAAAAGCTGTAGTTAGGCGAGCTAAAAGATAAATTAGCCACTTCTAGAATAAAGACGATGGCCCATCATGCGAAGATTCGTTTGTTTGACCGTAAAAAGGGGCCGGGTGTCTATCAAATTCCTGAACCTGTTATACAAAGAGATCGATAGGCTGCATACAGTACTCAAGGTGCACAACTTTTCCTGTGGTCATCAACTATACACCGGCTGTGGCATCCCATGCGCTTGTCGGCTTGAAAAAATGCTAGACATTCCAGGTGTGTTAAAGTACAGACCCATTTTACGATAGTCTTATTTAATTAGTAAGGTGGAATATTTTCTAAATGTTTTTTATTTCAGATTACGTAATGCCTTTGGAAGATATCGATCCATTTTGGCGGAAGCTGAATTATGATAAAGCGGCGTATCCTGGAAAAGTTGGCGATTTTGGAACAGACGAAAGGTTGGATCCGTTTAAAGACGACTCTAAAGAAAACGCAAAGACCCAACCAAAACATGCCCAGAAGAGTGCGTTTGATAAAGTTAAGAACTTTTGGAACAAAACAACGCGCAAGCCACAATATAAGGAGCCCGAAGTTAAATTAAAATGTGACAACTCGTGTCACATCCCATTTTTCGATTATTTTCTAAATATGTTGCGGAAGTCTTACGTGGTAGTAATTGATTAAATAACCCATAGTTTTAGCAGTTTTGATAAGTGAAACATATTTTATATAAAAACACTTTTCATTTACAAAATTGGGGTACACTAATTACCCCTAAGTGTTTTACAAAAGATAAGATAGATCAACTATCTCATAGTTAGGTCCCCATACATTTCACAACTACTAAAACATAATAAACACGTGGTAGCATAGCACGATTTCTCCCACGTACACCCAGATCCACACGTCAAAGCACCCCATTAGTTACCTGAAAAATAGTAAAAACCACAATGTCAACACTAGGTTGGTGAGTTCACTAATGAAAACGTTTCTGTTTCCACTTCATTATTTAGTCCCATTTATCCAACTTTGTGAATCTAGGGAGTGTATCCAAATGGAGAATATAATATGGTTTCGTAAACTAGCTAGGTTTACGATGTACAAACTGAAAGTAAGCTCTAGATCAACACTAGACCTATGTTCGATCGTATTTCTCACCATGTTTCACGACCAGAGCGACTGATCAGTGAGAGCGGGTGGTCAACCCCAGTAGAATCTACTAATACATCTCACGCTGCTTTAATGGTCTAGAAGGCATTGTTCTAAATTCCAAATTCCAAATTCCAAATTCCAAATTCCAAATTCAGGCCTGGCTCATCTTTTTATGAGCATGCGCCGACACCCACATTCAATTTCGTACCCATAATATTCTCAGTCAATTCATTCAATTCAAAATGCATTTTCAATCATAATAAGCCCAAAATATTCAACAAAATATATCAAATTAAATTGGGGCATTAAGTTAGTGAAACTCACCTTTGCCTGGTTGTGCAATTTGTGTCTCTATGTGTGAATTTTCAAAGCCTCGGTCCTATTTCCATTAATATCACATTAGTTTAGGTATTTCTAGCTAATGTGTCAAGTTCTGAATTTCTAAAGTATTCGGCAAAATGACGATTTTGCCCTTAGTCGTCTAATTTCTACAATTTAAGGCATAATAACTTAACCCTTGGTCATAAAATTTTATCCTAAGGCCCATTATATTCTATTTACTTGATTATTATTATTCTTAACTTTTTAACATAATGTTTCCAAATTTTCCTTAATTTCTAGTCAAATAGCTTGTTTTTACGACTTTTCGGTAACGGTTTTTAGCTCATATTCCTTCTATATTCAAATTTCTATTTTCCCAATATTTTTATATGTTTCCTAACCCTAAATAATCTGTTTTAAACCCTTTGGCTACTGATCTCTTTTGTTTTCATCTTTTATACCAAATTTTTACCGAATTATCCCGTTTTAATGCTTAATTTCATCGTTTTAAGGGTTCGGGTGCCATTTTCTTCTAAGTTTTCAATTATTTTCACTTATATTAGTTGTCTACTGTCTAAAATATGTTCTTAAATTTTTCTATATTTTTCCACTAATTTATTCTATTTTTAAGCATTTTTAGCTAATTTTAAGCATATAAATTCTATTTTAATTACTAAATAAATTCCAAAAATTCTAGAAAATTTTTATAATTCATACCTACTGTTAACTAAAGTTTTCCTACTGACCCAACTCAGATTTTCGGAATTTTGACCTTTTTTTACATTTTTCATACATTTAATGCATTTAAAGCTTTTAAAAGTCAATCTTTAATCATTGCTTTTATCTCCACTTTTATACTCTAGGTTTTTATGACTAGATTTGATCTTTTTATACATAAATATTTCTGATCTCAATTTAGTTTTTATATTTCTTAACTATTTTATATAATACCCACATATTTAACTTCATAATTTTCCAAATATTACATATTTAGGGCGTACCGCTCGTGTTTCCTCATAACCGACCATTATAGGCGGAATTACCATGAGAAATAGTCACGGGGTTTATCTTAGTGACAATCGTTACCGACCGTGTAGGCGTCATTGACGGCCATGAGGCGGATTTACCACAATTGTAACACTAAATATTGTTTTTATTTATCATTTTTATTACATCTTCAAGTAGTTACATAAATATATATATATTTATATAATTTTCGGATTTTTATTAAAAAATCCAAGGGTTTCATGACTTGATTTTTATGTATATCATCATCAACTATCAAGATCAACATAAACAACTACTTTAACTTTCATGAATTCACATAAAATCATAAAAATCACATAAAATCTTAGCTTTTTCTTCATGCATGTATCATCCATGTTACTATTTTAAGGTTTTCTTCAAGTATTTTGTACTTCATCTTTGATCATCCTTTAAATCTTTCAAAATAACTCATGCTTTTGGTTTAGATCTTACATGCATGGATGATTCAAGATGATCAAACCCTATCTTTAAGCTTAACACATACAAACACACACTTACACACACATCACGATTTTTGTGTGTGTGAGTGTTGTTTTTCATGTAAATCTTTATGTGTTGAAGCTTTGATCATTCAAATCCACCAAAACTAATCAATAAATGATGTTGGTTCTTGGATTTGATGATGGGTTTCGAGATTTTGATGATGAAGTGAAGTGGGTTTTTTTGTTACCTTGTAGCTAGTGTTCTTGAACCTTGAAGAAATGGATGAAGATTTGAAGATTGTTCTTGGTGTTCTTGAGTTGGATGAAGATTCAAAGAAGATTTGTGTGTGTTTTAGAGAGAGAGAGTGATTGTTAAAAAAAAATGAAAGTGAGGTGGGGGTAGAGGGATCTCGGCCGAACATATAGAGGAGGGGGGGAGAGATTGAAATTTTTTTTATTTATTTTGTGTTGTGTGTGTATTTGTGTATAAGTCATGTATTTTAAATAAATAATCATAACTTATCAAGACTTCACACAACCTATCAACTCTCCATTTAATATAACTTATAACACACACTTATATAAATACATACATATATACGACATACATGCATGCACACACATTCTTTTTAAATTTTTTATAAACTTCTAGTTATACCCAGTGTATGTCGTGTTTCGCGGGTATTTTTATGAATCTAATAAATTCCAATATTTATATCAAAATTCATAAAATTAAATTACGCTCATAATCGTATAATTATTTTCAGTTTCGTCACACTTGGTCGGAGACCAAAAGTAGTGACGTTCTTATACGATTCGAATTCATTATTGCATAACTTTTTCTAATTTATCACTAACCGAACATAAGACTTTTTCTAAAGTCTTTATCTTATTTAAACTCATAGTTTAAACCAAACGAAATATTTTATTCGTTTTGTTGGTCGGTCCGCAGTGACGGCTTTCAATATTCAATTAATTCATGTAATCATAATTATTTTCAAATAGATCCTAATAAATCATAGATTTTTATAATTAATCTAAAAATTAAAGTGACGGATGTCACAGTCTCCCCTGGTTTAAGAAATTTCTTCCCGAAATTTTAATGGAGCGTACCTTTCTGCTTTTGACGAAACAGCTGGGGATATTTCTTTTCCATTTGATCCAATCGTTCCCATGTAAATTCTGGACCATACTTAGAATTCCAGCGTACTTTTACTAGCTTGATACGACTTCGTCGAAGCTTCTGGACCTTCCAATCTAAAACCTCTACAGGTTCCTCACTGAATCTAAGTTTATTATCAATTTGAACTTCTCCTGAAGGTATAATTAATGTTTCGTCGGACAAACATTTCTTTAAGTTGGACACGTGGAATACATCGTGTACTCCTTCCAACTCAGGAGGAAGTAATAATTTGTATGCCACAGGACCTATACGAGCTATTATTTCAAAAGGTCCTATGTAACGTGGGCTCAACTTACCCCTTTTTCCAAATCTAATAATACCTTTCCAGGGAGAAACTTTCAACATGACACGATCTCCTTCTTTAAAGACTAAAGGTCGACGTCTATTATCTGCATAACTTTTCTGCCTGTCAGCCGCCGCCTTCAATCTTTCTCGAATCAATGCAATTTGATCGGTCGTTTCTTGAATAACTTCCGGGCCTGTTAATTGCCTTTCACCAATTTCAGCCCAACACAGAGGGGATCTACACTTCCTTCCGTATAAAGCCTCAAATGGTGCTGCTTTGATGCTAGAGTGGTAACTATTATTATAAGAAAACTCCGCCAATGGTAGGTGAGTATCCCAATTACCACCGAAATCAATAGCACAAGCTCTTAACATGTCCTCAAGAGTTTGAATCGTCCTTTCGCTTTGACCGTCTGTCTGGGGATGATATGCTGTGCTCATATCTAAACGAGTACCCATTTTCTCTTGAAATGATTGCCAAAAACGAGCGGTGAATCGACCGTCCCTATCTGAAATAATAGATATCGGAACTCCATGGCGAGCTACGATTTCCTTCAGATATAATTTGGCTAATGTTTCAGCATCAGTTTTCTCTTTTATGGGTATAAAATGAGCTGATTTGGTCAATCTATCGACAATCACCCAAACAGTGTCATTTCCTGCTGTTGTACGGGGCAGTTTTGTTATAAAATCCATTGCAATATTCTCCCATTTCCAAACAGGTATCTCAGGTTGTTGCAATAATCCAGGTGGCTTCTTATGCTCTGCCTTTACCTTGGAACAAGTGAGACATTTACTTACGTATATTGCAATATCACCTTTCATATTGGGCCACCAATAATATTCTCGAAGATCCTTGTACATTTTTGTAGCACCAGGATGAATCGAATATTTCGACTTATGCGCTTCATCCAGAATTAAGCTACGTAAATTTTTGTACTTCGGAATCCATATTCTATTCATAAAATAGTTTATGCCGTCTGCTTTAGACTCTAGCTCGCACTCTAAGCCTCGAAGTCCTTCATTTCTCAAATAATGCTCCTTTAAGGCTTCTCGTTGAGCATTCCGAATCTGTTCGGATAGATTCGTTTGTATTGTTAACCCTAAAGCACGTACACGCAATGGTTTGGCCCTTTCCTTCCTGCTAAGTGCATCTGCCACTACATTGGCTTTCCCGGGGTGATACATAATTTCACAATCGTAATCGTTGAGCAATTCCATCCAACGACGCTGCCTCATATTTAGCTCCTTTTGATTGAATATATGCTGCAGACTTTTGTGATCGGTGAAAATCGTACACTTGGTGCCATACAAATAGTGTCGCCAAATCTTTAGAGCAAATACTACAGCTCCAAGCTCCAAATCATGTGTTGTGTAGTTCTTTTCATGCACTTTAAGTTGTCGCGATGCATAGGCTATAACTTTGTCATGTTGCATAAGCACACAACCAAGACCTAGTTTAGACGCATCACAATAAACTACAAAACCATCTGTTCCTTCTGGTAAGGACAAAATGGGTGCACTACACAATTTTTGCTTTAACAATTGAAAAGCGTCTTCTTGTTTTCGCGTCCATTCATACTTCCGATCCTTCTGAGTGAGCAATGTCAACGGTTGAGCTATCTTGGAGAAATTCTCGATAAATCTCCTGTAATATCCTGCCAATCCTAAAAATTGGCGTACTTCCGTTGGAGATTTTGGCGTCTCCCAATTCTTCACTGCTTCGATTTTCGACGGGTCCACATGTATGCCTTTCTCATTTATGACATGGCCAAGAAAATGAACTTCTCGCATCCAAAAGTCACATTTCGAAAACTTAGCATAAAGCTTCTCTTGCCTTAATATGTCTAAGACTATTCCCAAATGCTTTTCATGATCTTCTTTAGTTCGCGAATAAATGAGAATATCATCTATAAAGACTATCACGAACTTATCTAGATAGGACTTGAAAACCCTATTCATAAGATCCATAAATATTGCTGGTGCATTTGTTAATCCGAATGGCATCACTAAGAATTCGTAATGACCATAACGCGTCCTAAATGCCGTCTTAGGAATGTCTTCGTCTGCGACTCTGAGTTGATGATATCCAGATCTTAAGTCAATCTTAGAGTAATATGTGGATCCTTGCAATTGGTCGAACAAATCATCAATCCTCGGTAATGGGTACCTATTCTTGATGGTAAGCTTGTTCAACTCTCTGTAATCTATACACATTCTGAATGAACCATCTTTCTTCTTTACGAACAATACTGGAGCTCCCCAAGGTGAATAACTTGGTCGAATAAATCCTTTATCCAATAGCTCCTGAAGTTGAGTCGACAACTCTTGCATTTCGGAGGGTGCTAAACGATAAGGAGATTTAGCTATAGGTGCAGAACCAGGAATAAGATCAATCTTAAATTCTATCTGCCTATTAGGAGGTAGTCCAGGTAGATCTTCAGGAAATACATCGGAGTATTCCCGAACTACGGGGATTTCCTCTAACTTACGTGTCTTAGCCTTTGTGTCCATAACGTTAACTAAAAATGCAGGATAGTTCTTTCTTAACATCTTCCGCATTTTCATAACGCTTATGACCTGAGCTTTAGCTCCTCCTTTGTCACCTTGAATTGTTAGCATTTTGCCTTCTGAAAGTGGTATACGTATCACTTTATCGGAGCATATAATCTCTGCACCGTTCTTTGATAACCAATCCATTCCGACTACGATGTCGAAACTTCCTAGGTTAACGGGCAATAGATCGATATCGAAACTTCTATCTCCTAAAGTCATGCTACACTTTCGGAGAACCTCAGTGGTTTCTATTAAATCTCCATTGGCCAATTCTATCGAATACTTCTTATTTAATTTACTAGCTTTAATTCCTAACAAGGGTCTAAACTTCTTAGAAACAAAGCTAAGATCAGCGCCAGTGTCGAAGAGTACATAAGCATAGTGATTATTAACTAGGAACGTACCAATAACAACTGTAGGGTCTTCCCTGGCAGCTCCTGTACCCATCTCAAATGCTCTACCCCTGTTATTTTGACCTCTGGGTTTGGTGCAATCCCTACTGAGATGTCCAACTTCCCCGCAATTAAAGCACTTGCCGCTCCTCTTATCCTCTTCCGTTGGAATCTTAGCAAAGCAATCTTGGAGCAGATGCCCGAAGCGGTGATATCTTGTGCATTTCTTGCACACTCCTCCGTGGTTCTTTCCACACGTCTTGCATGGAGGTTTCGGATTCACTTCCTCGGCTTTCTTATCCACAGTAGCCGCAAACACTTGGCCTGATTCCTTATTTCTCTTATTTCTCTCATTCTTGCCTTGCCTTCTGAATCTTCTCTTTCTACGGGATTCTGGGTCAAGCGTCTTGGAAGACTCTCCTTTCTTCCCCAAAATACCTTCCCGCACTGCATCATCTGTGAGAGACTTGGCTAGAGATATCGCTTCCTGGATTGTGCTAGGGTTAGCCGACGTAACCATGCTTCTGATTTGAGGAACTAATCCCCAAATGTATCTTTCTATACGTGCATATTCCGGAGTAACCATACGTGGCACCAATCTAGCTAAATCCATGAATCGAGTGGTGTATTCTCTAATCCCAGCATCTACCATCTTGTGATTCCAGAATTCAGTCTCCAGTTTCTGAATTTCCTGTCGCGGACAATATTCTCGCAGCAGCATCTCTTTCAATTCTTCCCAAGAGAGTTTATTTGCCACTTCTTCTCCTAATGCTTTCACCTGGGCGTTCCACCATGTGAGAGCTTCATCGTGAAACGAGCAAGTAGCATACATCACCTTCTGGTTGGCATTGCAACCACTAATCGCCATGACCGATTCCATTTTCTCAATCCAACGTATAATATCCAGCGGTCCTTCCAAACCGGTGAACGAACGTGGATTACATCCTTGGAATGTTTTATAGGAACAACCATTTGTTTGGCCGCCTGAGCCTCGATCTCGTGGTACATGTTCTTGCCCGGCATTCACATTGCGGTTCGCTAGTGCCGCTTCTACTCTTTGGGAAATGATCCTTGTCAGTTCCTCTTGAGTCGTTGGGAATCCGGCTTCTAAATCATGCGCACCAAGATCAGCTTCAGTTGCCATTTGTTATCTATCATTTTGATGATAACAACTCAAATTAATTGGTTGCTTATGACGAAAATGAGGAAGTATATGCATATATATTAACTAAGGGGAGAATTCTAAATTGATACTAAAAACCATTCATAAATAAAAACCAAATTGTCTTATGTGGAATCACATCCACATCAAAATACATCAAACATAACTTAAATTGTCTTGAACCACATTCAACATAACAAACAATCACAAATTACGGGAAACCCATCGCCTCCCTTATCTTCTTGCCACTCTCCTCGAGATCACTGATTCGATAATGCATCTTGTCCAAGGATCCCTTGTCCAAGAGGCACATCTCTTCAATGAGTAGCAGTCGTCCAATCGCCCGATTTACCTTCCTTTTTAAACCAATGAGTTCTTCATTGATTTCCTCGATTCGGCGATCAGTCAAACTGCGAGGAGTATTTTCGCTTTCCTGAACCGGGGCTAAAGGTTGGGATTCTTCCACCATTGGGGCCTTGCCTTTCTCTTCCCGAGTTAGCTTCCCTTTACTACGGCGCGAATATGTAAGAAGGGGTAATCCCTTCTCTTTCCATGAAGGTAACTCAGGCAAAGATGGCAACGCTTCCCACCTTTTTACCATATCTTCCACTGCTTCATCCGTTTCTTCGTCTGGTTCACTTTCAGATTCGTCGACCCATCCGTTTCCAGAATAGGCCCATTTCGAATCTATTTGGATTCCAAACGAGTCGAAGCATGGTGATACTGGTCTCTTCGGTTCGATAACAGCATTCTGAGGCATGTCCTCAGAGTCACTGTCAATCACGAAAGTCACTGTCAATCACGAAAATAGCTCTTCGAGAAGGCGACATCTGAAATTAAATAAGTAATCACATAATTAGCAATAATTAAACAAATAATTAAAATAAATAATAACTTTACCGTAGGGTGTTTGGCGATTTGGATTGGTGTACTTTCGTTGCACATGCTACCCTTAATCTTACTTCTTATTCCTTAGGTTATAGTTTAAAATTTATAAAATATTTTTGGGTTCCCTATAACCTGAGGCTCTGAGACCACTTCTGTCACATCCCATTTTTCGATTATTTTCTAAATATGTTGCGGAAGTCTTACGTGGTAGTAATTGATTAAATAACCCATAGTTTTAGCAGTTTTGATAAGTGAAACATATTTTATATAAAAACACTTTTCATTTACAAAATTGGGGTACACTAATTACCCCTAAGTGTTTTACAAAAGATAAGATAGATCAACTATCTCATAGTTAGGTCCCCATACATTTCACAACTACTAAAACATAATAAACACGTGGTAGCATAGCACGATTTCTCCCACGTACACCCAGATCCACACGTCAAAGCACCCCATTAGTTACCTGAAAAATAGTAAAAACCACAATGTCAACACTAGGTTGGTGAGTTCACTAATGAAAACGTTTCTGTTTCCACTTCATTATTTAGTCCCATTTATCCAACTTTGTGAATCTCGGGAGTGTATCCAAATGGAGAATATAATATGGTTTCGTAAACTAGCTAGGTTTACGATGTACAAACTGAAAGTAAGCTCTAGATCAACACTAGACCTATGTTCGATCGTATTTCTCACCATGTTTCACGACCAGAGCGACTGATCAGTGAGAGCGGGTGGTCAACCCCAGTAGAATCTACTAATACATCTCACGCTGCTTTAATGGTCTAGAAGGCATTGTTCTAAATTCCAAATTCCAAATTCCAAATTCCAAATTCCAAATTCAGGCCTGGCTCATCTTTTTATGAGCATGCGCCGACACCCACATTCAATTTCGTACCCATAATATTCTCAGTCAATTCATTCAATTCAAAATGCATTTTCAATCATAATAAGCCCAAAATATTCAACAAAATATATCAAATTAAATTGGGGCATTAAGTTAGTGAAACTCACCTTTGCCTGGTTGTGCAATTTGTGTCTCTATGTGTGAATTTTCAAAGCCTCGGTCCTATTTCCATTAATATCACATTAGTTTAGGTATTTCTAGCTAATGTGTCAAGTTCTGAATTTCTAAAGTATTCGGCAAAATGACGATTTTGCCCTTAGTCGTCTAATTTCTACAATTTAAGGCATAATAACTTAACCCTTGGTCATAAAATTTTATCCTAAGGCCCATTATATTCTATTTACTTGATTATTATTATTCTTAACTTTTTAACATAATGTTTCCAAATTTTCCTTAATTTCTAGTCAAATAGCTTGTTTTTACGACTTTTCGGTAACGGTTTTTAGCTCATATTCCTTCTATATTCAAATTTCTATTTTCCCAATATTTTTATATGTTTCCTAACCCTAAATAATCTGTTTTAAACCCTTTGGCTACTGATCTCTTTTGTTTTCATCTTTTATACCAAATTTTTACCGAATTATCCCGTTTTAATGCTTAATTTCATCGTTTTAAGGGTTCGGGTGCCATTTTCTTCTAAGTTTTCAATTATTTTCACTTATATTAGTTGTCTACTGTCTAAAATATGTTCTTAAATTTTTCTATATTTTTCCACTAATTTATTCTATTTTTAAGCATTTTTAGCTAATTTTAAGCATATAAATTCTATTTTAATCACTAAATAAATTCCAAAAATTCTAGAAAATTTTTATAATTCATACCTACTGTTAACTAAAGTTTTCCTACTGACCCAACTCAGATTTTCGGAATTTTGACCTTTTTTTACATTTTTCATACATTTAATGCATTTAAAGCTTTTAAAAGTCAATCTTTAATCATTGCTTTTATCTCCACTTTTATACTCTAGGTTTTTATGACTAGATTTGATCTTTTTATACATAAATATTTCTGATCTCAATTTAGTTTTTATATTTCTTAACTATTTTATATAATACCCACATATTTAACTTCATAATTTTCCAAATATTACATATTTAGGGCGTACCGCTCGTGTTTCCTCATAACCGACCATTATAGGCGGAATTACCATGAGAAATAGTCACGGGGTTTATCTTAGTGACAATCGTTACCGACCGTGTAGGCGTCATTGACGGCCATGAGGCGGATTTACCACAATTGTAACACTAAATATTGTTTTTATTTATCATTTTTATTACATCTTCAAGTAGTTACATAAATATATATATATTTATATAATTTTCGGATTTTTATTAAAAAATCCAAGGGTTTCATGACTTGATTTTTATGTATATCATCATCAACTATCAAGATCAACATAAACAACTACTTTAACTTTCATGAATTCACATAAAATCATAAAAATCACATGAAATCTTAGCTTTTTCTTCATGCATGTATCATCCATGTTACTATTTTAAGGTTTTCTTCAAGTATTTTGTACTTCATCTTTGATCATCCTTTAAATCTTTCAAAATAACTCATGCTTTTGGTTTAGATCTTACATGCATGGATGATTCAAGATGATCAAACCCTATCTTTAAGCTTAACACATACAAACACACACTTACACACACATCACGATTTTTGTGTGTGTGAGTGTTGTTTTTCATGTAAATCTTTATGTGTTGAAGCTTTGATCATTCAAATCCACCAAAACTAATCAATAAATGATGTTGGTTCTTGGATTTGATGATGGGTTTCGAGATTTTGATGATGAAGTGAAGTGGGTTTTTTTGTTACCTTGTAGCTAGTGTTCTTGAACCTTGAAGAAATGGATGAAGATTTGAAGATTGTTCTTGGTGTTCTTGAGTTGGATGAAGATTCAAAGAAGATTTGTGTGTGTTTTAGAGAGAGAGAGTGATTGTTAAAAAAAAATGAAAGTGAGGTGGGGGTAGAGGGATCTCGGCCGAACATATAGAGGAGGGGGGGGGGAGAGATTGAAATTTTTTTTATTTATTTTGTGTTGTGTGTGTATTTGTGTATAAGTCATGTATTTTAAATAAATAATCATAACTTATCAAGACTTCACACAACCTATCAACTCTCCATTTAATATAACTTATAACACACACTTATATAAATACATACATATATACGACATACATGCATGCACACACATTCTTTTTAAATTTTTTATAAACTTCTAGTTATACCCAGTGTATGTCGTGTTTCGCGGGTATTTTTATGAATCTAATAAATTCCAATATTTATATCAAAATTCATAAAATTAAATTACGCTCATAATCGTATAATTATTTTCAGTTTCGTCACACTTGGTCGGAGACCAAAAGTAGTGACGTTCTTATACGATTCGAATTCATTATTGCATAACTTTTTCTAATTTATCACTAACCGAACATAAGACTTTTTCTAAAGTCTTTATCTTATTTAAACTCATAGTTTAAACCAAACGAAATATTTTATTCGTTTTGTTGGTCGGTCCGCAGTGACGGCTTTCAATATTCAATTAATTCATGTAATCATAATTATTTTCAAATAGATCCTAATAAATCCTAGATTTTTATAATTAATCTAAAAATTAAAGTGACGGATGTCACAGTCTCCCCTGGTTTAAGAAATTTCGTCCCGAAATTTTAATGGAGCGTACCTTTCTGCTTTTGACGAAACAGCTGGGGATATTTCTTTTCCATTTGATCCAATCGTTCCCATGTAAATTCTGGACCATACTTAGAATTCCAGCGTACTTTTACTAGCTTGATACGACTTCGTCGAAGCTTCTGGACCTTCCAATCTAAAACCTCTACAGGTTCCTCACTGAATCTAAGTTTATTATCAATTTGAACTTCTCCTGAAGGTATAATTAATGTTTCGTCGGACAAACATTTCTTTAAGTTGGACTACTAGGCGGTTTTTTGATTTTTTTTCATTTAAGGGTAGTTTATAACATAAAGAATCACCATAAAAAAATTCAGAAAAAAAAACATTTTTTTTACCGTGTTTTTGACCGGGTTCCAACGATTCTCCAACTCAAGGTGGGTTCCAATTTATCTTTTCCATATATATATATATATATATATATATATATATATATATATATATAACCCAACTCTATATATATATATATATATATAGAGTTCGGATCAAATGCGACACTTGGTTTTCCCTAAGTCCAGTGCGGCACATTCTAGGCCTTTAGATCAAGTGGATGGATGGATAAGATTGAAGGAGATGAGAGAGAAGGAGTGGAGGGAATCTTAAAGCTGGAAGGGTAAATGTGGAAAAACATATTTATTCAAGTTCCCCCCAATTTTTAAACGACCATAACTTTTTCATACGACATTATTTTCGAAAACGAATTTCACCATAATTCTAGTCGTGATTTTATCTTTAATTTGAGACTAGGTTTGTTCGATTTGGAGAAAAAAAAATTCACGTTTTTTACGACGTTTTTTAGAACGTTTTTTTTTTTTTTTTTTTTTTTTGAATCTCCTAGTAGTGATTTATGACCCTGCAAATTTTCAGACCTTAATTCGAAGTGTAGGCATTTTTTTTTTAATTTTTTAGTTCTTTTTTTGCACACTGTGCTGGTCTATGCTGGTCAGTGCTGTGCTGGTCATGCTGGTCTGTGCTGGCTGTGCTGGTGGAATTGTGCTCTTGTGCTGGTCTGTGCTGGCTGTGCTGGTGGATTTGTGCTGTTGTGCTGGTCTATGCTGGTGTACACTGTCAATGTTTTTAAAAAAAATTAAAAAAAAGATATCTACGCTTCGAATTAAAATCTGAAAATTTTTAGGGGCCTAAATCGCACCTAGTACTACTCAAAAAAAAAAAAAAAAAAAAAAACCTGGAAAAAACCCGGAAAAACGTCAAAAAAAAAGTTTCTTCAAATCGAGCAAACCTAGTCTCAAATTAAAGATAAAATCACGACTAGAATTATGGTGAAATTCGTTTTTGAAAATAATGTCGTATAAAAAAGTTATGGCCGTTTAAAATTTGTGGGGGAAATGAAATAATTACTAAACATACAAATGGGGGAGGAATCTAGATATTTACTTATCTACCCCCTGCCGCACCGGACTTAGGGAAAACACATTGCCGCACAGGAACCGCCCTCTATATATATATACTCAAGGTGGGTTCCAATTTATCTTTTCCATATATATATATATATATATATATATATATATATATATATATATATATCAATCATTCTCGAGCCAAAAACCGGCTTTTTAACCGTTTATCCATTTGACTCAAATGAAGTGTCGTTTGACTCGTTGGATCAAACCGGACTCAACCCGACCCGACCAGAGACCCGGTTCGACCCGAGGAGCCCAATGGGCCTACCGGCCCAAATCTCTTTCCCTTTTCTTTTCTTCTTTCCTTTCGGCCCGTCTCCCGGCCCGTTTCTTTCTTTCCTCGCGGCCCAGTCCGGTTCCTCCCTCCTCTCGGCCCGCAGGCCCAGCTGGCCCGACCCATTTTCCCTTTTCTTTTTCGATTGGGCCGTCGAGCCCGGTTATTTTTCTCCTTTTCTTGGGATCGAACCCGAGACCACCTTCACCTCCTTTCTTTTTCCTCTCGAAACCGAGTTAGATCCTCACCATCAACATATTTTTTTCGGTTTCTTTCTCCCTATAACCGGCCCATGTACACCTCAATTAAACATCTAACTAAACCTCTAACTAAATTTTCTTGAAACCAAACCACCTTAATCCCTTGTTAGCTTGTGTTTCTAATACACACATGCCAAATTTCCACATGTTATCTAGATATTAAACATAAGTGTTGCATAAGTACAAGACATAACCATGATCCATTGGTTAAACATATTAACCACTTACAAGATAGACAAAGTTGTCTCCCCTAGCCACCATCTTTCTCCTCTTGTCCCTCCTCTTGGCCGGTCGTATGCACCCCCACAAACACCCATCTTGTTTCATTTTCAAACACTTAAACACAAGAGACCAAGACTTGGTTCAAGCAACCTCCTTCTCCTCGTCTTTCTTTCTTGGTTACGACTCACACCAACCAAACCCGAGCCCCTCTCGGTTCACTTCTAAAACCGAACCACCAAGACCCAAGCTCACTTAACGATCTCTTATAAACACTTAACCACTTCATTACACACCTAACCCATTCAAGAGAAACACACATTTTCTCTCTAGCCTCTCTCACTCTCTACCTCTCGGCCCTCCATACACCACCGCCAACCACCAACTTTCACCATCAGTCACCACTTGAATCAAGCTTCTAATCTCTTCTTTGATCAAGGTAATACATTCCTCCTTCTTATTTCATTATCTTTCTTTCATTTTTCCTTTCTAATCTTTCAAGAACAACCAAACTAACCCATTATTTTCTTATCAAAATCCATGACAAATCTCTTGTTCTCTCATCACCATTCCTATCAAATTTAAGATCAAGGTTGGGTTAGGAGCTAAACTTGGAAGCTAAATCAACAACCCATCAACTCCTATACCGATTCGGTTTAAGTTTAAGTGAGAAACCTCTTTCTTTTCATAACTTACTCCATGATTTATTCATATAATGTCACAAATTCATGCTCATGATTAAGTCTTGATTGTGTTGTTAGATGAGTACTAGCAAACTTGCATGTTAGTAGCATTATGTTCTTTGATGGAAAACTAGAATATTGTTTGAACCAATTTATTTATAAAAAATATGAACATAACATGAACATTTATGTTAAAAGTTTCATAGACGGTGACAAAGTTTATAAATCATGACATAACCTAAGTTTTAAATAAACTATTGTGTTTGATTTGGTGGAAATACATAAACAAAATGTTTGGAAATCGGATTTCATGAAAAGTATAGGTTTTGTAAAACTGACCAGATGAAAAACCGAGGTGGTGGGCAAAATACCTTGGTTGCGGAAGCGGATCGAGTCTTTGTGTAACTCGTTTTTGTAGAAACAAATGAACATCCGGATAAGAACAACGATGGTGTTTGAGATGTGATGATGATGATGAGCAAAGCTAGTATAAACATGGATATGAAGAACAAGATAGATAGATAAACAACATGGAATGGTAGATAACTAAAGATAACGAAAGATTACATTTTACCTACCCCACACATTCCCAGGTATCATGAACTTACTAGGTGAGTTCATGAACCCTCGACAAGTTTCAAAGAACCATGACTAACTCTCTCTCACTAGACATACATCATCAAGTCTTTCACATGAGAAAGACTTGCTATATATACTACAAACTCACTAAGGGCATAATAGTAAAACTACCAACTAGTGACAATATTTAAACAATAAATAATATTCACTAGAGCCATCTTCTTTAGTTGAGTCTTGTGTCTTGAGTTGTCATGTTCTTCACCGTGTTGTCGGGACGGTAGACGTTAAGTGGCCGTTGAGTATTATCACATCTAGCCAAATCTTGTTGGCTCGGTATCTCGATTCCCAACAATCTCTCCCTATTT
Organism: Deinandra increscens subsp. villosa; assembly: GCA_039602395.1. Classification (NCBI taxonomy): domain Eukaryota; kingdom Viridiplantae; phylum Streptophyta; class Magnoliopsida; order Asterales; family Asteraceae; genus Deinandra; species Deinandra increscens. The sequence continues at coordinate 66,273,642 of JBCNJP010000007.1, read as the reverse complement.
GGTAGATGGTATACTCAACACTTGTGACATTGGTTCTTTGTATTCATGCATCTTGACTTCAAGAAAATCTTCAAGTAGTTGAAATCTTTTGTTCTTCAATTCTCCTTTGTGAAGCTCCCCCTACAATAAACATTCTTCTAGCGCCAAACCATAGGCTGTAAATGTATAGGGTGTTTACAAACTTCAACACAATGGCAAGCTACTTGAGGACTAAGTCATAACTCAAGGTACTAATATTGTTGAAAGTAAACAAGATAAAGGATCTATGAAAACTCGAGAATTAACTCCACAATTCAACTATCTTGAAATACTTGGCCGAATACCAAACCAATGCTTTGCACGAAGATAAACCACTTCTTTTGCTTTCTATTGCTAAACTCGTTGCCAAAAGTCTCATCGAATCATCACATTTTCTCCCCCTAGACTTTTGCAACCCTTAGCAAACAATGAAAAGATGTTGTTGTAGACAAACACATCCATGTAGCATATCATAAACAAAAATCAGCCTTGCAATATCAACCGGTGAATCTTCATAATCCAACCAATAATAAATCCCTTTCATCTTCAACAAATCGACCCAAACTTGCGCCTAACTTTCATAACCGTTTTACTTCATAGCACGTCTGCCGTAAAAAGTAATCTTGATATAAAAGCATAACTTAGGTGTACCTGAAATGTTTGATGAACATTGGGTTCTTGAAGTACGAATTATGTTGGTGAAAAAATATGAAGTGGTTGACGTGGATCCTCTTGGCTTTAACTTTGGTTTCTACTATGTGTTGACAACAAAATAATACTAACAGTAGCTCACTGTTATATTCATCCTAAATCCGTCTTCATATCTGATCTGCCCAAACAGAAAAATTTGCAGCCTCTTCCCTTAAATCTCATAAAATTCGACCGATAAAAGGAGAATATTTAGATCTGGCCCCAAACTCGTTTAGGAAAATAGTATCCCAATCAGATAAAAACATACGCAAGCCAAATCGGTGGTGTTTTAGAATCAGCGGCCCATTAGAATAGAATAGGCAGCCCAACCGGTTGATTCTTGCAGCTCATTTTCACTTTAAACATAACCAAACCCTAAAGGGATGAGCGCTGTATCCAAACATACGTACCAGAAAAGTTTATATGCACCTCTCCTCTTCTCTGTTGACGAGAGACAAGGGAACCGACTGCCTTATTGGCGTGTTCCGGTTATTCAAGACTGGACGGAGGTTGAACTCGGACAAAGAGCTGTCATCGGCGTGACTGGGAAATGAGCAGAAATAAACACCGGCGGCCTAAGCATTAACGATGACCTGAGCAAACTCGTTTTTCCGGTTGACAGCGTTTTCCGGTTCAAGTTGAGATTTCCGTCTGAAAGTTCACCGGCTGAAGTCGTTTTTCCGGTTAAAAAGAGTTGAGCCGGAACCATCGTATTTCCGGTTGAAGTTTCCGCTTGAACTTCATGCTTCCGATTGAACTCCGTTTTTCAGGTTGAAAGTCGGAATTCCGCTTGGAAACAGATTTCCGGTTGAACGTCGGTTTTCCGGTTGAACAATGAAGCGGAACATTGATGTTCTTCCGGTTGAGTTGCTGACTTCCGTTTGAAGTAGGTTTTTCCGTCTGAACTTCTCAAACCCGTGACCCATTATCATTTCTGAAAATCCTGGGTCGAGCCAGCTACATCCCCATCATCGAAAGTAGACCAGAACCCATCTGTTACAGCTTCATCTTCGTCTACCCTGTAAACCATACTGTCAACCACCACGTCATTGGCCAGTTACCATCTTCGTATACGACCATCGAGAGCTGGGTGGATTAAAAACCCAGATCGAATGTTCATCACCCTCGTCACCTTTGTCACCTTAAGAAACCCTAATATATATGGATCTGTGAACATCAAGCTTGAACACGGTTGACCCATATCGAAGTGTTTTTCTCGATCCCTTGACATCATCCTTGAACCGAGCAGAAATGGGTACATAAACGATCTCGAGCTGCAGTCTCGTGTTTGTGTTTCTGAGTTCATCGTCTTCAAAAATTGAATCCTGTAACTCACTCAATATTTTTGTACTTTGTAATGTTCTTCTAAATTTTCTAAGAGAGAAAGAGAGTATGGTTAACTTTTAAAAGAGTGAATGTAGGGATGGGACATGGAGGTTGCTTGTTGACAGAAAAAGGTAGTGGATAATAGAATGAATTTAGTAAAAAGTACACTTTGTATTGTGGGACTCAATAAAAGTAAAGTAAAAAAGCTGACAAAGCAATTTGATTTATACACACAAACAGACAAAGTGTGATGTGATAAGAATAATCACACCTTTCAAGAATTCTTGAGATCTACAATTTCAAAAGCAAATTTGATCATGAATTTTGAATTGAAGAATATGCATACGTAAAATATGCAGGAAGTTCATGTTTGAGGCTAGATTTTGACACCATGCAAATATCAAAGAAATCTATTTGTGTAGCAAGATTCAAACACAAACACTCAAGAAAATTTACTTTCGATGACTCAAGAATAATACATGAACAAATAGATCTTGACTATTCTATAAAAGAAAGATTCAAGGATCTTTTTCAAAAACTTTGAAAGACATGGAGGGGAGTTCAAAATCTTTCTAAAAAGTTTACATCTCCATTTGTTTACAAAAACAAGCATATGAACACAAAGTTGAGATATCAACCGTGAGGTTGCATAATCTCGACCATGGCTCTGATGTCAATTGAAAAACCGAGGTGGTGGGCAAAATACCTTGGTTGCGGAAGCGGATCGAGGCTTTGTGTAACTCGTTTTTGTAGAAACAAATGAACACCCGGATAAGAACAACGATGGTGTTTGAGATGTGATGATGATGATGAGCAAAGCTAGTATAAACATGGATATGAAGAACAAGATAGATAGATAAACAACATGGAATGGTAAATAACTAAAGATAACGAAAGATTACATTTTACCTACCCCACACATTCCCGGGTATCATGAACTTACTAGGTGAGTTCATGAACCCTCGACAAGCTTCAAAGAACCATGACTAACTCTCTCTCACTAGACATACATCATCAAGTCTTTCACATGAGAAAGACTTACTATATATACTACAAACTCACTAAGGGCATAATAGTAAAACTACCAACTAGTGACAATATTTAAACCATAAATAATATTCACTAGAGCCATCTTCTTTAGTTGAGTCTTGTGTCTTGAGTTGTCATTTTCTTCACCGTGTTGTCGGGACGGTAGACGTTAAGTGACCGTTGAGTATTATCACATCTAGCCAAATCTTGTTGGCTCGGTATCTCGATTCCCAACACCAGAGATGACACACATTCTGCGTGTCATAAAACTGTAGTCAACTTGGAAAATATAGGATGTACAAAACTGACCAGAGATGACACACATTCTGCGTGTCATAAAAACTGTTGTCACTTTAGAAAAATATACATTTTTCCAAACTTTCAAACACTTATAGTTTTGACTCCAAAACTGAAACCAAAGTTATTTAAGGATGATTTTTGAGCCCATAAAAGTGTTTATCAAAGATCCAACCATGAAACTCTAAAGAAATGTAAACATGGAATTTTTGTGATAAAAATACCATTTATTTTTATGAAAAATTAAGTATAAAGTCTTGTGACAAACTTGTGATCACTTAGGACTTGTGACTTATTATTGGGGCTACCAAAGACGTTTTCCAAACATACAAAATAATTTCAGAAGTTAAACACTTGAAAACAAAACAGTTAAATATCGTAACTACGACTTTTCGGTAAAAATTATAACTTTTTTTGGTTAAGAATCGAATCTGGTCCAGGATATGAAACATGCTTATTTTGACATATAAAAATGGTTTATAAAGTTCAAAAGTGGAAAAACATGTTCTAGAAGCAATCCGGACCAAAACTGTAACTTTCGGTAACTCGAAAACGTCAAAATTTACAAGTTAAACTCCCACCGGCACACTTGGCACCTTAAGACCCTAAACCACATTAAAACAAGTCTATTAACAAATCCTAAGTGTTAAGGAAACTTAAGAAGTAATAAGACTCGGTCAAACCGGTGAAACCGGCTAACTACCGGACGAACCAACACTTAATTTTACCAAAATATAACTTCATATATTTTTGGAAACATTTCTTCATACAAATAGACATATTTTCAATAATCGAATTTTTTTTCGTAAGACGCGACTTCTACCGTGTATTGACGCGTGGTATAATACGTGCGTTCGAACATTAATAAATGAAAGATTTTATTTATTAATCAAAAGGGTTCAAAACCTTACAAATATTTAATAAATTAATTATTTATAAATTTTCCTAACGTTTAAAGGAAAAATAATGCATATTATTCAATATTTATTTATTTTGAACGTGAAAATCTAATTATTATTTATTTATTCAAATAAATAATAAAACCCATCAATTTAAATATTATTTATTATCCAATAAATAATATCTTAGGATTTCCATCACTGTCATCGGGTAATAACAGTCGAGACTTAACCTTGAACATTGAGTGACGTATTCACTAACTCAGGATAGCCAAACCCTAATACGTCATAACCTTACCTTGTAGACGTTTGCTAGGCTAAGTTCAACCAATCATATTTGTTATCCATCTTCAAACATGTGAGTCTTCACGACCCCTTTTATATTTATGTTTTCTAACTTGGGGGAGAATTCAATGATTACTTTTCAATTTAATTTTTGTCAGATATTATGATAATTGTAAGAAGTATTGATTGCATGTTCTTTTCATATCCCCAATCTGTGTATTCATGTTGATTCATGTTATATGCCTAAGTCCCAGTATTAATTGAGTTCAATTAGTTCATTCGAAACGATAGCTTGTGAGTAGATCTATTTGGGTTGACGACCTTGCCCTGACTTGGTCGCTCCTGTCATGACTCCATGGTTATAGTCAAGGGGTACATTTGTTATTCTGGTCATTCGGTGTTCTTGGGGAAGAACATCAGGAGTGGGTAAACAGTTAGTTTTTAATTCAAGGTTCATGATTAATCTTTACAACAACAGTGTCAAATAAACTAATATTCTGACAGACTAAACATATTCAAACATAAATTCCAACAGTTCTAGTGTCATAAAACATGTGAACTCACCAACAATTCTGTTGACTTTTTAAATTCTTGAATTCTCAGGTGATTAGAGACTGCAACTCCATGTTTTTCTGTTCCGATCCTGCTTTTCATATCATGGTCTGCCTACCGTGTGTTCATGCATTTCATTTTGGAGATTTAGACGCATTACGCCTTAGGGTAGTTATGTTTATAAATCTCATGACACTGTCTTTTGAAAACTTTATCATGTAACCACTACTTTATTTCCACTGCCATGGTTTTAAATATTTAAATAAATGTTTGAGACTTATATTTTCGAAAGACAAATGGTTAATTAAATATTCATTTAGAAGTCAATCATTCCTAACCATGACTATGATGCCAAATCAGTCACATGACCATGAACAATACATTCTTCCCGATTGATTCTGGTCCAACACCCAATCCTCGAGTGATATCGCTAGTACAGGTTGGCGGAAATCATTTACTCAATATGGAATTACAGGGGGACGTTCCATGGCCATACGTTGATCCGCATTGGCGCGGTAACCGAACTGAAGAAGCAGCTCCATGGGGTGAAGTATATAAACAACAGCTAGACATATACCATAGTTACGTTCAAGCCAACAAAGGCAAGCCCGGTTTTGTAGACCTTGAATCTTGATAGGTAAAATTACTTTTTAGTCGACATGTTTGTCAAAATTTTTGTGACTCGACATGTTTGATCCTAACCAATTTAATTTAATTTTTTATTCAACTGTGTATAATATTTTTGTAGAACAGGATTTCATTGTGTAACACTCATGGAGGGTGATGTAATTTTCATCAATATAGCATATGTTTTTTACCTTTTCATCAATATAGAAATACATGCTATGCGATTGCAAGAACAGCAAATGACTCATCTCCTACAAAAGCATGGCCTGAAAAGATGAAAACACTTTTCATTAGTAAAGGTGCTGGGTTTTCCGCCCGTAGTGTCATTTTCATCAACAGATCACCTAAATCCCACAAACATTATTTAAAAAAATTTAATTTATTTTTTGTTACAAAACACTCAAACACCTAGCTGATATAGCATGTCTTAGAATGAAAAAAAAATTGAAGTATTTTTAAAAAATCTAAAAAATTCACATAACGTTATTATGAACTTGCATTGCTCAAAAAGACTATTAAGTACAAAAAAATAAAATAAATAAAAACACTCATGAAGGGTGATGTCAATTTCATCAACAAATCATCTAAATCCCACAAACATTATTTAAAAAATTTTATTATTTTTTTTGTTTCAAAAAACTCAAACACCTAGCTAATATAGCATGTTTTAGAATGGAAAAAAGTTGAAGTATTTTTAAAAAATCTAAAAAATTCACATAACGTTATTATGAACTTGCATTGCTTAAAAAGACTATTAAATACAAAAAAAAATAAATAAATAAAAACACTCATGGAGGGTGATGTCATTTTCATCAACAGGTCACCTAAATCCCACAAACATTATTTAAAAAAAATTATTTTTTTTTGTTACAAAACACTCAAACACCTAACTAATATATCATGTTTTAGAACGGAAAAAAATTGAAGTATTTTTAAAAAATCTAAAAATTTCACATAACGTTATTATGAACTTGCATTGCTCAAAAAGACTATTAAATACAATTTTTTTTTAAAAAAATTACATACGCTGACAAACCATAAAATCTTCTTGCTATAAATCCCCCTCCATTCCTCTATAATCCTCACATTTTCTTTCAATCCCAACTCTCTACATATATTATTTTCAATATGTCATGGACCTCGGAAGAAAAACTCAGGTTGGCTCAAGCTTGGTGGGAGACTTTTCCCGACTACTTCTAGCGCAACCCTCAGTCTACCAATTATAGTTTCTGGCCAGATGTAACTTCCAGATTTCACGTTCTAATGGGTCGTGACCCATACCGAGAAAGCCTGGCGTGTAACTTGTAATGGAACAAGATGCTGAGAAAAATATCAACGTTCCATACTCACTGTTGGGTTATATAACTAATTATCGATTTAAACACGAGTACGCAGCGGATATTATCCTATGAATTAATCTAACTAACCGGATAGATAATATGTACATTTTTAGCTCGACAAGAGAAGATCTTCTAGGATTTGAAGTAAATCCCTCTACGATCGCACACACGACACACCGATGTACGTATGCTAGTACTTGATCACGAACTCCTCTTCTTTATGAAGGCTTGGTCGAACCACAAGAAAATCGAACCCCTTGGGTTCTTTTTCCTTTGCCGAAAATTAGAGAGCGAAAAGAGAGAGGATTAGGGTTTTTACTTTATCAGATATAATGCACCCTTAAACCTTAAACCCATAGGGTCTATTTATAGTGTTTAGGAAACTTGGAAAACAAGATAGGGATTGGAATGGGGAGGCTCACGAATTCGGCCCTAAGGCCCTATCCCAAAACCTTTCCTAATTGTAATCCAATTACAACTCTCTTTAATTAACAACTAACACCCTGTTAACAATTAACTGTTAGTTTTAATGACTCCTCGTTAAATATTCGTGATAAATATTAATTAACTGATTAATTAATACAAATACATTAGTGTCAAGACGTGTGACCCCGTAGGCTTAAATACTTTCCGGACATACGTTTATTTATACGAGATCATATCCCTACAGCTCCCACTTGAGCTCGTAATAATAAAGGTAATAACATTGGTTAGCGTCTAGCAACACGCCAATGCTCCCGGAAATATTTAAGTACAGTTTCTCAAACTGTATTTAAATGGTACAGTCATTTACTATCTCTTTGTTACCGATACCGTTGTTAAATATGAATATGGATCAAAGTCATTTCATACTTTAACGATTCTATTTCTCATTCCATAACTAATTAAAGATTACCAAATTCAAATCGAGACACATATGGATTTCATTTGGGCATGGCCATGCAGACATCTTAATTAGTCCCAATGAGGGGCCCAGTGGGATCTGCTTCAACTTTTAAGCTGAAGGAACAAATCCTCTTGACTACACGTGTCCAGTCACATACTTCACTACACTTACTGAAAATAGCCCTTTTGTACTACCTTATTCAGAATAGCTAGAACTATATCAAGTAGGTACAATCCATATATGCATGACCTGCTCAAGTCTAAGGATAAGTAAAGCAACCATTTACGAATTTCACTTAATAACAACGATCCATAAAGTGACAATTCGTTAGTGGGGTAGTCCGATATGCATCCTATGAATACCATGTGAGTTTGGTGGGACCATCCATTATATATTCCAAGAATATTACCAATCACTCAGATTTGTCTTAGTTTAACTATATTCCCATATAGTTAATTGACAATGGACAATTTAGAATACTTGACAAGTACTCAAGGATTAAACATGCAAATATAGGACACAATTTACTATTATATGAAATCAAATATATCAAGTACTTTATTTCATTATATAAATAGAAATTGTTTAACATCCCTTATCCAAATACCGAACAACAGACATACATGATTTAACTAGCTAATCTAAGTCCCATGCCCTCAGCATGCCTTTCAAGCTTCGGCCTCGACAAGGATTTTGTGAAAGGATCAGCTAAGTTAATATCTGTGTGAACTTTGAGTAATCTGATTTCACCTAGTTCGATCTGCTCACGAACATAGTGATATCTCCTGGCATAGTGTATGGCGCCCTTCTGAACTCCAGGTTCTTTGGAAATGATTAATGCACCAGTATTATCACAGTACATATCAATAGGCAAGTTACTTGTAGGGATCACGTCAAGCCCACAAATAAATTTCCTTATCCAGACTGCCTCCATTGCAGCTTCCGAAGCAGCAATGTACTCAGACTCTGTTGCAGACATAGCAACTGTGGTTTGTTTCTTGCTTTTCCAATCCACAGCGCCTCCATTCAGAACGAAGACGTACCCAGACTGAGACTTCGTGTCATCTCTACCAGTCTGAAATCCAGCATCGCAGTATCCGGTCACTTTGAGCTCTTGATCTGGATTTCCCCCATATACCAAAAACAAATCTCTAGTAGCCCGTAGGTACTTGAGAATGGTCTTAACAGCAGTCCAGTGACTTTCACCTGGATTCTGTTGAAATTGGCTAACGATATTCTGCGCAAACGCTATATCAGGTCTAGTGCATCTCACCGCATACATTATAGAGCCTACAGCCGAAGCATAAGGGACTCTTTACATACGCTTCACCTCATCAGGTGTAGAAGCGCCTTGTTTGACCGATAGACCAAGTCCTTCCTGCATAGGTACTATACCACGCTTGGAATTCTCCATCTTGAATCGCTTCAAGATCTTATCAATATAAGCACTTTGACTTAGTCCAATCAACCGCTTAGTTCTATCTCTATAGATCTTGATTCCAAGAATGAATGCTGCTTCTCCCAAGTCTTTCATGGCAAAACACTTTCCAAGATGGGATTTTACATCTTGCAACATTAGAATGTGTTTTCCTATAATCAATATGTCATCTACATATAAGACAAGGAAAGTAACATTACTCCCACTAGCTTTACGATATACACATGGCTCATCGGGATTCTAAACGAAACCAAACTTTATGATTTCTTCATCAAACCGTTTATTCCAACTCCTCGATGCTTGCTTTAGTCCATAAATGGACCTTTGAAGCTTGCATACTTGGTTGGGATGTTTTGGATCAATGAACCCTTCAAGTTGATCCATATAGACTTCTTCATCCAAGTAACCATTTAAGAAGGCAGTCTTAACATCCATTTGCCATATCTCAAAGTCATAGTACGCTGCTATGGCTAAGAGAATCCTAATAGCTCTAATGTTAGCTACTGGTGAAAAGGTCTCATCATAGTCAACGCCAAAATGTTGAGTATAACCTTTCGCCACGAGATGAGCTTTATAGGTGTGTACATTTCCATCCATGTCGGTCTTCTTCTTGAAGATCCATTTACTCCCAACGGTCTTCGCGTTAGGAGGAAGATTAACCAAGTTCCAAACTTGATTATCTCTCATGGATTTCATTTCCACGTTCGCAGCTTCAAGCCATTTGTCAGATTCCGGATCTGATAATGCAGCTTTGAAGTTCGGAGGCTCATCGAGATCTCCTGATACGTTTTCCTCGGATTCGACTAGACCAATCCATCTATCCGGATTACGTATGATCCTTTCGGATCTATGAAGTGGAATCGCAACATCATCGACTTGAGGTTCATCACTTTGAACATTACCCCCCCCCCCAAGTTGATGATTGCTAGTTGTTTCAGAAGGTGACACATCTTCTAGTAGTTCTACAGTTCTCCCACTGTTTTCTTGAGCTATAAAGTTCTTTTCAAAGAATTTAGCATATTGAGCAACACGAACAGTATTTTCAGAAGGATTGTAAAAGTAGTAATCCATTGTTTCCTTTGGGTATCCCATGAAGATGCACTTAGTAGTCCTGGGTTGTAGTTTGTCAGGCGTATCACGCTTCACAAGTGCCTCACATCCCCAGACTCTTAAGTAAGACAACACAGGGACTTCTCCATGCTACATGATGCGGTGTCTTTTCAACCTTCTTGTTTGGAACCATATTTAGGACGCGTACAGCGGTTTGTAGAGCAAAATCCCAAAATGATATTGGGAGAGTTGTAAGGTTCATCATCGACCTCACCATTTCTAGTATGGTTCGATTCCTCCTCTCAGATACTCCATTATGCTGAGGAGTGTAAGGAGGAGTAAGTTGTTGGACAATTCCACACGCTTTAAGATAATCCCTAAACTTTTAGCTTAAGTATTCTCCACCACGATCCGATCGAAGGATCTTGATGGTCTTTCCGAGTTGATTTTCTACTTCGTTCTTGAACTCTTTGAATGTTTCAAACACTTAATGTTTAGGTTTAAGCAAGTAAACATAACCATAACAACTGAAATCATCTGTGGAAGTCACGAAGTAGCTAGCACCTTTTCTTGACACATGTCTAAATGGGCCACAAACATCAGTATGAATGAGTCCAAGTAGTTCTTTAGCCCTTTGCGGCTTGTTCGGAAAGGGTTTTCTTGTCATCTTTCCTGAGATACAGGAAACGCATTTATCAAATGATTCATCATTTGATTGTAAGATCCCTTCACGTTGAAGTCGCGGTTTTTGCCAACATGGGCAAGACGACAGTGCCAAAGATAGGTAGAGTCCAAACTAGTTTTGGCTCGTTTGCTAATATTGTACATTGAATTATTTGAAACACAACCACACATATCAATTTCATAAATGCCATCACAAGGAACAACATCAAAATAATGAACATTATTTTTAGAAACTGAAATACCGATATTATTAAATGCATTAATAAATCTTTGGTTTTTCAACAAAGAAACTGAAATGACACCTCTAGTAATAGAAGGTGCATAATGACAATTGTCTAATACAATAATTAACCCAGTAGGCAGAATTAAATGATATTCTCCTATAGCTTCCACAGCTGCTGGCAAACCATTTCCCACAAACAACTACAAAGCTCCAGGCTTTAGTTTCCTCCTCTTTCTAAGACCCTGTAACGAATTACAGATGTGAGTTCCACAGCCAGTGTCATACACCCATGAATCACTCTTAGAAAAGGAAAATAATTCAATTGTGAAGAAACCTGAAGTACTAGTCCCACTAGTATCCTTTCTCTTCTTCATCAACTCAGCTAGATAGGTAGGACAGTTCCTCTTCTAGTGTCCAACTTCACCACAATGGTGACAGATCTAGTCTTTAGCCGGATGCTCTTTTGCGGCCGGAGGGGTTTGCTTGGTTTTAGGAACAAGCGCAACTGCCTTGCCTTTTCCCTTACTGATGTGTTCGGAACTACACCTAAAAATAATAAAATTATCCTAGACCTAAACCTAGACCTAGACACACCTAATTTTACCGAAACTCCTAAAACTAGACCGAACCTAAGGCAAGTGTAACTATCGGTGGCAGTATAGCTACAGAAGACCGGATATCGAACCCTAAGGACACTATGAACAAGACTCTAACCTAGGACTCTATGAAATAGAAATTTGCAAGAATTGATTTTTGTGAATAGAGAATTAAATTAACTAAATTAACTAACTAACAATCGCCAATGAGAAAACTTAGGATGAATTCGAAGATGAGAGAGGTACCACCTAGACCTAGAATCCTAATTAATATTAACGACCTCACTCGGCTATGACAATTCTGATGGAACCGGGATCTTAACACACAACCTATAGAAACCCTACGAGCCCCCGAAACACTCTCCGAGCGTTACTGATAGAATACATATTGGCTGGAATACGCTTACCCACTTGATTAGTTCACCTTTTGAGTCCTTCCTAATTGACAACTCTAACGCTCAGACAAGTGGTTCACCTTTTGAGTACTTCCCACTTCAACTACCCTTGAACACCCTCGAAAAAATCTAAGGCACCCTAGACTAGCCGGAGCGACCTCCAATAACTACAACTGACAAGGATAACAGACTAGCTTAATTCCTAGGGCACTTCCTTTTGAGACAATGTTATCCTAGTTCATTAACCAGTCCGACTACCCGACAATCTATTACCTTTTGAGTCTCTAGATAGGCAGAATATTAAACCCACAATAATGAAAATTAATCAATTCTATGATCACTAAACCTAGCAACCACAATCAATAGCAAACACACAGTCACACTATCAAACTACCTAACTCAAACCGAAAGACATTCGCAAGCCAGATAAGAATTAACCAACAATCAAAATCATAATTTTAATACGCACATGCATACAATTGTAGAAAATTAGTGGAATTGAATAGAGTGTCAATCCATCAAGAATAATGTCATAAACCGAATAAAGTCGCTAACATCAAAAAGTCATCATAAAATCTAGGTAGTACTTGAAGGTTTAGCCTATAACCATGTCAAGAACAAAAATCATAATAAAAACCATAACTTCGTTCAAGAGCATAATTTAAGACAAACAATTATTCAAGAAAACAAATAAAGAAAAGAACCCGGGTTGCTTAATGATATCAAATGGTTGATCCTGAATGCTTCCTCTTTGTTTCTTTGCCTCTTTCTTCTCTGAAATCCGTCCCTCCGTATCTTGATGTCGGCTGAAATTTGTTGATGTCGACTCTCTCCTTTCTGCCGTTCTCTTTGATTCGTAGGGTTCTTCTTTATAATTGACGTCCGTAGCTTCTTTTATTTGTTTTCAGAAGTCCGAATATACCTCCACACGTGAATCCATCATAAAATTTTGGCCCACATTTATTCTCTTTGTATTTGTTTTGCTCGAGATCCATAATATTCCAACTACGTGGATTTCAAAATCACTAGGATCCCTTGATTACTCCTTCATCATTATAAGTTCACATAATTTACAACTAAATCCCTTAGACTTTCACAAAATCTAGGCAAGTCCTCCTAAGTTATTAAATTACTCTTTTTAACCCTTGACTTAGATGTAATATCATACCATTCTCTTAAACTCTTATGTCAACCTGCAACCAAATATAATTAAACAATTTTTAGCACGTTGACAAGATTAAATTCACGACTCGGATAAATAATTAAACCACACCAAAATATATAAAAATGACTCATAACACATTAAGACTCAAATGCTATAAACTAAATAAAAACCCATTGAAACTGACTCAAAATTGACTCAAATATTATACAAAATACACGGGAAAATAGGATGTGTTTGCAACACATCACTTACCATCATTCTTGCCCTTCGCCTTTTGCGGTCGTTTAGCCTTTTGGATCTTTCCCCCTTTGATCATAAGAACTTGGGGTGTTTCAGTGGCCTTCTTAGGAATCGTTTTCTCATACTCGACAAACATAGCATGAAGCTCAGGTATAGTTTTAGTCATACTATGCATGTTGTAGTTGCGCACAAAACCCTCATAATCCTTCGTAAGAGATTTGAGGATCATGCCAACTGCCACAGCCTGATTATACCCATAATTGAGCGATTCCAATTTGTCAAAGTAGCTCTTCATCTTGAGCACATGACTACTGACCGATTTACCAGTTTCAAGCTTTAAGTCGTGGAGTTCCACAACTAGGTCGAACAATTCAACACCAGCTTGTTTTTCATACATCTTCTTTAGCTCTTTGATCATATCACAAGGTGTATGAAATTCGTATTGCTTCTGAAGATCGGGAGTCATACTCGAGATCATCATGCAAGCAACCTCATCGTATCTGTTATACTCTGCATTGTAGAACGCTTTCTCTTGATCAGTAGCATTAGCAGCTGGCTCGGTCGGCCAATGATTTTCAAGGACATCGGTCCTCCGTTCAACTCTAAGGACGATCCCTAGTTGACGATACCAGTCATTGAAGTTAGATCCATTCAGCTTTTCTCTTTCAAACATTTGACGAAAAGCATGACCAACATTGTTTTGAGGAGGGTTTGTTGCCATCTACAAAACAGATTAAGTTCAAAAATCAGTATTTTTGATAATCTTTTCCTTAATAAATTTAATTACCCAATGTTTAAACATTTTTAAACAATTAAGCTTATTAAGGCTAGGATCCAATTGACATGCCATCATTTCATCAGTTGATCTGCTAGAAATGATGCACTCAAAAGGTAAGTGACGATCAATAATTGTACTCCAAGTACAATTCTTAGATTTTATGGGACCTACAAATAATACTTGTGAATCTTGCACCAAGTAATTTGTAGTCATGTTTCATCCCATCTTTTGCCACGGGCCAAGGGTCTCACCGCCTAGCTTGCTTTAAGTCGTCCAACTAAGAACGCACAAATTATCCACCATTATGTACCAATGAGTGGGAATTTTCCATGCAAATGCCATTTTACCATTGTGTACCAATGAGTAAGATGACATCCACAAGTGTCCTTTTCAAGGTGGATGGCAAAGACTTAAGTTTGGTTTGGGTCAAGACACTTTTGATGTGCGATCAAAAATGTTATGTGTGAAGATTCATGCACATCTTCACCACATAATGTGTTTATAAAATGTAACACCCAAAAATTTCATAACTCGAATTATATACGTGTTAAGTAGCTAAAACGTATATTGATATGGTTTAGGAGTTAATAAATGGGAAAAGGGTAATGATTTGCATTACTATACGTGTTTATATTGTAGTTACGTATGATAGAGGTACTAGATAGCTAAACGTGATGAAACGTATGAAAAATGATGTTTACCTATTAACGGGTAATAAATTGATAAAGGATAAAATTTATATGAATGATACACGTATTGATAGATGAAATGAGATAAATACATGTTTTAAAAGAAGGATAATTGATATACATGATATCAAAATGAAATATGTGTTTAGAAGTTGATATGACAGAAATAAATGATAACCGGAGAAAAATACGTGTACACGATTATATTAAATTAGATATATGTGTAAGTTTATACATATATGGCTCAAATTCATGTGAAATATTCACTTGATGCATATATATGTAGGAATACATGTTAGAATAGTTAAACATGTGAAAAATAAATAAGAACGTATCCTTACGTTGAAATAATGGTTAAAAATAAAGGAATACATAACGTATACGAATATTTTACGTATCTATATGTATTTATAGGTATTTATACGAACCCGAGGCTTAGGAGCTATTATAAATGTGTCCTAAGGTAAATTGGAGCATGAAATAATAAGTATGTGAAAGTAGAAGGGCTTAAATGTAAATTGATGAAAAATATATATAAATATATATTTAAATGTACGAAAGTATATAAACCTTATCAAAGGTATCCCGAGCCCTAAAGACATTAGAATTATGTCCCATAATGTTTTGATACATAAAATGATAAAGAAATAAAAGTATGAGGAGTTAAAGTGCAAAATTGTGAAATATATATACATATAAAGAAATATATATGTACGTATGTATACGTATATCATCGAGCATGTCCCGAGCCTTAGAAACCTTTATAAATATGCCCCGTAATGTTTTAGTACATAATATAACAGTTTGGTAGGAATCTGGGGGCTAAAATGTAAATAAAAAGCTAATTGACCAAAAATGTCATTATGGTAAACCTGCCAGGCGTATCGCGAAGGACTGGAAGGGACATGGCACGATACGCGAGCTGTGTAAGACCAGAAAGCGACTAGCAGCTCGTATTCTTCGACTTGCAGGCCAAGTTTTGACGAAATTGACCATCCAAACGTGTCGATTTTGAGCCTTAGTCACCTTAGGACGTGTAGGATCCATATTTCGCATCTGCAACTATAAATACAGGCCTCAAATCGACGGATTAACTCGCCAATTCACTAGATTTCTAACCCAAAAACCCTCTATACCACCAAAAACAATCTAAGGCACCCTAGACTAGCCGGAGCTACCTCCAATAACTACAACTGACAAGGATAATAGACTAGCTTAATTCCTAGGGCACTTCCTTTTGAGACAATGTTATCCTAGTTCATTAACCAGTCCGACTACCCGACAATCTATTACCTTTTGAGTCTCTAGATAGGCAGAATATTAAACCCACAATAATGAAAATTAATCTATTCTATGATCACTAAACCTAGCAACCACAATCAATAGCAAACACACAGTCACACTATCAAACTACCTAACTCAAACCGAAAGACATTCGCAAGCCAGATAAGAATTAACCAACAATCAAAATCATAATTTTAATACGCACATGCATACAATTGTAGAAAATTAGTGGAATTGAATAGAGTGTCAATCCATCAAGAATAATGTCATAAACCGAATAAAGTCGCTAACATCAAAAAGTCATCATAAAATCTAGGTAGTACTTGAAGGTTTAGCCTATAACCATGTCAAGAACAAAAATCATAATAAAAACCATAACTTCGTTCAAGAGCATAATTTAAGACAAACAATTATTCAAGAAAACAAATAAAGAAAAGAACCCGGGTTGCTTAATGATATCAAATGGTTGATCCTGAATGCTTCCTCTTTGTTTCTTTGCCTCTTTCTTCTCTGAAATCCGTCCCTCCGTATCTTGATGTCGGCTGAAATTTGTTGATGTCGACTCTCTCCTTTCTGCCGTTCTCTTTAATTCGTAGGGTTCTTCTTTATAATTGACGTCCGTAGCTTCTTTTATTTGTTTTCAGAAGTCCGAATATACCTCCACACGTGAATCCATCATAAAATTTTGGCCCACATTTATTCTCTTTGTATTTGTTTTGCTCGAGATCCATAATATTCCTATTACGTGGATTTCAAAATCACTAGGATCCCTCGATTACTCCTTCATCATTATAAGTTCACATAATTTACAACTAAATCCCTTAGACTTTCACAAAATCTAGGCAAGTCCTCCTAAGTTATTAAATTACTCTTTTTAACCCTTGACTTAGATGTAATATCATACCATTCTCTTAAACTCTTATGTCAACCTGCAACCAAATATAATTAAACAATTTTTAGCACGTTGACAAGATTAAATTCACGACTCGGATAAATAATTAAACCACACCAAAATATATAAAAATGACTCATAACACATTAAGACTCAAATGCTATAAACTAAATAAAAACCCATTGAAACTGACTCAAAATTGACTCAAATATTATACAAAATACACGGGAAAATAGGATGTGTTTGCAACACATCACTTACCATCATTCTTGCCCTTCGCCTTTTGCGGTCGTTTAGCCTTTTGGATCTTTCCCCCTTTGATCATAAGAACTTGGGGTGTTTCAGTGGCCTTCTTAGGAATCGTTTTCTCATACTCGACAAGCATAGCATGAAGCTCAGGTATAGTTTTAGTCATACTATGCATGTTGTAGTTGCGCACAAAACCCTCATAATCCTTCGTAAGAGATTTGAGGATCATGCCAACTGCCACAGCCTGATTATACCCATAATTGAGCGATTCCAATTTGTCAAAGTAGCTCTTCATCTTGAGCACATGACTACTGACCGATTTACCAGTTTCAAGCTTTAAGTCGTGGAGTTCCACAACTAGGTCGAACAATTCAACACCAGCTTGTTTTTCATACATCTTCTTTAGCTCTTTGATCATATCACAAGGTGTATGAAATTCGTATTGCTTCTGAAGATCGGGAGTCATACTCGAGATCATCATGCAAGCAACCTCATCGTATCTGTTATACTCTGCATTGTAGAACGCTTTCTCTTGATCAGTAGCATTAGCAGCTGGCTCGGTCGGCCAATGATTTTCAAGGACATCGGTCCTCCGTTCAACTCTAAGGACGATCCTTAGTTGACGATACCAGTCATTGAAGTTAGATCCATTCAGCTTTTCTCTTTCAAACATTTGACGAAAAGCATGACCAACATTGTTTTGAGGAGGGTTTGTTGCCATCTACAAAACAGATTAAGTTCAAAAATCAGTATTATTGATAATCTTTTCCTTAATAAATTTAATTACCCAATGTTTAAACATTTTTAAACAATTAAGCTTATTAAGGCTAGGATCCAATTGACATGCCATCATTTCATCAGTTGATCTGCTAGAAATGATGCACTCAAAAGGTTAGTGACGATCAATAATTGTACTCCAAGTACAATTCTTAGATTTTATGGGACCTACAAATAACACTTGTGAATCTTGCACCAAGTAATTTGTAGTCATGTTTCATCCCATCTTTTGCCACGGGCCAAGGGTCTCACCGCCTAGCTTGCTTTAAGTCGTCCAACTAAGAACGCACAAATTATCCACAATTATGTACCAATGAGTGGGAATTTGCCATGCAAATGCCATTTTACCATTGTGTACCAATGAGTAAGATGACATCCACAAGTGTCCTTTTCAAGGTGGATGGCAAAGACTTAAGTTTGGTTTGGGTCAAGACACTTTTGATGTGCGATCAAAAATGTTATGTGTGAAGATTCATGCACATCTTCACCACATAATGTGTTTATAAAATGTAACACCCAAAAATTTCATAACTCGAATTATATACGTGTTAAGTAGCTAAAACGTATATTGATATGGTTTAGGAGTTAATAAATGGGAAAAGGGTAATGATTTGCATTACTATACGTGTTTATATTGTAGTTACGTATGATAGAGGTACTAGATAGCTAAACGTGATGAAACGTATGAAAAATGATGTTTACCTATTAACGGGTAATAAATTGATAAAGGATAAAATTTATATGAATGATACACGTATTGATAGATGAAATGAGATAAATACATGTTTTAAAAGAAGGATAATTGATATACATGATATCAAAATGAAATATGTGTTTAGAAGTTGATATGACAGAAATAAATGATAACCGGAGAAAAATACGTGTACACGATTATATTAAATTAGATATATGTGTAAGTTTATACATATATG
Organism: Deinandra increscens subsp. villosa; assembly: GCA_039602395.1. Taxonomy (NCBI): domain Eukaryota; kingdom Viridiplantae; phylum Streptophyta; class Magnoliopsida; order Asterales; family Asteraceae; genus Deinandra; species Deinandra increscens. The sequence goes on along the minus strand of JBCNJP010000007.1, from coordinate 66,254,301 downwards.
GCTCAAATTCATGTGAAATATTCACTTGATGAATATATATGTAGGAATACATGTTAGAATAGTAAACATGTGAAAAATAAATAAGAACGTATCCTTACGTTGAAATAATGGTTAAAAATAAAGGAATACATAACGTATACGAATATTATATGTATCTATATGTATTTATAGGTATTTATACGAACCCGAGGCTTAGGAGCTATTATAAATGTGTCCTAAGGTAAATTGGAGCATAAAATAATAAGTATGTGAAAGTAGAAGGGCTTAAATGTAAATTGATGAAAAATATATATAAATATATATTTAAATGTACGAAAGTATATAAACTTTATCAAAGGTATCCCGAGCCCTAAAGACATTAGAATTATGTCCCATAATGTTTTGATACATAAAATGATAAAGAAATAAAAGTATGAGGAGTTAAAGTGCAAAATTGTGAAATATATATACATATAAAGAAATATATATATACGTATGTATACGTATATCATCGAGCATGTCCCGATCCTTAGAAACCTTTATAAATATGCCCCGTAATGTTTTAGTACATAAAATAACAGTTTGGTAGGAATCTGGGGGCTAAAATGTAAATAAAAAGCTAATTGACCAAAAATGTCATTATGGTAAACCTGCCAGGCGTATCGCGAAGGACTGGAAGGGACATGGCACGATACGCGAGCTGTGTAAGACCAGAAAGCGACTAGCAGCTCGTATTCTTCGACTTGCAGGCCAAGTTTTGACGAAATTGACCATCCAAACGTGTCGATTTTGAGCCTTAGTCACCTTAGGACGTGTAGGATCCATATTTCGCATCTGCAACTATAAATACAGGCCTCAAATCGACGGATTAACTCGCCAATTCACTAGATTTCTAACCCAAAAACCCTCTATACCACCAGAAACTTCGTCGGTCGAATTCTCTCAAACGGTGAAGGCTTTGGATCCGAATTTCTGCAGTCAAGCTTATGTTGGTATGATTAACAATAACCTATCTCAGTTTCTGCAAATTCAATTTCTAAATATGGTTTTCAAAATTATGTAAAATTAGGGTTCTTGAACTTGTTTTGTCAAAATCGGGTGATCGGGTGGGAATTAGGGTCTGAATTTTTGTAGGTAATCCTAAATTAATGTGTTTTAAGAAAGCCCTAAGTTTATCTCACAATTGGAGATGTTTTGGTAAAGGTTTTGTTAACGGGTCAAAATTAGGGTTTTCATAACGTTACTCTGCCCAAATTGACTAAACGATGTTGAATTAAGCTTTGATCTTTTAAAGGATATTTTAAAAGGTTATAATGGATAATACCCTGAGTTGGTTTGATTTAAAAATGAGTTTTGATAATAAAACGAAAAATTTATGGAATTAGGGTTTCTAAATATGATTATATAATATAAAATAATCCGGAGGGTATGGGGACTTGATTTTTGGTATAATACCATGTTAATATATATATTAAGTATATATGAAGTTAAAATGAATAAATAATGAAGTATCGAAAATACCGAGATAATCGGATATTAGGAGTTCGTGCGGACCGAAAGGGTAGACGCCTGTACACTGGGGTTTCTGGCATAGCGAGGGTGTTGTTGGTCCAGAAACAACAACTAATCATGATATTTTAATCACAAACGAGTGCGGAATCCTCGTTTATGATTGATTCAAGATAGAGAAGAGAAGAAACACGAAGAATACGATGCTTAAACGTAAAAAACTTGAACTTTGCACACAAGATGAACTTGTCGGGTACAAAATAGTAAATCGTAAACTGATCTCTCTCTCTAGTTTATGATTACGATCGTAAACTCAAGGAGGCTCCTCTTTCTAGTCGTAAACCAGCAACCCCCAATGAGGAGGTCTTTAGGGGTTTATATAGGCGTTCCAATGGGTTTACTATTGGGCCTCTTGAGTCATAAACCCAATAGTAAACTCAAGCCCAATCATAAACTAGCCTACATATAATAACCAAACTAGTCTACTAAACTAATGAAACCCTCTAAGCCCAACCCAACATATTTAATATTACAAGCCTCATAATCTAGCCTCTACAATCTTCCCCTAGGCTTGTGATATTAAATGTCTTCAATCTCTGAAATTCTTCTTCTTGACTGGCTGGCATAGATGTTGATGAGGATTCTTTCCGCATAAATCTTCAATGGGTTTCATGACGGGCATTTGGGACTTCCTCTTGATCTGCATCAGCTCGAACTTCTTGAAATGAAAAAGTTAAAGAGATGGAGGATTCTCATTGACTTGCTTCTCTTGAAGGAATTGGTTCTTGCTGAATCTTCGGTAACTGTCTTAAATCTTCATAAATTAGAGGGTTGAAATTTTGAAAGCCCCTAACTTTGAAGAATTTGATTGTTGAACTTGGATCTTCATGATCTCTGACTGCTCTCTGCATCACTTTCTTCAACGAGACTTGAAGTCTTCAGCTTCCCCTAAACATGTGAACATCTTCTTTGAAGCTCTTTTGAGGCTTTTGAAAACTTGTAAATACACCAACAACTTTCCCTGAACAGTTGCTTTTCCAGATGGAAGTCTTGTCCGGCTGGTTCTTTAACTTTGAGCAGCAGCAGCAGCATCTTTCTATCATCAACCTGTCTGACACACATTTGAAAAAATATACTCCACCAGACATTTGATGACTGGTCTTTGGGTTAGAAGGTAATTAACATTGTAAAAACCCAGTTATCACCTGTTGATGATAATAAAGTTCCCATAAACCCAAGACCTCTAAAGACTTCCCCTTAGCTGAATACTTCCCTTCAGCCAAGGACTTACCCTGAGATAATACATATTATCCTCGAGTTCCCTTCGGATACTATGTATTATGGAAGTCTTATCGGATAATACTTATTATCCTCCCTCCTTCCCCTAAAAATTTGTCAAGATCTGACGGAGGAAGTCTTTTCCATTAGATAATAAGTATCATCCTCGAGTTCCCTTTGTATGATACTTATTATCCCATACTCATTCCCCTAAAAATTTGGTAAGATCTGTCGGGGGCATATTGTCATGCATTAAAACCCATGAAAAACACATTTTGACTTCTCAAATCGACCTGGCCAAGACGAAAACACACCAAAAAGAAATTAACGACTCACACACGAAAGATATAAACTAAACAAATACTTACCAAACCAAACATGAGAGTGTTTACAAGGGATCAAACCGTATGAATCTGACTGAGGAACCCTTTTCAACTTCAGTTACTCAACTAGTCCAGGTGATTGCCGGTATGTTTGTCCGCTTTAAACTCAAACCCGTTTAATCCCAACCGAATGCGTCATGTTTAATATAGTACAATATTACCATCATGTTTAATTGTCCCCACACCCAAGCGTACACAGCAAAACCTACCCAACCTCAGAGTTTATTGACGATTCACAAACCCCCAGCTTGAGGAACCATGCAACACCGTTATGACTACCACTTATTTCATTAACCATCAGTTGGTGATCAGGTCGGCCGCTAAGCACGCAAAGAAGACCAACTGAGTGATTATTTTTCATTTCTTTTCTTTTCCATTTTTTTCTTTTTCTTTTCTTTTTCTTTTCTTTTTATTATGTGGTGTAGTCATGATAGCAGATACATGGCGTGTGAGAGAGTGAATACTAGGTAATTACCACTCTCAACCCATTTTTGCTGGGACTCAGTCTTTTAAACCATGCAACCTGGGATGGGAAACTAAACATATATATCTTTTAAGTTCACTGCACTTTCATTGGAGGTCATAAGTTTAGGTCGAGCCTACCGAGCATATCACCGTGGAGCTTGCCTTTCACTTCCGCCTTACGCGTGTCAGCCATCTCTAACCCGGACATTCATTTTACTTCCCCTAAACTTCTCAAAAACAAGACACAAACAATTAAAAATTGAAAAGCACACTATTTTGGAGGGGTCAACTTTTTCTTCATCTTTACATTTCTTCCCCTTGCTTTTTGATGTTTAATGTCGCAATCTTGTGAACATCATTTTTCAGTTTTTTTTTTAAATAAAACACACAAACACACTTAAAAGAACAAAACACAAAATTTTGCAGACATCTGGCCAAGCTAACTTTCAAAGTATTGATTTGAAAATTTTTAGAAAATTGGGTTTCATGACATGCACACTTCATTGCATTTGAAGTCAAACACATAATCAATCAACAGCTTAATTGAAACTTTAATGAAATAGGTTTGACTCAAAAGACCCTTTGTTGCCTCATCATTCAAACAACCAAGTTAAGAACAGTACCTTTCATGCTGATTTTGACCTTTTACCTCTCAATGAGACATACCTTCCATTTATAGATTACTTGACATGACATGAAGATACGTCTCCTAAACTGTGCCTGGAACAATCACTTATCAACAAACAAATTAGTAATTAAAAACGTTAGTGATAATCCTCCATGATCATTCCTGCACATAGTGAGAGATTAGTTAGCCATTGGTACCCAGGCCATTGTTTTTCTGGGTACACCTGAGGAATCAATAAAGGATACTTCTTGTAAGAACATCCCCTTTGAGAAATCAGGAAGTTGTGATGGAGTTGCCTTGATTTTTGGTTTCCAAGTTCCAGGTGATTTAACATTTGTTTTAGTCACTTTTGGAGTTGTGACTTTAGGTATTTCAACCTTCTTCGTTTTAGATTCACTTTTCAAAACAGTTTTTGTTTTAGTCACCTTTTGAGTTGTGACTTTAGGTATTTCAACCTTCTGCATTTTAGAATCATTTTTGAAAACAGTTCTAGTTACCTTGGGTTTTTCAAGATTTGGTTGTTTTGAAACTGGTTTCTTCACCTGTTTTTGAAAATTTTTGTAACTTGGAAAGCTGTTGTTTTGATTTATAGATTTTCTTTCAGCTTTGACAGCGCCCCAATGTTGATCAGAGGGTTTAACCTTAGGAGCAATAGTCTTCCTTGCCTTAGGTGTTTGCACCATCATTGGCTTAGACTTTATAGACTCCTGAGATGAAACCCTTTGATTTTTCAGAAAATAGGGTTCATAGGGGCGATAAAGACAGTTCCTAGCAATATGACCAGCGATGCCACAATTAAAGCAAGTCTGCTTCTTTAGATAGAAGTCAGACGTGTACCCATTTGTCTTTGGTGGCTGATATGGAGCTGGTTTGCCTTGTGTCTGCTTCTTTGCTTTGACTGCAGCTTCAGATTTGACTTTCTGCTGGTTTGTCGAAGCCTGTGTCGAACCTGTCTTTACTGTCTTTGTGCTTCCTTGATTCGTTGACGTTGAAGCACCATTCTTGCAATTACAACAACAACTGCATGATCCAACTGAAGAAATGGGAGACACAGCTACTCCCTTGAGTTTTTCATTCTTCACTCCAGCTGTTGGTTTCATACTCGGATGCTTGATGGTGATCTTTGGCCTCTCAACTTTAGGTTCACTTATCGCTCCATCGGTTATTCCCTTGAACTTGGAGGAGAAGGATGGTAATTCATATCCTACATCTGGTTCTTGGTCAAACATTGATCCCGATGTCATAAAGATCTTCCCCTCAGGCTGTGTTGTCAAGATCACCTTTTCCCGTTTCACTTCATCAACAACCTTGAAGTATGGAGTCTCAATTTTAGGATACTGTTTCAGCTTTATCTCCGACACAGGAGCTTTGGCCTCATTCTTGGTCACATCATTAACTCCACTTTTACTTGTACCAGCATCATCAGACTTGGAGCTATAACATCTGTTATACTCCTGGCACTCAGCATCATCTCTTGATACGTCCTCTATTCTCCCTTCACCATATGTCATGTTTGCCTCATTGTCTATTTCCTCTTGAGTCAATGGTGTAGTTCCAATCAAGACACTATCAATAGGAGGAGCAGCTTCTTTATAATCAGATTTGGTTCGTTCAACTTGATCCTCACTAAGAAGTATTCCTATAATGTCTCTGGGAACTGGTGGAGGAATGATGCTGTTCATTGCCAAAGATTTATCAGTTTTCTCTGACCCAAACCTAGATGTTTCTTTCCTAACTTGACCAGTCACAACAGCATGTGACAATTCCTTTCCAGCATCGAGCATTCTTTTGCTTCTCATTTGATTCATATCTAGTTTCACTTGCAACTCACTGTTCTTATGTGTGAGCTCATCTACCTGCTTCCTAAGCTCAGCTATTTCTAACTTTGCATTGTCATACAGTAGAGTTTTCTCAGTAGCAAGTTTTTGATATTTCACAATGTCTAGGTTCTGAGCTTTTACCTTCTCCTCATTCTCTTGCCATCTACCCTTAAAAGAACTCCTTTCACATTTTATCTCAAACAGTTCTAGCTGATAATTTTTACAGATTTGTCTAAGTCCAGGAATTATACGAGCACAAGTGGGATTGGGGCATATCTCAGTTTTGTCAACTTCATCTGCGAAATCATCTTTGTCCTCAACTATATTCTTTTCTTCAACCACTGAACTCATTTTCTTTCTTTAGATATGCAGCCTTTGAAGATTTTGAAGAATCGGCAAAAACGGCAAAAGTACTATTCAAAGAATAGTGTCAAAAACTTAAAACTGAAAAACGGAGGCCTTCGGAGTGGAATTTGGGGGTCCAAACGAGCTCCCCTGGACGTTAGTTGGGGGTAATTCTGGGGCTTGTTGTCAAGAACGTCGTGTTAAAAATTGAGCTTCTAACTCCAAATGAGTCAAAAGTTACGTTCGTTTCTGTGAAAGTGTGAAATAGTGACTTTTTGCCGTAAACCAACCCTGTTTACGATCGTAATCCCTGTTTACAATCGTAATCACCTGTTTATGATCGTAATCACCTGTTTACGATCGTGATCACCTTCAGTCATAAACACCAGTCATAAACTCAGAATCGGAATCTCAATCATAAACTCAATCATAAACACCGATAGTAAACCTTCAAACCTTCAAATCTTCAAATCTTCAAATCTTCAAATCTTCAAATTTTTTTTTTGGAAAAAAGCTTGAATCCAATACCGTGAGAACCTCGAATCTGTGATTCTTGGCTCTGATACCAATTGTTGGTCCAGAAACAACAACTAATCACGATATTTTAATCACAAACGAGTGCGGAATCCTCGTTTATAATTGATTCAAGATAGAGAAGAGAAGAAACACGAAGAATACGATGATTAAACGTAAAAAACTTGACCTTTGCACACAAGTAAACTTGTCGGGTACAAAACCGTAATCGTAAACCCACTTCTCTCTAGAAATCGTAATCAAGCCCCTTTGAATAGTAAACTCATGGGGTTTTTATAGCCATCCCATGAGTTTACTATTGGGCTCTTAAACCCTAATCATAAACCCAAGCCCATGCCCATATCCAATAGTAAACTAGCCTAAACATAATAACCAAACTACTAAACTAATGAAACCCTCTAAGCCCAGCCCAACATATTTAATATTACAAGCCTCATAATCTAGCCTCTACAGGTGTCGCATAAATCCCAACTGGGAAATGGCAGCCCTCCCTGGGCGATCTCGGAGTGAGTGTCTACTTATAGGAATGCACGTCTTCATAATTATCAAATAAATAAAGGTAATATGCCTCTAGGGGCATTTTGGTCATTTGACCTTTAAAGGAATAAACTTAATAGTAAAATATTATTAAGATAATAAAATAAACATAGGAAGTGTTTATTGTATTAAAACTTGCGTTAACGTCATACAATACGCAATTAGGTTAATTGGAAAGCTTATCGGAAGTATCGCCTGAATAACTACTTAAGAGAATAAGCTGAGTTCTATGAGCCCACTTTTAAATGTTTACATGCAATGATACATATTCAACTGTTTACTTGAAAAGTATTTGAGATGTCTTTACTTGTTTTGTGTTGATACACATACGTGAAAAAGTTATAATACTTATAACTGTTTTAAAGTTATTATTACCTGTTATAACTGTTTTCGGGAAGGTTATAATGAACGGGTAATAAAGAAGTTAAACTTTTAAAGAAAAGTTTAAAAAGAGGAAAATGAGTTTTTGAGGATAAAGGAAATGACCCTTGGGGTTAATTTAAAGAAGTTTTAATCTAAGCACCGATTGTCTGGTAAAAGGGGGGTTGTACAATCCAAGCAGTGGAAATGAAGCCACTGGAGTAACGACGGTTACTCAAGAGGTCGGGAGGCGACGACCAACCGAAAGGGACTAAAGTAGTCCCAGAGATAGACAATGCTTAGTAAAAAGATGTTTTGCTTATAATGTTTCGTATGACTTTATTATACGTTATGATTATTTGCACAGAGGATGGTTCCCGGAGCCCAAGGTATTTTAGAGTATTAAATGATTTTTAATACTGACGAGTTAAACGTTTTAGTATAATCATGTTATGCTAAATGTTTATAAGAAGGGGTCGTTTGGCCCAAATGTTTGAGGTATGTTTTAGAGTATTAAATGATTTTTAATACTGAATGTTTAAATGTTTTGGTATAATCCCGTCAGGTTTTATACCTATTAGATGTTTACAAAAAAAAGGGGTCGTTAGGTCCAAATGTTTGAAGTAACCTTTCGAGGAAAGGTAAAAGTTTTATATACTTAGAACTCACCAGCGTAAGCTGACCTTTAAAAGCATGTATATCAGGTATATGTGATGTTTAAAGTAGCAAGGGAAGGGCTCTAGCAAGGGCAGATTAGATGGGCAAGCTATCAGGAAAGACTCGGTAGTAGACTGGCATAGTTATAGATAAGATATAGTTAATAGATTTTATTGTTATCTTCCTTACTGTTGTACTTGTTATATAAATAAATGAAAAGTTTTTAATTTCCGCTGCTTAGTTATCTCTGTTGTACCATGTGTTCATGAGTAAATCCGACACGTGACCCCTCCTGGAGCCAAGACTAGGAGTGGGCGTCACAAGTTGGAATCAGAGCCTTGGTTTAAGAGATTTAGATACTAGCACGGTATCTAGACTTAAACTAGGACTCTTGGTAAACAAAGTAAGGTACGTTAGGAAATGTAAATGCCACTCGGGATAGTCATGCCATAGGAAAAAGATTGCACGAGGAACATAGGAGGTAGGACTTAGGGTATGCAAGTGCGGAGACTACCCGATTGCAATTAGCTACTGCAAATTTTGTATTTTACCCAAATGAACATATCATAGGTTCTAGCTGTTATGTGGCCTAGTGCGGGGTAGGTTAATTGACAATGAGATTCGTGGTCAATAATTTGTAAAGAATGCCTAGAGAAAGGTAGTTTTAAAGAACCGGTTTTAGAATTACCGGTAAATAATAAAAGGAAAGGTACGAACACTAGGAATAACTGTGATGAGGATAACTAGGTTCTGAGCACATCATAATTATATAATTGTATAGCGCTTGCAATTATCTAATTATCATGAATTCAAAATTTGGAGACTTCACATCACACGAGTTCTGAAGTGTCAAGGTATTTTTCAGAAGATGAATATAAATCATAGTCATGATAGGAATTCATATAGGATATCCGATACGAAATCGGATGTCAGTAAAGGCGAGTACTTTCAGCAAAGAAAATGAAAGCCGTTATGTTGGAAATAGTGGCAGAAGCATTGAAGGTTACGTTATTTTTTATTCCTAATCAATTTCCAGAAGCTTTGACGAGGAGAATGTCCAATAAAGCGACCGCTAGTGAAGCTAGTCCCGAGGAAGCTTCTGGTAGGAATAGAGTCCCGATGAAAGGCAAATGAAAACGGTCCAAGAATGAAAAAGATCTTGAAGACAATAACGACGGATTCCACAAGAAGGCTAAGGGAGCTTCTGAACAAAGAAAGCTGATATGCCAGATGTGCGAGAAACGTAATCATAGGAATTACATGGGGAGAACTCAGGAACCGTTGAAGATGAAAAGAGGTGTAAACAAACCTAAATGTCGTCGTAAGCAAGAAAACTGGAAACATGATAGACGCAGTCGCGATAAAGGAGAAATGAGGATTGCTATGATGAGAATAGTGGAAACAACGTTCCAAGCTACGTTGCTATCTTCAGAAGACCATCACTATAGGTGATAGGCCGGAAGGCTCGAAGCCGAAGCTAGCAGTTGAAGTTAAGAATAGTTCAAAGAAAGATGACGAAGGTTACCTGTAGGTCAGGAAATCTCCCAAACACACGATATTTCTATCACAAACGAGTGCGGAATCCTCGTAGGTGATTGATTCAAGAATAATAGTAGAAGAATAGACTAGATCTATGAAAAAGATAAAGTCTTGAATGAAGAACAACTACTATGAAGCAATGAAGGCTGATCGTAAACTCTCATAAGAACAAGAAATCATGAACAAGTAATCTCCAAAGCTTACTTGATCATAAACATGAGGTGGTATTTATACCACCTCTTACAAGGCCTTGGGCCAATCATAAACTCTAACTAGCCCAATCATAAACCCAAGCCCATGCCCAATCTAATAGTAAACTAGCCTAAACATAATAAAACTAGCCTACTAATCTAATTAAACCCTCTAAGCCCAGCCCAACTTATTTAATATTACAAGCCTTATAATCTAGCCTCTACAATCTTCCCCTAGGCTTGTGATATTAAATGTCTTCGATCTTTGAATTTCTTCTTCTTGAGTGGCTGGCATAGATGCTGATGAAGATTCTTTCCGCAGAAATCTTCAATGGGTTTCTTGACGGGCACTTGGGACTTTCTCTTGATCAGCATCAGCTCGAACTTCTTTAAATGAACAATCAATGAAATGGAGGACTCTCATTGACTTGCTTCTCTTGAAAGAACAGGTTCTAGCTGAATCTTCGGTAATGTGAAGAACTTGATTGTTGAACTTGGATCTTCATGATCTCTGACTACTCTCTGCATCACTTTCTTTTTCAAAGATTGACTTGAAATCTTCAGCTTCCCCTAAACTTGTGAGCATTTTCTTTGAAAAACTTTTGAAGCTTTTGGATACTTGTAAAGATACCAACAACTTCCCCTGAACAGTTTCTTTTCAGATGGAAGTCTTGTCCGGTTGGTTCTTTAACTTGAGCAGCAGCAACATCTTTCTATCATCAACCTGTCTGACACACTTGAAAAAATATACACTACCAGACATGTGATGACTGGTCTTTGGGTTAGGAGGTAATCATCATCTGTTCAGTTGATTTAAATTAACATAATTTTAACCAAAAACCCTAATATAGATTACGGGTTTTCTATCAAACTTCCCCTGAACCCAAAGACCTCTAAAGACTTCCCCTTAGCTGATTACTTCCCCTCAGCTAAGGACTTCCCCTGAGATAATACATATTATCTTCGAGTTCCCTTCAGATACTATGTATTATGGAAGTCTTTTCATTAGATAATAAGTATCATCCTCGAGTTCCCTTCGGATAGTACTTATTATCCTCCCTCCTTCCCCTAAAAATTTGTCAAGATCTGACGGAGGAAGTCTTTTCCATTAGATAATAAGTATCATCCTCGAGTTCCCTTCGGATAATACTTATTATCCCATACTCCTTCCCCTAAAAATTTGTCAAGATCTGTCGGGGGCATATTGTCATGCATTAAAACCCATGAAAACCACATTTTGACTTCTCAAATCAACCTGGCCAAGACGAAAACACACTAAAAAGAACTTAACGACTCACACACGAAAGATAAAAACTAAACAAATACTTACCAAACCAAACATGAGAAAGTTTACAAGGGATCAAACCGTATGAATCTGACTGAGGAACCCTTTTCAGCTTCAGTTACTTGACTAGTCCAGGTGATTGCCGGTATGTTTGTCCGCTTTAAACTCAAACCCGTTTAATCCCAACCGAATGCATAATGCTTAATATAGTACAATATTACCGTCATGTTTAATTGTCCCCACACCCAAGCGTACACAGCAAAACCTACCCAACCTCAGAGTTTATTGAGGATTCACAAACCCCCAACTTGAGGAACCATGCAACACCGCTATGACAACCACTTATTTTCATTAACCATCAGTTGGTGATCAGGTCGGCCGCTAAGCACGCAAAGAAGACCAACTGAGTGATTATTTTTCATTTTCTTTTCTTTTTCATTTTTTTTTATTTCTTTTTCTTTTCTTCTTTCTTTTATTATGTGGTGTAGTCATGACAGCAGAGACATGGCGTGTGAGAGAGTGAATACTAGGTAATTACCACTCTCAACCCATTTTTGTCGGGACTCAGTCTTTTAAACCATGCAACCTGGGATGGGAAACTAAACATATATATCTTTTAAGTTCACTGCACTTTCATTGGTGGTCATACGATTAGGTCGAGCCTACCGAGCATATCACCGTGGAGCTTGCCTTTCACTTCCGCCTTACGCGTGTCAGCCATCTCCAACCCGGTCATTTATTTTACTTCCCCTAAACTTCTCAAAAACAAGACACAAACAATTAAACACAAACAATTAAAAATTGAAAAGCACACTATTTTTGAGGGGTCAACTTTTTCTTCATCTTTACATTTCTCCCCCTTGCTTTTTGATTTTTAATGTCACAATTTTGTGAACATAATTTTTTTTTTTTTTTTTATAAATAAAACACACAAACACACTTAAAAGAACAAAACACAAAATTTTGAAGATATCTGGCCAAGCTAACTTTCAAAGTATTGATTTGAACTTTTTTTTTTTTTTAAATTGGGTTTCATGACATGCACACTTCGTTGCATTTGAAGTCAAACACGCAATCAATCAACAGCTTAATTGAAACTTTAATGAAATAGGTTTGACTCAAAAGACCCTTTGCTGCCTCATCATTCAAACAACCAAGTTAAGAACAGTACCTTTCATGCTGATTTTGACATTTTACCTTTCAAAGAGACATACCTTCCATTGTATAGATTACTTGACATGACATGAAGATACGTCTCCTAAACTGTGCCTGGAACAATCACTTATCAACAAACAAATTAGTAATAAAAATGTTAATGATAATCCTCCTTGATCGTTCCTGCACAGAGTGAGAGATTAGTTAGCTAATAGTACCCAGGCCATTGTTTTTCTGGGTACTCCTGAGGAGTCAGTGAATGATATTTCCTTTAAAAACATTCCTTTTGAAGCATCAGGAAGTTGGGATGGAACTGCCTTGGTTTTAGGTTTCCAAGTTCCAGCTGATTTAACATTTGTTTTAGTCACTTTTGGAGCTGTGACTTTAGGTATTTCAACCTTCTTCGTTTTAGATTCATTTTTTAAAACAGTTTTAGTTACCTTGGGAGGGGTAACTTTGGGTTTTTCAGACTTTGGTTGTTTTGAAAATGGTTTCATCACCTTTTTCTGAAAATTTTGGTAACCTGGAAAGCTGTTGTTTTGATTTGAAGATTTTCTTTCAGCTTTGGCAGCACCCCAATGTTGATCAGAGGGTTTAACCTTAGGAGTAATAGTCTTCATTGCCTTAGGTTTCTGCACCATCATCGGCTTAGACTCAACTGACTCCTGAGATGAAACCCCTTTGACTTTGCGGATAGTAGGGTTCATAGTGGCGATAAAGACAGTTTCTAGCAATATGACCAGCAATGCCACAATTAAAGCAAGTCTGCTTCTTTAGATAGAAGTAAGACGTGTACCCATTTGTCTTTGATGGCATATATGGAGCTGGTTTGCCTTGTGCCTGCTTCTTTGCTTTGTCTGCAACTCCAGATTTGACTTTCTGCTGGTTTGTCGAAGCCTGTGTTGAACCTGTCCTCATCGTCTTTGTGCTCTCTGGATTCTTTGACGTTGAAGCACCATTCTTGCAATTACAACGGCAACTGCATGATCCTACTGAAGACATGGGAGACACAGCTACTCCCTTGAGTTTTTCATTCTTTACTCCAGCTGTTGACTTCATACTCGGATGCTTAATGGTGATCTTTGGCTTCTCAACTTTAGCTTCACTGATCACTCCATCAGTTAGTCCCTTTAACTTGGAGGAGAAGGATGGTAAGTCATACCCAACATCTGGTTCTTGGTCAAACATAGATCCAGATGTCATACAGATCTTCCCCTCAGGCCGTGTCGTCAAGATCACCTTTTCCCTTTTGACTTCGTCAATTACTTTCAAGCATGGGGTTTCAATTTTAGGGTATGGTTTCAACTCTACCCCAACATCATCAGATTTGGAATTATGACATCTGTTATACTCCTGGCACTCAGCATCAGCTCTTGATACGTCCTCTATTCTCCCTTCACCATATGTTATGTTTGCCTCGTTGTCTATTTCCTCTTGAGTCAATGGTGTAGTTCCAACCAAGAGACTATCAATAGGAGGAGCAGCTTCTTTATAATCTGACTTGGTTCGTTCAACTTGATCCTCACTAAGAAGTATTCCTATAATGTCTCTGGGAACTGGTGGAGGAATAATGTTGTTTGCAGCCAAGGCCTTATCAGTCTTTTCTGATCCAAATCCAGGTGTGTGTTTCCCAACTTGACCAGTCACAACAGCATGTGACAATTCTTTTCCAGCATCGAGCATTCGCTGATTTCTTTCCTGATTGCAATCAAACTTGACTTGCAGCTCATCAAATTTTTGTTGCAGTTCATTTAGTTTCTGTGTAAGCTCAGATATCTCAATCCTAGCTCGATCATGTAAGATAGTCTTCTCCGTTGCTAGCTTCCGATATTTCTTAATGTCTAGTTTCTGAGCTTTTACCTTCTCCTCATTCTTTTGCCATCTACCCTTAAACGAACTCCTCTCGCACTTTATCTCAAATAATTCTAATTGATAATTTTTACAAATTTGTCTAAATCCAGGAATTATACGAGCACAAGTAGGATTGGGGCATATCTCAGTATTGTCAATTTCAGCTTCAAAATCATCCTTGTTCTCAACCGAACTCATTTTCTTTCTTTAGATATGCAGCTTCTGAAAATCTTGAACAATCTGCAAAAACGGCAAAAGCGGCAAAAACACTATTCAAAAAATAGTATAAAAAACTTAAAACTGAAAAAACGGAGGCCTTCGGAGTGGAATTTGGGGGCCCAAATGAGCTCCCCTGGACGTTAGTCTGGGGTAATTCTGGGGCTTGTTGTCACGAACGTCGTGTAAAAATTTGAGCTTCTAACTCCAAACGAGTCAAAAGTTACGCCCGTTTCCGTGAAAGTGAGAAAAAGTGACTTTTGCCGCAAAAACCCTGTTTCCGATCGTAAATCCTGTTTACGATCGTAATCCTGTGGATCGTAAACACCTTCAGTCGTAAACACTTAAACCGCCTCAAGGAATCGTAAACCTGATTACGATTGATGATTACGACCACCGGAGTCGTAAACGCCGTTTCCGATAAAACAAAGTCGTACACACCTTTTACGATCAGAAAAAGTCGTAAACTCGATTACGACAATCAAGTACAATCGTAAACTATTTTCTTCGGGTCGTAAACAGTCAATCTTCAACACAAACCCAGAAAACTCAGTCGTAAACACCAAAACACGAAGAACACAGCAGCAGCGACGATCGTAAACACCTGAAACACCCTCGAATCTTCAAAAACTTGGACAAAAACCCAGAAATACACTTGAATCTATATCGTGAGAGCCTCGAATCAAAGATTCTTGGCTCTGATACCAATTGTAGGTCAGGAAATCTCCCAAACACACGATATTTCTATCACAAACGAGTGCGGAATCCTCGTAGGTGATTGATTCAAGAATAATAGTAGAAGAATATACTAGATCTATGAAAAAGATAAAGTCTTGAATGAAGAACAACTACTATGAAGCAATGAAGGCTGATCGTAAACTCTCACAAGAACAAGAAATCGTGAACAAGTAATCTCCAAAGCTTACTTGATCATAAACATGAGGTGGTATTTATACCACCTCTTACAAGGCCTTGGGCCAATCATAAACTCTAACTAGCCCAATCATAAACCCAAGCCCATGCCCAATCTAATAGTAAACTAGCCTAAACATAATAAAACTAGCCTACTAATCTAATTAAACCCTCTAAGCCCAGCCCAACTTATTTAATATTACAAGCCTTATAATCTAGCCTCTACATTACCACAAGATGGATCGAAAATCCACAAGCTTAAGAGTATGAAGGTCCAGAGTAAGCCAAAAAGAAATTACATTCCAGGAGATGTTATTCCTTCAATAAAATGGCAGGAAGAATCCACATGATGATTAAACGAGCTACACGAAGAAGAATTTCAACATAAAGAGAGGAAAAGCATTATCAAGGAATCTCGTAGTCAAGCTACCTTAGACAGCTTAGGGTTACAATTTCCTTAGGACAAATGCAAATACATCAAGATAAATGACCTCCAGATAAATGTTGATACGCGGACGAGCCAGACAATTCGAAACTAGCAGCAATGGCAAACTTAGAGGTCTGAATTCGATATTAGGAATTGTCACACAATGTATTACACCGATGCAAGTAAATGATCAGTATTTGAAAAATGTTCTTCTCAAGATCAATGCCCAACTAAGGGTAATGATAAAGTAAATTTAGACGTTGAATGGATTAACTCGCGAGATGCTACGCGTAACTCATCTGTAACCAGAGGAAGACTCAACTTCATATGCAAGGATTGTGATGGTTTGGTAGTAAAGATTACAACGTGGAAGTACATGGGTCAAGAGGTAAGTCATACTCAACGTATGCCATTGACTCCAAGGAAAAACCAAGAAACTGAAGAACGTACCGGTAACATATTAAATTTCCGAACGAATTATTCAGAAGGTCCAAATGAGCAGCCCGTCAGATCAAGAAATGAAGTTCCAAAAATCAATTCGACGCCAGAGAAAAATGCTAGAAGCAACGCCCGAAGTAACAACGCCAGAAGCAATAAGCATTTGCCAGATATCTCCAATAGAAACAAGAAGATTTCTTTAGACCAAAAATATCGTATTAGGATGCACCAGCAATTTCAAGAAGACGGAAGGAAGCCAAGGATATGCATAGACTGCAAGAAGATAAAGAAGCAATTGGTGAGAAGCAGATATCCTTTGCCAAGGATCAGCAAACCATTCAACCAGGTATAAGGAGCAAGATGGTTCTCCAAGGTCGATCTAAGATCAGCTTAGCATCAGCTAAAGGATTAAAAGTGAGCCTATAAAGAGGATGGCTTTTCGGAAACAAAAAGGATCATTACGAGTTATTAAGTAATGATTGACTTGAATGACGAACGCCCCTACAATTCCAGAAATCCCGTGGCTAAGCCTGCCGATGAATGACGTTCTAAGGTTCTCAAGGACGATGAAGAATGCATGAAGCATTGGAAGGAAGTATTGAGGATCAGAAAGAGAGAAAGGCTATGTTAATACATATGAAGCCGCTAAGACTTTCCAAGAATGTAACACCATTAGGTTGACTAAGAAGATGTCAAGTCCTTTTGGAATCAGTAGCAGGAATGAAATGAAGTAATGAACGGATTAACTTAGGCATCGGTAAAATCATTACCGATTAGGCCTAGTGAAGAGGGAAATTGCAGCAGTAATGTTTACACTCAAGTGATGCAAACAACAAACGAGGTTATACGCAGGAGTAGACGCCTGTACACTGGGGTTTCTGGCATAGCGAGGGTGTCGCATAAATCCCAACTGGGAAATGGCATCCCTCCCTGGGCGATCTCGGAGTGAGTGTCTACTTATAGGAATGCACGTCTTCATAATTATCAAATAATTAAATGTAATATGCCTCCAGGGGTATTTTGGTCATTTGAACTTTAAGGGAATAAACTTAATAGTAAAATATTATTAAGATAATAAAATAAACATAGGAAGTGTTTATTGTATTAAAACTTGCGTTAACGTCATACAATACGCAATTAGGTTAATTGGAAAGCTTATCGGAAGTATCGCCTGAATACTTCCGTTACGAGAATAAGGTGAGTTCTATGAGCCCACTTTTAGATGTTTTAAATGTTTTAATGTTTTCGGGCTGATATACATGCAATGATACATATTCAACTGTTTACTTGAAAAGTATTTGAGATGTCTTTACTTGTTTTGTGTTGATACACATACGTGAAAAAGTTATAATACTTATAACTGTTTTAAAGTTATTATTACCTGTTATATATGTTTTCGGGAAGGTTATAATGAACGGGTAATAAAGAAGTTAAACTTTTAAAGAAAAGTTTAAAAAGAGGAAAATGAGTTTTTGAGGATAAAGGAAATGACCCTTGGGGTTATTTTAAAGAAGTTTTAATCTAAGCACAGATTGTCTGGTAAGAGGGGGGTTGTACAATCCAAGCAGTGGAAATGAAGCCACTGGAGTAACGACGGTTACTCAAGAGGTCGGGAGGCGACGGCCAACCGAAAGGGACTAAAGTAGTCCCAGAGATAGACAATGCTTAGTAAAAAGAGGTTTTGCTTATAATGTTTCATATGACTTTATTATACGTTATGATTATTTGCACAGAGGATGGGTCCCGGAGGCCCAAGGTATTTTAGAGTATTGAATGACTTTTAATACTGACGAGTTAAACGTTTTGGTATAATCCTGTTATGCTAAATGTTTATAAGAAGGGGCCGTTTGGCCCAAATGTTTGAGGTATGTTTTAGAGTATTAAATGATTTTTAATACTGAATGTTTAAATGTTTTGGTATAATCCCATCAGGTTTTATACCTATTAAATGTTTACAAAAAAAGGGGTCGTTAGGTCCAAATGTTTGAAGTAACCTTTCGAGGAAAGGTAAAAGTTTTAAATACTTAGAACTCACCAGCGTAAGCTGACCTTTAAAAGCATGTATGTCAGGTATCGGTGATGTTTAAAGTAGAAAGGGAAGGGCTCTAGCAAGGGAAGATTAGATGAGCAAGCTATCAGGAAGGACTCGGTAGTAGACTGGCATAGTTATAGATAAGATCTAGGTAATAGATTATATTGTTATCTTCCTTACTGGTTGTACTTGTTATATAAATAAATGAAAAGTTTTTAATTTCCGTTGCATAGTTATCTCTGTTGTACCTTGTGTTCATGAGTAAATCCGACACGTGACCCCTCCTGGAGCCAAGACTGGGAGTGGGCGTCACAAGTTGTTGAAAGGTAAAAGTTTTAAATACTTAGAACTCACCAGCGTAAGCTGACCTTTAAAAGCATGTATGTCAGGTATCGGTGATGTTTAAAGTAGCAAGGGAAGGGCTCTAGCAAGGGCAGATTAGATGGGCAAGCTATCAGGAAAGACTCGGTAGTAGACTGGCAGAGTTATAGATAAGATCTAGTTAATAGATTATATTGTTATCTTCCTTACTGTTGTACTTGTTATATAAATAAATGAAAAGTTTTTAATTTCCGCTGCTTAGTTATCTCTGTTGTACCATGTGTTCATGAGTAAATCCGACACGTGACCCCTCCTAGAGCCAAGACTGGGAGTGGGCGTCACATAAAAATTCTTAGTTTGTCTTCCAAATCAAAAGAGCTCGGTAGCTCCATTCGCAACACACAAAGAAGCGTAGGGGTGAGGTTTGCACTTTTGCAATTAAAAACCAACCCACTTTAGGGAAGCATGGCGACCCGACTTATACCTCTCTTAGAGTGTGTTCAAATGGGTGAGCCGGTCTTTCTTTTGAGTTTTAGGACACAAATTTTATTTTTATAAACAAAATCATATTTCAATAGTTCATTAGCAAATTTCGATTTTCATAAAATATATTTGCAATAAAACCTTTTATTATGTCACAATTATCACAAATAATCACATAATCTTAGGGTTTCTAATTATCTAACATAATTTAAATTTTTAATTCTCTTTGATCTAAGTAATAACCATGAACGATTTGCATGAAACTTAATGGTTTTTACTTCTTTTTAACATTTAAAACAAAGGTACAACATGTTGTTTAAACAATTATCAAATAACAAAAACTTGGGTTCTTAATTTTAGATCACAAGAATCAAATTTTTAGACCTAGAATTAGGGTTTTTGATTCGGCTAGAGGTTTTCGATCCATTATATAGATCTCGATCGGAAATAAGGTTTCCGATCGTGATCACAGTTTTCGATTTCGATAGGGTTTCCGATCGGAATCAGGGTTTACGATCGGAAACTAGGGTTTCCGATCGGAAACTAACGGCGGGTCGTAAACAGTTTACGATCAGGATTAGGGTTTACGTTTTTTTATTACCAATTTGCGAAACCGATTTTCCAATTGTAAAAGACGATTTTATGTGGATCGAAAAGCTAGAATCTTGATTAGAAAACTTGTTTCTAATCGAATTTGGTTACCGCCCCTTCCAAGTTTTTATTCCCGGTAATTAATTAAAATCATAGGTGGCTCGTGATACCACTGTTGGGTTATATAACTATTTATCGATTTAAACACGAGTACGCTGCGGATATTATCCTATGAATTAATCTAACTAACCGGATAGATAATGTGTACCTTTTTAGCTCGGCAAGAGAAGATCTTCTAGGATTTGAAGTAAATCCCTCTACGATCGCACACACGACACACCGATGTACATATGCTAGTACTTGATCAGGAACTCCTCTTCTTTATGAAGGCTTGGTCGAACCACAAGAAAATCGAACCCCTTGGGTTCTTTTTCCTTTGCCCAAAATTAGAGAGAGAAAAGAGAGAGGATTAGGGTTTTTACTTTATCAGATATAATGCACCCTTAAACCTTAAACCCATAGGGTCTATTTATAGTGTTTAGGAAACTTGGAAAACAAGATAGGGATTGGAACGTGGAGTCTCACGAATTCGGCCCTAAGGCCCTATCCCAAAACCTTTCCTAATTGTAATCCAATTACAACTCTCTTTAATTAACAACTAACACCCTGTTAACAATTAACTGTTAGTTTTAACGACTCCTCGTTAAATATTCGTGATAAATATTAATTAACTGATTAATTAATACAGATACATTAGTGTCGAGACGTGTGACCCCGTAGGCTTAAATACTTTCCGGACATACGTTTATTTATACGTGATCATATCCCTACACTCACTACAATGAAGCCGTCACAAACCAGGCTAAAAACGTGATGGCCGAGGCACTCCAAGCATACCGACAAACCACCGGAAAAGACTTTAATATTATTCCGGTTTAGGACTTTCTAAAAGGTCACGATGCCTTTGTTTAGAATAATTTGATTTTCAATGTGTGTTTCGACTGTTTTTATGTATTTTTAGTTTTGTAATGTGTGATCAATAATACCGGTATCGTTGTTTATTTTGAATAAGAGTTGAATCAGACTTTGTTGTTTTTATTTTTAGGTTTTTATTTTTTATTTGATTCCCATTTTTATCTTTATAACAATAAGAAACTATTAAAAAAATATTATACGATGCGTATTACAGCATACGCTGCGTATAGGGTTCTGCGTATCTCATATACGCAGCCGACTACACCCATCTCTCTCACAACCATCACAAAAAACCACAGAAACTTGAACATCAATCCATCTTCGATTCCGTCTTCCAATCTTCAAAAACGGTATGTTATCTTTCAATTCAACCATATTGTTAGCAACTAATATGTTTTTCGAATTCGAATTTCTTTGCTTTTGATTTTACCCAGAAGAGTTTAATTTGGGTTTTTTCTCTTTGAGATGTTAACACGGATTCTGTTGGTATTATGAATTATTTGAATAACCATACACAGCCAATGTTCATACACGCTTTGAATGGTTCAAAATCGTCGAATTTTGGGGAAACAAAAGGAACAATACGCTGCATTTTTGCCAATGCGCAGCGTATTGTTCTTATATGCAGCGTATTGTTCTTATATGCAGATCTGGACTAAAAAAAACCAAAAAATTGAAGAACAATACGCAGCGTTTTGTTCAATACGTTGCGTATTGTTCTTCAATTTTTTGTTTTTTTCCAACTGATTGATTTTTAAAGTGTTGTTTGTTTGGTATTTCTTAGCTACAATGGCACGCATTGAAGCTCACGAGTGGCTGCGGTTTGACGATCGTTCGGACGAGTATAAAAAACTACAAAAACTTAAGAGATTGAAGATTGGGTCACCTTTTTATTTAGACGAGGATATTCTGACTCAGTGTGATGGTATGAGTCTTATGTTGGGGAGGGTCCCTGGAGGCGGTTGTTCAACATGGTTAAGCAACATATGTTTTATTTTCTGATTATGGAGTTGCTGTCAACTTTCTTCTATACGTATAGGAAGAATGTCGCAGTCCAGGGTCCATTCAAACGCCACGAACCTGAGCCTAAACAGGTTCGTTTCAGCCTTGGCGGTAACCAGTATGAGTTGACCCTCAGGGAGTTTGCGATAGTGTCGGGATTATACACGGCGGATGAGTTGGCTACTCCGCTATACCTTGAGGCTATTTCTGCCGTTAACCAGAATATACTGGTAGGGTGGTGGGACACAGTTTCGAAGACGACATGGAAACAGAGGGCATCCAACCGTATTGGGACATGTTCTGACTCTTTCTTGAAGTTGTTTCAAAAGTTGATTGCTAACTCAATCACCCCACGTGTTAGAAGTCAGGATGTGGTAGGCATACAAGATATATTTTTCTTGTATTGTCTAGCTAACAACCAGCCATGTGCACTTGCACACTGTCTTGCAGAGCTTTTGAGCAACCAGGCTAGCATCAAGGGGGACAATATTTGTTGTGGAGGGTTCATTACTACCATTGCCCATAATCTTGGTGTTGACATGTCCGATGCTAATCGGGTCGGTGCAGTTACGTTGCCTCGCCTTTTGGATCACAAGGGCTTTGCCAGATCCAAATCGCAATGAAGTTACAGGGAGAGGATGAAAAATATTTTTACCGTGTGCGTCATCCACAACCGGTTGGGCAGGATGTTGGGGCTGCTGGAGCCAGTGGGTTTGGTGCGAGATACGATTATATGGCTGGTGAGGGAGTGGTACACTCCCAGAACGAGTGACGGCATCAGTATCCGGCGCTGACGCTACCTGATGCTTTGGCTGACAGGTTAGACCGCTTTTCTATATATTTTGTATTAATTCTATTCATTTATTTTTAATCTACTAATTAACTTTAAATTATTTAATTTGATTTACAGGTTGGACTGTATTGATCTAGGCGTCCATAATATCAGACAGACACAGTACAATGAGTGCGCCTGGAACCACCATTGGCAGGATTACCAAACCCAGCAGATGAACGAGTATTATGCCCGTCAGGGTTACACGGACTATCCTCCTCCGCCACAGCGACCGGATTTTGACTTCGGGCAAAATGACCCACCATATGACTATGACTTCGGGCAGTACAGGCAGGATGATGCGGGCGAGGACGACGACTGATCTGTTATGTTTTTATTTATTTTGAACATTTGTGGTTGTTCCGATCTGTGATGTGTTTTTATTTTGAACATTTGTGGTTGGTTGAACATCTGATTTGTTTTATTTACCTTAACCATGTTACTGATTGTGTTTTTCAATTTCAAAATAAATTATGTTTGAAATTTTTAATAAAAATAAATTTATATATAATTTTATGTAAATAGAAAATAAATTAAAGAATATTATATTTAAAACAAATTAAATAAATTTTTAATTATGTTTGAATATATAATTTTGAACAGATAATAAGTACCTAAACTAAAGAATAAATATTTAAAAAAATATATAAAATTAATAAATACGCAGTGTATTTGAACATACGCAACGTATTCTCCCACTATATATACACTTGAAGGGTTCATTCCAAACTCCCCACATTCTTTCATCTTCCCTACTTAAATTTTGCACTCCAAAACCCGTAATGGCTTCCACTAACCCACGTTTGTATTCGATTCGTTCACCTAATGATCAAGAGGGTGGGTTACTGGTTGATGCTGTATATGCAGGAAACGCATATTATTTCACCTTAAGGATTCACCATGGAGGTGAATTCACGGATGCACCTGGGAGGAGTTACGTGGGCGGCGTGTGTAATTGCGTTGACTACCTACACGTGAATATGTTTGCGTTTTCTTCTATGTCCTTAATCATACAGGATCTCGGGTATGATACTCGGACCAATATTTGGTTCTACTTTAAGCCCGATGAAGTCGAAATCTTGACAGGGGCTTGCAGATGTTAGCCAACGACTTGGACGCATATTGTCTCAGTTCCTGCAATAGTACAGATAACAGGATAATGCAGGTCTTTGTTGTGAGATGTCCGATAGGTGCGAAGACCGGCAAAGACTACTTACGCAACAGGCATCCTACCATCCCGGCAAAAACCCGCCGCCAAAACGAAATCTGATGAAGGAGTTTATGGAACGGTTTGGTTGAGCGGGTTTTGGTTCTAAATAAACCAGTTTGAATTTTTATATTTATTGAGTTTATGTTTGTATCGTGTAAAACTTTTTTTAAGTAGTGGTAGATGTCCTCGTGTGACCCTCCATAATTTGTATGCTAATAGAAGCGGCATGATTCCAAAAATTTAGTGATTGGCTCCTAACACTATAAAATTACAAATTATTTTAAAGTTACCAAATTATAATAAACAAACCAAACAAACACAAAACTTTAAAAAAAAAACTAACCAGAACCCTATACGCTGCGTATAACATAATACGCAGCGTATAGGTCCATGTCAGTGTCAACATGTGAAGAGAATGACTGGTTATCGGGTATTAGTCAAATACACAGCGTATAGGAAATACGCTACGTATAGGGATGTCTAAATAGACGCTTCGTTAGTTAATAAGCAGTTTTGTATACAAACGTTTTTTAACTTAAACAAGCAACCGAGCTCTCTCTCTCTCTCTCTCTCTCTCTCTCTCTCTCTCTCCGCTTTATATATGTATATATATATATATAGTGAAAAGTTCATTGTAGACACCCCCCATAAGTGTAGACAGGTAGACACCCTATTTCATATGTGAAATTACTCTATTTCGCATGTGAAATTCAAGATTTTTTTTTAGATTATATGTAAATAAATAAATAAAATCTAAGATAAACAATGAGAATTGTGAAAAATTTAATTCATGAATTATGCAGATTACGCACACTCATTCTGATCCTTTCGTTTTTACTCTATTTTTTTCAAAATCAAGCTATGTGCATTATAGATTTCATTACGTAATCATTCATTAATTAAATGTTTCACAATTCTCATTGTTTATCTTAGATTTTATTTATTTACATAAAATCTAAAAAAAGTTTTTTTTTATTGAATTTCACATGTGAAATAGAGCAATTTCACATGTTAAATAGGCTATCTCCCTGTCTACACTTATGGATGTGTCTACAAAGAACCTCACGCTATATATATATAGGGTTAGGTTCAAATGAGAACTTTTTATTTTGAGAACTAAATCATAACCATAAATTTCAGGGGGGGACCACTACAATTCATGGGATGGGGATACATGTAAATAAACGTGTGGCTCAAATTAATTCTTTATAGTTCTCAAATCAAATTGGTTCTCAAATTATCCTCTGCGTATATATATATATATATATATATATATATATATATATATATATATATATATATAGGGGGAGGATCATTTGAGAACCAATTGGTTTTGAGAACTTTTGAGAACCATTCTTAGCCACAAGTTATATATAAGGAAATCCTCCCCCATGAATTTGAATGCTTCCCCCCCTGAAAATTAGTGGCTCAGAATGGTTCTCAAAAGTTCTCAAAAGAAAAAGTTCTCATTTGAACCTAACCCATATATATATATATATATATATATATATATATAGGAAGAGGATCATTTAAGAACCCTTTCTTAGAGCATTAACCAAATAACTAGATCCTATGCTTTTGGTTTTTGATCTAATGGCCTAAATCAAAGATTATGTGTTTATGGCTCAAAATGATACAAGGGTAAAAAAGTAAAAGCTACATATTGATATCTTTGCCCAATTTTCCCAAATTCACAATCCAAGAAACGTATACAGCTCAACCTCACATCCTCCCTAATCCTTCAAGAAATTCCGACAAGTAGAAACATTCAGCCTCCTCCACGTTTCTCCCGCTGCCGCCACTATAAGATTGTCGCCATCGTCAACAACCATCACAAAATCCATCACACATTGTCATCGCTTGTCTAATAGGCTTTCCTGCCGCCGTCGCACAAAAGCAACCGCTATAGGCTTTCCTGTCGCCGCCGGTGTTTCTGATTCACCCCATCATCATCATCGCTTGTCCCGCCGTCAACATCCATCACACATCTTATTTTTGTTTTTCATCGTTTATCCTCCTTCTAAACCTCTGATTTCATCATCCATATACATATCTGAGAAGTCGATGATATTCGATGAGGTTCTTGGTCGATGATTGATGATATTTTGTTATTGGTCGATGATTTGATGATGTTTTGTTCTTGATCGATGATTGATGATGGTTTTTAGACCCCTGACGGGGCTGCTGCAGCAAGGAGCCGCTGGATAGCCTCCGGCGACCATCGCACCACTATTTTGTGTTCTGTTTTTTTTCGAGGAAGAAGGTACCCGGTTTTTTTTTGGTTCCAAAATTCATCGGTTTTTTTGGTTATTAACTATATATATTTTAATTCCGAATGGAATTATGATATGTATTGAAATTATTCTATCTTGGATTCTTTTAATTTTTTTTTACATGGATTTTGTTTGAGAATTCCTAGTGCATGTATATCATCAGTGTTAAAGTGTAATTTGTGTTTTTTTTAGTTGTACATTTGGTGACTCTTAAGTGTTGTTAAGCACTAGCATCAATGTTAATCATAATTTTTAAACAAATGTTACTAGTTAGGGGACTAAGAATTATTTTTATAACACTAGTGCTAGTGACTGTAATATTTCGAGTTAGTTGTACTTATTTACCATAGTTTATGTCTATAACACCAGCATCAGTGTTTATATGTGTAACACTAGTGCTAAATCGTACGTCTTAGAAAACAGTAATAAAAAACGTCGAGACTATAATCGAATTAAAGATAAAAATGCGACAAGTTTAATGGTGCAATTTTTTACAAAAATCTGACTATGTATAAAAAAAGGTATGGACTTTTTTAAATGAATGGGGTTTTTATGTGGGTTTGTTAAATGACAGATTTGACCTTTCCAAAATTCATCGGTTTTTTTGGTTATTAACCATATATATTTTAATTCCGAATGGAATTATGATATGTATTCAAATTATTATATCTTGGATTCTTTTTAAATTTTTTTTTACATGGATTTTGTTTGAGAATTCCTAGTGCAGGTATATCATCAGTGTTAAAGTGTAATTTGTGTTTTTTAGTTGTACATTTGGTGACTCTTAAGTGTTGTTAAGCACTAGAACCTCAGATTGTCTAACTCACCAAATAATTCCTTCTTCAACTTATGCTCATTTCCTTTCTGAATATCAATCTTCGTATTCAACAACTTATTCACCCTTGTCAACTCTTTCTTTTCTTCCAACAATGCTTCATTATCAATCTGATAACTTTTTGCTTAGCAGCAAGCTCATCAGAAGTCTTATTAAGCACATCAAGCTTAATCTTTGATTTCTCAAACAGATCATTGATATCATTTTCAACATCTTTAGCTTCAGCCTTCCATTTTTCAACTTTTTGAACTAAATCAGCATTTTCTTCAGATAGCTTTGCACATTTCTACTCAGATTCCTTGCATTCTTTCGTAGAAACCTCCAATTCTTCTTCTACCAATTGAAGTTCAGTAGTAAGACGACTCATTTATTTCAACAAAGAAGCATTCTCTTTGAATAAACTGTCAACCTTAGCTTCATAATATTCATTCTCAACTTTCATAAGAACTTGTATCTAAATAATAATCATCTTGTGCAGATGTGACAATCAATGTTGATTTATTAAAAACTTTACCCCAATCATAAGTTCCATCACTTTGAACAGTTAAAGCTTTCTTATTTGAATTACAAGATGATGATTGGGTACCATTGATAGTAGCTTGTGCATCAGATTTGTTAGCATGAGATTGCTAACATTCTCTTGCATAATGTCCAAGCTTGGAACATTTGTAACATTTTATCTTAGATTTATCGAATCCCAACTTACCGCCTGCATCAACAGCTTGTCTTCAAGTTTTCTTGTAAAACCTTTGTGCTTTCTGAGTCAACATAGCGAATTGCCAGGTCATATCCATTTCATTCAAATGATCATCATCAATTTTATTAAAATCTTCTTTAGTGAACATAGCATCACTAACATTGTTGATAATCATTCCAAAAGAAGATGAAATTAAAGCAGAGATCAAAGCAGCACAATCATTAGTTTTCTTTATAGAAAATGCATTCAGATTGGTTTTAAACCCGGAATTGTAAAACTGTAACCCCTTGAAGAATCAAAATTTTCAGACATTCCCAAAACATTTCAAATGAAAACTGTACTTGGTGCAGAACTAAAACCAACTGGTTTGGTTTTTGCATTATGCTTGCTACATTCTGACCATGATACGATTCTAGATTTTGCAATTAAGCAGTTCATTTGTCTGAATTCATCATTTCCATTTCCCGTGCATAAAGCTTTCCAGTTAATTCATGAAAAATGATGAGTATTCTTTGTCATGTGTAATCAGCAAAACATAATTTCCCCATTTCTCCGGTAATGCCTCCAGTATCTTTTCTTTCAATTCTTCATCAGTTTTCTCAATTCCAACAACTTTCAATTCACTGTTTAAATGTGAAAACCTTGACACAAGATGAGTGATGTTATCTTAATCATAATTTTGAAAATTGTCAAATTCTTTGTTTAACACTATTCTCCTACTCTTTTTGTATTGATTGTTTCCTTCACACCTTGCAGGCAATGCATCCCATAACTGATTCGTCTTTTTGCAAGTGCTGAATTGATGTAGGAGTTCGGTACGTAAAGCCATGGTAAGATAACGAAAAGCTTTTGGTTCGAGTTCATAACTCTTCCTCTCTTCAGATGAAAAATCTTTTATTTCTTTATACTCACTGATGTGTTGCAAACACATCCGATTTTCCTAAGTCTTTTGTTATGTATTTGAGTCTAATTGAGTCGGTTTTCTTTAGTTTTAGTTTGTTTTAGTTAAGTTGTGTCTTTGAGTCAGTTATTTATGTTTTCACAAGTTTTGTAGGTATTAGATGAATTCCCGAGGCCACGAGAGAAGTTAAGAAGAAAAGAAAGATAAGTGCTGAACAAGCAGTCCCAAGCGTATCGCTTGGGACCTGATGGCTAGTAGGCGATACGCGAGGAAGTGAAGGTCAACGAAAGTCAAAGTCGGCTCCGCCCGACTAAATTGTCGTGTAATAGGCGGTAGGCGTATCGCCTAGACAGGACCCACCTCCAAGCGATACGCTTGGAGGTCTAAAACCCGCAAAAGAAGGTTTCGCGATATAAAATTGGGTTTTAGGTTTTCATTCGAGATTGGACGACTAGCAGACGGAAGGAGAGCGAACAGAGGCGATTTCCAGAGGAGAGAAGAGGCTGGAACAAGCGGAGATCATCGGAGAATCACAATTCAACGACCATCTTTAATCCGGTTCTTCGATTTATCTTTTGTTTTTGCGTTTACTTAATCTAGTATCATGTGTTACTCAAAGATTTCAATTTATTCCTGTGACTTTGCTGTGAACATGGTGGTTGGATAAGTAATTCGCCACCACCTAGACCATTATGACTATTGTTTGATGTTTACGACTTTAATTCGGTTTTAGTTATCTGATTGATGTGTGATAGTCTTTTCAATTCCATTAATTTGCTGTGATGATGCGTTTATATACTTGATCTAGATTGTTAGGTATTGATTGGACCTTGCTTTGCTTGCGGATGTCTTCCGGTTTGGGTAAAGTAGTTAGCTTGTAGGTTATTCTTGCATTTTAACATAATTGCTTAATTGTGGTTATAGGTCTAGTTAATATTTGATGATTTGGATCTTGTGTGTTGCTAGCTAAATAGACTTAAAAGGGTGATAGCTATTGGGTAGTCGGGTTGGTTAATTGCCTAGGATCGAGTTGTCCCAAAAGGAAATTCCCCAGGTCAATTGTCTAGCTTGCTATTCTGAATCATTGCAGTTTGTTAGTGGTAGCTCCGGTTAGCCTAAGGTGCCTTAGATTAGATTCGAGGGTGTTTAGGTTTAGCTGAAGTAGGAAGTACCCAAAAGGTGAACTCTTGCCCGAGCGTAGGATTATCTGTTAGGAAGGACTTAAAAGGTGAACTAACCGCCATCAGGATTTCTTTAACCGAGTTGAGTTGTGAGTGTTGGATAAGAGTCTAGGTCTAGGTGGTACCTCTTTCTCATCTGAAGTTCCCCGGAGTTTCCTGCTTTCGTTTGTTTGCTCGTTGTTTAGTTAAAGTTAGTTAAATCAATCTCAATTCAAAAACCCCAAATTACTCAGTATTTCCAATTTCTAGGTCTAGGTTAAGTCTTGTTATTAGAGTGTCCTAGGTTCGATATTCCGGTCTTGCCTTAGCTTTACTACAATCCGACAGGTTCACTGCCTTAGGGTTCGGTTCGGTTTAGGTTATTTCGGTAAAATTAGGTGTGTCTTAGGTCTAGGTTTAGGTCTATTTTAATTGTATTTTTAGAGTCGTTCCGAGCACATCAAGTTTTTGTAACATCCCCACACTGACTCTTTTTTCGTCCTCGAAAAATACTGCAATGGAATCACAACCAGGAAATTGACTCTAAGCATTTATCATTTACATTTAACAACCTCCATACAACTCCACATTCCATAACGTAATAACACCCTAACTACAATTGCCGATATTTCGATCCGATTAAACCCAACCACCAACCTTTTCTTTCGCCCCCATGTGTTTATGAAATTACCAGATATAAGTTCAGTCGCCTATGGATCCCACTAAAGAAAGGTCAAGTTCAACCTATTACCGAATCATATTCAGTCAAAGCGAAGGGTATTAATGATTTACATTTATATATTTTCTCCAACCCCCCTTAAACCAGATACCAGGATGTCCAAAGAATAACTATTTATTTATTCACAGATTCTTGAGCATTTATTCACTACTTATCATTTTTCTCTCTTTTTTTTTCCTTTTCTCATTTTTTTTTTAGTTGGTCACTTTTACCTAACTTACCAACGGACATCACCAGAGGTATTCTTCCACAAGGTCTTACCCCCGAAATCATACATGAGTATTTTGCCATCGAGATCCGGAACATCATCAGAGGTACTTACCACGTGATACTATCCTTAGTTCGTACATGAGTATTTTGCCCTTCACTCTAATTCATTAACCAGATTATTAACTACTATGCTCATTGAAATTCTAAGGACATAGGAGTATCTAGCCTAAAGCGGTCTCTTTCCTCCTAATCATCAGTTTCAGAATCCCTATCACTCCTAAAATGGGAACCCACTAGCAGACTGATTAGCATATTTATACAACAATAAACACACAGGCAATTTAAGCTACTCCTAGGTCAGCTGGGCCTACCGACACATCATAGTTTAGAAATGCTTTCCATTCTCACCATACTTATCCACTTTTCCCAAATTCTTCATTAATTAACAATTAAGCACAAATTAGACAGTCAATTCCCAGTTCCTATCATTTTCCAATTGGTTGCAGCCAGAATCTCGGACATTTTTGAACAATTTTTCAATTTTTTCAATTTTCAATTTTAAGACTCAATAACACACCAACAGTAAAAGAAAAATAAAAGACTGACTCAATACGAAAGTATCCCATCCCCACACTTGAATCACACATTGCCCTTAATGTGGAATGGAACAAAAACAAACAGAAATAAAATAAATAAAATAAAATAAGTTGAAACGTGTTCACCTGCAACTCCAGAGACTCAGCACATCGACCAACGATCCACCACAAACTCGGTAAACAGAAATAATAAAAATCGAAAAATTAAAATTTTTCTGACTTACCTCCTCCAGGCGTATCGCCTACAACCATGAACTTCCCAGGCGATACGCCTGGAGCTGCACACAACCGGCCCCGCTTCACTTGTAGGTGTATCGCCTACAACCAGCCTACCTCCAGGCGATACGCCTGGAACGACATTTCCAGGGACTTTTCCAATTTTCTGCCTTCAAAATTTTTCTATCATTTTCTCCAAAGCAGGCCTACAGTCGAATAACTCAGCCAAAATTGCAAATTTGACATGCACATCTCACAATGGCCCATTTCTCGAATCTCCAGAATAACCTGCAAACACCAAAAACACAAAATGAAAAGACGCAAAAGGCACAAAAACTAAAAATGCATAAAATTAAAAACACAACTACAATAATATACACCCCGGGCACTTATTAATCAGCACAAAACATAAGAACAACCTCCAAAACCATCCGGAGGCTTGGATTTCACATCTTTACTCCCAAAACTACCGGGTTGCACCCGATTCCTATCAGCACAACCATCAACTAACTCCCTAAACCATAAAGCAACCAACTTTAACAAATGTAACAACTTTTTAACCTTCCAATGCTTAAACCGACCCGGAAGAAATCTAATCTTCTCGAAAAAACTCAACTTTGGGTCATTCTCACTAGAAACCACAACTAACCTCCCCACACTTGGCCTAAGCATAATCCTATCCTCAAATTCACCTATATCTCCAAGTGTGGCCTTCCTACAACCATTCTCAACTATCAAATTCTCTCCAACCACTAATTGCTCACCGGGTTCTACTAACGGGTCAACAATCTCATTTCTATCAATTAAATCATCTAACCCCCCGGGATCCTCCCCACACTTATCCTCAACCACTCGTTCACCCTCTAACCAATTTCCAACGACCAGATCCTCACCGGTGACAAAACTAACACAACTATCCACCAAAGATATGAAAGAACCTAGAAAGTACACGGACTCGTTGTTCTTGTCACTCGACTTACCAACCTTGAACTCAACCGATTCATCATCTACCCTCAAAGTAATCGTACCCGCAAAAACATCAACTACCACCCGAGCAGTCCTAAGGAAAGGCCTTCCTAAAATCAACGGGCAGCTAGCATCATATGCAGTATCAACTACCACAAAGTCTATAGGGAACAAGAATTTGTCAACTTGCACAAGCACATTTTCCACTATCCCTTTGGGTCTAACTACCGACCTATCTGCTAACGAGATCGTCATCCGAGTCGGTTCTAACTCGCCTAATCCTAGGTGCATGAAAACAGAATATGGCATCACATTAATCGAGGCACCTAGATCAGCTAAAGCACATGTAACAGATGAATCACCAAAAGAACACGGAATTGTAAATGTACCAGGATCAGTCAATTTTCCAGGCAATCTATTTTGAACTACAGCAGAACAATTAGCATCAAGAGTGACATCCGAAAAATTTTCAAGCTTCTTCTTATTAGTCAGCATATCTTTCAGAAATTTAGCATACTTAGGCATTTGTTTAATAACATCAGTAAAAGGCAAAGTGACCCTAAGTTGCTTAAGAAGCTCTAAGAACTGATTATATTCACGTGCATTCTTCTGTTGAACCAGACGTTCAGGATAAGGCACTTTCTTCAAATCATCGGCTGTGATTGGTTGAGGCGCAAATCTCACTCTCTTCTTCTCTTTAACAGCCTCCCACTTCAGTGGCTTCTCTCTCACTAACTCGGCCTCGACGTTTGGTGCGGTACTTGCTGGCGTAACGCTCTCGTGCACCCTCCCGTCCGGCGTCTCCAACTCAATCTCCTCATCGACCGGCTCCTCATCAACTACCGCAGGCGATGGACTCTGGACAACTCTCCCGCTCCTAGTAGTGATGGCATTCACATTGGCATTGGGGTTCTTATAAGTACTACCTAAAAACTGACCCCCACGGGAATTGAGCTCCTTCAGCTGCTTTGCTATGTCACCGACCGACCTCTGCAAATCCAGGAACGAAGCTTGTTGATTCCTCAGTAACGTATCATGCTCCGCCAGCTTCTTCTGTGTGGCCTCATCTCTCGCGTTCATCTGCTGCAAAATCTGCATTTGGTTCATGACCAGCTCTGTAAGCTCCTTCATGGTTTGGTTCATGACCAGCACACGCCTCAGATGAATTGTTTTATAGACATGAACTCATTTAGTTAATTTGTTTTATGAATTGAATAACCAAGTATCAATCTGTTATATGAATTGAAGTTTGTTTAGATAATCTTGGAGATGGAGTATGTTTTGTGTCTATGATGTGTCAATTTGTGAAACAACCAACAAAAGATCAAATAATAACTAAAGAACAATTCACGGCTGCCTGCAGATGAATAAAAATATATATCTTATAAATTTTAGCACATGCCTACACACCTTTTGCAAATTTTAACACTGTTTTACAAGCTTTGCAATTTCATCATCTATACATGCGATTAGCAGTAAATGGTTTCTGACTTAAGCTGCTTTTGATACTGTTTTGCAGACTTTGTGATAAGCTTCTACCGTTTTGTTAATTTCGAATCAACTCTTCTTGGTCATTCAAGGTTTATTCAAGTTAGCTTATACAGGTTAGTTTACACAACTTATGTAACCCAGACTTATATGCTTCCTAATCTGTGTTTGTAAATCAAGGCTCGATATGTGGTTACAATTAAGGTGGTTCTCAACTTTGACAAGTTTCCATATGGTTCCGCAGGCTTTATGCACCCATACTAAAATCTAATTTTTAATTTGGCAACTTCCTTTCTGTGTAAAACTGAAATAAAGTTATCGTATTTAGAAGTGGTCATACTTAGAACCATCTACACAAACATAATCTCCAAATAGTTAAAATAGTCATTGGTCAGGTTTATCATTTAAGATCACCAAGTTTATCATTTAATCCAAATAGTTATTATATATTAAAATTTTTGAAACATCAATTCATTAAGAAACAACTAGCAAGATGGGAACAAAAATACCAAAACAGAAAAACCAACTGATGGGAACAAAGCAAAATAGACAACTATATGCCCAGAAAATTTGACCCGAGTGATTGCATATAGGGTTGTAAATTTGCAACCATTTATACGAGTTACGAAACCAGTCCATCGGTTTTTGTAGTACTCTTTTTGGGTTTTAGTCATTGATGTTTCTACAATCCTATTGGATGTAAATATAGTTGAATTTTGGACCTCTTTTGAGTCATGGATATATAGATGACCGGTGATGGTGGTTGGATTGGATAGTTTGATATTTTCGCAGAATATGTTGTCGTAGTTCATAGAAGTATGTTATTGATCATTCTTCAAAGTTTTGAACTTTTTTCATGGTTTCTTGATTTTTTGTCAAAGGTTTAAACTTTTTTCTTGGAAACTTGATTTTCCTTGATTGGTTTATTAGGCATACATGGAGTAGATATGAAGCACATTTGTGGGATAAATGTTGCAACAAAGAACGCCAATGCAGGGAAGGTAAGACAAGGTTTGAAATTTGAAATTAAAATAACATTATTAAAAATGTCGACTTTTTACTTTTTTGTCATCTTTGACTAATAATTCTTGCATAATTTTTATGTTTTTTTTGTCTGTCAGATTTACAACTTTGCTTCAGGGAGATCTGGGTAAGCCTCCGCTCATGTTTTTGTTCTAATTTTTGCTCCAGATATTCATATTATTGACATGTAGGTGGTTATCATACGAAAACAAAAACTACTAGAGCTGACGTTTTTACTATTATTAAAATCTAACAAAGTCTAAAAGGACTTTGATCCATCAAAAAGTGCGTATATATGCTCATCTAAAGGGCTTGGTTCTTATTTATTATTTTTTCTAAAAACCATTAACACCGCTGATGGCAAGTTACTGGAGAACTAATTTATTATTTTTCTAAATCACATCCTTTGAGCATAATTGGTGTACAAGGACTGCATATTCCTATATTTCGCTTTGATTGTGATATGCAATGAAGTTGGTTTTTAGCTTATTGTAGTGTTTTATGCCAAAGGGATAGCTTTTGAACTCTTGAGTAACCATTTCTTGTATTGTATCCTTTCTATATGAAGTAAATGACTGACCCAACATCATGGTGATCCACTGCAAATTATGCAGACCAAACTGGACGCAGTTGGTGAACAAGTGGGACCCGACAGTGGTTACCGTTGCAAATTATGCAGACCGTACTAGAGTGGATGCGGTTGGTGAACAAGTGGGATCCTAAAGTGGTGATGTGACGTCACGAATAGAGGCTGTTAAAGTTCCATCTGTCTATGAGAAAACCGAAAGCATGCACTGCTAATTGGACAACTCCGAGTGGTAGTCTAAGTTATGAACGCATATTACTGAGGGGAACATATGGTTAATAAACTTAAATAAGAATATTTCATCTTCTAGATTTGATTATTCAGGAGTTACTAGACAACCTTCAATTTTTTTTGGTGATCATCTTAAACTTGAATGATTTTTAATTGACCATTATTAAGACTGGCAGACGGGAGAACTAAAGGTCCAAAAAGTACGAACTTTCTTTGAATCAAAATGGATTCTTGACAAAAATGGATTGAAACAGTCGTTTTATAAAACCCAAAACAACCACCTTTATTCTCAGACATTCTTTTACTATAAGAAGACTTGCTTTTAAATCTATTAAAATAAAGCGAGGGTGAACTATATTGTTTACTTGAAATACACTATTTCAATGGTTAATATTTAGGCCATCTATAGTCGTGTGCAAGTTTATAGCTGAAAAACGTGCAACGCGGGTTGCCCTTAATAAGTCGTGTGGAAGTTTAAAGCTGAGAAACGTGCAACACAGGTTGCCCTTAATAGAGAAGACATTTATCTATCTTTTTGTTGGATAGAAAGCTTATTTAAATTAACTTGATAGTAAAGAAAATATATATATTTTTAATGTATATGTAAAAATTTATTAACTAAGTAAATTTTATAACGTTGATCGCAATTATTCTTCATTTTCAATATTTCTATGTTCAAATATTTATTTTAAAATTACTATATTTAATCAAGTACCCAATTTTATTCGTGTGTTCATTATTATTTAATTGAGATTTACAAAACTCATGACATAGATAGACTATAACGATACAATGACTGAGAAACTAATAGACACTTAATATCTATATCACGAGAGGATTGATAATCTAAGAAAAAAACAAGTACAACGTTGTTGATTGTCGCCCCCGCCGCATCGCGCAAAAGCTATAACAAAGTCATTCGATATGGTATCGATTGATTGTTAGTATCAATATATGATATATTTAGCACTTAGCACACTTTAAAGTACCCTTGGATCTAAGGTTTACGACCGATATACGATGTTCCAAACGTTATAATTTAGAAAGCCTTGTCACTTCATTTTGTTATCATGTTCGGTTCAAGGCTTATTTGAGGCAAAAGTTGTTATTATCGTTGCAGTCGAACGACATGTACCGCCATTATAAATTGTTACTAAGCCCTATCGCGCTAACATAAATGAATACCGCGTTGTATATTATCGTCACCGTCGAAAGCGCAACAGAAGACAAATAACGCGCTTTAAACCGCCGTCGCCGCAACGCGAAACCCAAAAGGTAAACAAGACAACTCTTAAACCCAAAAGGTAAATGTGAACGAGAAACGTATCAATGATTCGACCCGAATTATAGCTATTTTGTTCTTTATGACTAAATATCCAAGTCTTTGGGGGTTCTTTATAATTGATTTCTTTGTTGAATGATCTTGCTATTTCTTTTATCTTTATATGTTTATTTTTTCTTTTAAGGGAGTTGAAGTTTATCGCACTTTTTGGTGGATTGATAAACTAACATAAGACAAGTACCGTATTTTATTTGATTGTCGTCGTCGTCGCATCGCGCGAGTTTCCCATGTCATGAGTCTTGTAAATTTTCGCCGTCGAACGCGTAAACATAAGACGAATAACACGCTATACACTGTCGCCGCCGTAACGCGCGGGCACACGGCTAGTGTATATATATATATATAGGGTTAGGTTCAAATGAGAACTTTTTATTTTGAGAACTTTTGAGAACTAAATCTCAACCACAAATTTCAGGGGGGGGGGGGGGGACCACTACAATTCATGGGAGGGGGGATACATGTAATAAACATGTGGCTCAAATTAGATCTTTTTAGTTCTCAAATCAAATTGGTTCTCAAATGATCCTCTTCCTATATATATATATATATATATATATATATAGGAAGAGGATCATTTGAGAACTAATTGGGTTTGAGAACTAAAAAGAACTAATCTTAGCCACTAGTTTATATATATGGAAAACCCCCCATGAATTTGAATGCTCCCCCCTTGAAAATTAGTGGCCCAAATTGGTTCTCAAAAGTTCTCAAAAGAAAAAGTTCTCATTTGAACCTAACCCTATATATATATATATATATATATATATATATATATAGGGAGAGGATCATTTGAGAACCAATTGGTTTTGAGAACTTTTGAGAACCATTTTTAGCCACAAGTTATATATAAGGAAATCCCCCCCTATAAGGACCAAGATTTGTGGCTTGTGTATTAAATCATCACTTGGCGGAGTATTCTGAAGGCCTATGTGTTAGATTAGGTGAAAATAAGCTGGGTTATGGGTATATTGGGTCATTGGGCCAATTTAGATGTGGTTGGACTCAATTAAACAATGTTTAGATGGAGTTTAGTGGGCCTATATGGTCAAAAACGGGAATTAGTGGGTAATTAGGGTTACCAAAGATAGATTAGCTTGTTTCCCAAGCTAATCTTCCCCTATATAAGGATAGCTAATCTAGGGGTTTAGGGTTGCTGATTTTGGGTGTTCTTGTACTTGGTGTTTCACGAAATTCTCCTTGAGAATTTCGTTTAAGGTGTTGCGATCCAAGGTTGTCTATTCAAGTGATTCTCAATCGGTTTGTGTTTATTATTGTTTTTCATTGCTTATTTACTTTATTAATCGATTGTTCTTGAATCACCAATCAAACCGGATTCCGCACGGTCTTGATTGGATTAGATATCGCGTGAGGACCGTTTTCGGGACTTACAATTGGTATCAGAGCCAAGAAACGCAAGTTTCGAGGCTCTCGCGATATCCGATTCAAGTTTTTGTCAACTAACCGTTTGAGTTTTGTGGTGTTTTTCGCAGTAGCAAGGTTCGGAAAATTGTTTTTTGCAGGTTTCGAAAAAATCAGAAGTGGTCGTGACCAATTGCTCGAGATTTGGTGACTTTTCGACCCAGCCTGTGACTTTTCGATCAGCCAGGCTGATCGAAAACCCTTTACTGTCGCGCCATTTCAATCGGAAAGTCCCCTTGTGACTTTTCGATCAGCCATCTGTCGATCGAAAAGTCCCTCTTGTGACTTTTCGATCAGCCCATTTCGATCGGAAAGTCCCCTTGTGACTTTTCGATCAGCCCATTTCGATCGAAAAGTCCCCCTGTGACTTTTCGATCAGAGCATTTCGATCGGAAAGTCCCCCTGTGACTTTTCGATCAGCTTCTCGATTCGATCGGAAAGTCCCCTCTGAGACTTTTCTATCCACTCCTACTTTTCGATCGAGAAGTGTACTTTTCGACCAAGAACCTGTCCGATCGAAAAGTACTTTTCGACTAGATTCTTCCAACCGAAAACCCCTTTTCGACCCATCCTCTCTTTGATCGAAAACCCATTGTCCGACCGAAAACCCTTTTCGACCTACTTTTCGATCAAGCCACTTTCAACCGAAAACCCACTTTCCGATCAAAAACCCACTTTTCAATAATCCAGAAGTTCAATCAAAGACATTCATGGCATCCTTTCTTCCAGGTAATTCTGTATCTGCCAGCAGCTCTGAGGTATGTCTTAATCCTAAATGTCAATCTATTTTCAACGAATCTAAAGAATGGCAAACTACGTTTTTCAATGAAACATTAAATCGTGAATTTATTGATAAAGAATTGAGGGAATACAAAGGTAGAAGTAAAAACTTAAGTGAGAAACTCGAAGCTGCTAAAATTGACATAAAAAATCTTCAAAGGGACTTGAGTAACAAAAACACATATCTGAGAGTTGCTAATGAAGAAATTGCCACATTGAAAACTGAACTTGAACAACTTAAAGGGCAATTAGAAACATCGCAAACCAAAGTTGAGCGAAACGGTAAGATTGTGTCAGAAATGATGAAGGCTAGCTCACTTTTCTACAACACAGACGCTCGTATGCGTCATCTAAAAGCCAACTCTGGTTTGGGTCTCGGTACTGAAATAAAAGATGAAAAGTCCACTCATACAGTACCGATGCCCCTGATGCATGAAATGATCTCAGATTATGAGTGTTCTAAGACCAACTTGGATGCTAAAGCTGAGATTGAAAAGAAATTGGCAGCTTGTCCCATTAAAATTTCTGCTCCTGTTTCCAACCAGACTAACCCTTTTACTTCTTGTGCAGATAAAGGTAAACATGAAGCAGGTGTAGTAAATTGCAAGGAGTCCACTAAAAGTCCCTTGAAGTCTGAAGTTGAATTTTCTGTTAAAAATTCTGATTTTGAGAAACCTGAAACTTGTGTCATGTCTGAGTCAAAAACTTCTGAGTCTTCTGAGTCTTCTGAGTCTAATGGTTGTGTTAAACTTTCTGATTGTGGTGTGTTTAACGTTGGTAAATGTGATTTGAAACCTGTGAAACCCCTAAGAACTGTTAGAATCTTAAGAAGGGGTAAGGGACCACAGAATGATGTTCCCAAATCCACAGGTGATGTGAAAAAATCTGAGGGGAGTGTGAACTGTCCCACTCCAAATGTGCAGAAAGTACGGGACACAAAACCTCGAGAATTTGTCCCGTACCCAGAAGTTAATTCTGCATATGACCAATTCCAACCGATACAACGGGAGTATATTCTGACCACAAAGCCCCATGGTAAAGCCCTTTGGATCCATAAAAACGCTTCAAAGCCAACTTGGATATCCACTGGGCGGAACCAACAACAGGCTCCCGTGTATCCAAAGAAACAGTCCTGCCATGTGTGTGGTCAACCAGGACACATGGCAAGAAACTGCCTGCACCGCCCGTATGAGCCTTACTATCCAAAGAAGGTCCAACAAAAGACTGTCCCATTGGGCCAAACACATGTTGGCCCAAAACCCAAGTTTGGCCCTTCAAATTCCAAGGTGCAAAAGTCCACATCACCACCCTCACAGGCAAAGATACATGCTAGAGCAGCAGCAAAGACTGTACCTTCAAACCAAAAGGTGCAGCAGGGCAAACCACAGCCAAATGTCCCCAAATGGAGCCCAAAGCCCAAGTCACCTAAACATGAACCATCAATTGTGAAAACAGCTTGGAGACCAAAATCTGCTGAATCCCCAAAAACAGTTTTAAAATCTGTTTTCAAAACTGTTTCAAAATTACCCATCCATCCAAATCCAGTTGGTTCAGCTAAATCAAATGGTTGGAGGAAGGATGACAGGTGGAATGTTTCAAAAGTTGTGAACTTGTCTTTCAAGCCTACTGGAGTGTACAAGAAACACTCCAAACAATTTCAAGAAGTAAGAGTTCAAAATTCTAATAAGAATCCACCGAGAAAACCACAGGTTTTTGGGAAAGAAAATCACAAACCCAGAGATGTCAACAAAAAGGACATTCTCAGTCCAACCAAGGCAGCCACACCCCCAATCCCTGATGTTACCAAGGGAATGTTTTTAAAAGAAATTTCTTTCACTGACTCTTCAGGTATACCCAGAACCACAATGGCCTGGGTACTTATGGCTAACTGATCTCTCACCTTGTGCAGGAACAGTCAAGGAGGACTTTCATTAACCTTGTTTGTTTGTGATAGTGATTGTTCCAGGCACAGGATAGGAGGCATCTCTCTACCACATGACATGAAGATTTCAATGGAGGGTATGTTTCCTTGTGAGAGGTAAATCTGAGAAAATCAGCAGTAAAGGTAACACTGTCTGAATTGTTTGTTTCTTGGCTGATTTGATGTGAAGTATGGTTGTGCATGAAACAAAACCCATTTCTGAAAAGTTTCAAAAGATAAACTTTGAAGGTTAGCTTGGCCAGTTTTTAGTACATATTTAGTATTGTGTCAGTGAGTGTTAAAAAAAAAAATTAAAAAAAAATGTGTGTTGTTATTAAAAATCAAAAAGCAAGGGGAAGAATAGAAACGATGAAACTGTTGACCCCTCAAAATTAAATTGTGCTTTTTAATTTTTTAATCTTTTGTTTCCTTTAGAAGGTGGGAAGTGAAATATTTCCGTTCTCAGAATGACTGACACGCGTAAGGCAAAAGTGAAAGACATGATCCAAGGTGATGTGCTCGGTAGGCTCAGTTCCAAAAACAAAGGTATGGGTCACAACACTTAAAGATAAAGTATGTCATTTGACGGGAAACACACACTTAGGTTAAGTGCTTGTTCTATTTGACTGCGAAATTGTTCCCGATACACACGCCGGACTCCAAAGTGTTGAATCGAAAATCTCAAAAAGTCGGCGTCCCCTCTGTTTTGTGTGAGCAAAGATCTGGGGATGTCAAAGCCGTCAGTCAAGTCTTGCCTCTGCTTTGCGTGAGCAATGACCTGGTGTAGAATGGTTGATGTGTTAATCAGACTTTCCTTTGTTTTGCGTGAGCAAAGACCTGGTTAGTCTGGATTAACGTGCTTGCAGATCACTGTATATAATTTACACCCCAAAAGATGCCAATGTGCACAACAAAAGAGACCCTCTAGCGTCCAAAACCCTTTAGCCCTGACTTTGTGACTAGGCTTATGTGTTTGATGAAAGGTTACCACCTGACTGATAAACGCCTCTGAGTTGAAATCATACAAGTCTTTGTATATTATCCCTATCTCTTTTATGATCTGTTCTTTCTCTTCTCAACCAAGTCTCGAGAAAAGATTCAAAACTCTGGATATGGGAATGTGAAAATATGTGGTAGGGAATGATCAAGCTTGATAGACTGCACATATTAATTACCTAGGATTTGTGTGTGACTGTCGGATGTTCATAATTAATGCACCTAAAAGATAAATAAGTGACAAACAGCCGGGAAAATGAGGAACATGGGTTTAAGAAGGACCAATATACTGGCAATCGCCTGGACGTGTTCGAGTAACAGATGCTGAAAAGGGTTCCTCAGTTCAGACAAAGACGGTTTGATCCCAAAATAAAACCTTCTCGTTTAGTAATTTGGTATGTTTGTTTTTATTTTTATTTTTTTTCTTTTGGGTTATCTTAAGTTTGTTTTTATTGTTTATGTTTCAACCATGGCCAGGTTAATTTAAAGGTTTTAATAAGTTTTTATGGGTTTGTGCAAGAAGGTATCACCCCTCCAGAATCTCAGGGGGAGATAATGTGAAGAGTCCTCAGGTTCAGGGGAAGTTTTTGGTAAAATAATTCTAACCCGATAACCAGTCATCATATGCTGGTTAGTGTTTGTGTTTGTTCCATGTTGTGCATGACAGGTTAAATGAAATGTCATGGAAAAGAAAAGTCAATGAGTGCTGTTACTGTTCGTGTTGAAGAACCAGCCGGAAAAGGACTTACCCTATGCTCAGGGGAAGTTTGTTGGTTGTTCAAGTAAAGCTTCCAAAGACTCAAAAGATACCATTCGCAAGTTTAGGGGAAGCTGAATGAACAAAAGATGCAGAGCAGTCACAACAAGAAGTTCAAGAATGCCAAGATAGAGCAAGTTAATGGCAAGTCAAGACAATTACTGATGATTCAGCAAGGACTTAACAGTTCTCAAGAAAGAGCAAGTATTTAAGAATCCTCCTCTCATTACTTGTTTGTCATTTGAAGTCCAAGCTGATGCTGATTGAGAGAAAACTCCCAGAACTCGACCGTTGCTGCCCAATGAAGATCGTTCAAGAAAAGAATCTTC
Source organism: Deinandra increscens subsp. villosa (assembly GCA_039602395.1). Lineage (NCBI taxonomy): Eukaryota > Viridiplantae > Streptophyta > Magnoliopsida > Asterales > Asteraceae > Deinandra > Deinandra increscens. The sequence continues at coordinate 66,210,881 of JBCNJP010000007.1, read as the reverse complement.
ACCAACCCATGTTCAAGCCAAGGAGAAGACTGAAGTCTGAAGATTGAAAGTAGAAGATATTTAATAGCACAAGCCAAGGGGAAGATTGTAAGGACCAAGATTTGTGGCTTGTGTATTAAATCATCACTTGGCGGAGTATTCTGAAGGCCTATGTGTTAGATTAGGTGAAAATAAGCTGGGTTATGGGTATATTGGGTCATTGGGCCAATTTAGATGTGGTTGGACTCAATTAAACAATGTTTAGATGGAGTTTAGTGGGCCTATATGGTCAAAAACGGGAATTAGTGGGTAATTAGGGTTACCAAAGATAGATTAGCTTGTTTCCCAAGCTAATCTTCCCCTATATAAGGATAGCTAATCTAGGGGTTTAGGGTTGCTGATTTTGGGTGTTCTTGTACTTGGTGTTTCACGAAATTCTCCTTGAGAATTTCGTTTAAGGTGTTGCAATCCAAGGTTGTCTAATTCAAGTGATTCTCAATCGGTTTGTGTTTATTATTGTTTTTCATTGCTTATTTACTTTATTAATCGATTGTTCTTGAATCACCAATCAAACCGGATTCCGCACGGTCTTGATTGGATTAGATATCGCGTGAGGACCGTTTTCGGGACTTACACCCCCATGAATTTGAATGCTTCCCCCCTGAAAATTAGTGGCTCAGAATGGTTCTCAAAAGTTCTCAAAAAAAAAAGTTCTCATTTGAACCTAACCCTATATATATATATATATATATATATATTTGTTCGGTTTTATTTGTCCTGTTTTGTTACTCCAGGTAAATAATGTAAAAACAAAGCCGAAGGTACAGTATGTAGCATCAAACAACCTGAAGAGCACAACGATCATAAAACTTACAAGGAGCCAGACTAACTCGACCAAGATATTATACTTATCATAGAAATTAAAGTTTGATTAGTGTATATGTATGTATAATTGATTATAACATGATTTTAAGGTTTCTCATAGACGTATATATGCAGTTTAATTAATTAATTGTATGCAGTTTAATTAATTATAATTAAGAAAAATATAATTGTAAGAACTTTATAGGGTTGGTGGCAACTCAAACATAGCATCCTTTGGTTTTTGTGTTCATGTGTATATCTTTCACTTATGCTTGTATCTTGTACTTGAACAATTATCCTAATGTTTACCTTAATCATTCAAGTGTTTGATGTTTTGTATATCATGACTAAATGTCTTAGCTTGTGTTGATTATGGATATTGGAGATATTGCCTTTAGTACATTTCAATTGCAATGTGATTGTCAGTATCCAAGATTTAGGTCATTTCATGATAAGTTACTTGGTAAAATGCTAATAATTGATTGTGTCTTTGTAATAACAATCCTTGATGATTCAATAATGATAATTGACGTTTCCGGAGCGTACTTAGTGATTTCTGGACTTCCTTGGCGACCTCACCAAGATTCTTGGCGACCTCACCAAGAATCTTGGCGATTTGGCTGTTGTACTTGGCGACCTGGACATGCTAACTTGGCGACCTCGCCAACCCTTGGCGACCTCACCAAGGTTGGCGACCTCACCAAGCCTTGGCGAGGTCACCAACAAGCCTTGGCGACTTCATTTTAGTCTTGGCGACTTCGGTGTTATTCTTGGCGATCTCGTCTGTCTGATGTCATAAATTGCACTAACTTCAATAACATTCTCTTGATTTCAGCACAATCACGACCTGTGCTCTCTCTAGTATAAATAGCCACTCTAGAATAACCCTAATAAGACTCTTGGACGGCTGTTTGAAGATAGAGAGCACTTGTGTGTGAAAACCCTCAAGTTCTTGAGTTTCAGAGGCGAAATCTAAGGATTTCAACAAGCAAACACTATGATTTGATCATGGATTCATGATTTCCGCACTTGAATCTGTGTATTGGATGAGTAAAGGCTCAAATTTGGTCCTGACAAATGGTATCAGAGCGGGTACCGATCAGATTCATCTCACCGTGAATCTGGTCACTCGAATCTGTGATTTTGAGCTTGAATGAGGTGCTGATTGGAAAAACCCACTTTGGAGACTTTTTCTACTTTTTCTTATTTTTTGGAGCTGATTGATGATTTCTGGATGAATCTGATGATAGATTCTTGTTATTGGGTTCATTTAGATATGATTTCATGCTCCATATGTTCAAATCTGTGAAGAAATACGAGATCTGAGCAAGAAAAACGAAGCTGTTAGAGTTTTCCCGTTTTTGGGGTTTTGAAGATTTTTTTGAGCTTTGATTCTGAGTTTTTGGTGCTAAAATCAGTGTTTTTGGATGAAATAAAGTATGAATCTTGAAGGAAAACGCATTCCGGATCCAATGGAAGCATCGGTTTCGCCTGATTCGCAACAGATTTGACAGATCTGGTGAAACACGCAGTAGTGTGTGTTTCACGGTGTTCTTGGTGTTCTTCATTTTTTATGAAGATTGCCTTGGCGATCTCACTGCTGTTGAAGGTGTTCTTGGCGACCTGAGGTGTCCTTGAAGATTGTACTTGGCGATCTCGGGTGTGTTTGAACTTTTTCTTGGCGATTTCGAGTTTAATTCTTGGCGACTTCGAGATTGTTCTTGGCGATTTCGTTTTTGCCTTGGCGATCTGGATAGTAACCTTGGTGATCTCGGGTTTGGCGACCTCAAATAAAGCTTGGCGACCTCGTATCTTGGCGATCTCGATCTAAACTCTACAACTGGGTCTTCGTTCAAATAAGATTTCAGAAGTTTTTGTTCGTTCTGGATTGTAGAGGTATGCGATTACGAGTTCAACGACATAAAAATCGACGAATTTTCGTCAAGTATTCACGGAGATATGGGTTCTATACTGATTTTCCGGTGGCAACATCGTTTTTCCGGCGAGCTACGTGACTTTTCCGGTCGGATTAGGGTTTTGTGGAGAAGACAGGTGACGTGGCAGCACTGCATTGGTCACTATGAGAAAGTCTACGTCTCTCTCCTGTCGTCCTACCTCGGTTAACTTTCACACTGTCCATTTCCTATTGGTTGAACATTCTGGCCACATTCTGGCTGGAATTAGTCTTGTGGACCCAACTACAAAAATAATCACGTTGAGAGAGATGGTTGTCGCCAGCTCATTGGCTGGATACTGGCGTGGACCAGGAATAAGAAAGAGCCGTTGGCTCACTTCGTGCTGCGTTATATGAAGGGATCGTGGGCCCGTTGCAAATGATCCGTAGATCTGTTGCCTGTCGATTTCTATTGGCTGCAAATAAACTCGTGGGCCCAGCTGGAAAAATTAAACCGTTGAGAGTGGTTTTTGCTGCCGTTTCCTGATTGGCTAGAGCCCTTTCACACGGATCTCCATCTTGAACCATTGGATCCTTATTTTTTGGCCGTTGATCAGCTTCTCAACGATTAATCTGATTGGTGCACCACCAATCACATGGATCGCCTCATTCAACCCTTAGATCACAATTATTTTCAGCCGTAGGATTATGGATGTGCTCATTTCTGATTGGCTGAATTTTCATGCACATGGATCATGGGATTTATTTAGAGATTTAATTACTACTAATGATATTTTCAGCATTTTTCGTTAAATGCGGGGTTTTTCTCATCAATTTTTCTACAAGAATAACGAGATAACGCCGCAACGAAATTGTGAAAATATTTTAAATTGGTCATGGATTTATTTCATTTATTGACCGGGTTTCTAGTTTTTGTTGACGTCAAGGCCACGTTAGCTAACGACCACTGACGGACTGGTTTCGCTTCTCGGTTAAGTTTGTGACTTTTTCGTTATGTCTCACTTCAAGTTGTTTAGCTGATGCAGCGCTGATGTCATCTAACCGAATTAACTGGAATCTCAGTTAAATATTGGAATATTCCGTTAAATCTCTAACGGAAGGACCGTTACTTGAATAAAATTTACGGTCTTCTCAGATTCATTCCAAATTGCACCGTTTGACTCAGAATTCTTCACGGAATATTTTTCCGAGCTCGATTTTCTTCACCAAAAATTACGAAGACTCCGGTTATGAATAAATTTTGCGTTTATGCTCGGGATCTCAGTTTTTCACCGATTTGACATTATTTTCGCATCCAACCCAGTCACGCGGAACAAGTTCAGTATTTATGGATCATTCACAACTGTCAGCACCCGGCTTCCGGTTTTTCGCAAGATTGTCCGATTTCAGGATTTCAGTACCGTTTTCTCTTCGGAACTGAGCGGAACGGTTCCACTCTCTGCATCTGATTTTCCGCTTCCGCATCGGATGTTTTCAGAGGGATCTAGAGAAAAGGGGGAACAATAATAGAACTGGATTATCGGGTCGATTATCAGAAGTTGGAGCATTTTCAGTGTTTGATTGGTTTATCTGATTCGACTTTGTTGTGATTTTGACTCCGACGTTCAGCATTCTTAGTATTGTACCCGACCGTGTGAACCGAGTGAACTGCAGCACTTGGATCTCAACTGGAGCAACAAGAACAGAAGAAGCTTATTCAAAGGGGGAACCTTTACAACAGAAAGATTCCGGTTTATCAGTTATTCTTCGAAGATGCACGACAGAGCGGTTCTTCACCAGTATGACAGATTTGAAAGCGTCAGTCAAGGGGGAATTGTTGGAACTTTTAATAAGTGTGACTGACGCCATCAAATCTATTCTCGAATAATTCGGTTGAAGAATCCATTGTGATTTGATTCAGAGACGCGGGTTGTGATGCTCGAGGCTTGCAAGTTTGGACCGAAGACGTTTTCTGGAAAAGTCAACCGTTCGGGTCAACGGTCAACGTAAAAGTCAACGGAAGATCGGTTCGAGCGAGTCAAGCTTCATATTAATTAAATCATCTTTGATTTAATTAATAATAATTATGTCATTTGTTTTATTTGTATTTAGCTCATTTTATTTGTGTTAGCTAGTTAGTGGGCTAGTGAGCACATGGGCTCTCTATATATAGGAAGGGTTAGCTCCATTAGTAGAAGATGAATGAGATGAATAAGTGATGAATAATGAGTGATGTGAGCTATCATTCTAGAGAGAGAGAGTCACCATGGATTTCCTATGACGAGTTTGTAATCATTCGGTTCGTTGTAATCATTCAACAATAATCAATGAATCGTTTGATTTTATCATTTCTTGTCATTGTATTATCTTTGATTCTTCTCCATCCTGTCTCCTCCCTCGATCTCACCTTCGTTCTTGCTCAAGATCGAGATTCTCGATGTGAAATCGGTCCTGACAAACGATTCCCCCTTGACTGACGCTTTCAAATCTGTCATACTGGTGAAGAACCGCTCTGTCGTGCATCTTCGAAGAATAACTGATAAACCGGAATCTTTCTGTTGTAAAGGTTCCCCCTTTGAATAAGCTTCTTCTGTTCTTGTTGCTCCAGTTGAGATCCAAGTGCTGCAGTTCACTCGGTTCACACGGTCGGGTACAATACTAAGAATGCTGAACGTCGGAGTCAAAATCACAACAAAGCGAATCAGATAAACCAATCAAACACTGAAAATGCTCCAACTTCTGATAATCGACCCGATAATCCAGTTCTATTATATGTTCCCCCTTTTCTCTAGATCCCTCTGAAAACATCCGATGCGGAAGCGGAAAATCAGATGCAGAGAGTGGAACCGTTCCGCTCAGTTCCGAAGAGAAAACGGTACTGAAATCCTGAAATCGGACAATCTTGCGAAAAACCGGAAGCCGGGTGCTGACAGTTGTGAATGATCCATAAATACTGAACTTGTTCCGCGTGACTGGGTTGGATGCGAAAATAATGTCAAATCGGTGAAAAACTGAGATCCCGAGCATAAACGCAAAATTTATTCATAACCGGAGTCTTCGTAATTTTTGGTGAAGAAAATCGAGCTCGGAAAAATATTCCGTGAAGAATTCTGAGTCAAACGGTGCAATTTGGAATGAATCTGAGAAGACCGTAAATTTTATTCAAGTAACGGTCCTCCGTTAGAGATTTAACGGAATATTCCAATATTTAACTGAGATTCCAGTTAATTCGGTTAGATGACATCAGCGCTGCATCAACTAAACAACTTGAAGTGAGACATAACGAAAAAGTCACAAACTTAACCGAGAAGCGAAAACAGTCCGTCAGTGGTCGTTAGCTAACGTGGCCTTGACGTCAACAAAAACTAGAAACCCGGTTAATAAATGAAATAAATCCATGACCAATTTAAAATATTTTCACAATTTCGTTGCGGCGTTATCTCGTTATTCTTGTAGAAAAATTGATGAGAAATACCCCGCATTTAACGAAAATGCTAAAATACCATTAGTATTAATTAAATCTCTAAATAAATCCCATGATCCATGTGCAGAAAATTCAGCCAATCAGAAATGAGCACATCCATAATCCTACGGCTGAAAGTAATTGTGATCTAAGGGTTGAATGAGGCGATCCATGTGTTTGGTGGTGCACCAATCAGATTATTCGTTGGGAAGCTGATCAACGGCCAAAAAAAAAAAAAGGATCAATGGTTCAAGATGGAGATCCGTGTGAAAGGGCTCTTAGCCAATAAGGAAACGGCAGGAAAAACCACTCTCAACGGTTTAATTTTTCCAGCTGGGCCCACGAGTTTATTTGCAGCCAATAGAAATCGACAGGCAACAGTATTCTACGGATCATTTGTCAACGTGGGGCCCACGAAAATTCCCTTCCATCCAATAAAACGCAGACAACGAAAATGAGCCAATGGCTCTTTCTTTATTCCTGGTCCCACCGCCAGTATCCAGCCAATGAGCTGGCGACAACCATCTCTCCTCAACGTTATTATTTTTGTAGTTGGGTCCACAAGACTAATTCCAGCCAAGAAATGTGGGTCCCCAAGAATGTTTCAACCAATAGGAAATGGACAGTGTGAAAGTTTAACCGAGGTAGGGACGACAAGGAGAGAGAAACCGGTAGACTTTCTTAAATAGTGACCAATGCAGTGCTGCCACGTCACCTGTCTTCTCCACAAAACCCTAATCCACCGGAAAAGTCACGTAGCTCGCCGGAAAAACGATGTTGCCACCGGAAATCAGTATAGAACCCATATCTCCGTGAATACTTGACGAAAATGGTCGATTTTTATGTCGTTGAACTCGTAATCGCATACCCTACAATCCAGAACGAACAAAAACTTCTGAATCTTATTTGAACGAAGACCCAGTTGTAGAGTTTAGATGAGATCGCCAAGATACGAGGTCGCCAAGCTTTATTTGAGGTCGCCAAACCCAGATCACCAAGGTTACTATCCAGATCGCCAAGGCAAAAACGAAATCGCCATGAACAATCTCGAAGTCGCCAAGATTAAACTCAAATCGCCAAGAAAAAGTTCAAACACACCCGAGGTCGCCAAGACAATCTTCAAGGACACCTCAGGTCGCCAAGAACACCTTCAACAGCAGTGAGATCGCCAAGGCAATCTTCATAAAAAATGAAGAACACCAAGAACACCGTGAAACACACACTACTGCGTGTTTCACCAGATCTGTCAAATCTGTTGCGAATCAGGCGAAACCGATGCTTCCATTGGATCCGGAATGCGTTTTCCTTCAAGATTCATATTTTATTTCATCCAAAAACACTGATTTTAGCACCAAAAACTCAGAATCAAAGCTCAAAAAAATCTCCAAAACCCCAAAAACGGGAAAACTCTAACAGCTTCGTTTTTCTTGCTCAGATCTCGTATTTCTTCACAGATTTGAACATATGGAGCATGAAATCATATCTAAATGAACCCAATAACAAGAATCTATCATCAGATTCATCCAGAAATCATCAATCAGCTCCAAAAAATAAGAAAAATTAGAAAAAATCTCCAAAGTGGGTTTTTCCAATCAGCACCTCATTCAAGCTCAAAATCACAGATTCGAGTGACCAGATTCACGGTGAGATGAATCTGATCGGTACCCGCTCTGATACCATTTGTCAGGACCGATTTCACATCAAGAATCTCGATCTTGAGCAAGAACGAAGGTGAGATTGGGAGGAGACGGGATGGAGAAGAATCAAAGATAAACAATGACAAGAAATGATAAAACAAACGATTCATTGATTATTGTTGAATGATTACAACGAACCGAATGATTACAAACTCGTCATAGGAAATCCATGGTGACTCTCTCTCTCTAGAATGATAGCTCACATCTCTCTAGAACATCCTTATTCATTCACTTATTCATCATCTATCTAATGGAGGCTATCCCTTCCTATTTATAGAGAGCCCATGTGCTCACTAGCCCACTAACTAGCTAACACACATAAAATGAGCTAAATACAAATAAAACAAATGACATAATTATTATTAATTAAATCAAAGATGATTTAATTAATATGAAGCTTGACTCGCTCGAACCGATCTTCCGTTGACTTTTACGTTGACCGTTGACCCGAACGGTTGACTTTTCCAGAAAACGTCTTCGGTCCAAACTTGCAAGCCTCGAGCATCACAACCCGCGTCTCTGAATCAAATCACAATGGATTCTTCAACCGAATTATTCGAGAATAGATTTGATGGCGTCAGTCACACTTATTAAAAGTTCCAACAATTCCCCCTTGACTGACGCTTTCAAATCTGTCATACTGGTGAAGAACCGCTCTGTCGTGCATCTTCGAAGAATAACTGATAAACCGGAATCTTTCTGTTGTAAAGGTTCCCCCTTTGAATAAGCTTCTTCTGTTCTTGTTGCTCCAGTTGAGATCCAAGTGCTGCAGTTCACTCGGTTCACACGGTCGGGTACAATACTAAGAATGCTGAACGTTGGAGTCAAAATCACAACAAAGTCGAATCAGATAAACCAATCAAACACTGAAAATGCTCCAACTTCTGATAATCGACCCGATAATCCAGTTCTATTATTGTTCCCCCTTTTCTCTAGATCCCTCTGAAAACATCCGATGCGGAAGCGGAAAATCAGATGCAGAGAGTGGAACCGTTCCGCTCAGTTCCGAAGAGAAAACGGTACTGAAATCCTGAAATCGGACAATCTTGCGAAAAACCGGAAGCCGAGTGCTGACAGTTGTGAATGATCCATAAATACTGAACTTGTTCCGCGTGACTGGGTTGGATGCGAAAACAATGTCAAATCGGTGAAAAACTGAGATCCCGAGCGTAAACGAGAAATTTATTCATAACCGGAGTCTTCGTAATTTTTGGTGAAGAAAATCGAGCTCGGAAAAATATTCCGTGAAGAATTCTGAGTCAAACGGTGCAATTTGGAATGAATCTGAGAAGACCGTAAATTTTATTATTCAAGTAACGGCCTTCCGTTAGAGATTTAACGGAATATTCCAATATTTAACTGAGATTCCAGTTAATTCGGTTAGATGACATCAGCGCTGCATCAGCTAAACAACTTGAAGTGAGACATAACGAAATAGTCACAAACTTAACCGAGAAGCGAAACCAGTCCGTCAGTGGTCGTTAGCTAACGTGGTCTTGACGTCAACAAAAACTAGAAACCCGGTCGAATAAACGAAATAATTCCATGACCAATAAAATATTTTCACAATTCCGTTGCGGCGTTATCTCGTTATTCTCGTAAAAATTGATGAGAAAAACCCCGCATTAACGAAATAATACTGAAAATTAATTATTAGAGAAAAATCCCCATGGAAAACACAATCCGTGTGGCATGAAATTAACCAATCAGAGTTGAGTATAAAAAACCCATCCAACGGCTCAGATGAAAAAGATTTTATGGTGTAGATGGTGATCCATGTGAAGTTGGATCCGGCCAATGAGAAGGCGACAGCCTTGATTCTCCAACGGTTGTCAAGGGCTGCTGGGCCCCACACGTTTAATTCAGCCAACCACAAACCGACAACAATTTTAGGGCAACGGTTCATTCAGGTTTGTGGTCCCACTCCTTTCTTGTAACCAAAAATGCAGCGACAGAAAAAAATACCAACGTATCTCTTTCCATGAGGGGTCCACGTGATTGCATACAACGAATGAGGAGGTGACAACCAAATCTCTTTCAACGGATACATTGTTCAGCTGGGCCCACTACTTTTCTCTTCAACCAATCTCTAGACCGACAGCAGCAAGAGGAATTTCGGACTAGGAGAGAGAAACAGCAGAGTTTCTTAGTCTCGGACGAATGGGAGAGTGCCATATCATCATCTCTTCCATCCAGCGACTTCAGCCCAAGAAACCCTAATATCTCGCCGGACCTTAAGAAAAAAAAACTCACCGGAAAACCGTGATATCCTTCATAACTCCCATAATTCTTAACGAAAATTCGCGAATCTTATACCGTTGGACTCGTGAGTCGATCCCCTACACGTCTAGACGATCGAAATTACCTGAAAACGATCCGAACGAAAACCCAGTTAACGAGATTCGTCGAGATCGCCAATGTTATTCGAGGTCGCCAAGGCTACCGAGGTCGCCAAGGCCATGTTCGAAGTCGCCAAGTCCCATACGAGGTCGCCAAGCACAGTTTGCCAAGATTATTCTCCAGATCGCCAAGAACTTTGTCGAAATCGCCAAGAACAAGCTCGAGATCGCTAAGGCAATCTTCAAGCCCACCTGAGATCGCCAAGTACATCTTCAAGAGCATCTCAGGTCGCCAAGAACACCTTCATCTACAGCGAAATCGCCAAGACAATCTTCATAAAAATGAAGAACACCAAGAAACATGAAGAACACGCACAAACACCGTCGAGTGTGTGTTTTTCCAGATCTGTCAAATCTGTTGCGAATCAGGCGAAACCGATGCTTCCAATGGATCCGGAATGCGTTTTCCTTCAAGATTCATACTTTATTTCATCCAAAAACACTGATTAAAACACCAAAAACTCAGAATCAAAGCTCAAAAATTCTTCAAAACCCCAAAAACGGGAAAACTCTAACTGCTTTATTTTTCAGCTCAGATCTCGGTATTTTTTCACTGATTTGAACATATGGAGCATGAAATCATATCTAAATGAACCCAATAACAAGAATCTATCATCAGATTCATCCAGAAATCATCAATCAGCTCCAAAAAATAAGAAAAAGATAGAAAAAGTCTCCAAAGTGGGTATGTCAATCAGCACCTCATTCAAGCTCAAAATCACAGATTCGAGTGACCAGATTCACGGTGAGATGAATCTGATCGGTACCCGCTCTGATACCATTTGTCAGGACCGATTTCACATCAAGAATCTCGATCTTGAGCAAGAACGAAGGTGAGATTGGGAGGAGACGGGATGGAGAAGAATCAAAGATAAACAATGACAAGAAATGATAAAACAAACGATTCATTGATTATTGTTGAATGATTACAACGAACCGAATGATTACAAACTCGTCATAGGAAATCCATGGTGACTCTCTCTCTCTAGAATGATAGCTCACATCTCTCTAGAACATCCTTATTCTTTCACTTATTCATCGTCTTTCTAATGAGGCTATCCTTCCTATTTATAGAGAGCCCATGTGCTCACTAGCCCACTAACTAGCTAACACACATAAAATGAGCTAAATACAAATAAAACAAATGACATAATTATTATTAATTAAATCAAAGATGATTTAATTAATATGAAGCTTGATTCGCTCGAACCGATCTCCCGTTGACTTTTACGTTGACCGTTGACCCGAACGGTTGACTTTTCCAGAAAACGTCTTCGGTCCAAACTTGCAAGCCTCGAGCATCACAACCCGCGTCTCTGAATCAAATCACAATGGATTCTTCAACCGAATTATTCGAGAATAGATTTGATGGCGTCAGTCACACTTATTAAAAGTTCCAACACATTGCGAGTTTCTTGTTATGCTATTCGGTTTGACCAACACACCAGTAGTGTTCATGGACCTAATGAACCGCGTGTGCAAACCTTATTTGGATAAATTGTTATCGTGTTCATCGATAATATTCTAATCTACTCCTGTAGTAAGAAAGAACACGAACAACATTTGAGACTTATCCTGGCGTTGCTGAAGAAAGAAGAATTGTACGCGAAATTTTCCAAATGTGACTTTTGGATTCTCGAGGCTCATTTCTTGGGTCACTGATCAATGATAAAGGTATTCATGTTGATCCATCCAAAGTTGAATCTAACAAGAATTGGAAGTACTCCCATGACTCTATCAGAGATTCGTTAATTCTTATGCCTCACTGACTATTATCACCAATTCATTGAGAACTTCTCAAAGATATCCCAGCCTCTGACCGCTTTAACTTGAAAAGATAAGAAGCTAATTTGAGATGCAAAGACTGAAGGAGCCTTCCAGTTTCTGAAGCAAAAACATTGCAATGCGTCGATCCTATCCTTACCTAACGGATTCGAAGATTTTGTAGTATTGTGATGCTTCACATCAATGGTTGGGATACGTACTAATGCAATGAGAGAAAGTTATTGCCTATGCATATCGATAACTAAAGATCCATGAGAAGGATTATACAACCCATGCTCTAGAACTTAGAACTGTTGTGATTATTCTACAGATTCGGAGATGCTACTTGTATGGAACGAAGTGTATCGTATTCACTGGCTATAAGAGTCTCCAGCATATCTTCAATCAGAAGGATCTGATTTTAGACAACGCCAATGGATTGAGCTACTCAATGACTACGATTGCGAGTATCATTATGATCTTGGAAAAGCTAACATTGTAGCTGATGCATTGAGTAGAAAGGAGCGCGTTAGGCTTCTTCGAGTTCGAGCACTAGGCATGACCATTCATGCTAGTCTCGCATCACAAGTTCGTGATGCTAAACTCAGAGCTCTGAAGGAAGAATTCAAGCAAGAAGGATACTTGCATGGAATGTAAGAGCAATTGGTAAGGAAACCAAATGGAGCCTAATCCTTTGTGGATAGACTTAGAGTGCTGAACCTCGGAATGGTTAATCTAAAGTGAGGCCCACGAGGCTAGATATTCTAGTTACTAGGGATACAACAAGATGCATGAAAGTATAAAGGAGTTATACTATTGACCACGGTGAAAGGAAAATATTCACACTAAAAAGGGTACGTTGCATGACAGATTGTTATCACACAAGACAAACCTTGGTAATGATTGAGACAACCATTTTCTCTTGCCGAGTTTCCATATAACAATAGTTATCGCTTGAGTATTCAAGCCGCCCCTTTTCGAAGTCTTGTATGGAAGAAAGCATCTTTCGACCATTTGCTGGACCAAAGCCGGTAACATCACACTGACTAGTCCAGAGATAGTTCATGAAACTACTAAGGAGACCTTTTTTAATTTTAGAACCTTTCAAAAGCCATAGGTAATCGCAAGGAGAACCTATATTAACGCTCGACGTGAGCCTCTAGAATCTATAAGAGGGTTCAAAACCTTATAACGGATTCTGCCTCAAACAGAAATAGCTAGGCCTGGAAAGCAAGGAAAGCTTAATCCTTGTGACATTGGTCCCTTGTGATCCTTGAATGGATTGGACCAGTGGCCTACGAACCCCATCCTATCAAGAACCTATCAAGTACTTAGACTGCAAAACCAAGAAGTCTGGAGCCAAAGCGCAATTCAATCAGTATTATCATTATAACTCCCGGGAATCAAGGAAGATCTCGTCCGATAGCTAAATCAACCTAAACTTTTCCATAAGCCATGCATATTCCGGCGAAAACTGAAAACTCAAGTATGAGCAAAGCCTAGGCTGGTCATGTAAGGCAAATCACAATTGTGGGTGCACACATAATTGTTATCTGGACTGCATGAAAATCATGGTAGAGCCCATCAGTGAGTAATCATGACTTGTCCAAATCTTTCAACTCAAACCCTCTTTCATCTACGTGTCTAACAATCATCTTGTTAACGAACTACTGTGGACGACCTATCAACTCCACTTTGTTAGAAAATCGTCACAATCAAGAATTGTGTGATCCATAGATGGAATCAGAATTGCACTCCCTACGTCATGGATCGCTCACACCCTTGTCAATGATCAAAATATCACCTGGGTAAGCGAGAATCAGACTAGACAAAAGTAGCTTTAAATTGTCCACCGATGCAGCGCCATCAATCGGCATTAGCTAAATTTCGAGACAAAATTCTTCCAACAGGGGGAGAATGTGACAACCCGTCAAAAATACAAGTTCAAACCTGTTACCTTGACTGTATATATATACGTATATACATGTGCATGACTTGATTTAATTATAGTATTAGTAAACACTATGCACGAAAAACATCCAACCTTGACAATTCCCATGTTCATATTGGAAAATCAAACCCGTAACAACAAAAAAAAAGAAATTCAACCATGTGATTGGTGGAATTTTAATAATAAGAAAAATAAAATATAAAATGACTTTTTATATTTTTTTCTTAAAACGGTTTCGTAAGATACCGACACCCAACGAACACTTTAAGCGAACGTTTTATTCTAAAACTTTATATAGTTTTGACTACGTAAAATATTCGAGCTTAAAAACAGTTTAAACAAATTGGTTACTCGATTTAGAAACCCGACTCGATCAGAAACTTCTAAATAACTAAATTTACGACTAAATAACTAAATTTAGAAACCCGACTCGATCAGAATGCCAGAACGATTCGGTGTGATTCATCCGTATGCCAAATTGGGCCCAGTCCGGCCCAACACCACGAAACAAACGGACCGAGCCTAAAAATATGGCCCAACGGGTCACCCGACACTTTTAAGCTCAAAGATAATATTTCCGACTAATTTTAGTGAATAACGAATCAAACCGCGTGAATATCGGAGGAAGCCTCGTATACCTGCCTGACACGAACAGTACCGACCCGACACCCGTTCTCCACATTTTAGCCCATTTAAAGTCTCCATCAACTTTGAATTAATTATTTTATGATCACATCACATTTATATGTGTAGATTTTATAAAATAATTTGCTAAAAGTGTTAACTTATATAAAATTAACATCACCTAAACCTCCTAACCACACCACCAAATAAGCTAAACTAGACCACCTAAACTAAGGTTAAGAGCTTACCTGACTAGGGTCAAAAAATTGAGCACATGTTGAAGTCCTTTTCACTCAATCTTCCAACACTCCACCAACACCCACTCCATCATCCTCACTTCCACACTCAACCTCCCCTACAAAAATACCCTCAAGCACAAGATTCACACACACCTCTCCTCCCTTCTCCCTCTCGTTCAGCAATCACCACAGCTCCACCACCACCACCCTCGACGCCGGTGACTGCCACCTCCTTGCTGCCATCGTCACGCCGCCATAGCCCCATCGAGCCCAAGGCTCACAACCACCACCACCACGATCATCGACCACCATCTCGTCCAACGCCACTACTCAATCTACCACCGCCACCACCTCGACGACCGGAGAAACCCGACCACTCCCTGTTTCCGCCACAGTCCCGGCGCCACAACACCACCCTCGTCACCGCTGAGCCACCGGTTCACAACCACCATCACAGTAACGATCATCATCGATCTCCCTCCCTCTTATTTTCTTTTCTTTTGTGCTGTTTCGAAAAGCACTTACATATATATAAAATGAGAATTTCAAATTTAAAACAAATCTAGTCCCAGCCGCAATCTTCTTTTGATCAGAAGCATT
The DNA here is from genome assembly GCA_039602395.1 of Deinandra increscens subsp. villosa. Lineage (NCBI taxonomy): Eukaryota > Viridiplantae > Streptophyta > Magnoliopsida > Asterales > Asteraceae > Deinandra > Deinandra increscens. The sequence continues at coordinate 66,195,407 of JBCNJP010000007.1, read as the reverse complement.
TTTTAAATTTTGTTTTAATTTGGTGCAAAACAGCCTCTACAGCCACCTTTACACCACCATTTCTCCACCAGCGGACCACCATCGAGCCACCATTTAACCACCAACGGCAATTCCCCCCAACCACCTCTCAAATAGCGTCAACATTTTCCCCTAACGAGCATCGTAAAGCACCAAATACTAGCCCGCAAAAGGTCACTTTATCTTTCGGGACAACCCTTTTTGAGCTTGATATTTTAGATCGGGTCTACAGAGATACTCTCGCCTCTTTCGGTTCATCATCTAGCCTAGTGCTAGAGGTAAAAGTCTAAACTTTTCAATATAATCATTTTTATTGTTCGTATTTGATATTTATAAACACCCATAACGAGTCTTGACAGACTACCCACTATATATATAAAATGAACAAACCATCCTAAAACTAACGTTAATATTTAAGAACTTGTGTCACAATATATATTTAACAATCGTTGTAAAGACGAAAAAGATTATAGACCAAGCGGTATAAAAACTGACTTGAGCACCGTCAAAATGACATATTGGACTAAATATATATAAACGGATATATTTTGGACATAATAAATAAAGAATATATTATTGGCTTTGTTGATTATAAAAATGCGTTTATTTTTATAAAACATATATTTTTCTAAATACCGAGCATTTGGACTCATAATTAATAACTAAGTGCTCATATTTTAGATCTCATCTTAATAACTTGAAATATTTACTTTAAGTTATCACAACCCGGTAATATTTAAGAATTTAAATATTAGTTTTCGTATCGTATTACTTAACAGAATACTTATATATATAATATATTAATTCCAGAAGTTGAACCTAAAAATATACGGTGTTATATTTTGGACTTTCACGACGTGAAACTTATATATTGTTACAAATATATTTTCCTAAAAGTGTTAAAAACACATCACACAGATATCTCATTCTAATATTTTATTATTTTCTAAATATATTTTAGAAAAAAAACTATTTGAGATAACATAAACATAATAATATTTATGGAGTTAAATATTATATATCATAACGATCATTTATCGTATACTTGTATCTTATAGCGGCACAGTCAAGGACTAAATTTCTAAAAAATATAAAGACTTGTATTTTTCTAAAGTCTTGAGAATATTGAAACATATATCATTTCTATAAGTTATAGATATTTATTTGCATAAATATTTCTATGACTTATATATAATTATTGTCTATAATTATGAACTCAAGCTCAAGATATATAACGTGAACTTCAAATAATAAAATACTTTATTATTTGTCTCGATGTTCAAAACTTGATCTAAATATATATTCTCATAACCTTCAATAATTATATGATTTATAATTATTTCTACAAGTTATATGTTTATTCGAGTATATATATATATATTCATTAACCTAAATATTTATTTGAACGATACGAACGGGAATGTTATGTCAAGACTCGACCAGGATCATTTGGGTAACTAAACATTATCCAACTGAAACAGTACCTTAAAACTATCTTATTATTTATTATTAGGAAACTATTTTACTTGCTACATCCAGCGCATTACAGCTTTCATCATTATCTTGAATTAAGTGAGTTTCATGACCCCTTTTTTTAAAACTATTTAAGTACTATGGGGGGAGAAATCATGATCAAACAAATCTTTTTACTTGATATTATGGTACAACTGTTATGCCTTATTGATTATATGTTCTTTCATACCCCTTTCGTAGTAATTTGTTATACAATGTATTGCTACAAGTCCCACCATCAATTGATTTCGATTAGTTCCTGTATCGAAACGATAACTAGTGAATAGATCTATTTGTGTTGACAACCCTGCCCTAATTGGTCGCTCCAATTCTGACTCTGCGGTAACAGTCACGGGGTACATGTCAGTTATTCTATGCCATTGGTATTTCTTGGGGAAGATTCCATAAGTGGGTAAATCTGTTAGTGTTTGAAATCAAGGTGCAAGTAGATCAATGCCACGACGAGTAACCATTATAATATCTTGTATATCTTCAACTGTTTACAAATTTACTTGTAAGAATCCAAAACCTGTGAACTCACCAACATTATGTTGATCTTTTAAACTCTTGTATTTCTCATGTAACCAAGCCAGACCGTATGCAAATGGGACATTAAACCTTAGGGCTTGCATCTTGGAGTCATAGTCTCATTCATCATTATGAAATAACTTATGAAACACTTACCTTTTAAACCCTTGGTCGAAATGATTTCAAGACTTAACTATTTTTTCATACTTTCTATCTTAATATTTCTGGAACAATTCATATTTCAGTATTGTGAAACAATGTCGTCTTAACATATTTCCGCTGCAACTTTAATGACATACTTGTTTTTTTTCAAACATATATTAATCTGATAGAGGTCGTTCTATGTATCCACAACTATGATCTCATGACGTCACACACCTCTTTTCCTGAAAGTTCAGGGTGTGACATGAAATATTCCCATTCCACACCCTACACCTAGCCCCGTTACAACCCATTGCACGTCCTTTTGATTGACATGCATGTTAGAGCAATTGCGATGGAGGTTCGAGAGTTGTACAAGCTTATGATAGTGAAATGGCACATTTGTCAATTGAGTGCATACTAGCTCACCACGCTAGCTTCTAAATGTTAACCGAGAGGAGTGTTATTGTGATGGGTTTGTTGCATGTACATAAATGTCGAGAGCATGTTAGGTTTGGCTAAAGTTCTTGAAATTTGTTATATGTTGTGTTGGCTAGCAAATGATAAAACATTGGGAATGGGGTATGACTTGGAACCTTGACCGAAAACTGGGATTGTCTGGATTGATTGGAGGAATAACAAAGAAACTAGTTTTGAGTTGCTTGCGGTCAAGAAATGGGTACGTGTGGGGATGTGATGGTTACACCGTTGGTTGCTAATTAAACATGATAAATGTGGTGTTTTAATATCTATATTTGTGTAATTATATGAGTTGCGATGACTACGTTGAATAGTATGTTTTGCAGGTAAGAAGGAGCTTAAACGAGGGAAATAAAGATACAAGAAGAACCGGACGAGATGGATGCAATATTGTGTAATAAAAAACAAAGAATAAATGAGAATCTCCCTGGACCTAGCGTAGCTTACACCACAGCTGTAGCTTACGGTGGTGGCCAAAACAAAAAACGCTATTAATATATCAGTGTATTAAAAAATCAGCAACAACAACAAGAACAACAAGAGTAGATGGTACCTTCTGGAAATTTTAAACATAAAATTAATATATCAGTGTATTAAAAAAAATGGTTTAGAATAAAACACAATTTAATTGAATATTAATAACATTATTACTTACGTAGGCAACCTTGTTGTTAATCCTCACTCTCTCAGAAAAAGATCTTAGAGGAGCAATTTAGACATCATAATTATGATCCAGCTTCAGGGGCAAGTGGTGGTGGAACAAAGACATCATCATCATCATCATCATCATCAGTCCAATGAACGGGAATCACATAGTTTGGGGCTACATGACGAAGGTCAATACCCACATCGTTGTCTCCTAGAATAGAGACAGGCCAAGTTTTGGAATCCTTTAGTTTGAAAACCAGAATATACTTCAGTCCAATATCAACCTGTTGCTGAATAGTATCCTCTAGTAATGAAAGCTCCTTCTCAATATCCCTTAGACCAACAACATACCGAAAATAAGGCCTCAAGTAGAGGTTGATGTTGTATGATGGAGGATTCGAATGTAAATACCTCCGGTATGCAACATTGGGTATGTGCTGCAATATGGAATAATTATGTACGAAACAACAAAAGTAATTCAAACAATAAGATGTAAATGAATTTCAACTGAGATATATTGATATAAAGGAAGAATGATTTACCAAGTACGGACGATCAGGGTAACGTACGACCTTGAAGAATCTCATCCTGTTAAAGTGAAATAGAAATAAAATTAGTTTAGGAAAAAAAAGTGGATTAGATAAAACATTTAATAATAAACAGTTGATGAAATAAAGAAAAAAACTAGATAATGTTTAACAAATAAGATGAACAAATAAAACAATAACTTCAATGAACAATAAAACAGTGAGGAACAAATAAACAGTGAATAAAATGAATGAGGTATGCAGGAAATAAACATCCAATAACATGAATAAACAACCAAATAAAACATTCAATAACAAATAGTGATGAAAGAACCAAGAATACCAACCAAATAATAAACAATTAATAATAAGGAGTCAATAACTTTAATGAACAATAACATGAATGAAGGATACGAAAGAATCAGTGAACAATAATAACATCAACGAAGGATGACAAATAATCATTGCACAATTCATAAGAACCAAGAATAAGAAAGGATGCAGAAAAATCTATACTTTTATTATGATGAAGGATATCCAATAACATGAATGAAGGATATGAATTCTGTTTATTTAAAAAAAAATCTATACTTTTATTCTACTAATCAGTGATACAATCAATATAATAGAATAAGAATGGATGCAGAAAATGGTATATGAAAATTAAAAACCAAAATATTCTGATGAACACTAACATCAGATCTATTCAAATTAAAAAAGGATGTAACCCTAAAATCACATCTAGGGTTCTGTTACTTCACCATTTTTTGTAATTGGCTAGAATCATGCATAGATGAATAATCAATTAACACATGCAATAGATAGATTTTAGGGTTGTCCTCTTTTAGGGTTCTGTAACTCGAACGGCGATCGAACATATAAAAAAACGATTTTGATTTGAGAAATCGCATATCTGAAATTGATTAGTTTGAGATCAAACAAATAAAAAAATGAAATTGCGTGAGCGTGAGGATCTTCTACTTAGTCGTATAGAAATCAATGTAATATGAGTAGAAACACAAAGAGTAAATACAAATGAGACTTGTATTAACCACAGAGACCACAGAGTACATTTAGAGAAAGTTATAACACGGAAGCTCTCTAATTCTATACAAGACGAACATATTTATAGGCTGAAAACACACTGGCCGAACCTCAGGTTCGGCCAAGATTCGGCGGCTCCGAACCTGGAGTTCGGCCAAGGTTCGGCCAGACCTAAACTTGCACGTTCCGTCTTGTTCTCGATACTTCACATGACGATCAGGAACCATGTATCAACAAACTCCCCCTCGGCATGTGCAGTATCATCTCTTCTTAATAGAACTTGTATCTTGTATCTTCAATCAAACTCCTCCTCGATCTAGACGATGAGTTCAATTTTGAATACTTGATATTGCAACGTGTGTAGTCTCTTTATCAACAAACTTCAGAAGACTTGAAGTTGTGATGTTCTCTTTCCACTTAGAAACCTGCCAACATAAATAATCTTGGCGCAAAACGTCTCTTCGAGACTTCAAGATATTTTGATTTTGAAAATGATTTCGTATACCGTGTTGATCAATCGAAAACTACTCAGAAACAAAATCTTTCTGGCTTTTAGAAACTTTATATCAAAACAAACCTAAAATCTTTTTGGTATTTTCTGATAAGAAAAGTAAATGCAGTACAAAATCAGACACTATTTTTGTCTTTTGCGAGAAAGATCACAACTTGGGATCATATTGGTCATAACATGCTGAACTACATTTCAATTTCAATTATTTAAGCACATAAGCCATTGCAGATATAATTTGTCCAACTTTAAACTCTGGCACAATCATACTCATAACATCTGGATATGTTAAGGTATTTATTAGATTTGCATTGACCAGTGTACCCCACACTATCAGACATACTCAGATATGCTTTGCTTATCACATTTTGTGATTTCACTTGTGATATTAATCACATAATGATTGTATTCATGATATAGTCAACTGTGTTCCATGCAAAAAGAAATAAGAACGTTAAATCATCTACCTTAAGGTCGATCTTTCGATACGCAGATAAGGCCTCGGATTTAACAAAATAAGAAAATAAAATAAGTTATAATTGTATAACTCAACAACAATCAGGTCGGTACTCCTGTACACGCAGAGAAAGTCCGATGAGTTATACGAAACACCAAAGAAAATAAAGCAGAACGTCAAACGAACAACAATCAGGTCGGTCTTTCGACACGCAGAGAAAGTCCGATCGTTTGACAAAATAAAGAAAATCAAACAAATTTAAATCTTTGCAAAATGAACACACGTATACACAGTGACTTCTCATTTTATTTTTCACATATCTTTTACTTGATATATCATGAGATATGCATCAAGATGTTATCCACTAGATCAAGCATCAGATTTAGTGTATATCACATTTGTATACTTTCTGATTTGCCGAGCCTACCTTACACATCGATCAAATGGTCTTATGGCCTTTTCATCTACTTTATCCATGAGTCAGACACTGTCAGCCAATGTACCATCATTTCCCTATCATGTCGGATACAATTTCTCATTTTTCAATGTTTTTGGCTTTTTGCATTTTTAATGTTTTTGTCTTTTTCAAATTTCTCCCCCTAAAAATGACAACTCTATTTATAGATTTTCATTTTTTACGATTTGAAAAACAACACACGATTTTTGTAGTTTTGCAAAAACAAACTCCCCCTCAGAATGAGACGGAGTAAAAAACCAAGAAAAATTGATCAATCAACACGAATACTTGCAGTTTAAGTCTTTTTGAAAACACAATTAATTTTGAAAGTCAGATTAATTAGAATAGATATTTCACAATCAGCAATTATCCAATCACTGAAAGGTCTTCTTGAAACACCTGTTGACACCAAAGAAATCATTAGTCGCTCTGGGATCGACCCGATGTAACATCATCGGGTCGCCCGGTGTCTTCCACAAAGTCATTGTTGGCCGTGGAAACAACTTTTGGTTTCCAAATTTGTAAAATTTTCAATTTTTTATCAGAACCTGAATCAGACTCAACTGACGTACTTGGTTTAGACCAAGACGATTTACGATTTGATTTTATCTTTGGGGACCATGGTTCATCAAAAATTTGACCTTTGTTATCCACATATTTGGCAGTTTTGTGGATATATGCAGTCGTCGGACAATCAGCAGCAAGATGTCCTGGTTGACGACATACATAACAAAGTCGTTCTCTAAACACATTTGAAAATGATTTTGATTTTGAAAAACCCGATGAATGCTCAGAATCAAAATTGTCAAAGAAATCATCAAAGGAATCATACCTAGGAGATGGACTCCTTGAAGATGACAATCTTCCAGAATAGTAAGTGAATTCCTTCTGAGATGGTGATTTCTTTGCATTCTTTGCTTTAGGAGCCTTGGCAACTTTCACCGGTTTCTTTGTTTGAATCAGTTCTTCCTTCACAACAAACCCCACACCTTTGTGTTTGGAGCCTGAAACCTTTGAAGTACTTGAGGAAGAACCCGAAGCTTCTCTCGCCTTAGCTTCACTAGTAAATTTAGCTTTGATATCCTTCAGCCTGTTCTTCTCAACCAAAACTTTTTCTTCTTCAGTTGCAGATGAAGAACTTGACACAACCTTATCAAAAACCTTCTCATTCTCCAACAAAATAGATTTTGACACAAATTTTGGAGCTTCACCCAAAGGCTTTTCCTTCTTTTTGGACTTAGATTTATTCTTCTTGGGTGGAGTAACAAACTTGGAATAATCATGCAATTCATCTTTTGGATCAATCTGAGCAACATTAACTTCAGTTAAATCCACTGGTTGAGGAACCAAGTGAACATCAGCCTTCTGAGAACTATCGGAACTCTGATCCTGCTTGTATAAGAAATTTAGCATTGTTGGTGATAAATTGCAATTCTTCACTTGCCGCTTCAACTCCAAAATCTCCAGTTTTAAATCATTAATCTTTTGTTGAGCTTCAAAAACTTCTTTCTGTGACTTGATGAATTTTGCATTGAGATCATCATATTCATAAGTTTGTAGCTTTCGGATCTCACATTCAGCAAATAATTCTTCAAGAACACTTTCTCTCTTTTTCTTGTAAATCTCAACATCCTTTGTCAAAACTTCATTTTTATCACGATAGAGAGTATTCTCATCTTGAAGCATAGAAATTTTGTTCTGAAGCTTTTCAACAGTAACAGCAGTTGTAGCAATAAGAGCAGTTGCTTCTTCATACTTTTTCTGAACCGGATAATTTTTCTCAAACAGATTCTCAAAATCTTGAGCTGCATCTAAGGCTTCAGCCTTTGCTTTCTCACATTCTTCAGCCAATATTGCTTTCTCTTTTAAAACATCGTCATGAACATGAACCAACTCATAATACTTCTTTTGAAAATCTTCCAACTCTTTCTTTAACACCACTATCTCTTCAATCGATATTTGACGACTTTGTTCAAAACTCTCAATCTCCTTGAGTAATCTTTTACACTTAGAACAGTCAACCGCTTCAACTTTTGAACTCTCAGGAATTTCAGGTAATTCTTCTTGAACCATGGAGACACTTGAATAAGAATCAGAATCAGTTAAAATGCTATCATCATCAATATGACGAACAGTCAAAGCAATTGCAGGTTTAGAATTATTCCTTTTAGCTTCAGTATATGCATTCCATGCAAACTCATTTGGATGTAGAAAAGTAGTGGTCCAATCATGAGCAAGAGTAGCAGATTTCATCTCAACCTTCTCAGCTTTATTTGATGGATGATACACCAAATGTGCATGTTGACCAGTCTTCAATTTATGATCTGCAGAACTTGGACATTCTCGAGCAAAGTGACCATAATTTGAACATTTATAACATTTCACCTTCCATTTATCCAAACCAATTTTACCCTCCTGATTCAATCTCTTCTTCCCAGTTCTGTTGAAAAATTTCTTCGTTCGTCGAACCAGCATTGCATACTGCCAATTTAGATCCATTTCCTCCAAATGATTATAATCAATCTGGTCGTAATCTTCATTTACTAACTCAGCATTACTCACAGCACCCGTTATAACACCAAAATACGAAGATACCAAAGCAGACATTAATGCATTATAATCATCAACAGTTTGAGCAGATAATGCACTAGGAGTCGAAGAACTCGGAATTGAAACAGTACAACCAGCAGAATAACTTGAAGATTCAGATTTACCTGCCAGAAAGGCTGTTGGGGGTGCAGAATTAAGAATATTCGATTTTCCAGCATTCATTGTAGAATCATTTTCACCATGATACACTGCAGGATTCTGAATTTGTGTAGGAAGAGACTTGTTCACCATCAATTCCATATCCCTAGCCTGAATTCTTTGAACTAAATCATTGAAAGACAATCCTTGAAAATCCTTGTCATGAGTAATCATCATAACATAATTCTCCCATTTTTCAGGTAGAGCTTCCAAAATCTTCTCTTTCATATCAGCTTCGTCTTTAGTAAGATTCACCAAGCGCATTTCACTCATCAGATGAGCAAATCTTGCAATCAGATTGGGAATCGTTTCATTCTGATAATGTTTGAAACTATCAAACTCTTTCTTCAAAACCTTTTGTCGACTTTTCTTGTATTGGTCATTGCCTTCACATCATTTCTCCAAAGCATCCCATAGACTTTTTGATGTGTAGTTACCAACAAATTGATGAAGTAACTCTTTAGGCAATGCCATCGTTAAAGTACCATATGCCTTTTTTTCAGCTTGATAAGCTTTCTTTTGTTCAGAAGACATTTTTCTTTGAAGTATAGGTTCACCAGTTTCATCTTTAGGATAAATATATTACTCAGTGAACGCTAACCACATATCAATGTCATTTGTATCGACATATGCTTCAAACCGTTTAACCCAACTATGATAATCTTCTAATTTTAGCAATTTGGGAACTTGCTGACTTGTTCCGATTTCATTATCATAATTCATCATTGTTTGCATCATAGCTTGAACCGAGTTTTGAATAGCTGCGAACGCTTGAAAATCAGACATTTTTGAAAAACAGGTTACTGTTCACTCCGAACCTCGTCCGAACCTAATAAACCCTCCGAACTTTCTCCGAACGTGGTCCGAACTCAGAAACACAATCCGAACTCTCTCCGATCTCTCACCGAACCCCGTTAACTCCAAAACCCTCCGAACCTTGTCCGAACACTCACCGAACGAGGAAAAACAGACCGAACGCACTCCGAACGAACTCCGAACTAGGAGTTCGGAGCGGTTATGACCGAGAGTCCTCCGAACTTGAAGTGCGGAGCAGTTACGCCGAACGAGGAGTTCGGCCGAACGCGAAATTTCGGAAAAATTTGGAAAAACTCACTGAAATCGCCACCTCTTGAGCTGTAAACACTCAATCAACTGAAAATGAGCAACCACATACATATTTGACGTGAATCATGATGTTTTGAACGATAATTTTAAGAAATGAAGATGATAAACGAAATTTTGAAACTCAAAAAATGTGAATTTGAACTCGAAAACACGAACAAACACTGATCTCCGACTAGTAGAGTAAACCTATAGCTCTGATACCAATTGAAATTGCGTGAGCGTGAGGATCTTCTACTTAGTCGTATAGAAATCAATGTAATATGAGTAGAAACACAAAGAGTAAATACAAATGAGACTTGTATTAACCACAGAGACCACAGAGTACACTTAGAGAAAGCTATAACACGGAAGCTCTCTAATTCTATACAAGACGAACATATTTATAGGCTGAAAACACGACTGGCCGAACCTCAGGTTCGGCCAAGCTTCGGCGGCTCCGAACCTGGAGTTCGGCCAAGGTTCGGCCAGACCTAAACTTGCACGTTCCGTCTTGTTCTCGATACTTCACATGACGATCAGGAACCATGTATCAACAAAAAACGATTTTGATATTAAAACAGAAAAGAAAGCAAAATTGGTTTACATCTGACTAGACAAAAATTTGTTTGTGCGATCTTGAAGCATATATAAATTACCTAGAATCAATTTTAGTGGAATGATGAAACTGACGTCGCGATAGTGCTCGGATGATTCAGATGCATCGAGGAGAAGAACGGCGGAGTCGAATCACTAGGGAGAGATCGATCATGAATGAATGGAATGAGCGCCGAATTTCGGGTCTAACAAAAGACCCGCATGTGATTTTTATGGGATCCGCGAATTATTTAGGGGGCGGGGGGTCATTTAGGTGGGAAATTGATGCTTAGGATGGATGTGGTGATGCCACCTCAGCATTCATCTTTTCATATAATATATATATAATATATATATATAGGATTAGGATCATGTGTAAACACACTTATTTTGCGAAAATGTGAAAACCATGTTAACGAGGGTTATAATTGTAATTTTGTTTCCTATATTAATACCCCTCCCTCGTTGACTTGCAGAACAAAATACGTAATCTCTCATCCTCCGCAATCCGCCGAACCTCCCACTAATTGACACCATCTCTCTCCACCGATATTCCTCCTCCTCAACCGCAATCCGCCCATACTTTCCGGCCATGGATTCGCTGGACCTTCAATCTGAATCTCAGATCCACAACGCTCACGAATCGAACACAAACGGTAGGCATCTCAATTGTTTTTTTTTCACGTTTGTGTGTTTATTATACGATCATCAGATTCTGAACACGATTAGCGTAACTAACTTTGTATTTGTTAAAATTTACCGATTTTATTGTCTTAGATGACAGATTCTGATCAAATCGTTAATCTACTAGCTTATTTTATCATCACCTGAAAACAGTTAATATACCTTACTTCGTATTTGTTAAAATTGACCTACTTTATTGATTTAATTAACATGTTCAAATCGAATCGTTAATTGAATAGTATATTCTATGATCATCAGTTTTTTTAAAAACAGTTAACCTAACTAACTTCGTATTTGTTAAGATTTACCGGTTTTATTGTTTTAATTTACAAGTTCTTATCAGAGCATTAATTTACTGGTTGTAAGGACAGATGATACAGCTACAAGTGCGTCTGAATAGTTTGTTGATGCGAGTTCTGATTTCGACATAAATTACATCGTCTCTCACAGCCTTCTTAACCGTGTTGATGAGCCGAGCACGTCTGTTGATGAATCTTCTACATCTTCTAGTACTTTTCCTGAACCAGAACCGCTACTTTCATTTTTTGCAGTTGAACATCGTGGTATGGCTAATTTTCTCCACTCGTTCACATGTGTACCATAGTTAATTTAATGTATATAACATATTTAACCAAGCGCATCAATGCCTTTCAATGATTACATACTGTTTACAGTTGTTGTTATTTCTACATTTTACGAATCTTCTGCTACATTAATATTAACTGACATGTTACACGTGTGTATTGTATACCCAATTGTTTACTAAATGTTTCATGTGTATGTTTTATGTGTATGTGTTTGTTACAAATACTGTTTATTCTATTTTTATGCCATGTTGACCTAATAATCCGTTATAATTTCGTTGAATATTTTATTTCGTTTATAGATTTCAAACTTAAATGCAATGCACATGTGAATTGTATGCTATATCTTGACATGTTGGCTGACATATGTATTTGTTGTTTTACTCTTTAACAGGTGGATCTTCTAGCCGTGTGTTTCTGACGCCTAATGGTACCAAGTTCTAGAAACCTAACGTTAACGAGTCGCTTGTGCCTGTTATTGGTACTGTTTTCGCCAAGTGGGATGATGTTGTTGCATTATATAATGCGTATGTTGAGGAATCCGGATTTTCGACACGCTTGGGAACTCATCGGAAAGTCCATGGTGTTACTACTTCCCGTATCATTAAATTTAACCGTTCTAAGAAGCCATAGTTGAAAAATTTTGATTCTATGGATCCGGATGCACTATCAAATTTGAAAAGCTCTCGATCCCAAATGTGTGGTTGCACCGCATGCATCCGCGTTAAGTTTGATCCAGAATCCGAGTTATACACACTTTATTCGTTCATTGATTATCACAACCATGAAATGTATGGCAAAGAGTTCATTGAGTTTTCCAAGAAACGTAGAAAGGTTGAATTCACAACTCACCAATTTGAACATGAGATGAGTTTACACAAGACTAGACCAAACATCTCTCATAGGGTTCAGTGCACCTTGAAAGGAGGACATCAAAATGTTCGTGGAACTTTGACTGATTACAAGAATGTTAGTCGTGATATTCGTCTCTTTATCGGTGATAGGGACGCCCAGATGATATTAGACAAATTGCGTTTCTCGGTCAAAAAACTTGCATAACTTTTTCTTCGAGTACGTGGTTGACGGACACGAGCTCCGCTCGCTTTTTTGGGCCGACGATGTGTCGAGATGCAACTATGAGACATTTAGCGACGTTCTGGCGTTTGATGCCACTTACAAAACTAACAAGTAAGACCGTCAACGTTCCTCGTTTTTTTTTTGAATTGGTGCTTACCTTTTTATTTAATTTGTTGTTGTTTAATTTGTTCTATTTTCCTATTCTTTTTATTTTTTATTAGGTATTGCATGATTTTTGTGCCCTTCACCGGCGTTGACCACCATAAGAAATGTGTGACCTTTGGTGCTGCCCTGCTTTTTGATGAATCCACCGAATCGTACATATGGCTCCTTCAGACGTTCTTGAAAGCACACGGGAAGCAACCTAGGCTAGTTTTAAAAGATCAAGATGCTGTGATGGAAAAAGCGATTATTGTTGTTTTTACTAGCTCCACACACCGTCTCTGCATGTGGCACATCATGCGTAAACTTCCTGCTAATGTATATTCTTGTGATCCTACATTATAATAGTATATTTGTTAGATTATTCTTCGTTTCTTATCACCTTATTGAAAAAAAAGGAACAAAAAAACTGTTTAATGTTCACCTTGAATAATTGCATATTGGTGATGCACATGTGCATCATTAATGTTATTTCTGTTCATTTACAGGTTACAGGCGGCGTCGTAGAAAACACTGATCTGCGCAAACGCATACACAAACTTGTTTGGGATTTGATCATCGACCACGATAGTTTTGAACAAATGGGCGGCTTTGATTGACAAGTTTGATTTGTCTTCCAATACCTGGCTTCAACAGATGTTTGCTATAAGATTCGATTGGGTTCCTTGTTATTTAGGGACATCCCCATGTGTTGCTTGATGAAGACCACCTCAAGATGTGAAAGTTCAAATGCCCTTTTTAAAGTCAATTCCATCGCTTCTAACACACTCCTGCAGTTTTTGATGTGTTTCGACACAGCGATTGATGGCCAGCGTTACAATCAGCGTAGAATGGAGTTTGATACCAATATGACTACCCTGTGCTCTGTACACCCTTGCCTATAGAAAAGCATGCATCCACATTATACACCCTTTCAATATTTAAAGAAGTTCGAAAGGAAATCGACAGGAGTGTCCATTACTACTCTATAGGCGAGACGTGCACTTTGGGTGATACCAAGATCTACACGGTTGCACATACAAACAAACAATTCAAGCATGTGAACCAATTTGAGGTACATTATCTGTATTGCCTTGTATAATTTTCTTGTTTTATATTATTATTATTATTATTATTATTATTATTATTATTATTATTATTATTATTATTATTATTATTATTATTATTATTATTATTATTATTATTGTTATTATTTGTTATGATATTTTTTGTTTTAACAAATCTTTAACGTACATCATATTATTTCGCGATACACCTGTGTTGTATGTATATTTTATTTGTCATATATCAGCATCCTTACAGTACACATGTGCACCAACTTTTTTTTATATATTTATATATATATAATTCAAATTCAAATCTGTCATGTTTATATGCAGGTTACTTTAACACTGTCGAGAACACTGTTGAATGCGGTTGTATGTGCTTTACTCGAATTGGGTACCTTTGTAGACACGTGTTCCATGTTTTCAGGTTTAACCAAGTAAATGAGATACCCGACCGCTACATTTCAACCCGGTGGTTGCGTAATGCTCTTCCAAACAGGGTTTATGAAATTGCTAACCGTTATTCTGTTGACAACAGTGAGGCTGGTGTGATTCGACATGAGATCATGGACACGGTATGTCAATGCACTGATCACTTAAGGCGTGACCCGACCCGTCTTGCTGCTTTTTCAAACCAGCTTAAGGATATCAAAAGGAAAATATTTTCTGATGTCCCTTACAACCCGGAGCATGAAAGGACTTCGACAATTATAAGTGATATACTGCAACAGCCTGAATTTGGTACCACGTCTGTTAAACCATCACAAGGCATTCGAAACAAGGGATGCGGTATGGGTAAACGTATGGTTGGGCCTGGAGAGAAAGCTGTTGAGAATTTTAATAAGGGATCTAGGTTGTACAAGATGTGTAAACAGTACGTTTATGGGCATGATTCGCGAAATTGTGCAAAAGTTCAAGCTGCTTTAAGGGCTGCGTCTACTGGAGCTGATACAGTTGGAAATAGTGGTTGTCCTGATACTTCTTCTGGTGTTTCAGACCTGCCACCAGATCATGATACAAGTCTTCTTGTTGCTTCATCATCTCGTACACGTCCACTTCGTGCCACTAGACAAGCCGTTGCACGTTCCGTTAGGCAGTCTAACAAGCTGGCAGGACAGTCACCCACCACACGAGATATTTGATTTGCTTATGAGATATGTTACTGCCTTGTTGGTATTGTTTAGCTTTTATTGACCTTGATCGTATGTCCGTTTATTGTTTGTTATCGTTGAATTTCTATGGATTTCCATCTTGCAGTTCATGTTTGATATGAATTTTATGCAATGAATATCTTTTATATGTCTGACATTAAAGTTCATGTCATTATGGCCCATCAGGTCAACTACATCAATAAAAAAAATGCAATTATTTATATACTGCACGTGTGTATCACTGTGATACACATCTGTATTTGGTCACATATAATCTTGTGATGTTAATATTAATGTGTTTTCTATACCTTTGCACAGTTACTGTCATTTTTTTATTTTTATTTTTGTACACATAATAATATGATTTGTATATGTGTGCTGTGGTTCACATGTGTAATGTGTTGTAATATATGACATAAATACATTTAGTGTAATACCTAGATATTTCAGTAGCAGTTACGTTCTTAAAAAAACAAATAAAAGTATATAAATAGCCAAATAGTTTAACCTTTACGACTTGTATAGTCTCAGATATGATGTTTATATGTTTAGACGTCCGATCATAAATCCTAAATATATCCTTATGTATATAATAATAATAATAATATTAGTAAATAAATTTAAAGATAACTATAACTAAGATATCACAAATACATGAAGTGCACGTGTGTGGTTATGTATCTTCTTATCTTCACTTTGGAAATGAATATTTATTCACAAGGAAATAATAAAATCAACGTGTAATCACATAGGAGGAAGTAAAATGCAACTAACGTACACGTGTGTATGAGGTGTATGTTTTCAAAGTTATCTTCCAATTTAAGATATACTTATAGCCAAGACGTAAAAATTAAGTCGGTTAGTATTCATATATATATTAGGTTGTCTCAAACAAAATTTATTCACGTCTATCTTTCTTAAAGTCGATCTGGACCTCAGATAGATCATTTCAACAACCTTGAATACCACGAACGATTAAGGTGCGTTTCCTTTCCTAATATTTGTTCTTGTTGGGTTTTTATACCCATATTTTGTGTGTTTTCTTCTCTGCTATCTGTTCTAGTTGAGTTGCTATATCCATTTGTGCACTTCCTTCTCTGTTATTTATTCTAGTTGGGTTCTGTACCCATTTGTTGATTCGTTTCTCTATAAAGTGTTATCTCAGTATTCTAATTCGTGTTATCATTACAATTGGTGATTCATTTGAATGGTGATACGCGTTATGAGTATTCAAACCTCTCTTTTAATACTTTGGGATGTGACTCAATATTCAATTTGTGTTATCACTCGAATGATGATTCATTCAAAGGATGATACGAGTTGTGAGAAATCATTTCTCTATAAATTATTATCCTCCTATTCTAAACTTTAACACCACTCTGGTTCTGAATCAAAACTTTGAAGCGTTCACCTACGATAGTATTTATTGAAAACCATACTCATTATCGTATGTTCCTGATATAACTATTTTATACTGCTGCAAATCTGATTTTTAAACATATGAGGCCTTGCACACCTGATATTATTCAGAAATATTATTTTTGTACTCTAATACCCGAGCACGTCCCTACTTGTGGGGGTGACCACAAGCACGTCATTGTGGCATCGGTGACGTGGCACTTTCCGTGACGGTGAGCTGAGTTCACGGCGTCTCGCCTGTCTACTCTCCGGAGTATCTGTTATATGTTTCGAGGCATATGGACTGGTCCTAGGATATTATTATTTCTGGTGGTTGGATTGTATGAATGCCCATACACCAATTCACATCGGTTCTACCCGGTTCCGCCTGTTATATTATGTATATTATTATTCGGCTCGATGGGTATTTCCTTATGATATGACACATTCTTGATATCTGGATCTTTAATGATCGTTATTCTGTATTTGGACCTGCAATATTCATTATTATTCCCTATAATTATTCGTTGCTAGGCATGTTGCTCCTTCGCATTTATTTTCTGATCAACAGGTTTCCAGGGCTAAGGGGGATGTGTGGAGATAGTAAAAGTCAACTTAGCTTGTAAAATAGTTTTTAATTAGTAATGTACGATAATGAACCTTTTTGTTTAAGATCGGATACTTTGTAAACTCCTTCGGATATTAAATTAAATGTATTTTTGTCTCTGACTCTGTAATAGTGACACATCAACCTTAGTACCGGGTTGGGGTGTTACAGTTATGGTATCAGAGCAAAGGCTCTTCTTTGCTCTATCCTGTAGAAAACTAAAACAAAAACAAACCTATGAGGTAATGGGTAGACGTTGGGTTAGGATTTCATCTTCAAGCAAATCTTCTTTGTCGTCGATTTGTGATCTTTGGTTCAGTCTATTCGAGGTCTCTTTATCCTTAATCATAGGACCTTGCTTCATGGTATATTATTTTATCGTGAATAAGTTGTTTCACCTCGTTATCGTTTACTTTTCGCTTCAAAGTTCCCACTTCTATTAAATCATCATAAACGGCTTATGAAGACCTTGCTACAGGACTTAAGATATCATGATCTCTGGTGAACCTGTTTACGCCTGACAATGACCTTGCTACCACGCATGCCGCAATACATATTTTGCAAGATCTATGTGTATATAAACGTGATGCGTAGCTGTTAGATAACACTTAAGTTACCTATTGAAAAAAAAAATCATCTATTTTTCATGTGATTATCATTTCCTCATTGTCTTGTCAACTAGCCTATTCATTAGATGCATGAAGGGATGACAGTTAGGGCATGGTTGTAAGGTAAATTGACGATTACGGTTCTAGAACGTAATCATGAATTTACAGATACATCTGTGCGCTTTTGAAATCCTATTATGTAACTTAATATTCTTAAAATAGTATAAGACTCCTCTTATCAATCCTTCACAACATGCTTGATTAATCAGTATAAGCCTACTTCGATATGCATGACTTCACAAAAATTTAATAAATCCTATGATGTTCTGAACCTCCTTATCAACTTTTGATTCTTATTTTCTGAACATTTCTTGATGCGATTATTTGACTAAATATAAAAGGTGTACCTATTAAAAAAAAGAACTTTAGGTATGATTTTAAAAATATCTGCTTCTGATATATCTTTATTGTTCTTACAATAAATAGTTAAGTATTCTTAAATTTCGAGGACGAAATTTATTTTAAGGAAGGTGGAATTGTAATACCTAGATATTTCGGTAGCAGTTACGTTCTTAAAAAAACTCAAATAAAAGTATATAAATAGCCAAATAGTTTAACATGTACGACTTGTATAGTCTCAGATATGATGTTTATATGTTTAGACGTCCGATCATAAATCCTAAATATATCCTTATGTATATAATAATAATAATAATATTAGTAAATAAATTTAAAGATAATTATAACTAAGATATCACAAATACATGAAGTGCACGTGTGTATGTGTGTGGTTATACATCTTCTTATCTTCATTTTGGAAATGAATATTTCTTCACAAGGAAGTAATAAAATCAATGTGTAATCACATAGGAGGAAGTAAAATGCAACTAACGTACACGTGTGTATGAGGTGTATGTTTTCAAAGTTATCTTCCAATTTAAGATTTACTTATAGCCTAGACCTAAAAATTAAGTCGGTTAGTATTCATATATATATTAGGTTGTCTCAAACAAAATTTATTCACGTCTATCTTTCTTAAAGTCGATCTGGACCTCCGATAGATCATTTCAACAACCTTGAATACCACGGACGATTAAGGTGCATTTCCTTTCCTAATATTTGTTCTTGTTGGGTTTTTATACCCATATTTTGTGTGTTTTCTTCTCTGCTATCTTTTCTGGTTGAGTTGCTATATCCATTTGTGCGCTTCCTTCTCTGTTATTTATTCTAGATGGGTTCTATACCCATTTGTTGATTCGTTTCTCTATAAATTGTTATCTCAGTATTCTAATCCGTGTTATCATTACAATTGGTGATTCATTTGAATGGTGATACGCGTTATGAGTATTCAAACCTCTCTTTTAATACTTTGGGATGTGACTCAATATTCAATTTGTGTTATAACTCGAATGGTGATTCATTCAAAGGATGATACGAGTTGTGAGAAATCATTTCTCTAAATTGTTATCCTGGTATTCTAAACTTTAACACCACTCTAGTTCTGAATCAAGACTTTGAGCGTTCACCTACGATAGTATTTATTGAAAACCAAAATCATTATTGTATGTTCCTGATATAACTATTTTATACCGCTGCAAATTTGATTTTTAAACATATGAGGCATAGCACAACTGATATTATTCAGAAATATTATTTTTGTACTCTAATACCCGAGCACGTCCCTACTTGTGGGGGTGACCACAAGCACGTCTTTGCGGCATCGGTGACGTGGCACTTTCCGTGACGGTGAGCTGAGATCACGGCGTCTCGCCTGTCTACTCTCCGGAGTATCTGTTATATGTTTCGAGGCGTATGGACTGGTCCTAGGATATTATTATTTCAGGTGGTTGGATTGTATGAATGCCCATACACCAATTCATATCGGTTCTCGTGCTAGCTACCCGGTTCCGCCTGTTATATTATGTATATTAATATTCGGCTTGATGAGTATTTCCTTATGATATGACATATTCTTGATATCTGTATCTTTAATGATCGTTATTCTGTATTTGGACCTGTAATATTCATTATTATTCCCTATAATTATTCGTTGCTAGGAATGTTGCTCCTTCGCATTTCTTTTCTGTGCAACAGGTTTCCAGGGCTAAGGGGGGATGTGTGGAGAGAGTAAAAGTCAACTTAGCTTGTAAAATAGTTTTTAAATAGTAATGTACGATAATGAACCTTTTTGTTTAAGATCGGATACTTTGTAAACTCCTTCGGATAATATATAAAATGTATTTTTGTCTCTGACTCTGTAATAGTGACACATCAACCTTAGTACCGGGTTGGGGTGTTACATTTAGTGTTAGTTTTTTTTTTGAACCTGTAATACGAGCTACATCATACATACAACCATCCGTGTAGATATCCATTATTCCATAAAAAAACAACCTTCACATGTGTATCACACTTGTATGTATAACATATTTAATCAAATTTCTTTTTTTTTTACCACAAACTTCATCATAATAAGCAATTGTTTGTTGACACAACTGGTGACATTTTTTGGTCTTGATGCCAAGTTTAATATGCATTCTTTATTACATTAAACCGTTTCCCTAAAAATATCCAAAACACCACAAACCAACCAAAAAAAAAAACAAATGAAATAGCAGCTACACATTCCAATCAGGTTTCCGATAATGCGGCTTTTATCCTTTCACCAGTTATCCACACCTTGATCATGCAAACATCACCCATTTCCCCTTACCCCCAGCTTTTAACTGAAGCTTTTTACTCTCTCCTGATTGCTCACTTCTTATGTTGATTCCTCCCCTTTTATTTTTTCCAGCACTTTCCCGATTTCTGCGAATTCCTCTTCCAGACTCTTCACAAACTTAGACACTTGTATCTCCGACTTCATGTCGGTAGTGTCTTTTGAAATCTTGTCTATGTTTCTGTCTGTTGACACTGAATTCTTTTTCACTCTGTTGATAATTGTGTTTGCCTGTGGCATCAGAATCCTTGAACAGTACCTCATTCTGAGGTTTAGAACTTGTGCTTGTCGTTGATTCACGTTGCTTCTGAACCCGCTGTCAAACCTACCCGTCCTACCTATGTAAGTCTCCATGTTTCTCATCACGTATATGCCGCAATCTATGTATTCCTCTTTACTTGCACAAATTGTCTTCAACACTCTTGGCTATGCTGCTGATATAGACAATGCTTTTGGATGACCGATGCTTTGTAAATGGCTCCATAATATGTGTTTCTGCAAAAATGATAAAAAAGAAAAATATTAAAATAATAATAATAATAATAATAATAATAATAATAATAATAATAATAATAATAATAATAATAATAATAATAATAATAATAAATACATAAAAATTAAATAAGATAAAAATAAAAGTAATAAAAAATAAAACGATGAGTTTTTTCTGACATCTATCACGTCTTGACTGATGTGCGTATATGTCGTGTACGTATAGCTTACCACTTTTTGCGAAGTTCCTTTTGATGCGGATGTCCTGACGTCTTTCAGATCGTCCATATTTATGCCCTCGTTCATACTCTCTATGATTGATATAACTGGTATATCCGTATCGAAACACATTATGTATATGTGAGGATGGTCCACTACCGGCACGACGATTGTGTTGTACATGTTCATGTCCACTATCTCCTTACCCCCATCACCCAATTTCAGTAGGTTTTTCTTGAATCTCTTTTGCCTTTCGGGGTTGGTTTTTGCAGATGTCACAAAATCATTCTGAAGTCATATAAAAGTGTCACATGTTAAACCTGATGCACATGTGTGTTTACTGTCTTAATATCATCCATATATTCATTTGTTACTTATAATTGTGTTTGTGTACAAGAACAATCGGCGTGGCTCCTCTTCAGCACCGCTGACCAGTAGCTTACAACTTCCGCATCTACCTTCCTCTTTGGTCTTAGGCTTCCTAATATGAACGCCTTTGCAACCATGCCATTTGTTGCAACGAACAAGTCTTTCCTGCGTTACATGAAACATGTTCATGTCAGTCTATCTTAAACTGATTGTTTTTAAACTGATGTATACATACAATAATATTCAATAATTTAATTACTACACACGTGTATCGTTGTATTACTATTACGATACATGTTTGTGCCGTGCATTTCTTTAATTGTAATCTACACTTCAATTACATTTTACTTACACGAAACCGCGTCTGATCTCCTCCCCATCACCTTCTTTTGTTGGCATTAAATATGTCCCTTCTTTCGTGTTTGTCTCTTTATCATTCTTGTTCTTTGTTTCCGTGCATGCCATCACATACTGCCAAACTAGCCTCTGTTTAATGTCTAGTTGTTTATTATCTCTACCACCCCTGTCTCGAACTCCTGTCCCTCGAATGTGCTTATTTCCCCTTCTATCCTCTCAGCATTATCAGAATATTGGTTCAGTCCCACTGTACCCGTTTCAACTGTTTTTACCACCTTTGCTGGTTTGCTCGTGTTTTCTGCACCCCCTGATTGACCACCGGACTTGCCTTCCTTGTTTTCTTCCTCCTGAACATAATTCCCTGTTATATTTTTGTCGGTTTTTTCTGATTTTTTGCTTGCTGCAACTTTTTTTAATTTCTTTGCTTTTTCTACTTTCACCGTCTTGCTTCTGCTTTCTCTACCTTCTTCTTGATCATTGGCTATTTCTTCCTTTTTCTATTCATCTTGAATGGATTTTCCCACGTCCCCCATGTACATCTCCATCAGGTATCCAGAATGTGTTGTTTTTCTCCCTTTGCATCCTCCACGGAATCTGACGAGCTTTGTGAGCTTTCTATTCCGATATCAATCGATGGCATGGTTATGTCTACCACCTTCTTAGATTTCTTCCTCTTTTTTGCATTTCCACCTGCTGCCACCTCTTCTGTTTTTTTGTTTATCACATCCTCTTCACCCTTGTTATTCTCGTCGCCTTTGTTAGTGTTCATAATTTTCATTGGATCCTTGTACTGCGAGTTGTACATCTCTACGTATTTTTTTACCTCTTCGATATCTGGAAACTTCTGGTAGGTTTCTGCTAATGCCTTAACGACATTCTTTTTCGTGAATTCCATCAATCTAAACACCTCCTATAGCCTTTATATATGTTCCTGTAACATCCATGTGAAATTTATAATAATATATATTTCATTCATATTTAATTAATTTTTGTTTGTTTATTTGTTTTATTTTATTTTATTTTATTTTATTTGGTTTTGTTTTGTTTTGTTTTGTTTTGATTCACATGTGTATTACAGTACATGTGTCATTATACAACATAAGCTGATTATGTGTTTGTATCAGTGTTTCATTTAAATGTATAATGTGCATCACCAATATGTATTTGTTTGTTTTACCTCTAATAAGCTCTGATCCAATAATTCCTTTATCGTCAGTATCTTTTCTATCATGTCGTTGCATTCTTCTTGCTCGCTTTCATCAGCTTCGTGCTCGACATATGTCTCTCTCTGTTCCCATACCAAACCCACTGTTTTCTATCTCGTATACTTGCCTCTCGCTCAGCATCTCTTTTGTCCAGAAGCTTATTGGACTTATAGCTCGGTCGTTTTCTATTCCCGCACATGATATGCTGTCCACGTATACGATCTGCACGTGTTTACAACAAATATATCTATTACTATATATAATACATATTGTCTTAAAGGGCAATTTCGTCATGAAATTTCCTTAATCCTTAAGACGCGTACAAAGGTTTTTCCATTGTGTACAAGTATTTAAGCATGAAAATTAAAACCTCAAACTTAAAGCAGCATAAACATTACAAGGATATATATGTAATTTACTAAAAAAGCAGCCTCTTCTTTATGCCGCATCGATCCACCATTCCAGGCGCAGTTAACATCTCGATCCTCCATTCCTCCTTCTTTCAGCCGCCATCGATCACCGCGCTCAAGCCTCTCTCCCCTTCGATAGGGCAAACGGTGGTATGCTTCTCCATCTTCGTAGAATCCCAATCATTATTCAATTTGGAAGGCCAAGATCGATTGCCGAACCCAAGATCATTCAAACTGAACGGGCGCAATCTATTACTACTTCTCTATAAATTCGCAACAAGTATCCATCTCCATTTACCAACTTCATTCTAAAACCGATTTCAGGTAAGTTCTGCTCCTAATTCAATCTTTGTTCTAATTTCTTTTCGTAATTTTGTGTTCTAATTCTGCTTTATGTTTTGTTCTAATTCTACTGTTAAGGCGATCATTGAAGACTACAGTTGCTAAGGTGATTATTTTTGTTTTTGTTTGAATCTGCATTTGTTTTTTAGGTACATCTATTACAACATTTATGTCGAAGTTCTAACTTTTTTAAAACCTTTTGTTTTGATTTATTTGAGATGTTTAGTTATCTCTTCGGCCTGCTATAAGTGTTCGAATTAATGGTGAACAATGTTTTTATTGAGTAATAGACTAGGTTTGTACACTTCTTGATAAATTTCATAACGTTGCTGTTGTCCGTGAGTTAAATTTGTACACTTTTTCTAGAGAATGACTAAAACCCTCAACCAATTTGGGATTCATAACTATACATGTACATATACGTTACCTGAAATGGAAGGTCAGAATGTGAGAGATGGAGCATAGAACCTTAATGTTAAACTTTTATGTATAATTTAACATAGAACCTTAATGTTAAACTGTTGATATAAAAGAATTGATACATATAATATCCGACCATATAGTATCAACATTTTTAATCCGGACCATGTAATATCAATCAACTTGAAATCCATTCTCCATATAATATCAATCAACAAATTAAAGTTTTTGACACAAGAACACCCAAACCACCCAAACCAGTTAACAATTTGGCAAGTTTGACTACGTTAAAGTCAAGATTGGAGAACTCTAAGATAATCTTTGTCACCTGTATCACAAGCTTCCTAATTCAATATGAATGAAAGCCTTTTTTGCGACTGTTATTCCCTTATATTGTATTATGTGAACAAAGAAGTATTAATGTGGTTCAATTTGTTTTTAGGATGATTAGATGGTTATGTATGTAATATGTTTTGTATTATGTGATTGAAGGTATCCTCATACAACTGCCAAACATCTAATTACAGCTTTTTATTAGATGCAGGGATATATCATCATTCAATGTAGTATTTTTTTTTTTTTGCTGTTTTTTGTTTCTTTATTTTGCTCTACGAAGCAATGGTTTCTGCATAAATATATTATATATATTGTTTCTAATATTTGGAAGAATCATTATATGTATTTGTATATAGATATTCGTAATATATCATTAATGATGTCTAATAATGTTGCAGAGGAGCTTCCCAATAGTTGGAATGAAGATTCTGACATGCTACAATTTTAAACCTTGGACCGCCCCTTTGTTTTTCCAGGTAGTTTTCCTCTTGCCACCCTCCTCTTTTTATAATGGACATTACTCTTCTGTACACATTTCAGAAGCACAAATACATACCTAATGCCATGAAACACAAGAAGTTTTTTATTACACTCATCAGAATCAGAATTGATAACCCATTACTTTCAACCCGTTTGACCCAATACCTATTTAATGATGTTTTTGGTATTTGTAAGTGGGTCGATTTGGGTTATAACTTATATGTATCTTTAAATGGGTTGAAAGTCATCCTAAGTGTATTCATACTTCCTTAAATAACTTTCTAATTCGTGTGATCTAAAAGAGTTGGATTATTTTTGTAATAGCATGATTCTTTTTATCACGTTTAGCAAATTATTGTTTACATAGCTGATAGCTCAAAGATATAGTTATAAAGTATGTTTTCGGGTCCGACACTCCGACCAACCCGCTTCGAATCATTTAGAACACACTTAAAAAGTACTGATTTTGACCCGTTACCCCATCCTAACCAACTGTGCCACCTCTAACTGTAATCTACACAATGTCTTCATGTATAAATAACTCCCTTAGATTTTGAAAATATAGAGAGCAAGGTATTCTTCTGCTTGATGTTTTGCATGAAACTGATTATAACTATATATTTTCCATTTTTTATAATGCACAAAAATTATCGATATGCAGGCAGAGTTAGAAAGGTCTTGTGATGTTTTGAAATATGAAATATGATTGTTGACTCATGAAGTCAAACTGCAAACTTATGCAAACTTTGCAGGAACATAAAGAATGATGTTTTATCATTTATCTAGGATGAGCTTGGTGCAAATGCATTACTAGCTGGAGCTGCTAAGGAGGTGGTATGTGCAATTAGATTATTTTACTTGCTTTATATATAACCATTGTAGAATAATCATTCAAATTTTTTTCAACAATATCTTCCCTTTTCTAAAGCAAATGGAACAACTTATGCACTAAAATACTTTTTATCTCCCACTTTACAAACATATTGTTGATCTTTCCGGTTTCATGTTTCTGCATTTGCATTAATAAGTGGTGTAAAACATGCTGGGAACAATTTGGCTATACGAGTAAGCTATTGTTTGGTTTCACAACATTCATTTATGTGAACATATTATTTTCTTATAAGTTTATGGTTTCTGTCTAATATGAATTTATTGTAATTTTTTTTTCAGGCTGATATTCTTTTAATTAGAATAGGGAGCTTCAAATATTTTGGATGAATTGTTTGTACAATCGCAATCATAAGCTCCATACAATGAGTTTTGTTATATTTCGATTTAAATGGTATTTGGGAGTGTATATTTATTTTATTTTTTTCTGTAAAAACGGTGTTAATGCAACTCAAAAGACTATTAACATAAATAAAGCCTAAATATATAATATTCACATCTCGAATAAACTGAAATAAATGGTTTGAAGTTGAAACTCACCAATACCATTTTTGTCACGTAAATCAAAGGGTTCAAAACCTATTGGTGATAAGACTTAACATTTCTATGTGATATGGGTTCAAAACCTATTGGTGATAAAAAAATTACTATTATAAAAAAAGATTTCCGCCACATAAAAAATTTCATTTGGGCATAATGTAGGAGTATAATTAACCAAATGAGTTTATATTAATGTTCCTGTAAAATTAGCCTAATGGGATACAATAAACCAAGAGCATGATAGATTGCACAAACACAAACATTATTTCTATGTCACATGATCGAGTGGTTAAAGAAGTTTATAAATGACCTCTACTAGACACGCAACTTTTATAACTTTTTCTTACCCAATCATTTTCTTCCTTTTCTTACCCAGTAAGCATGGCTTACTCAAGCAAACATGCTCTAACTCTTACAAGGTCGGATAAATTAAATCATTATTATTTACTTGACCATCTACAAAGAACACACCCGGTTGTTTGCCGTCGTCGCATCGCGTAGGATTGGCCCCTAAATTGTTGCAGTCACCGAACGTGCCTTTACCACATTAAAAATTTCCGTCGCGCGGCATTGCGCTGTTAAAAACAGATATCACGTTGTAAATTGTCATCGTCGCTGAACGCGTGAATAAAAGACAAATAAACGCTATAAACTGTCGCCCGCTGCATCGCGCGGGTACCCCACTATATATATATATATAGGGTTGGGGTATTTTGGAACCCACTTTGAGTTGGAGAATCGTTGGAACCCGGTCAAAAACGCGGTTAAAAAAATATTTTTTTCTCTTAATTTTTTTATGGTGGTTCTTTATGTTATAAACTACTCTTAAATGAAAAAAAATCAAAAAACCGCCTACTAGATTTTTTAAAAAAAAAATATCAAAAATGTCTAGGTTACACATGTAACTTTTGCGTAACTGCAAATATATGCATAAAAGTTACAGATGTAACTTTTTTCGTAACTGAAAATCTACTAGCGTTTTTTTGATTTTTTTTTCATATAAGGGTAGTTTATAACATAAAGAACCACCATAAAAAAATTCAGAAAAAAAAAACATTTTTTTACCGCGTTTTTGACCGGGTTCCAACGATTCTCCAACTCAAGGTGGGTTCCAATTTATCTTTTCCCTATATATATATATATATATATATATATATATATAGGGGTAGGTTCAAATGAGAACTTTTTGTTTTGAGAACTTTTGAGAACTAAATCTCAACCATAAATTTCAGGGGGGGACCACTACAATTCATGGGAGGGGGGATACATGTAATAAACTTGTGGCTCAAATTAGTTCTTTTTAGTTCTCAAATCCAATTGGTTCTCAAATGATCCTCTCCCTATATATATATATATATATATATATATATATATATATATATATAGGTTTGGGGTAAAATACATCCAGCAAAAACGCTACATCCATTGCGGATTCATCTGGGGCGTCCATCAAGATCATCCAACAGCCAGGATCTATGGTGTTTCCGCCTATGGTGTTTTTTTCCGCCACCGAAAACACCATAGGCGGAAACACCATAGATCCTGGCTGTTGGATGATCTTGATGGACACCCCAGATGAATCCGCAATGGATGTAGCGTTTTTGCTGGATGTAGGCTAACTCGACTCTATATATATATATATATATATATATATGATGTGTGTGTGTGTGTGTGTGTGTCTCATACATTATGTGAAAAGTTTACTTAATATTATGTTTGTTTGTAAATTTATTACCGTTAGCAGAGCCAATGCTCCTGTGAATCTGGATTCTGGATCACATCTGTCCCATTCTTCCTTACACCTTTTTAGACCGTCGATCACAAAAATGTGTTCCATTTTATGTTGTCTATATCCATATTATCCTTTATGTAATGCATCAGTTCTATCTTCACTTTCTCGCTTGACCGGATTCAACCATCACACTTGCAAACAGGGCTATGAAGTCCATTTTGAACATTGTGCCAGCATCGTTGCGATTTTTGTAAATCATCTTTGCAATCTGGACACGTGACATGTTCGTTAAATTGTATCGTTTTCTCCACGCCTTTGCCAACTCTCATGGTTTGTCTGGTTGCTCTTCCAGCACCTCTCCTCTGTTTTTTAACCCAAGCAACATTAATATTTTTTCAGCGTCTACCTTCATCTTCACATGCCCGAGATTGATCTCCATAGTATCGGGATTGAATCTGTCTACCACAAAATGTCCAAGCTTTGCAGGTATTCCATCAGCACGAAACTTCAGAATGTGCCCCATCCCCTACATTCTCAACGCCCTACACTGGTCACTTGATAATCTCTTGACTGTTTTGCATAATTGTATCGGTGATGTTCGTATCCTTATTGTTGGCCAGTTGTCGGATTTTTTTACTCGTTTGCCCCATTTCCTGCCTTTACGCGGTTGTGCCCGCTTTCTTGGTCGTTTGACTTGTTCTTCGGTTTCGTAACCTATAAAAGATACAGACTGTTAATTTATTTTATTATTCATAGACATGTGATACACGCGTGTAATGTGTACATAAAACTTTATATGTTATAGCATATTTATTCTAATGTCATTGTTTAGTCTGTGAGCACATTATACGCGTGCATTTATTATGTGGTGTAGTTGCATGTCGATAGCGTATAACCTTGGTTCACATGTGTATCATATATTTATTGAGATTATACACATGTGTATTATTGTAACATTATAATACATGTGTGTATTCTCAAACAGTCAACGTCTGAATCAACGTCTGCGGTTGTCTAATAACAGTTATATAATAGCAGTCTGTCTACATGAAATATTATATGCTTCACGCTGAATGATGTTTTATGTTATTAAGCACGCGTTGCAACGCGTACATGTGTTATGATGCACGCGTGCATTATACTGTGTACGTGCATTATATACGTATAGTTTCAAGATGATATAAATGATTTAATTATGTGTACCTTCCTCATGGTTTTCTTCTGTGTCTACCATCTTCTCGTCTTTTTTCTAGGGTTGTACTTAATGTCGTTTTTTCTGTTGTACACGACCTTTAGTCTTTTGCCTGCAACTGTTGATAGATTACGTGATATCACAATAAGTTAATGTGGGTTTTTTAGAACATGTATTCATTCATTTAACAGTTTTTATGTTTTGTCTTACTAGTGTTGGGTGGTCGGTCCTCGTCGCTGTCGTTAATAACGCCTGGTTTTTTCCTTTGTGTTCACGTATTTCGATTTAAAAATTCTTGCTGCTCTTGTGATTTTTCGTCCTGTCGTGAAGATAATATGGACCGTAAATAATGTAACATTTAAATAAATACACAACATATATAACTTGTCTTCTTATTTATATTAAGATCTAGTTTCTTACGCTTTACACCTTCCATCAGCTTCTGCGTATGTCTACATAGATAAACAAATAAATATATGAAACAAAATAAATAAATACAAACGAATAAATAAACAATACAGGTAAACAATAATGATTAGATTAGTAAACATTCATGGTATATTGCATTACTGCCTAACTGTGATTTTGTAGCTGTAAGCTATATGTTCTATGTATAACGCATTTGTGTATTGCTGCACGCGTGTAACTTCATTTTAGGACATGGCGTTGGTTGTGAATGTTAATCATACTTTTACATCTTTAGGTGTTACACGTGTGTATCGCCTGTTAAATGTTATAATGCTCCCCTGTTTTACTGTTTTATGATTGTTCATAGCATCAAATCTAATGTCACTTGACATGTATCCTACATTTTAAATGTATTTTCATGGTACACGTGTGCAGTACATGTAGGTTTTTGTTCATACCATCAAATCTAATTTCAATTGACATGTATCATACATGTTAAATGTATTTTCATGGTACACATGTGCAGTACGTATAGGTTTTTGTCTGATTATATTTGCATGTACTGAAATCGCCCATTTGATATGGTTTTTTCATGATATACGTGTGTACCCTTTCCTAATTTGTCTATAACATTGATATATTTGTCTTGTGGCTTACTGTATGCTACTGTAATGTGATTTTTTCAATTACTACTGCTAACATGAAAGCCAAAACAAATTATAACTACTCAGAGGTATTCCGCCCGTGCAATCGCTTTAATGTTTGTGTTGCTTGTTATTTTAATGCCCTTGTGCTTAATAAATGTGTATACAATGTACGACAATCATTAAGTTCGCGATGTGTTTTGCATATTACACATGTGTACCATTCCTGATTTGTATATAACAACTATGTAGTTGTCTTGTGGTTTCTTTATTTTACCGCAATGTGCTTTGATCCGACGATTACTACTGCTAACATGAAAATTTTGACGGAGTTTTGTATTTTACCTTAAAAAAAATTGGGCGTTTGTGTCGAGCCTCTTTCTCCGCTGTTGAACAATTCGATTTGACCAATGTATGTACCTACCGTCGTCGATTTCCATCCTGATTCCTCCGATCTTCTGCTTTGTGAATGATTAGGGCTTTTCTGGTGGTAGTAGAGTTTTCCTTCTCGATCGCGAGGTTTTGTGTGCTTGAGTGTAATCAGAGTGAGCGATTTTTCTCTGATTTTTTTGTTTTTTTCGGGGTAAACTGTTTTTGTTTCCATAAATGCCCCTCCGTGTTTATTTAGGTATAGGTTTTCAATATTTGCAGATCAGGTCCCTCCTCTTTATAATTTGTATTGTTTTCGCGTTTTCACAAATTAACATGTTTTCGCACGATCCTTACCCTATAAAGGTAAGGTTTCTTAGAAAACCACACTTAATTGAAAAACTAGAAAACCAAAGCAAATTTAGTGATTTATGTAAAAAAACATAAAATTCGCATCCTTTCTAAAAGATTACAAACTGGAGGGGCGTATTTGGAAAATTGTAAAGTTAATATCCAAAATATCCAAATAAAACACACATCCCGCTACTCTCTCTCTATCAAACTCATAAAGGCGACGACGACGACGAGTTTATTGAGATACGATCGAAAGAAAACCACCAGATCATTTGATTAACGGATTGTCGAACACGAAAAAGGAGTCAGGGACACATAAAATCACAAGGTAATCACTCAGAAATAACAATCTCATATCTGATTTCATGATATCGCGAATCTAGGGTTTTATTTTTCAACCATTTTTTCCCTTTTTTATGTGTTCATCGATAGCATTGCGTATATCTAACATAAAATCCAGATTTCATATTTCATTGTATCAAAAATATTGTATACAGTGTGACCAGCAATTGAATAGTATAAGAATAATGAAGGATTTCAATGACTAAAAGTATATTCAAACGTTTATGATGCACACATGTGTTAAATATGTAACATACTGTTTTACATATTGAGTAAATATTATAATGCAAGTATGCAACTATATAGAAGTTAGTTTTCATATGGATGTATATGCTACATCGAGGGAAGGCTTGAAGTCATCAGCTAAATCAGGTTTCCAAACCATCGTTCCGTTTGGGGAAACATATGTTGGATTAAGTGTCTAAGCCCATAACTATAATTGATAGCAGCATAGTCCTTTTGGGTTGCCCTCGAGACTCGATAAAAGTTGAAAATGCGTGAACATTGGATCGTCTACTCAATCTAGCTATTCAGACATCGAAATGTAATTAACGGATTATTTTATTGATCACAAATGCACAATTACAATCAGAGAACACTTAGAAACTGACACAGAGAATACACCTCAGAAACACACACTTAAGAAATCTCACACGCTCAGAACTCCGATTACAAAGAACAAACTTCTATTTATAGTCGACTGGCCGATCTCTGTCCAAACCTCAGGTTCGGCCAGTCCGAACTCCTGGTTCAGACCAGGTTCGGCCAAGTATGATTTGGGTTGAACTTGTACTTTGCTTGATACTTCACACGACGCACATATCAGGTATCAACAAAAGTAGAATTAATAAATAAGGGAAAATAAAATTAGTTTATTAATAATGATGGTTTAATAATTAAATGAACTATTTAGGAGGCTAGTTAACGGTTTGGTTAATAGAAGGATTGAATAACAATTAATCAATAGTTGATTAGTTGGGAATATTCTATCAAATCTGTATCTTCAATCAAGCTCCCCCTCAAGTGTAGAATCCGTTCGTCCAATGAAATGAATATTCGAACAAACTTCTTCTTAACTCGATCGTAGCTTGATCTTGAATACTTGACAATGCTTAGTGTATCTCTGGTCTTTTATCAACAGCTTCAGAAGACTTAAAGTTGTGATATCTTGCACTTTAGCAACCTGCTTAAACATTTAAATAATCTTGGCACAAAAAGTCTCTTCGAGACTCCAAGATTTCATTTTGAAATTTGAATTACGTGTTGATCTGAACAAAAATAAAGCAGAAATAAAATCCTTTTGGCTTTAAAAAGTTTATTTCAAAACAAACCTAAAATCTTTTTTGAATTTTCAAAGTTTGTGCTAAAACACACCGAAAATCTTTTTGTATTTTTCTTGATGTGAAATAAAATTTCAATACTGAAACAAACGCTATTTTTGGTATGAGAAAGATCACTATATGGGATCATATTGGTCATAACGCAGTGAGCTACATTTCAATTTCAACAAATTGAAGCACATAAGTCATGCTGATTGCTGATATAATTTGTCCATCTTAAACTCAGGTAGAATCATACTCATAACATCTGGATATGTTAAGATATTGATTAAATTTGCTTTGACCAGTGTACCCCACACTATCAGACATAATTAGGCATTTCCTATTTTTCTTTCTTTATCTTTTTATGTGATAGGCACTTGTGATTTTTCACAATGCATAATATTTTCATGATATTGTCAACTGTGTTCCATGCAAAAAGAACTAAGAACGTTAAATCGTCTACCTTAAGGTCGATCTTTCGATACGCAGATAAGGCCTCGGATTTAACAAAATAAGAAAAATAAAACAAGTTGAAATTGTATAACCCAACAACAATGAGGTCGGTACTTCCGTACACGCAGAGAAAGTCCAATGAGTTATACAAAACACCAAAGAAAATAAAGCAGAACATCAGACGACAACGATCAGGTCGGTCTTGTGGACACGCAGAGAAAATCCGATTGTTTGACAAAATAAAGAAAATCAAACAAGTTTAAATCTTTGCAAAATGAACGCATGTGTACACAGTGACTTCTCATTACTATTTTCAAACTTATTTTTCTTTTTATGTCATGAAATATGCATCAAGATGTTATCCACATGGTCAAGCATTAGTATTTAGTGTATATCACATCTGAATACTTTATGGATTGCCGAGCCTACCAAACATATCAAACAATGATCTTATGGCCCTTTCATCTACTCTATTCATGAGTCAGATACGTAAGCCAATGTACCATCATTTCCCAATGATTAATTTCTCACAATTATATTTTGCATGTATCCATCTTCCTTCCTTATATATTTTGCATGTATTCACCTTCTCCCCATAACATGCTTTGTCTCAATTATTTCCCCTTAATTACAATTTTCCACTTAAAATGAAAGACTCTATTTTTGAATTTTTTATTTTACACAAAAACAAAACTCTATTTTTGACTTTTGAGAAAAATTTGTAAGCAAAGAAAATTGATCAATCAACACGAATATTTTGCAGATTTAGAATTTATAAAATTTGCAGGTATTAGAAAAATATATCATGAAGTTTAAGTTAAGCAGAATACTCCTCCATCAACAACTTTGCAATCGTCGATATGTCTTCTAGAAGTACCCGCACACTGGTCAAACCGATTAGTTCATAAATGACCCGAAGCAGATCACTTCTGGTCGACCAGTGTCCAGATTTTGCTTAGAAACCACCTTAGGTTTCCATTTTTGTGATTTGGTAAATCAGCTTTTGATAGACTTATCACAGGGGACTGTGATGATGAACCTACATGTTGAGTCTTTTGAAAAATTAGAACAAAACGTTTTTGTTTTAAGAAGAATGTAGGCTCAACATCATCAAAAACTCTGCCTTGTTCATTAAAGAACATTGGTTTGGCAGGTTTACCAAAAACTGGTTTCTTGTGAATCCTCTTAGATGAATCAGCAGGCAGTGGACAATCTTTTGCCATATGCCCTGTTCGGCGACAAACATAACAAATCCGTTGTGACTTGTCCCACCTTTTAGGTGCCTGCACAGATTCACAAACTTGAACATCTCGAACATGATCAGAGGAAGAATCATATACCTGATGACGATGATCATGAACCCATTTTAAAGTTGGGCTTCGAGAATGTGAACTCACAGAAGAAACTTTAGCTTGTTGATGCCGAATATTTGATGAAACAGCTTCTTTGACAAAGACTCCAGAAAATTTTCTAGCATCCACACAGTGAAGGGGAAATTCTTTATCAGAAAACAATTGATCTGAACCCTTGAGTTTGTAAAACCTCTCAGGTTGAACTTTTTCAGCTTTAAAGACTTCCTTTTTCACTTGTTTAATTTTCAATTTCTTCAAATCTTGAGATGATGATGCTGAAACCTCCTCAACTTTCACATTCTTGACCTTAAAACCCAGACCCATATGCTTTCCAACAACTTTCTCCTCCGAATTAGAATTCTGATGTCTATCCTTCGCCAATCTAGAAAATTCATCTTTGACTTCATTTATATTCTTTTGCTCATTAAAAACCATCGCATCAAAATCAAGTCGAGAACGAATCTTGTCACTTGAAGTAGCTGATTTCTCATTATCAGCTGAAGATGAACCAGATACAAAAATTGGAGCAGGAGGAATCTCATAATTCTTGCCTTTCTTCTTCTTATTCTTCTTGTTTTTCTTCTGCTTTACAACCTTTTCTTTTTCAGAATTAGATGATTAGAACTTAGAGTAATCACAATAGTCAACCTTCTCTGTCACTTCTTTAAAAGCTTCCTTGATTTGAGCAGGGGGTGATGCAGTTTTATCAAACATCTTCTCAAAATTAGCATCATTAGCTAAAAAGCTTGTAAACACTTGAGAATTTGAAACATTTTTTAGCAATCGATTAGCATCAATGACTTGAATCTTGAGATCAGAAATTTGCTTTTGAGCTTCAGCTAACTCTTTCTCATTTGCTATCAATCGCTTTGCAACTTTGTGTGTTTCAAATTTTTGCATGCGAATATTTTCCATCCCTTCAAAATATTCTTTCTTCAATTTTTCCTCATTTCACTTCTTAATTTCCAGATTTGCTTTCTGAACTTTATTAACACTCACAAATTCCCGCTTCTCAACTAACAACTTTTCCATGTCAACTTGATATGCTTCAATCTTAGCAGCAGATTCTTTAACATTCTTTGTAAGCAGATCAAGTTAAATTTTAGACTTGTCAAAAAGATTCTGAAAATCATTTGCAGCATCTTCTGCATCAAATTTCCATTTCTTAACTTCTTGAACTAACTTTTCCTTTTCTTTAGAAATCTTTGCTATTGCAACTTCAACATTCATTTTTTCTTGTTTAGAAATCTCTAATGCGTCATTTAACAACTTGACCTCGGTAATCAGACATTCGTTCTTCAAAACCAATTCTTTTTCATTTTCGTTAGAAATCTTCAAATTGAATTCCACATAAAGCTTTTGAAGTTTATCCAACAAAGATGCATTTTCTTTCAACAAACTCTCCTAATTTTCAGCAGATTCATAAGAACTTGGTGTTGAACTAGTATTGGAACTAGTATCCGAACAAGAATCATCTGACTGATCATGAGTGACAATCAAGGCTGATGAATCATATCCAAACCGTTGACCCCAATCATAAACAGCATCCTGTTGAACTGTTAAAGTTGTTGCCTTATCTGTGTTACTAGAAGATGGTTGAGAAAAAACAGGCTTGCTTGATAAAGGAAAACCAGACTTGTTAATGTTTGCATGTTGACATTCTTTGGCAAAATGTCCAAGCTTTGAACACTTGTAACACTTCAATTTTAATTTATCAAAACCTAATTTCTCACTAAAATCAGAAGTAGTTTTTCCATGCTTCTTGTAAAATCTCTTTGATCGGTGACTCAGCATAGCATATTGCCAAGATAGATCTAGTTCAGTCAGTTTATCATCATCAAGAGCATCAAGATCATCTCTTGTTAATTGTGCATCAGCAACATGTTTTATAACTAAACCAAATGATGATGAGATTAAAGCAGCAATCATTTTGGCACAATCATCCATTGATTTAGCAGAAAAAGCATTATGACTTGACGAATTTGGAATAGTGAAACTACAACCCCGTGATGAATTATTATCATAATTTCCTGAAACTCCAGCCATAAAAGCAACACTCGGTGTTGAGATCAGATTTGGCTTATATTTAGCACTCATGCTTGCACTATTCTCTCCATGATACAATTCAGGATTTTGTAGAGTAGCAGTTGACTTCTTTGAATTTAACATTTCCATTTCCCGAGCATGCAGTTTTCCAGTAAGCTCATGAAACGTTAATGCAGAATAATCCTTATCATGAGTAAGAAGCAAAACATAATTTTCCCATTTTTCAGGTAACGCTTCCATAATCTTCTCCTTCAAATCAGCATCAGTCTTCTCAATTCCGCCAACCTTTAATTCACTAATTAGATGTGAAAATCGGGAAACAAGAGCATTAATGTTCTCATTGTCATAATACTGAAAATTATCAAATTCTTTATTCAACACTTTCTTCCGACTTTTCTTGTAATCATCATTACCCTCACATCTTGCTGATAAAGCATCCCATAATTGTTTTATATTTTGCATGTGCTGAATTGATGTATCAACTCAGTGGGTAATGCCATCGTAAGATAACCGAAAGCTTTTTGTTCAAGCTCATAGGCTTTTCTTTCAGCAATGTCGAAAGTATGAACTTCCTTGAAGTCTCCCGCATCAGTCGGATGTTGATAAAGTTTCTTAATTGGAATCCACAAATCGATATCATTCGTACTTATATAAGCCAAAAATCGTTGTTTCCAATTCTGATAATCTTTAAGCTTCAACAATTTGGGAACTTTCTGACTTGTTCTGATTTCATTATCAAAATTCAGCATTGTTTGCATTGCGTTTTGCATAGCGGCAAACGCTTGAAATTCCGTCATCTTTGTTATTGGCCGAACTTGTTCCGAACTTAACACTGTCATCCGAACACCCTCCGAACTTCGTCCGAACCTTAATCAACAGTCCGAACTACAGAACACCGAACTCTGTTCGAAAATACCTCCGAACCTCGACCAAACTAGCACCGAACTTTGCCCGAACCAAAACCAGACCCGAACTTCGACCGAAATAGAATAAACTCAGAACTTCAGCCGAACACTGACCGAACTCTCACCGAACTAGGGCCGAACACCGCCCGAACTCGAGCTTCGAGAAACACCAAAAACGCTTCAAAAATCCGAAAATAGCAACCACAGATTAGTAGAGTGAACCAGAAAGCTCTGATACCACTTGAAAATGCGTGAACATTGGATCGTCTACTCAATTTAGCTATTCGGACATCGAAACGTAGTTAACCGATTGTTTTATTGATCACAAATGAACAATTACAATCAGAGAACACTTAGAAACTGACATAGAGAATACACCTCAGAAACACACACTTAAGAAATCTCACACGCTCAGAACTCTGATTACAAAGAACAAACTTCTATTTATAGTCGACATGCCGATCTCTGTCCAAACCTCAGGTTCGGCCAGTCCGAACCCCTGGTTCAGACCAGGTTCGGCCAAGTATGATTTGGCTTGAACTTGTATTTTTCTTGATAATTCAAACGATGCACATATCAGGTATCAACAAAAGTAGAATTAAAAAATAAGGGAAAAAGAAATTAGTTTATTAATTATGATGGTTTAATAATTAAATGAAACTATTTAGGAGGCTAGTTAACGGTTTGGTTAATAGAAGGATTGAATAACAATTAATCAATAGTTGATTAGTTAGGAATATTCTATCCCACATGGATAATTTTTGAAATTCCCCTTATGCACAAGGGAATTTCGAAAATTTGGTTCCATCCCACATTGGTGGAATAACTAAAGCAAGGAAGATATCCAAGGCTATAAATAAGGGCCTTAGTGATTCATTCCAGTTTGCTCGTAAGGCTTGAGTATTTGCCTCCTTCTTTCTCCCTCCTTGTGGAAGAACTTTTTATAGTTCATCCCACCCTTAGTTAATATTCTTTTTCGAGTCGTTCGGTGTGATCCCATTAGAGGCATGACATTTGTGGTGCTTGCTTCCTAGAGTTCAAGAGGGATTATTATAGTTGTTTACTATAACAACTAACAGGTATGTAACCCTATCTTTCTTACTATTTTGATTATTTACTAGGGTTCATATTATGTTCATAGTTTTAGGTTCAATAGTGAAAACATAGATCTTGTTTTAGGTTGCATGCACCCTTAATTGTTTAAGTTTTCTTGTAGTGCCTGAAACCCATCAGTAATATCAGAGCGTTAGGGTTGTTTTTAATTGAATTAGCTATAATTTATGAATTATTCTTGTTAGGAGGCTTAAATTCAATCTTAGGTATTAGGTTTTTTGAAACCCTAATCTTGCCCCCTAAGTTGCAAATGCCTATAGGATAAGGTTTAATTTAGTTGTTTAGATTTATTATCCTATTATGATTCATTAGATATAATTAATTAAAAGTTAATTAATAGATATATGATATTGGTTTATTTTTAAATAATAAACCTAGTATTTTGAAAAAGTTTTAAAATACACCTTATACTATATGTAAGACTAAAAGCTTTATTATTACTATATGTATAAGAACAAAGTCAGTCAAATCAATAGTAGGAAACTGCCTATAAAATGGTAGTTGAATGGGTGTCGATTCTCACCCACCGCTTCCTTGATTAGTGGAGGATCGTTAGCCGAACGGGTTTGATAGGACTAAATTGATTTCCATTAAAAGTATAATGAAATTAAAAGTAACTAAACCTTTTATAAAGTATTCCTAGTTACTTTAAGAAAAATATGAATTTGTATGCTAACCCATGAAGTTGCACATTACACTTTATAAGTCATTAGTGGAGCGTGTGTGGTTAACCAGCACACTAATAGGGACTAATAAAGAGTTGTAATGGGTATCTCAGAAATTATGTAAGATCTTTCTAGGGTTGGTGGCAACTCAAACATATCATCCTTAGTATTTATGCTCAAATTGTAAATCTTTCACTTTACTTGTATTTTGTACTTGGACAATTCTCTTGATGTTTATGTTAATCATTCAAGTATTTGATGTTTTGTATTTCATGTGTAATGTCATAACTTGTGTTGATCATTAATATTGAGATAATTGCTCTTGTTCATTTCTACTGTGATGTGAAAGCCTGGATCCATGTTCTGTGTCATTTCATGATAATTTACTTGGCTTATGATAAATAATTGAATGTGTCTTCATAATAACAACCCTTAGTGGTTCAATAATGATTCTTGACATTTTACGAGTGTAGTTGGTGATTTCAACCTTGTCTTGGTGATTTGGACCTACTCTTGGCAACCTCACCAAGGTTCGCAACCTCGCCAAGGAATAACAAGTATTCTTGGCGACTTGAGTTTACACTTAGCAATCTGGTCAGCCTTCTTGGCGACCTCGCCAAGCCTTGGCGACCTACCAAGTCTTGGCGACCTCACCAAGGCTTGGCGACCTCACCAAGTACTCTTGGCGATCTCAACTTTGTTCTTGGCGATCTCGTCAGTCTGATGACATAATTTTCACTAACTTCAATAATATTATCTTGATTTCAATGCAATGACGGCCTGTGCTCTCTCCAGTATAAATAGCAACACTAGAATACCCTAAAATAAGCTTCTGGATGGCTGTTTTGAAAAGAGAGCACTTGTGTGTGAAAACCCTCGTGTTCTTGAGTTTCAGACATGAAATCTAAGGATTTCAACAAGCAAACAACATGCTTTGAACATGGATTCATGATTTCCGCACTTGGATCTGTGCATTGGATAAGTAAAGGCTCCAAATTAGTCCTGACAAATTATCATTGTTGATGGAACGTGTGTGGTTAACCAGCACATCAATTGAGATGATAGATGACATTGAGGTTACCAAGCACATTTGCATGGTTATTCACATCTTGTTTGTGATCCTCGGTATCCCAGTAAAAAATGGAAGAGCATAATTCGAGATTAAACATGCCATTGTATATTTTCAATGAATCTCAAAAAGAAAAACCTACCATTATGAAATTTGCAGTTAGATTATGGCATCCCTTTTCTAAGTTGTGAATTTTTATAGTTGGTTCGTACCCGGTTATTCTTATCTAACTTAAACTATTTTTCCTTAAAATCAATGCCTGCTCCTAACGATGCTTATGGTTCCTCCTCCTCCACCCATAGTAACTTCTCCTTATTGGGCATGTGCTCAAAGGTGACATTAGATGGCACCAACTACAATGCCTGGATGCGCAACATCAAAATGGCCCTTCGTTACGAAGACAAGGAGTATGTCCTTGAAAAGGAGCTCACTGAAATTGACGAAGAGAATGCCACTGCTGAAGAATTAGCCGCCTGCAAGCAACATGAAAAAGATGCAATAAAAGTTGCTTGCATCATGGTTGCCACCATGACTCCTGAACTGCAAAGATTTTATGAGGATTACTGGTCGTACGAGATGAACAAGGACCTTATGGAAAATTACCATAAGCGAGCTCTTCAAGAAAAGTACGAGATAGTAAAGTACCTCATATCAAGCAAGATATAGGACGGAGA
The DNA here is from genome assembly GCA_039602395.1 of Deinandra increscens subsp. villosa. NCBI lineage: Eukaryota > Viridiplantae > Streptophyta > Magnoliopsida > Asterales > Asteraceae > Deinandra > Deinandra increscens. Next base: position 66,153,907 of record JBCNJP010000007.1, on the reverse strand, counting down.
GTCCGTTAGCGCCCACATGCAAAGGATGCAACGTTACGTGGATCGGCTTCTGAGATTGAATGTGCACTTTGATGAGGATTTGGCTATTGACATAGTCTTAAACTCCTTACCAAGGTGTTATGATCAGTTCATCTTGACCTATCATTTGAACAACAGTGAGACCACATTGGTCAATTGCACAACCTCCTGACAACAGCTGAAACAAGAATGAAGGGAAAGACTATTGCCCCTGCTCCTGCTAATACTCCCGTTCTAGCCATTGGTTAAGGAAAGGGGGAGAAGAGGAAAGGTCATCCCAAGCAAAACTGGAAGGGAAAGTCTCAAGTAAAATCTAGTTTTGATGTTACCCTTGTCTCTGATCCTAAAGAGGCCACTTGTTTCTATTGCAACGAAAAGGGGCATTGGAAACGAAGCTTCCCAAAGTATCTGCAAGATCTCAAGGATGGCAAAGTGAAGCCATCTTCTGCAGGTACATACACTATTTCATCTAAAAACTCATCATCTTCTAATTCTTGGGTCCTTGATACCATGTGTGGATTCCACATATGCTCTGTTTTGCAGGGACTAAGAAAAAGTGAGGATGTGGAGCACGGTAGAATGAACTTGATCATGTGGAATAGGCGATCTTCACATATCACCAAGATTGGATTTTATAGTCTAGTGCTTAGGAATGGTGTTAGTTTGGATTTATTGAATTGTTGCTACTCGTCATAAATGACACGAAACATTATCTCTTTTCATTCATATTGTTCAAACAAGGTTTTAGATATTGTTTCAATGATGAGAATGGTTCTATTTATGCCTATAAAAATGGTGTTTTTTTGTTTTGAAGCATTACCTTGTAATGGTGTGTATGAAACTGTGATGTGTGTAGACAATTTAGGCAATAGTGTATTTCAAATTGATTCGTCTAATGGTATAGACAACGCATGTTTGTGGAATTACTGTCTTGGACACATTAACAAGAAACGAATGGACCAACTCCAAAAGGACGGGGTGTTGGAATCATTTGACCTAAGACCAAATGATACATGCGAATCTTGTGTTTTGGGTAAGATGAAAAAATCACCTTTCACTGGATCTTGTGAAAGAGGTGAAGGTTTGTTGGATCTCATACACACAGACGTGTGTGAGCCCTTCAGATCGTCCACAAGGGATGCTAATCGATTCTATGTGATTTTTACTGATGATTATAGCAGATATGGTAATATCTACTTAATCAAGCATAAGTCAAAAATCTTTGAAAAATTCAAAGTGTTTAAGAAAGAAGTCGAGAATCAACTAGGCAGGAAGATAAAGATGCTCAGACCGGATAGAGGCGGAGAGTATCATAGTGTCGAATTCCACGACTATCTCAAGGTATGTGGAATAGTTTCACAATTGACACATCCTGGGACACCACAACTTAATGGTGTGGCTGAGAGATGCAACCGAACCTTGTTAGAAATGGTTCATTCCATGATGAGTCGAGCTTCACTTCCAATCTTATTCTGGGGGTATGCCTTAGAGACTGACGCCCACATTCTTAATCTTGTCCCAAGAAAGAAGGTTGCCAAAACACCTCACGACATGTGGACAGGAAGAGTTCCCTCGTTAGCACATATTATGGTTTGGGGTTGTGAAGATTTCGTTAGACGAGAAACTCACGATGAGCTTGAACCTTGTAGTGAGCGATGTAATTTCATCGGTTATCCACAGAAGTCTTTTGGATATTTGTTCTACATACCTAGTGAAAACGTGGTCTTTGTAGCACGAAGAGGAGTCTTTCGCGAGAGAGAGCTCATATGCAAAGAGGACAATGGGGGCACCATTGACCTTGAAGAGATTCAAGAGTCAGCCGATGAAGGAACCTTTTAAACCACTAGGGTTCAACCAGAGTAAGAGATTCTAGTTGAACCAGTTGACACTTCATTACCTCTTAGGCGATCTAGTAGAGTTAGCATGCAACCTGAGTTCTTTGGTTTCTATATAACTACAAATGAGGATACATTTATCAGTGATAATACACTGGTGAATTTGGATGAGCCAGCTAACTACAAGGAAGCCATGGCAGGCCCTGAGGCAGCAAAATGGAAAGAGGCAATGGACAACAAGATCAAGTCCATGTACGACAATCAAGTTTGGAATTTGGTTGATCAACAACCTGGTCGGAAGACGGTTGGTTGTAAATGGATCATCAAGAATAAGACCGATATGCATGGTAATGTAAGCACATTTAAAGCACGAATTGTGGTGAAGGGATTTACTCAAACCCCATGGGTTGACTATGAAGAGACCTTCTCACCAGTGGCTAAGATAAAATCTATTAGGATCATGCTAGACATAGCTGCGTTTCATGACTATGAAATTTGGCAGATGGATGTCAAAACCACTTTCCTATACGGAAAGTTGGCTGAGGATGTTTACATGAGTTAGCCAGAAGGTTTTGTGGATGCAAAGTTCTCCAATAGAGTGTGTAAGCTTGAAAAATCCATCTATGGATTAAAATAAGCGTCTCGCAGATGGAATCTTTGCTTTGATGAGAAAATCAAAGAGTGTGGCTTCTCTAGAAGTGCGGATGAGTCTTATGTATATGTCAAAGCTAGTGGGAGCATAGTCACCTTCTTGGTATTGTATGTTGATGACATACTTCTTACAGGAAATGACATTCCAACCTTGCAAGATGTTAAGTCTTGGCTTGGAAAGTGTTTCGCTATGAAGGATCTAGGAGAGGCTGCCTATATTATGGGAATAAAATTTCAAGGGACAGGGGTAAAAGGCTAATTGGACTAAATCAGAGTACGTACTTGGATAAAGTAAGGAAATGATTCTGTATGGAGAACTCCAAGAAAGGAGAACTGCCCATCCAGAATCAGATGAAGAGATAGCAGAAATGGATAGAGTTCCATATGCTTCCGCCATTGGATCTATCATGTATACTATGACATGTACTCGTCCTGATGTGTCTTTTGCTTTAAGCATGGTCAGTCGTTATCAGGGAAATCCAGGTAAAGCTCATTGGGTAGCGGTTAAGAATATTCTCAAGTACCTGTGAAGGACTAAGGACTGGGTTCTAGTACTTGGTGGCTGTGATACATTGAGAGTGACTGGGTATAGTGATGCCAGATTTTAAACATATAGAGATAACTTCTATTCTCAGACTGGCTGGATCTTTACCTTAAATGGAGGAACAATTACTTGGAAAAGTTCCAAGCAAGAGACAGTGGCTGATTCTACTTGTGAATCAGAGTACATAGCGGCAAGAAAAGCATCAAAGGAGGCAATTTGGCTGAAGAATTTCATCGAAGATCTTGGAGTCGTGCCAACCATCAAGGAGCCGGTGGAACTTTGCTGTGATAATGAAGGGGAGGTTGCTTTGACAAAGGAATCAAGAGATAATCGCAATTTAAGACATATCGACAGAAGATACCATTTCATCAGACATAAAGTAGAAGAAGGATACCTCTTTGTGAAGAGGTAATCATCAGAAGATAATCCTGCAGATCCACTCACAAAGGGTCTGAGTAGGGTCAAACACCATCAACATGCTAGGAGCATTGATCCGAAGGTTGATGTTAATTTTAGTAGCTAAACGGTTAGTTTGAAACTTATAACAAAGTAAATGTAATTGACATGTGGTGATTAATAATGGAGAATTATTTATTAGTTTGTTTACTACCTATTGCCAAATGTTTATTATTGTGTTTTATTTTTGCATGTTTTACTTCCCGAATGATTAGATTATTCAAAACTCCACAGTCGATCATACTTTTGGAAGTAAGTAGTGAATTAAGACTGTCATGAATAGAACTGTAGATTGTCTAAGGAGTTTTAGACATAGCAATGGGATTGATGCAGTGTTCATGAGTACTTCGAAATGGAGATTTAAGTATTGGTGTTAGAACATGTTATGATGTCTAATGCTAGGTCTAGATGTTTTGTCTATGTATTATTCATTTTGTAAGTTCTGGTCCCAGCGTACCAGTGCACGGACCAGGTGGTACGCAGCCACGGACCATCTGGTACGTGGGTTAATTGGTACGCCTTGCAGAACCATATAATTAGTTTAAGATCTTGTGTTTGAGAGTAGTTGTGAGAGTTGAGTTCCTAATTGTGTGTATTCTGTAGTGTTTGCTCTCTGATTCTCTCTCTGTGCTCTTGAGCTTGTTATCAATCAAACGGAACGTTATTTACCTCGTGTTATTGAATCGATTGTGATCATGCATTAGTAAGATCCGTCTCAGTTTTTTACAAGTGGTCTCAGAGCTAGATTGCTCTTTTGTTGTGATCTCTGGTTGGTTTTTTTGTTTCTAGAGAAAGAAACAACACTTTTGGTTCAAATTTCATCATTTCTTCTCGGTTTTACGATCAATCTATAGGAAATTTGTTTCCAAAATGATCCGTGAGTGTTTCCCTTGAGTGCTGTGTTGAATTCTCGTCCGAAAAACCAAAAACAGTGAAAATCAGTTGAGTTTCAGTTGGTACGCGTCTGGTCCGGCTCAAGAACACACTGGTACGATGCTGGTCCGCATGGCAATCTTCATCGTGTTCTTGGTACGTTGCATTTGGTCCGTAAGGCAATCTCCTTCGTTGGTCCGTGACAGTTACTGACTGGTACGTTGGCAGTTACGCCGTTCCAGTCTGATCCATTCCAAGTTTGGTCCGTGAGTAAAATTGATCCGTTGGTGGTACGTCTGTGTTATAATGGTCCGAGTGTGGTAAGCCGTGAGAAGTGGTATGTGAGTTTGGTTCTGGTACGCAGATCGATGATTTGGTACATTTGAGCAGTTTTTGAGAAAATTATCATGGATCCGTTCCAAGTCTTTGCTGCAATGTCTACAACCGTTCAAGCCCTACTGAACTACGATAAATAGATAGGAACAACGAATAAAGTTCCTAAGTTGATGAAATTCGAAGATTTTCATAATTGGAAAACTCGTTATGAATCGTATATCGGTGTGACTGATGTAACCGTATGGACTCCTATGCTTGATGGGTATGACGTTCCAAAGTTCACAAGTGGGGAAAATTTGTTGGTCAAGTGAATCCTTACAATAAACTGAATGATGTTGAGAAAGAAGCATTCAAACTGGAGAAAAAGGCGTATTCTAACTTGTCAATGGCTCTACCAAAGGATACTTCACATCAGTTTAAAATGCACACAACATCTAAAACATTGTGGGATGCGTTGTGTAATCGGTGTGAAGGAAACGCTCAATATAAGAAAAGAAAAAAGAAGGTGTTGTTGATAGAATATGATAACTTCTGTCACGTCCAAAATGAGACAATCAATGATCTCATATCAAGGTTGTCACACTTGGTAAGTGAGCTAGAAATAGTTGGAGTGAAGAAGGAGGCAGGTGAATTGAAAGAAAAACTTTTAGATGCTTTACCAGCAAAGTGGGAAGGTTATATCTTGCTTTTAGCTCATGATAAAAGTTTTGATGAGATATCGTATGATAATCTAACAAGGAACTTGTTGGCTCGAGAACTAGATATGATGCGAGTGAAGACTCTTCCAGCACAAGTTCAAAATCCGGATGTGTATTTTGGAGAAAATGCATCAACTATGCATGCTAAAGCTAAAACTAGCACAAACCCACTAACTACTGCCTTTTATGTTGAAAATTCGTCGAGTGGTCATGCTAGTGTATCTCGGGGTTCTTCTGGTGAGAGTTATACTCAAAAAGTTGCTCTGACACCAGTTTACTCCAATCAATCTGCTTCTGCACCAAATCATAATGCTTTTTCTGCCAAAACTACAAATGATTTCATGGCGCTGTTTTCAGCAATGGTTTCTTCATACGACGGGGGTAGTGGCATGAAAGTTGACTAGTACTAAGTTAACAGATGAAGACTATAACAAATTGATGTTGATGATCTAGAACTTATGGATATCAATTGGTCCATGGCAATGCTTGTTCGGAGAGGTAAGAAGTATATGCAAAGAACGGGACGCAAATATTTAAATCCAGAGGGAAAGCTTGGGTTCGACAAATCCAAAGTTCGTTGTTATAATTGTCAGAATTATGGTCACTTCGCCAAGGAATGCAATAATGCAAAGAAGCAAGAAACTTCAAAATTGTTTCAGAAGTATGCAGCTCAAAGTTCAAAAGAATCAGGAAGCAATTCTACTCCATCCAGTTCAAATGCAAATGCTTCGAATCAAGATTCTAAAGCATTAGTTTCTCAAACTGGGGAAGGCTATGACTGGGGTGCAGATTATCCGGATGAATATGTGTTTCTGTGTACTGAAGAAAGAAATGTGAAAATTAAAGATGATCCTAAACTTCCAGGTGAAGATTTCTTTGTAGAAGGCCAACAAGCCTTTATGGCTAACATTCAGGTTGACTCTAAACCTTGCGAACATTGCATGACCTCTGCTAACAAGTTGAAGGAACTTTCTAATGAGAAAGTTATGTATTATGATAAATACATGTTGGCAGAGAAGAACACAAAAATATACAAACAAAGGTGGGAGGCCATTAAGGCTGAACTGGAAAGCGAACATGCATCGACTTTGAGCACCAAAATTGAATTAAATAACAAAACTGAAGATTACATCTTTTGTGAAAAGAAGCTTGCAGAAGCTAATGCTAAGATTTTTGAATTGAACTTGAAAATTTCAAAAACTCAGCTTCCTTTGCAAGTTTTCTTTACAAAGATGAAACTCTAAAAGAGGTGTTCAAAGAATCGAAATGCAACTCAGTTCCACCCCCGATTGTGCATGGTTTTGAACCGACTGATACGGAAAACAAACCATCAATTGTATTTGATTATTCAAAGTTCACTGAGAACTTGGTTGGTACTTCTGACAAACAAAAAAGCACTTATAAAAAGAAGCCTGGAAAACATGTGTCCAAGGCAAATCTTGATACTCCAAAATCAAATGAGTCAAGTGATTCTGCAGGTGACAAACCAACTGCTTCTGTCAAACTGACACCTTTGGAGCAAGCCATTAAGATAAAAGAAACTGAGAAGAAAATGAAAACTTTTGAAAATGAAAATTTTGCCAAAGGTCAAGATCTCTTTTATGAAAAAGACTTAGTAACAGCTAGCAACACAACCACACCGGATGTTAATGCAATTCCGGTTGCTCCTCCAAAGCCTGTCAAATTAGTGGTGTTGGTTTTGGATCAGTTTCTGAGAAATCTGAGATCAATCAAAAGAAATCTCATGTAGTTCAGAAAAATGATAAGAAATTGAAAGGTAAAATGGAAACTGGTGAATCATCTCAGAAAATGAGAATGTATTGTCTCAAAGGTAGTAATACCATATTTTCTGAAGAGATGTTCCCATTATGCTGTGTTGATTCAAAACAGGTTGCTAAGGTGTTTTATGTTGAGTCTGAGGAGAATTGTGTGTCTGATCATAGTAATGGGGAAAGTGGATCATTGCTAAAACTTAGAACGAGTCCCAATGATCAGAATTCTCAAAAGTCATACACTCCAAACGATCAGAAATTTGTTTCAAAGCCAAAAACTTCCAAATACTCACAAAAGAGTTTCTACAACTCTAATGGTCAGTTTTCCATTAAAACAAATAATTTTGATTACAAATCCTATGGTTTTTGTGATGATTATGATTTCTATGATGATTTTGGTAAATTTGAACAAAACAAAGCCAAAAGGATCAAACCAAAAGGATATGCTGATCAATGTGGAGTTGATGAATATGGTTTTCATAACCAATTTGGGTATATTACCCCTTTGCTTAAATCTCTTCCAAAGCATAAATCTCGAAGGTTTAATGCTAAAGCACCAAGGAGAGTTGTTAAGAAAATGTCTGATGATAACACCTCGACTGATTCAGGAAATAGTTTTCCTATGGTCTTTGTTGATCGTAGGCGGTGTTATCATTGTTATCAACAAGGTCATCTCAGAAATAGATGTCTGATTTTGGCAAAGAAACCAGCTCCCGATGTTAGTAAAGATAAATTTGATTTCGTTTCTAAGCCAAAAGAGATAGATGAAAAGGTGGTAACAAAACAGTTTTTTCAAACGAGAAATTTTTTTCAAAACTCAAAAATCTTTGGGAAATTCATCTTCGGGTGACTCTGTTACTGATTCATCTATCCCGGTTTTAAGGCAAAAGTGGCTCCCTAAATTTTCCTTAAAAGCCACTAAAGACTTTTCTAAAGATACCGGTCGACCCAAACCTGAAAGCTTGGGTCCAGATTCTCACTAATTATTTGCTAATATGTGCAGGGTGCTCGTAAGCCAGCTATCAACAACTTCTGGGTAGTTGATAGTGGAGCATCCAGGCACATGACGGGTAATATTTCTCTGCTTTCAGACGTCAAACCAATTAACGGAGGAAATGTTACCTTTGCTGGCAATAAAGGTGGAAGAATACCGGAGAAGGAAAGATGGGTAACAAGAAAGTCACGTTTGATAAAGTGCAATTTGTGGAAGAACTGTAAGACAACCTGCTGAGTGTATCACAGATTTGTGATAAGCAGTACACTACTGCTTTCACAAGTTCTGAGTGCCTGATTCTGAAACCTGGAATTCAAATCCCTGATGATTGGATTGTGATGCGTGCACCAAGATTTCGTGATCTGTATGTGTTAAACATGAATCAAACTTCGTCTGCTGTAGCTGCTACTGTTTCATCTCAAAGGTGACTGAAAAAGAATCAATTTTGTGGCATCGCCGGATGGGACACATCAACTACCGCAAGATGAACTACTTAATTAATCATAATTTGGTAGAGGGTGTTTTGAAGAATCGGTTTTATCAATGATGTGTGTGTTTCCTGTAAGAAAGGAAAACAACGGAAGAAGTCTCATCCATCCATACGTCTTAGTTTGATTGTAACTCCTTCAGAGCTGCTTCATATGGATCTCTTTGGTCCTATGAATGTTCGTAGTGTTGATGGAAGTTTCTATTATTTGGTGATTATGGATGATTTTTCCCGTTTCTCATGGGTGGCGTCAATGCATTCAAAGGATGAAACTCCAGATGTTATTCAGAAGTTATTGTCCAAGTTTGGATCAATGTATAAATACAAAATCTGTCGCATTCGTACTGATAAGGGTACTGAATTCAAGAATGCTAAAATGGAATCTTTTTGTGATTCTCTTGGAATACTACAGAATTTAGTGCGCCGTACACTCCACAACAGAATGGAGTTGCTGAAAGAAAGAATCGAACATTGATTGAGACGGCACGAACTATGTTGTCTGATGCACATTTACTGATCAAGTTTTGGTCTGAAGCAGTTCACACTGCATGCCATGTGCTAAATCGTGTTCTGATTGTCAAGCGGTTAAACAAGACGAGCTATCAACTTCTTAAGGGTCGTAAGCCGAATCTACATTTTTTAGAGCGATTTGGGTGTTTATGCACGGTTCTCAAGGAAGGTGGGAAATTTGAAGCTAAAGTTGTTGAAGGCATCTTTGTTGGGTATCAGTATCCGATGAAACGAGTTTACTCTCCTTCTTCTAAAACAATTGAGAGTCATTTGAATGTGGATTGCAAAGAAACACGTTTTTGACACCCAAATCGGTTGATATTCCTGCTTTAGACTACAAGAATTTACTAGATTCTTTCTCGGATGCACATAATGAATCTACTGATGAGACTACTGAAGAACTTCTAGCTGCTGCTATGTTACATTCAATTCTTACTCCTTGTTCATGGATCCCAAAGCTTCCAAGTGTGTCCAATGCTGCTTCATCAAGTCAGAATGTTTCTAGCTTAGAAACAATGAGTTCGCCTAATGATGATGAGAGTACGTTTCATGAAGCTGAATCAACATCGGTTGATGATCCAATTAGCTTACCAAGTACAAGTTCTTCAGTTCCGGTTTCTTTACCGATTGGTGAACTTTCAAGCTCAGAGGAAGCAGATGCAAATTTGAATAATCTTGTAGACAATATTAAAGTTTCTGATTCAACTACTCTTCGGATTCATAACATACATCCTCAAGAGAATATAATTGGAGATCCGAATTCTGGGGTGCGCACACGGCATCAATTGGTTGATTCTGTTGATGCGTTAATTACTGAAATTAGGGATTTCGGTGTTCAGAATGAAGTATTTCACTCATGTTTTCTGTCTCAAGTTGATCCTATCAAATGTTGATCAAGCTTAGGAAGATGCTTCTTGGGTAGAAGCGATGCAGGAAGAATTGTAGCAATTTCAGAAATTAGGAGTTTAGCATCTCGTAGATTTACCCGCCAATTCTAAAGAACCTTGTGGAACGAAATGGGTTTTCAAATGTGTAGGTCCGAAATAAACCCGTCAACACGATATTTGATCACAAATGAGTGCGGAAACCTCAAATGTGATTGATTCAAGAGAATAGTAGAAGAAATAGACTAGATCTAGTGAAAAGATGAAGCCTTGAATGTAAAACCGTCTACTAGAAGCAACCGAGAGATCTGATCCTAAACACACACAAAGATGAAGATGTCGTGAACTCAAAATGGAATGCTTGCATTCAACAAAGATATGAGGTGGTATTTATACCACCTCATTACAAGAAAATGGCCAATCATAAACACGATTAGGCCCAATCATAAACAAGCAAAATGGCCCACATAGCCTATTAATTAAACTAGACTAAGTCCAATAACTAAAGCCCAACTAATGTTCATGCCTTACATAATATAGCCCTACAATCTTCCCCTAGGCATGAACCATTAGACCACTTCACGGCAGCAGCAAGTCAAACCTGAATGATGTTTGAACGTTGTTCGACCACCATCCGTTCTCTACAATCTTCTTCGCTGCTCCATCAAATATCCTAACCCTTATAGCATTTGCCATATCATTCTCGTCTCCAAGTATGGGTTGGGTGGCCAGAAGCTTGATATCTCTCTCACCAAATCTAAGCAAATCCACCGGGTCATAAAATCTGAATTGACGCATCGGCTTGCAGAGAACCACCACTTCATGTGTTGTCGGATCGTAATACCAGCAATCAAAGTTTCTTACCAGTGTTTCATCCTCGATCTCGTCCAACATATTAATCACCCTTGTGCGCTTAGTTGGTGGCCTCCGTGCTTCTCCAATAGACTGCCCTGTCACAGGGTCAGTCCCGGTCTCTCTCCACCTGACCTCCTTCAGCTCGAACTCTCTGAAATCATTCTCCATGTGGCCTAGCAGATTATCTCTGATCTGATTACCTTCTGGTCCATTCCACCTGTTAATAAATGGAGCTCTCAGAAGGCTCCTGATCTCAGGCTCAGTCCAGGAGTGGAATTGAGCACGTGAAGAGTAGTACTCCACTGGACTATAACCGTCACGGATCACGGCAAAGATTTTCTTCTCCATATCGTAATGCCAGCATAAGATAGTCTCACGACTCCCACGTCTATCAATCGAGCTTTCACCAACATCAATGGTGTACTGTGTGGGAGCTGGTCCTTGGAAAAACTCCTTGAACCAGTTTTCGTGGAATCTTGGAGCCTTTGAGATGATCCTGCCACAGCGGGCGTAATCCGGCATCACTATATTCTCATCACCTTCGTCAGTCTCCATTGCATCAGCAGCTTGATTTCCCTGAGATGAACTCTGACCAGGGGCACCTGTGTTGTTAGGCCCTGCACCATCTGTCAGTTCATTAACCTTCCTTCTCAGGTCCTTTATCATCTTGTAAAGATATTCCATTCTTTCCTTGTCTGCCACCTCATACTCTCTCATATATTTGTTGCTTGCCTCCTCCTTCTCTCTCAAACGTTGGTTTTCTTTCATGAGAGCCTCGATCTCATTCTGTCTGATCCTATTCTGAGAGATCAGGAAGTTGATCTGAGGATCAGCACTAATCCTCAAATCTATTGGAAGCTCAGCAGCCATCAATGGGCGGAAACCTGGAGCCGCGAGTGGTTGGCTGGTCGCGGTAGAGACGCTCACTCTTACCGGACTTGGAACAACGAAGGTGCTCTCAACCTCCAGAAATTGCCTATCTTCACGTACAGGGCTTTGCACGTTCAGAATCGGACTAGCTTGCTGCACAGGGGCAGGTTGATCATGCACCTCTTCTGTCTGTGAGGCAGAAGGTTGCTCTTGAATGTCATCATCAGTTGCTTCTACTTGACCACTGGGTCCCACAGAACTGGGTCCAGATGGTTCTACAATCATTAAGCTCGAGCTAGTCTTGGTGAATTTGAACCGTATGCTCCTTGGATCTGATTTCTTTCGAGGAGATGGTTCACGAGCAGGGACGGGTTCTTCTTCAAGAACATCATCTACAGTCAGGTTCAGCTCTGGAGGCGTCGTGTCACTCCCAGATGAGCCAATCATGTCATCCCTCGACCGTTTATGGGTGAGAGGCTCCAAATCTCTATAAATATCCTCTTCAGAGATGTCCTGCCCAGCCAGGATGTCATCCATGATATTTTCTTCATCAGATGGAATGACATCTTCATCTTGAACATTAACAGCTTGAGTTACTGTCAAGTCTTGGTCTTCGGCAATTGATGCATTAACTTCAGGCACATCTGCCTCTGGCTCAGAGTCATCCATCACTTGTTCCCGTGCAACTTCAGGGAACGCACCTCTCTTAACCCATTCCAATCTTCCTTCAAATGTCTGCTTGCCTGGTCTGTCTTGGGTTTGCAGACCAAAGACCCCAATATCCATAACCTTGACATCTAGCTTCTCAATTCTTTCCTCTATCATCGGATACTTCTTCATTATCACCATTTGCACAAATCTAGGTGTCATTAAAAACTGCTCTCTGGCGCTCAGCATGGCATTGACTGCCCAGTCTAGCAACATCATCTTTGAGAAGTTAAACTTCCAATCTAATGCCAGGGCTACAAATGCAGTTCCATGAATTTGATTCAATTGATCGAAACTGGTTCTCTTCCCTAGGAAAGACTTCTGCATATAATGTGCTAGGCACCTCCAATAATGAGGCAGCAGCTTCTTGAAAATAGGCGGAAACTTCCCCTCGTACCCCATAGATTGAGCACCAGCAAGAACTACCTCCTTTGTGTATGTGATTGGATCAGAAGCTTCATCTGTAATGTTCAGGCCCTGCCTTATGTCTTCTTCTTCAATGACAATTTGTCTGTTCTGGACTGTTGCGGTAATCCTTGTCTTGTCTGAATTCACTCTAGCAGACCCCCAAAACTCTCTGACCAGCATCTCGTCGATGAGCACATTCGTCCTCAGGGCATAATTTATTTTACATGTGTTCATCCCTGCCACCAGCGAGTAAAATAACTCCATGTGTTTTTCTGGCGGATCTTCTAGATAAGCCGGCATACAGTGATCTGGTTCATATTTTATATCTCCAATCAGCATCTCTTCAGCCATCTGAGAAAGACAAGACATATGCATCAGATTTGATCATGAGTAAGCAATTACGATTATTTACCCTTAACATGTTCAATTGAAGTTCACATTTTACTTTAGGCAGTCATAAAATTTCAATTTGAACACCTTTAAGGAAAATAATTGAGTTTAGCACATGCTCACAAACACCGACAAATTTTATCTCAAAACCGTTCAATTTTAATGAGATCTCAAAATTATAAGTGTTTTAGATTTTAATTTTCAATCTATGATGGTTTACGATATTTAAAATGGGTTTACGATTCGCTAAGTGAGTTTATGATCAGGCCCATTTTGGATCAATCGTAATCGATCAGGCCCTGTCGTAAACATCGAATTCATTGCGAAGCCCAATCGTAATCAACATTTGTCGTAAACACGAATCGCAAACGATTGTCGTAAACTCAAATCGTAATCACGGATCGGAATCAACGATCGTAGACTAAGATCGTAAATCCGAACCGTCGTCTTCTACACCGAGATTGTCGTAAACGCGATTTCCGCCATAGATGACACCTGCAACAACTCGTAGACAGGATTAACCACCACAAAGATGTAAACACTTCACAATGCTCTACCTTTTTCGAGATTAATCCACGACACCGACTTCAAAACTCGTAAAAATGACTAGAAAACAGTGAAACTTTCGAGTTAGGGCACAAAGCACAAAAATCGTGACTGTACCACGATTACAGCCAAATAGAAGGGGGTTTAGAGGTTTTTTGAGGTCGGAAAGTGATCGCGAACACTGTGGTGTGTTCGGATTTGACGGACGATGGTCGGAGATGGACTGGATTGAAATTTCGGTGAACAGCGGCGGCGGTTAGGGTTTGATAGCCGGAATCGTAATCGGAGAGTGGGAGAAGAAAATGAGGATCGTAAACGAGATTTGGGTTTATATACCCTCTTTTCGAAATTTTCACCTTTAACCCCTCATGTTTCTAGACAATTTTAAAGATCTCCCAAACTCTTTTAAAAATAAACAATTCTCAAAAAAAAAATTTAACTTTGTGATAAAACTGAGAATTTTAACGAAACTTCCCCTCAGACTCATACCCCGAGTATCTGATCATGATCATAAAATAAATTAAATTTAAAACGGATAAAATGCCTCAAAATGAAATATTTACAAACTTACCTCAGAAATTTAAATATTTACATACCTGGTGCTGGTAATTTACAAAGATAATTTCAGACAGGTCTTTGACTGAGGAACCCTTTTCAGCTTCCGTTACTAGACACTCTAGACAATTGTCAGGTGGTTTGAACACAGAAACTCACATCCAGTAAAGTGCTTAAATATAGTACAGATTTACCGATATGTTTAACCGTCCCCACACCCAATTTTCCATAGCAAAACCTACCCAACCTCAGAGTTTATTGAGGATTCACAAACCCCCAACTTGAGGAACCATGCAACACTGTTTTGACTACCACTTATTTCTATTTTTCATACATTATCAGTTGATGATCAGGTCGGCCGCATAAGCACGCAGAGAAGACCAACTGAATAATTTTATTTTCCTTTTCTTTTTCTTTCTTTCTTTTTCAGAATTTTCAATTTTTTGAATTCTTTTTCTTTTTCTTTTTCTTTCCTGTGGTGTTGTCTTATACAGTATAAGCATGGCGTGTGAGAGAGTGAATACTAGGTAAATACCACTCTCAACCCGTTTTTGTCGGGACTCAGTTTTTTAAACCATGTAGACTAGGATGGGAAACTAAACATGTATAGAGTTTAAGATTACTGCACCTACATAGATGATCATTGTTTTGGTTGAGCTTACCGACATATCATCTTCGAGCGGTCTTTCACATCAGCCTTACACGTGTCAGTCTCCAACCGTCATTAAGCAATTTTTTAAGTCCTATCAAAAGACATCATAAAAACCTTTCAGTTTAACCAGCACCATTTCTTCCCCTGTTTTTGTGAGGCTTTTGAAACAAGACTCAATTTTTCAGTCATTTTCTATTTTTTTTTTTTTAAATATATTTTTTTAAGTAAAATTTAAAAAACCAAAAACTTTGTACAAAAACATAGATGATCAGATCATTCCTCGAAGGCAATCATCTTCAGGCCTTCAACACAAGATTCAAAATTAGGACGAGGAAGGGGTTTTGTAAAGATGTCCGAAACATTCTGATCGGAGCTTACCTTTTGAAGCTGAATTAGCTCACGATCAAAGCAATCACGAATAAAATGTACCTTGATATCAATGTGCTTGGTTTTGGAATGTTGGACGGGGTTTTTCACAATCTCAAGAGCAGCAGCGTTATCACAAAATATGGGAGTGTTAACGAATTCCATACCGTAATCCGTGAGCTGGTTTTGGATCCACACTACCTGTGAAGTACCGGCAGATGCGGCCACGTACTCAGCTTCGGCAGTTGATTTGGATACGGTATGCTGCTTCTTGCTCTGCCAAGAGATGAGCCTATCTCCCAGGTACTGACATCCTCCAGTAGTAGATTTCCTGTCAAGGTCACTACCTCCATAATCACTGTCAGTAAAAGCATATAATTGAAAATCAGTGTTCTTCGGGTACCAAAGACCAAGCCTAGGCCTGCCCTTCAGATACCTGAAGATACGTTTAACAGCAGCTAAATGAGAGAGTTTAGGGTTAGCCTGATATCGAGCACACACGCAAACTGCATACATGATGTCTGGCCTGCTTGCTGTCAAGTACATTAGTGATCCAATCATCGACCGATAATGGAATTCACTCACTGACTCCCCGTTAAGATCCGCTGACAAGAGTGGTCTGGATGCCATGGGAGTGGCGATGGGCTTGCAATCCTGCATTTTGAACTTTTCCAGAATCTCATTCACATACTTCTCCTGATGAATAAGAATCCCAGAATCATTCTGCTTGACTTGAAGTGCAAGAAAGAAACTCATCTCGCCTTGGTCACTCATCTCAAACTTCTTCTTCATAATCTCTTCAAACTCGGTGCACAATTCTTCGTTTGTCGATCCGTAGATAATATCATCTACATACACTTGCACCATGATAATGTCTTCTTCCACCCTTTTTCTAAACAATGTTTGATCAACGACTCCTCTTGTATATCCATTCTCCACCAGGTGATTGGACAATGTTTCATACCAGGTTCTAGGAGCTTGATGCAAACCGTACAAAGCCTTATCCAGCAGATAAACATGATCTGGATTTTCTTCATCTATGAACCCTGGTGGTTGAGCAACATAGACTTCCTCGTTCATCTCTGCATACAGGAAGGCAGTCTTCACATCCATCTGATGTACGGTAAAATTGAGATACGAAGCCACAGCTAGAAAGATCCGAATTGCTTCCAATCTTGCCACCGGAGCGTAAACCTCATCATAGTCGATACCGTGGACTTGCCTGTGCCCTTGTACTATCAACCTTGCTTTGTTTCTCACAATGATCCCCGAGTCATCCTTTTTGTTCTTGTACAACCATCTCGTGGGAATCACCTTCTTGTCCTCTGGCCGCTTCACAAGACGCCACACTCCCAGCTTTGAAAACTGATTGAGTTCATTGTGCATGGCCTCCATCCAGTTTGGATCTTTGAGAGCAACCATCACATTGGGAGGTTCAATCTGGGAGATGAAGCAGGAAAACATACAAAAGTTGATGTGTCCTGTGCGGCTTCTTGTGGTGACACCCGCTGTCACTGGCCCAACAACATTACTCAGTGGATGATCCTTGTTGATTCTGCTCTCTTGGACATCAGGCACTGAAACATTAACAGGCAGATTAGTATTAACAACATTTTCAGACATACCTGAGCCTTGAGAATCCACTGGGGCATCACGTGTTCCTGAACATTCTGGAATATCAGCAGTTGCATTCCTAGAAGATTCAGCTGATGCTCTATCCACATGAGGTCTTACATCTGCACTAGGAGCTACAATGTCTTCTTCTTCGCCCAAATTGTGGAAAACATTCGAGAAATTAAATCCCTCAAACAATGATCCATAGTCGAAGATCCAATTAGGTCCAGTTCCCGCATCAGTAGGATTGTCCTCCATCCAATCTACATTGAATGCCTCAATGATCAACCCAGTGGTCTTGTTATAGACACGATAAGCACTATTTGCAGAATAACCCACAAAATAGCATTCATCGGCCTTCGCTTCGAATTTCCCTACATCGGACTGGATCAGCACCGTGCACGGACACCCAAACGTCTTGAAATAACCCACCTTCGGTTTCTCCCCATAGATGATCTGATATGGAGTTTGCTCGTGACGCTTGTTCAGAAGAACTCTGTTTTGTACATAACAAGCAGTATTCACAGCTTCTGCCCAAAAGAAGATCGGTAATTTTGCTTCACACATCATTGTTCTAGCCGCTTCAATGAGTGTCCTATTTCTTCTTTCGGCAACTCCATTCTGCTGAGGAGTGTAAGGAGCACTGAACTGCCTTTCAATCCCCTTTTCACCACAAAACATATTTAGCTCAGCATTTTTGAATTCCGTCCCATTGTCAGATCTGATTGCCTTCACTCTTTTATCCAGCTGGTTTTCAATAAGTGTCACAAACTGCTTTACTAGGGCTGGAGTTTCGTACTTGTTTGACAAGAAAAATACCCAAGTAAATCGCGAGTAGTCGTCCACTATCACGAGGCAGTATGAAAACTTGCTGACACTTTGTACCTGCATGGGACCAAACAAATCCATATGTAAGAGTTGAAGCACAGACGAGACAGAATTTGTAACCTTTGGACGATGTGGCAGTTTGTGCTGCTTCCCCTTAGCACAAGCCACACACTTCTCCACTGAAGAGAAGTCTTTGATCGGAAGATTTCTGACATGCTCTCCTTTAGCCAGCTTGGATAGATTCTTCATGTTTGCATGTCCCAGACGACGATGCCACAACAATGCAAGATTCTCAGTCTGTTTTGAAATTAGACAAGCTGCTTCAGATGTTGGAGGCTTTCCCATGTTCAATTGATAAGAATTCCCGTGCCTTGGTGTACGCATTAAGATACATTCTTCAGGAATTTTTACACCAGGCTTAAGAATGATGCATTCCTTTTTGTTGAACATCACAGAGTATTCTCGATCACATATCTGTGACACACTTAGCAAGCTGTGGGACAGCTCCTCTACATAATGCACATCTGAAAAAGTCAGACTCCCATTCTTCACAACTCCTTTCTTTGAAATTCTTCCACCCACACCTCCAGCAAAAGAAACACTTCCTCCATTGAAATCTTCAACCTCATCTAACAAAGACAGATCTCCGGTCATATGTCGGGTACAACCACTATCAACATACCAGAGTTTGTTGACAGATCTTCTCGGCTGTCCCTACACAAAACATAAATCAGTTAGAGTCAGGTACCCAGGTCATAACAGATCTGGGCACTCCCTTGGAGTCAGTGTAATTAACCATCTTGAAAGACATTCCTGCTTTTGATTCGGATTCATTTAAAACTTTAGCATGAATTTTTGGTTTCCAATTTGGTTGTTTTTGTGAGTTAGAGCTACTAGCAGAGTTCTTTGTGGGTGAAACATTCCTTGGAGGAGATGTGGCCTTTTTACCTTTTGTTTTGATGATAGGTGTCCACTCAAGTTTTAATTTGGTATAAACCATTTGCTTTGGTTGAGTGACAACTTTTGGTTGTTCTATAACTGCTTTCCCCTTAGGTTTAGCAGCCTGATTGACTTTAGGTACTTGTTTCTCAAAAGGTTTTGTTTTCAATTTATTTGGTTTGTTGAAAACTCCTTTAGCTGCATAAGCAGGTTTGGAAGTTTGGCCCACATCTCTCCTTTCATTGACAGGCTTCGTCACTGGGGCCTTTGTGTTTAGAACCTTAGACTGTTGAGTCTTCATTGGTTCAGAACTTTGCTTCCCCTGTGACGATGCTTGCTGTTTTTGAGTTCTGTTCTCACCCCTCATCATTTTCTCAAGCATAGTTGTCCGCTTGTTCTGCGGATAATATGGCTCATAGGGTCTGTTCATACAATTAGCAGCAAAATGACCTGGTTGACCACATTGAAAACAATTCATTTGTCTAGGCCCATTGACGTTGCTACACAAGTATGAGCGTCTTGGGTAAGACGACTTCCATTCCGGTTGATCATCCCATTTGTGTATCACACGTTTTGAATGTTTTTCAGGTTGTGTTATTAAACAAAATTGTTCAGATTTTGATTTATCAGTTCTATTATAAGTTGACACAACCTGGGGATACGGAACAAAGTAATTTGGCTTAAACTTACGGCCAATCTTTGTGTTAGGAACACGCATTTTAAAGGAACTAACGACTTCATTAGGATTAGAAACATGTTTTAACAAGACAATTTGATTGGACTTGGATGTTTCAAGTTCTGACACAGATGCCAGAACGTCATCCTTAGGTAAACTAAAAACAGAACAACTAGACTCATGACACTCATTGACCCTCAAGCATTCAACATCCTCCCCAGATACATCTTCAATGCCTACAACATCTGCACATGTAACAAAAACATTAGAAGAACTAACATTATTGTTTAAAGATTCCTGGGAAGAACCTGGTTTAGTTGTGAGGTCAACTACATTGTTCTGACTACCTGTCCTATATAAACCAAGTTTCTCCTGTTCTTTCTCTACTTCTGTCATAGGGGTCACACCAACCATCAAGCTATCTATAGGAGGACCTGCTTCATGATATCCTGATCTAGTTCTATCTACCTGGTCCTCCTCATAGAGCATTCCTATGATATCTCTAGGGATAAGTGGGGGAATTATAACATTTGCGGCCATGGATTTGTCAGACTTTTCTTACCCAAAACCTGGTGTGTGTTTTCCTACTTGTCCACAAATAACTGCCTGAGATAGTTCTTTACCTGCCTGAAGCATTCTCTTGTTTCTCAATTGATTCATATCTAACTGAACTTGCATCTCATTAGTCTTATGAGTCAATTCATCTACCTGTTTTCTAAGGTCAGCTATTTCTAACTTGGCATTATCATACAGGATAGATTTCTCAGTTGCTATCTGTTGGTACTTCACTATATCTAGCTTTTGTGCCTTAACCTTTTCCTCATTTTTTACCCATCTACCCTTAAATGAGCTCCTCTCACACTTGACCTCAAACAATTCTATTTGATAATTCTTACAGATTTGTCTAAGACCAGGAATAATACGAGCACAAGTGGGATCAGAACATACCTTTAGGTTTTCAGCATCAGCAACGAACGCTTCCTTGTCTTCTATCTGACTCTCCTCAGGCTTTCCTTCATCAGTCACCACAAAGGCATGATTTTCTTCATTATCCTTTTCTGCAGTAGCAATCAAAGCATGTGACAAACTAAGATCCTTCATCTGAGAACTCCAGTCATAACCACCACCTTCCTGAACCACCAGTGCCTTGGCATCACCCTTTCCTTTCACTTCAGCAACCTTCTTTTCTTCAGCTCTTTCCTTCTTGGGCTTCGTGCATTCCCTGGCAAAGTGACCATACTCATCACAATTATAGCACCTTAGCTTCGACTTGTCAAACCCCATTCTGATCTTATCCTGATCCTTCCAGAC
The DNA here is from genome assembly GCA_039602395.1 of Deinandra increscens subsp. villosa. Classification (NCBI taxonomy): domain Eukaryota; kingdom Viridiplantae; phylum Streptophyta; class Magnoliopsida; order Asterales; family Asteraceae; genus Deinandra; species Deinandra increscens. The sequence goes on along the minus strand of JBCNJP010000007.1, from coordinate 66,133,131 downwards.
GTTCCTTCCCGTTTTGGCCATAAATTTCTTGGCTCTGAAGACAGCCATGGCCATTTGCCAAGAGACATCCAGCATCTCCACGTCCTCAGGATTTATCTGATTAAGATCACCAGCCACCATATCAGAAGGTACAAGATTCCCGGCCACAAGGGCATGATAGCTGTTCATGAAACCCATACCAAGGGCAAAGTTAGGATCATTGACATCTTCAGAGTTGACACCTCCGTTTGAACTACCTTGAGGTTGTGCTACAAAAGCACTAGACATAGGAGCTGAGCTTGATCCACTCCCTGTAAACTTTCCTTCATGCTTACCCTCAACTTCTTCTGATAGCAAAGCCTGATTCAACTTTCCAGCCAAACTTAGAGAACTTATGTGGTTCAGCTCTCTCTGCTTATCATCTATCATCTTGGATTTCAGCTTGTTGATTAATTCATCCAAAGTCACTTCACTCAGCCTATTGTTGTCTTTGATGATAGATATGTTGGTGTTCCAAGACTTAGACAGACTGTTCAGCAACTTCAAATTCTTGTCTTCAGTATCTGGCTCTACTCCATAACTTGACATCTCTGCCATCAGTGACACATACCTCTGAACTTGAGCTTCAAACGATTCACCCTGAATATGATTGAACAAGTTAAACTTCTGCTTCAACATCTGCTTCCGACTAGCCTTAATATCAGGGTTCCCTTCATACGCAACAATCAAAGCATTCCACAGTTGCTTTGCTGTTTTGCAGTGTTTGAATCCTTGAGCAATATCTGAAGTTAGGGCCATAGTCATTATCGCAAATGCCCTCTCAGCCTTGTTGCACCTCTCCCAGTCATCATCATCATACTCATCTTCTTTCTTCTCCTTCCCTGCATTTGTTCCTGTTGCATGAGTAAGTGTAAATGGTCCATTCACAACAGCCCTCCATAACCTCAGATCCACACTCTTCAAATGATTTTCGAATCTGTATTTCCACTCTAAGAAGTTATCCGCTGAAGTTAGTCTTGGCGGACGAGTTATAGATCCAATCTCGAAATCCAATTTCTGGTACATACTCGGCTCAAAATCCATTTCAAAGGCTTGGAAAACTTAAAACTAATGTCCAAACGTCCAAAAAACACTGATTGCGATCAAACACACCCTGATTACGATCCAAATAACCGATTACGATCGTAATCACTGATTCCGATTACACGTCACACCGTAAACACTTAACTGCCTTAAGAAAGTCGTAAACACTGATTACGATATCCGATTACGACCAACGTAGTCGTAATCACTTGTTTCCGATTCAAAATAGTCGTAAACACCAATTACGATCGGATCTGATCGTAAACTATGTTTCCGACACCGTGATCCCGATAAGCAAAGTCGTAATCTCCGATTACGACAAGGAAATGTCGTAAACACCAAATGTACGGATCGTAAACGCACAAAAATCCAGTCTTGAAGTCGTAATCGCCCAAGATGATGAATATCTTCAAAAGAAGCTGTCGTAAACACCAAGAAACCCAGAAAATACAATCGTGAACGTCAAAACTTGAAGAACACAGCAGCAACGCAGATCGTAAACTCCAAAAACACCCTCAAATCTTCAAAACTTGAACAAAAACTCAACTGAAACCCAGAAATACACTTGAATCAATATCGTGAGAGCCTCGAATCGAAGATTCTTGGCTCTGATACCAATTGTAGGTCCGAAATAAACCTGTCAACACGATATTTGATCACAAATGAGTGCGGAAACCTCAAATGTGATTGATTCAAGAGAATAGTAGAAGAAATAGACTAGATCTAGTGAAAAGATGAAGCCTTGAATGTAAAACCGTCTACTAGAAGCAACCGAGAGATCTGATCGTAAACACACACAAAGATGAAGATGTCGTGAACTCAAAATGGAATGCTTGCATTCAACAAAGATATGAGGTGGTATTTATACCACCTCATTACAAGAAAATGGCCAATCATAAACACGATTAGGCCCAATCATAAACAAGCAAAATGGCCCACATAGCCTATTAATTAAACTAGACTAAGTCCAATAACTAAAGCCCAACTAATGTTCATGCCTTACATAATATAGCCCTACAAAATGCTAGAAGGACGATCGTGGTATCATTGTCAGAAACAAGGATCGACTGTGGTTCATGGTTTCTCTTAGATTGAAGGCATTGATTTCAATGAAGTATATGCTCCTGTAGCAATAATTGAGGCTATCAGGATCTTTCTAGCTTTCACGGCACATCATGGATTCAAAGTATACCAGATGGATGTCAAAAGTGCATTTCTTAATGGGAAAATTCGTGAAGAACTGTCTGTGAAGCAACCTCCTGTTTTTTATGATCCAGAGTTTCCTGAACGGGTGTATAAGCTAGACAAAGCTTTATATGGTCTTCATCAGGCTCCAAGGCTTGGTATGAGACTCTTTCTACACATCTGCTTGAAAATGGATTTAAACATGGCAAGGTGGATTGTACACTGTTTTCAAAGAAGTTTGGGAAGGATTTGCTGCTTGTCCAAGTTTATGTGGATGATATTATATTTGGAAGCACAAATGACAGCTTATGCAAGGAATTTGAGCGTGTCATGCAAACGAAGTTCGAGATGAGTTCGATGGGGGAGATGGGTTTCTTTCTGGGTCTCCAAGTTCATCAATCTGCCAAAGGCATATTTTTGCATCAAACAAAATATGTGTCCGATATTTTGGCTCGTTTTAAAATTGGAGATGTCCGGATTCCGAGTACACCTATCCTGGTTTCACATGGCCTTGAACCAGACGAATCTGGTGACAATGTTGATCCGTCATTGTTTCATGCCATGATAGGTTCCCTTATGTACTTAACTGCATCTCGTCCTGATATTATGTTTGTCGTGTGCTTGTGTGCTAGGTACCAGGCAACTCCCAAGGCTTCACATATGGTAGCAGTTAAACGGATTTTTGCTTATTTGAAAGGCAATCCGGATCTCGGTATCTGGTACCCTAATGATAATAAGTTCGAGTTATCAACTTATTCTGACTCAGATTATGGCGGCTGTAAAATCAATTTTAAGTCAACCACCGCTGGATGTCAGTTTTTGGGGGAGAGATTAGTGTCCTGGCAATGTAAGAAACAGACTTCGGTTGCAACGTCTACTGCTGAGGCGGAATATGTGGCTGCTTCCAGTTGCTGTTCATAGATCCTATGGATACAACAGCAGTTACGCGACTATCGTTTGAATTTTCTAACTACTCCCATTTACATTGATAACTTTGCTGCTATTTCTATCACGAAAAATCCTGTTCAACATTTAAAAAATTAAACACATTGACATAAGATATCACTTTATCCGTGATTGCTATGTTCAGCATTTAAAAAATTAAACACATTGACATAAGATAACACATTGACGAAAAATCCTGTTCAGCATTTTCTAACTACTCCCATTTACATTGATAACTTTGCTGATTTATTCACCAAAGTGTTTGATAAAACCCGCTTTCAATTTTTTATTGCAAATCAATGGGGTTACTCGGTTGAATGCCAAGTAAGGTTCAGTTGATCATTTTTTACTTTATTTTAATGTTTTCTTTATTTTTCTGCTTTTTAGGGGAGAATTATGGAAAAATACAAAAATAGTGTGTTTTCTGTATTCAAAAATGAAAAAGCATAAAAAATCGAAAAATTAAAATTGAGAAATGTGATCCAACCTCGTGAGAAATGATAGTACATCAGTGAATGTTACTGACCATGGATAAAATAGATTGAAAGGTTGTAGGTTCTTGTTTGTTTCATTGAATGTGTCAATCAATATCTGATACTTGCTAGTATGATATAAACATAACGCTTGCCTGAAATCTGTGGTGTAACATGATTCTTGTGGTTGTGTAATCTTGATATAAGCTGAAAAATACAAAAAGAGTATAAATAAGTGTTCTAGTGTATGCATGCGTTCTTTTGAAAGATTTAAACTTGTTTGATTTTCTTTATTTTTTCAAACGATTGGACTTTCTCTGCGTATTGAAAGATCGACCTGATCGTTTTTCGTTTGACGTTCTGCTTTATTTTTCTTGGTGTTTCGTATAACTCATCGGACTTTCTCTGTGTGTACGTGAGTACCGACCTGATTGTTGTTGAGTTATACAATTTCAACTTGTTTTGCTTTCTTATTTTCCTAAACAATCGGACTTTCTCCGTGTGCTCACAAGGCCGACCTGATTGTTGTTTGTTTAGGGTTCTGATCTCTTTTTGCATGAAACACTATGAACGACTTATATCTGTAAATATTCTATGATGAATAAGAGAAAAATCAAAAATATCATAAGTCAGATTCTCAATTACCTGAATTTATGGGTACCATAATTCTGTGCTTGATAAATATATCTAATTCATATCAGAAAACAGTAAAAAATGATTTGACTTGACTGAAATAAACATGAAAATGTTGTATTCGTGGACTGCTTGGCTTGCATGCTGATTAGATTGAAATTGAAATATGTTAAGTGCATCTCACGTATGATCTCATGTTGCGATCTTTCTTACAAAAACATAAATTATTGCATTTATATTTCTGTTTTGCATTTTATTTCTTATTTCATAAAAATCAAAAAGATTTTAGGTGTGTTTTAGCATAAGTTCGAAAAATCAAAAAGATTTTAGTGTGTTTTGATATAAAGTTGCTAAAACTCAAAAAGATTTTATTTCTGCTTTATTTTATATCAACTGAATTCAGGAACGGCAAATTTTTGTTAAGAAAACTGCAATCGAAGCTTGAATCGGCTCATCATGTTTTAATTTGGGAAATCCGGACGTACCACATGGTACGCCCGGCGGACCACTTTGCATATCAAAGGGGCAAATGTGATACGTGTTCGGCATAACCCACGTACCACATATAAACACTCTGTGCGAACCCTAAACCATTCGATACTGTTTTTTACTGGTTTCTCTGTGTATAACGAACCTTTGCTCACGATTTTTGTTGCTAAAGACAGGTATGAGAATGGCGCATCTATTCATGGTCTTGGTTTGCATTTTCGTTGTCGAAATTTTCTAATTTTTGAGATTAAAAATCCGGTTTTTCGCAAAACCATACTTGGGGTTGGTTAACTGGGTTAGGGGCAATCTCAACTTGTTTAAATCACATATACTCAGTCGGTTTTTAGTCTAGAATGAAAACTCAGTGCTTGATTTCATTATAAACACGATTTTGGAGGTTAAAATTGCAAATGACTCTTTGGATGAACTGTTCTTCTGCCGTACCACATGGTACACGGCGTACCAGATTTGATACGTGGCTTAATGTGGTCCGTTTGACCAATCTGGTATGTGGTCAACATTTGTGGTCCGCCCCATACCAGATGTGGTCCGTCTGACCAATGTGGTCCGTGACGTGGTCCACTATCAATTTTTTCAGAAAGTTCATCGTTTGAGCGTTTAAAGTCAAACTAGAGTCGGTTGTAAGCGGTTTTGATCATATCTTGTGATTTTAATGATAATTGGTGTTTATGAATGTTTCAGAAATGGTAGCGTTAAAGGCTAACGATGAACACAACATTTGTGCGTATCTCGGGGCGTCTGCAAAGTGGAGATCTCATTTTGGAGGCATATTTGATTTTTTGAGATGATCGAGAGTATACTATGCTGCTACACATGAATGTACACCTTACAAAGACTTACTCACCATGTTTTGGACTTCTGCCGAAGTGGATTGTTCGGTGGTACCTTCGGTGATTCGTGCAAGGATTCTTCAAACCGATGTTATTGTATCTGAAGAAGATGTTCGGAGAGTGTTGAGATTCATTGATCAACCAGCATTTCCAAAAGAGTTTGATCAGATTGATATGGTTGCATTGCTAAGAAGAGTGGAGTATGATGGCAATCTCTATGCATCCTGGTTTCTCAAAGCAAATTTAAGTCCTCCGTATAAGTATCTGTTGCATGTGATAATCAGATGTTTTGGTAACCGGATGAGAGGTCATGTAGAATTTGATATGAAGGTGTTATCTTTCTTTACTGCTTTGGTGATGAATCGGGAGTTCAACTTCTCAGGTTGAATTTTCGACTACATGAAAGAGAACATTTTGTCTAAACAAAACAAGAGTGTGATGTATCCCCGGTTTCTTCAAATGATCTTAAATGATCTTCATTCTAATCTTGTAAAGAGTCCAGATGCTGAATTGGTATTGAAGCACATGAATGAAGTGGTTGTGGGGAAGTTGCCAGTTTATCAGAAAATAAAAGGAGCGAAGTGGCTCCTCCAGTTAAAGGTTTGATTGGCCATTTGGCAAAACCTGACTATGTGGCTCCAGCTGATGTTGCTCCAAGACATCCTGATAGTAGTGATGATGAACTGGAATATAATGGAAATGGTAACCTAGCAGAGGAAGATGATAATGAAGAAGATGATGAAGATGTGCCTGTCCAACAACCGGTAGAACAGCAACCTGCTTCTTCTGTACCTGTACAATAGCAACAATAACAACAACCTGAGCAAGTTCAACAAGATCCAATCATTCCTGACAGAGAAGATGATGTAGCTGGTTCCAAAGATGTTTCTGAAGATGATGATGATGAAAGTTCTTCTTATACAAGTTCTGACTCTGGTGATTATGTGGAAATTTTGCATAATACCAGAGGTGTTATGGTGAAGAAAGGTTCTAAAGCTCATCTGGCTTATCTGGATTAAATAAATGAAGATATATCAAGATTTGAGCATTTATCAAAAAGGTCTGCTGATAGAGAAGATGTTAATGATCCATCTTATACTCCATCAATAGAAGAATCAACAAGACAGACTATGCCGGCTAATAAAGGAAAAGCCCCAATGGTCATTACTAGAAAACATGTGAAACATATGTCCAGACCGAAGATGATGGTAAAGCAGGGCTCATTCCTTGCTGATGCTCGAAGGGCTGGTAGCAGTCCACCTAGCAAGAAGCAAAAAGTTGCTCCACAGTCTTCTATTCCAAGTCAGCCAACAACCAAATCAGCAAATGTTCAAATTTCAAGTATACCACCTGTTAGAAAGTTTATTGTTAGAAATTCGTCAACTTCTGCTTCTGCCTCAACTGCTGCTTCTCCTACAACCTTAACAATATCATCTACTGATTTAAAGCTTACTTTGCATTAAACAAGACTTGATGAGTTAGAGTCTACCAATCGTCAACAAGCTAATGAGATTCAAGGATTAAAGAATACCATGAAGGAGTTGATATCTCGTGATCAGTCAAAGGATCGTGAGATTCCTCGACTACAACAAATATCTCTTTCTCTAGGTGAGCAGCTAAATCGTTTGTTAAAAGCTTTACCTGCTTAGGGGGAGATGAGACCGGATCCTGAAGAAGCTTGCAGAGAAGAAGACGATGTGTCAAGATATTTGGATGATACAGATGACCCGGAGGGAGGTGTTGGTGGAGATGGTTTTGGTGTTTCTGGTGCAGCTGGAACATCTGTTGCTGCTGGAACATCTGCTGTTGCATCTTAGGGGGAGTCAACTGGTAAAGATGTTTATGATGTGACTCCGATTACAAGAGTTGCAATTGAAGAAGGAGAATTTTTGCATCAATACTCAAAAGAGCAATTGGCTGCAATATATACTCTTTATATTGAAGATGTTGATAAGGTTCCTTTCGCTGAGCCTCACAGAGCAGAAGGTTTAGATGATGAGTTTGTATATGAAGAGGAGCATGTAGAAGTTGAGGATATGACTGCTGAAGAATATCCAGATGATCCTAAAGTTTATGGGAATTTTACTAATAATGATCAGTCTGGAGGATTCAATTTCTTTGCAAAAGATGATGAGGAAAAAGATGAGAATGAGTTAAAAAAGAAAGAAGCTGAGAAACAATCTGAAGAACCTGAAACTGCTGAATGTGATAGCTTTTCTGAAGAACAAGAGAAACGAAGATTGTTTACTGAATGGATGAAGGAGCAAAGATCAAAGAAGATACCTGTGGTGAAACCTACAAAATCTGTTGATCAGAAAAAATTCTTTGAAAACAGAGGTGTAGCCACTGGTAATATTATCAGTTGGATGTTCGACTCATAGCTCAAGTGTTATGCTATCATGAAAGAATTTGGCATTATCTACTTGAAGAACGCAAAAAGATTTGATACTTTACTTGTTTGTGATGTGAGGGAATTATCTAGAAACCATTTATGAATTATGGTGAACATCCATCGGCCGAATTCTTCGGAAACAAGTTGCTTGAAGAATGTCATAAGCGATTCAGATTTCTAAATCCTCAAAGGCCAAAGTATACTGATCATCCAACCGATATTCATCCAAAAACCGGAAGAGCGGTGGTGGTATTAAAGTACAAAAAGCCTATTCAACTCAAGAAGATACCTTTGAAAAAGCTAGAACAGAATTTTATCAAGACTTTGAGGTGGTGGTACTATGATGAGTATACGGGAGAAGCGGTGATTGTTGTCAAGGAAGGAAACAAGGTGGTTAGGATTTTTGATCCTATGTGGTTGATAAATCTGTCTGAAGCTGACATCGACAAGCTCTATCACAACAAAATTCTATACAAGGCTGGGGATGCTGAGCAAGCCTTGCAGTTTCAAAGAGTGATCAGAGTTTGCTATGCTTTCGGGATTCACGCTGGAAATAACCGAAGACAGTATTGGAATGAGATGAAGAAAAAAGCTTCTGAAGACTAGCATAAGACAAGGGGGAGTTTGTTAGAACATGTTATGATGTCTAATGCTAGGTCTAGATGTTTTGTCTATGTATTAGTCATTTTGTAAGTTCTGGTCCTAGCGTATCAGTGGACGGACCAGGTGGTACGCAGCCACGGACCATTTGGTACGTGGGTTAATTGGTACGCAAGGCAGAACCATATAAATACTTTAAGCTCTTGTGTTTGAGAGTAGTTGTGAGAGTTGAGTTCTTAACTGTGTGTATTCTGTAGTGTTTGCTCTCTGATTCTCTCTCTGTACTCTTGAGCTTGTTATCAATCAAACGGAACGTTATTTACCTCGTGTTATTGAATCGATCGTGATCATGCATTAGTAAGATCCATCTCAGTGTTTTACAATTGGATTAACCCACGCTCAGAAAATTACTTCATGGAATTTATCACGAGTAATTCTGAGTTGATAATATCTTATAATCTTTAAACGGAGATATATGAGTTGTGGTTTAAAAGTCAGTTGTGCATTGATAATGCGTAAACGCATCAGTAACTTGATGCTATAAAACGTGTTGTTGTGCGTGATTTGATGAGTAGATGGTGCAAGAATAGAAGTCAACGTTTATTCGTTCCTTTTTGCCCTAACGGGAAAAAGTGATATCTTTGGGCCCCTCAGTGATTTGATGTTAACTTATAGTGTTGGGCCCGGCCAGGACTGAATTGATGTGTTCATTTGGAAGTTCTTTGTCATTATAAATCGGAAATCAGGAAACAAAGTACTCGACAATGAGATTGATTATATTCCATGTCTCATGTTCTCATGATATCTTGTAGAACGGAGGATTATATGATCTCTTATCCTAGGACACATAACCGACTAAGTCAGAATTCAACAGTGTTCATTGGAAGCTACAATTTGCTGATCGATTAGGAAGTTACATTAGCATAGTCCTTTTGGGTTGCCCTCAAGACTCGATAAATGTAGAATTAATAAATAAGGGAAAAAGAAAATAGTTTATTAATTATTATGGTTTAATAATTAAATGAAACAATTTAGGAGGCTAGTTAACGGTTTGGTTAATAGAAGGATTGAATAACAATTAATCAATAGTTGATTAGTTGGGAATATTCTATCCCACATGGAGAATTTCGAAATTCCCCTTATGCATAAGGGAATTTCGAAAATTTGGTTCCATCCCACATTGGTGGAATAACTAAAGCAAGGAAGATATCCAAGGCTATAAATAAGGACTTAGTGATTCATTCCAATTTGTTCATAAGGCTTGAGTATTTGCCTCCTTCTTTCTCCCTCCTTGTGGAAGAACGTTTTAGTTCATCCCACCCTTAGTTAATATTCGTTTTCGAGTCGTTGGGTGTGATCCCATCAGAGGCACGACATTTGTGGTGCTTCCTTCCTATAGTTTAAGAGGGTTATTCTAGTTGTTTATTATAACAACTAAAAGGTATGTAACCCTATCTTTCTTACTAATTTGATTATTTTGGTTATTTACTATGGTTCATATTATGTTCATAGTTATAGTTTTAATAGTGAGAACATAGATCTTGTTTTAGGTTTCATGCACCCTTAATTGTTTAAGTTTGCTTGTAGTGCCTGAAACCCATCAGTATAAACATGGCTTGTTATATACCTTGTATTTATATTATAATAATTAGAATGTATAAATAAGGGTAGGACATACGTAACATATTGTGTTGCATATATAAAGATTATTGTGTTGCATATACGCAACATAGTATGTTGCATATATGCAACACATTATGCTTCATATATGTAACACAATATGTATCATATATGCAACACAATTGATTACATAGTGTTATTAAATATGAAACACAATTTACCATGTTCTACAACACCAATCAACCGCAATTGACGTGTAGTTTTGGATAGCTAACGTGATGGGTTGTACATGGTCTTCATGTGGAACATATTCACCTTCGTGTCTTTGAGTATTGATAAAGTTTGACACAGAAGGACACGTATTAACATCAGACAACAGCAATCCTGATGAATCGTTGTTATTGGAAACAAAAATATCATTATAAGGCGCAACATGTTGAACTAACAGGAGGATTATAGCATCAACATCCCCACATTCATGTGATCGGGAAGTGCTCAATTGGGACATAGAGGCACAAACGTCAATGATTTCATATCATAAACATGGTAAATAAATATAAAATAAACACAGTAATAAGTCACAGCTGATAGACATTGACATTTCATGTATGTTAACAATCACATTATGTTGCATATATGCATAATAATGTTAAAACGTACCTCCATTGTCAATTTCATCAAAAGTCAGGTCGCATGTAAATCTATGTTCAGAAGATGAATCATCATCTTTTGAGACGGATACTAAACCTAATTTGCTCATTAATTTGATAGGACCGGACATTTTCTTCAATTTGTGGATCTTTTTAGTAGAATAGTAGAGATAGCTCGATAGATACAGATCGAGAGATTAATCTGACACAAATTATCGAAAATGTTGAACATAATAAACTAAATATGTATAATTCTTCAAAATTATGTCAATTGAAACCAACTTTAACGAATTGAACATCAAATAAAAGTTATACATTGATTACCCGATGAATGTGTGAGTTCAGAGCGTTTGCAATGATGATCAACAGTAACGTTTTGAGCAGATTACGATTGAAAACATCGTTATTGGCGAAAGACGCAGTAAAGATCACGAATGAAGCAGGTTGCGATTTGAAGATATTATGCACGAATGAAGAAACCCTAAGACACCAAAGAAGGTCGCGACTTGAATATATGATGTATCCGATGTTTTAATACGGGAAAAATATAAAGACTTGTAAAATTACTTCATTATCCTTCACTAAAGTCAGTATTCCAACTAAAACTTAATTTTCCATTGAACTTAACCCTATATATATATATATATATATATATATATATATATATATATATAGAATAAATTAATGGTCCAGATCTAGTTAGATCTAATTCAAATGTAAACAAAAAAACGTGAAAAGAACCTGGATGGGTAAAACGGGTATAGCCTACAATTGTTGACTTTTTAAAATTTCCCCCAACTTTTTTAAACGTCTATAACTTTTTTATATGACATCAGTTTTTTTTTTGAAAAAAATTACACCATGAAATCGAGCATTTAATTTTCTTTAATTCAAGTATAGTATTGCTTTACTTAAAAAAATGAACTTTTTTTAGAAATCGTCTATGTGTCATCGTAACCTTCCGTGTTTATACAAAAAACTTGCGTGCCTGCGTAAACATTTTGGTGTCAAAATTGTGACAATTACTATATTGACATCATTTTGCTACAAAAAAACACGATGGCAAAAATGTGTGGCTCCCTATTGACACCTATTTACCACCACAAAAATTGTAGCAAATATTGTGTGATTATCAATATAACTTGCGTTATTATCAAATAAAGATTGCCTGATTATGCAATGTGGCAAAATTGTGACAATTGCTCTTTTAACACCATTTTGTTACCAAAAACACGGTGGCAAAAACATGTGGGGCCCTAGTTACACCTATTTGCCACCACAAAAATCGTGGCAAATATTGTGTGATTATTAAATATATCTTGCGTGATTATCAATATAGCTTGCGTTATTATGAAATAAAACTTGCGTGATCATGCAATATAGTTTGCATGATTATGAAATATCATTATTATACATGATTTTTTTGTCATGACGGATTTGGTGGCAAAATGGTGACAATTTCCCTTTTGACACCATTTTGCTACCAAAACAAGGTGGCAAAAATGCTGGTGACACATATTTGCCAATACCGAACCACAAAAATCGTGACAAATATTCAACTATAAAAGAAGATTTTTGTCACAACATATTTGGTGGCAAAATGATGACAATTGCCCTTTTAACGTCATTTTTCTACCAAAAACACGATGGCAAAAACGCGTGGCGCCCTATTGACCCTATTTGCCACCATAAAAATCATGAAAAATATTACGTGATTATTACGTATATCTTGCGTGATTATCAATATTTCTTTATTTCTACAACCATGGGCTCTGTAAGAGCCCCGGCTGGGTCACCTTCATCCACCATTGTAAGCTGAAAATTTACATTAGGTTAGTATTGCCATCACATCTTCCCGCTTTTCAATCATTCTCAATTTCAGCTCAACCACCATAATGGTCTTTATTGCACAATCATCAGCTAATATTACAACATATAATTCAAATCACTTACCGGGTTACAAGATCGAACCTTGAACCGAACACCCTCTATCCGCCACGAGCACTAGGATTGAGTTCAAGTTCCCCCACGACACTTGAGTCCCTCAAACTGTGGCTCTGATACCAACTTGTAAGACCCCAACTCGTTTAAACATATACAACATGACCTTTGAAAATTAGAGTTTGAAAATGTATTCATTAAACTTATACATTAACCCATCATTATGTAGACACTCACACATCATAGTATTTAACACAACCAGCTTCATTAGAGTATTATTACAAAAAACATTCAAACTAACAAAATACGTCATGGTGTTCCTAAAATTCTTAGTGTTCCGTTCCTTAGGTTTGTCATCCGATCGTGACCCGTCAACTAAAGATTTCCTGCCAACAACACTAGTAACACGTTAGTATTAGTGGCACACAACAGCTATCGCCACAATGCAACAATTAAAGACAAGAAACAAAAGGGAAAATCTAGACAGCAGCTCTAAGCGTATCGCTTGGAACTTCTATTGTCCCAGGCGATACGCTTGGGCCTGACTTTCTAGGCCTCCACGCAAATTTTCCCATACTTAGTCAATTTTCTGTATTTTTCACTTTGGTTCAATTCCTTCTATTCTACTCACATTTTTGTTACTATGAACTCACTAATGCTTGCATTAAGAAGGTTTTACTCAATTCACAAGATTTCGTATTAGAGTCATTATTCAGATAATGGTAACACCTTACCCAATCCATTTGACCCGCTAAGACATTACTCATGATATCAGCTCATTGATCATACTTTCATATGTTTTTCCTCCATCATATATTGACCTTGGCACATGTATATTATGCCAAGCCGCTTGATTTCTCGTTGGGGCAATTTGAGGACTACTTCCTGTTGGAAATAGAGTGTCCTGACCCGACGAATTAACAAACCCGACCGATATTGACCCGTAAGAGTTACACCCGGGTCAACAGACTATTAAATCTAATTAATTGTTAATTAGATATAAACGAACTAGATGGTAAATTAAATAAATATTAATTATTTATTTAATTAAAACGACAAAACTTTTTCGGCTCAAAATCACTCGGTAAATAAAAAACGGATCGATCAGTTGTTACCGGATTGACAGACTAATCGGTTGGTGGATTGAAAGGGAATTGCGACCGGGCCCAGTCCGTCTGGCCCCGGTCCGCGATTTAATATTAAAAGAGAAAGGGAGGAGGTAGATTGGAGAACAAGTCAAAAACCCTAATCTCCCATCTCTCTCTCTCTGCGCCGATCCCAAGCCGAAGTCGGCTCCCCGTCGCCGCCCACCGTCGATCGCCGCCACCACCACCACCACAGTCCCTCGCCAGTTCCGATGGATCCCCGTCTCGCCACCATCTGCTCCCGACTCGAAAGCGAAGCCGTCGCAGCCCGAGCCGAAGCCGCAGCCCGAGTCGCCGCCGCGACTCAAGCCGCCGCCGCCGCTGCTGCGTCCTCCGCGCCGCCGCGCGACCACCGACCGGTGGTCCTCGCGCTACCGGCGCAGCCGAGGTCACCGCGTCCGGTTCTGTCGTCGTGGCCGGCGCCCTTGTACCCGCCGGCCACCGCCACCGTGTCGCCTCCGGTCATCGGTGATGAGATCATCGTGGGGACCGTTCCGGTCGCCATCCCGACGGAGAAAGTTTTGTCACCACCACCGGTGGTATCTCTACCACCACCACCGCCACTACCGCCGCTGCCGCCCATGGCCGCCGCCGCCGATGCCGCCGTCGACGACTTGTCTCGAAGGTTCGAGTCAGACGTCACAGTTCGTCCTAGCGCGAGCCCGTTGAATTTGGGTGTCTCGAACGGTTGTTCGGAACCCGCTAAGGTATATCTAAATTTTAGATATTTAATTTAATTATTTATTTATTTTAAATAAATATTTTTCTGTGTTTGTCGTGTCCGGTGATTGATCCTGTTACAATTGCATCTGCGTTTTAATTCGTTTCCGCTGCTAAATTAATTTAGAATTAATTTAATTATTAAATCAGTTTTAATAAAATTAAAATCGGTAACCCGGATCCCATTGTAAAACCCAACAGTGGTATCAGAGCCATTATCACCGCGCGCAAACCAGAACCGGTCTTTTTCGAAACCGGTAGTTCGCAATTTCGACTTAAATCCAAATTGTGAATTAGAATTAATTTATTTATTTATTTTAATTCTAAATAATTTATTATTGTGTGTTACGGCCGACCCCTCTATATCTTTTGTATTCATGTGTGAATGTGTTTGGCGTGTTTTGTCTTTCTCTGTTTGGCCCAAGTTGTTGGCCCAATTGGTTATATTTCGTTTTTGGTTTATTGGACCCAGATTTAGGGTTTCAAAATTGTACAAATTTAGAGCTAGGTTACTAGAAGTAGTTTTAGTAATTGTAAATTTGTATGTAACCAAATATCGAAGACTGGACACACGCCAGAGGGATGTCGATGTAAGTGGGAGCTGAACAGGATTCAAGATCGCATAGAGTTGCCATCTCGTTCGTTCACCGTTTTACTTAATTTAATTTATTTTAAATTTGTCCCTTATGATCGCGCTTGTATGGCTCGAGCGAGATCAAGACCTTATGTCGTTTAACACACAATAAGCCATTCGCGAACACTTAGTAATTTTAATTAGGTTAAATTAATTTACTAGTCCCGAGTGGTAATAGGGTTTTATCGTTCGTGTCTGACGGTAATTAAATATTAAAAGTAATTAATATCCCTATTTGGTAATTCTTAAAAACTGATAGTTCGTGCCATCCTATCTCAAGTCGAACTTAGAACGTATTTACCGGAGCATTAGTGTTGGAGTATTTCAACACCGCACTTGGTGCCGAGGGTACCTTCCAAGGTGAGGACATTGGAGTATTTCAACACCGTGTCATCACATCGACCATTTAGGATTACTATCGCTTTAAACGTATATGTTCGTGGTGTTGGAGTATTTCAACACCGCGCCACGGATGTATATTGCTAGAGTGGGCACGGATGAGGCTAAACGTATCGCAAAATATAATTGTATGTATATAGCGGCCTCATACCGAGAGTTGTGACTTGAGTCTCACAATTGACAATCGTTGTTAGTTTTTTTACACGGCTTTGCTCCTGAGGCTCATTTGGCGGTCTCAAGTAATGTCGTCTAAACGAATTCTCGTTTTCTTAAAAATAACCTTTACCAACTTATTTTTAAAGAAAAATAAACATCGAAAATACTGATTAAATTTACTTTGCTTGTTTTCAGAAGGCTAATGAAAACTCACCTCCATTAAGTTCAATGGTACAACTCGACCCCTTCACTGAGGCTAGCTTTCTCGCATGGCAGACAACCCTGAGGAACCTTTTAAGGCTCTTCAGGAAACTCTATGTCATTGAGAACTCGCGGTCCAAGCTCCAAAAGCACACTGACGATGATAAGGACGTCACTGACCTGATGTTATCTAGCATGACTCAGGATTATCGGTACAATTTCATGGGGATGTCTGCTTATGAAATCATTCGTAAACTCAAGGATTTATTTGAGTTGAGTCAGAGGACTGAGCGAGCGAATGCACTTTCACAATTCGTGAACTGCTCTATGGCTAACGACTCCTCTCCATACGATCATGTCATGCTGATGAAAGCGTATCGCGACAGGCTGATCGACCTTGGCTACTCCATCTCTGACGTGATGGCTCTTGATGTAGTACTCAGATCTTTGCCTGAACATTATCGTATTCTTGCGATTAATTGTTCGGCTCAGTCGATCGAGGAGGTTATTCCGTTGATACCCAACGTGAAGATCAGGACCACGCCGGACGTGCTCAAAGTTGCTAATACAAAGATCTCCAATGCCAAGAAGGTTAAAGATAGCAAAGGCAAGAAACCACAGGTGCAACCTCCCGAGGAGCGCCTGTGCTATGAGTGCAACAAAATGGGACACTGGCGTCGCAACTGTCCCGTTTATCTTGCAAAGCTGAAGATGACCAAGAACCCTAATAAGGGTTGCTCATCAGGTATGTCAATAAATGTTATTGAACTTTTCACTGTTTCCTCCAATTCATGGGTATTTGATACTGGATGTGGTTATCACATTGTTAATGTTTTGCAGGAACCTGAGAAGTGGAAGAAGATAGAACGAGGCTGTATGGACCTCATCGTTGGTGACGGGAAGAGGGTCCCAGTACTTGCTGCTGGCACTTATTCTTTTTCATGCTCTTCTGGCCTTGTAGTTAATTTGATTAACTGTTTATATGCACCTGGTTTATCCAGAAACATTATTTTTGTCTCTTCATTGTTTGAACAAGGATTTCGATATAAATTTAATGGAAATGTGATTTCTGCTTACCTTAATGATATCTTTTATTTTGAGACTAAACCTCGGCATGGAATATATGAGATAGATGTTCAAACAAATGACCAGCTCTATCATGTTTCTAAAAGAAGCAAAACTGATAGTAACGAATCCTCGTTATGGCACCATAGACTTGGTCACATAAGCAAGGCCCGCATTAAGAAGTTGCAAACTGCTGGCATTCTCGAATCCAAAGATGCAGATTCCTTCGATGAGTGCGAGTCATGCTTATCTGGAAAATTAACCAAGTCACCCTTCACCCACACAGGTGAACGGGCCCAAGGCTTGTTAGGCATTATTCACACCGATGTGTGTGGACCCTTTCGAACCGAGACGAGAAATCGTGAACGATACTTCGTCACTTTCATCGATGACTACATCAGATATGCCTATGTCTATCTGATGAAACACAAACATGAAACTTTTGAAAAGTTCAAAGAGTTTCAAAATGAAGTACAAAATCAGTTGAATCGAACTATTAAAATACTTCGATCTGATAGAGGCGGAGAATACCTAAGCGCTGAATTCCTGAATCATCTGAAGGAATGTGGAATCGTTTCACAACCTACTCCACCTGGCACACCCCAGTTAAATAGCGTTAGTGAAAGGAGAAATCGAACTCTGCTTAACATGGTTCGATCGATGATGTGCAGGACCACCTTGCCACATTCCTTTTGGGGATATGCCATCTTAACCGCTGCTCGCCTAATAAATCTGGCACCGACCAAGAAAGTGGGGAAGACCCCATATGAGATATGGCATGGTTATCTTCCTAAACTATCATACCTCAGGGTATGGGGATGTGATGCTTATGTCACCACTGAATCTGACAATAAGCTCGATCCCCGAGGCGAAAAGGTAACTTTCGTTGGATACTATTGTAATACCGGTTATTACTTTTACCATACTGATGCAAATACTGTTTCCATCAAAAGGAAAGGTAAATTCCTTGAGAAAGAATTCCTTGCTCGAGGAACAAATAGTGATCCAGTGGATCTTGAAGAAATTCGAGATACACCTAACCCTGAGACGGTCACAGCGTCTGACCGACGAGTTGTTGTCGCACCATCAGACCCAAACACAAGCACAAGCGTTCGTAGGAGCGAAAGAATAAGATATGAGCCCGATAGATACCTTGGATATCATGAGGCCTTCGACGTTCTGTTAATAGCCGATTCTAACGATGAGCCTATTAGTTATAAAGCTGCTATATCAGATCCAGAATCTGATAAATGGCCTGAAGCCATGAACGCTGAGATGCAATCCATGCGTGACAATCACGTCTGGGACTTGATTGAGCTACCCCCCGGCACACGGGCAGTAGGGAGCAAGTGGATCTTTAAAAGAAAAACTGACATGCATGGAAATCTGCAAACCTACAAGGCACGGCTAGTAGCAAAAGGTTTCACTCAAACTCAAGGGATTGACTATGATGAGACCTTTTCGCCCGTTGTCATGATCATATCGATCAGGATTCTTCTTGCCATAGCCGCATACCATGACTATGAGATATGGAAAATGGACGTTAAAACCGCTTTCCTGAACGGACAACTCGAAGAAGATGTCTACATGGTTCAGCATGATGGTTTTGTCGATCCATAGAATCCAAACAAGGTTTGCAAGCTAAGCAAGTCCATTTATGGACTCAAGCAAGCATCTCGAAGGTGGAATCTTCGTTTTGATCGAAAGGTCAAAGAGTTTGGTTTTGATCAAAACAAAGATGAGCCTTGTGTTTACAGAAAGGCAAATGGGAGCGCTGTATCGTTCCTCGTACTGTACGTGGACGATATATTTATCATAGAAAACAACATACCCATGCTTAACGATGTTAAGAAATGGCTTTCATCTTGTTTCGCTATGAAAGACCTTAGAGAAGCCACTTACATTCTGGGAATTAAAATTCACAAAGATCGATCTAAGCGCCTTTTGGGACTCAGTCAAAGCACATACGTTGACAAGATCATAGCTCGGTTCAACATGAGAAACTCCAAGAAAGGAGCCGTTCCCATGACTAAGGGAACAATCTTGGACAAATCTCAAGCACCTAAAACGGAGCGCGAGATAAGCCAAATGGCATCGATCCCATTTGCCTCTGCTATTAGATCTATCATGTATGCCATGCTCTGCACACGACCGGATGTCTCGTATGCACTGAGCGTGACAAGTCGGTACCAACAGACGCCAGGACTAGCTCACTGGATGGCTGTAAAGAACATACTAAAATACTTGAGAAATACTACTGATATGTTTCTCGTATACGGAGGTGTTGATGAAGAGCTCACTGTAAGATGTTACACTGACGCTAGTTTTCAGACTGACCGAGATGACTCTCGCTCACAGTCGGGATTCGTATTCACTCTTAACGGAGGGGCTGTTTTTGGAGAAGCTCAAAACAGCTAGTAGTAGTTAATTCTACTACTGAATCCGAATACATAGCCGCCTCAGAAGCTGCTAAAGAAGTCGTGTGGAAGAAGAAGTTCATATCCGATCTCGATGCTATGCCAAGTATAAGGCAACCCATCGAGATGCTGTGCGATAACACAGGCGCTATAGCTCAAGCCAAAGAGCAAGGGTCTCATAACAAGGCCAAGCATGTCCTGAGGAAATTCCACTACATAAGAGAAGTAGTCGACAGAAATGAAATCAAAATAAGCAAAGTACACACATATCAAAACTTAGCTGATCCCTTTACTAAGCCTATGACTCAGGAGACTCATATACGCCACAGAGAAGCGATAGGGCTTAGATTAGCTAAAGACATGTTTTGATTCGGTATTTGGATGTATGAACACCATCAGTTATCTATATTATTCTTATTCCATCTGGTTTTATGCAATAATGAATTACATAACTGTGTTCAATATTTATACGTTTAATCCTTGGACAATAAGTTCTTGTCCTAAATGTCCGTAGTCGATTAGTTAGTGGGAGCTATACTAAAGCAAGACTGTCACACCCCCAATTTCCACTAACGGATTATAACCGTGTGGGGTGTGATCCAGACCAGGATCCCAGACTTCAGTTACAACCAAACCATAACAGAGTTTTTAAGTTAACATAAAGTTTAAGTTACAGTCCGAAACAGTAAGTTTAACAGTTCAGCGGAAGCATAATTAAGGTTTACAGTTAGGTTTTCAAAATGATGAGTTTAAGGTCTGAAAGCATAAATCCCAAGTGATATTGGTAATGTGTACTGTCGCCGACCGTGCCGTCCGTGATCCAATCTAGCGACCTGTGAAGCATTCAACAATCAAGTGTCAGCCAACGCTGGTGAGTTCACTAAAGCGGTCTACACGTCACATGTAGAGCCAATGTATGAATAAAGAAAGGTAAAACACAATCATTAATCATAGGACCAGTAAAATTCCATATCCTAGGTAGCTAGCCTATAGTTATGTCCACCTGAATTGTTTGTAACCGAAGCTGACGATGTTTTGATAGGTGATACCTATGAATCTTGCCTTCCCGTGTCTATCCAGATCACGGTGGTTAGGCTAACATTGATCTCAGTCCGACCGCCAGTCGGGAGGGTGCATCCCGTGCACCGCTAAGCGGGGGTGTCAATCCCCAGTAGTACTACTCAACATTACGTCGCTACTGTATATTAACGGCCCGAATGTAAGGACTTTTTATAAATAAAGCAATTCAGTGCAACATATGATATTTTGTCGGAAAATTACTCAAGTAAAGAAATACCTTTACCGTTGGGTTGCCATCCTTTACCGGATGCAACTATCTGTGCGTTATCATCCTAAACCGGATATAACAATAATAGTAAGTGAAACTCACCTTAGGGTGCACTGGTACCTAGCACTTGGTTCAACAGGTTGGTCAAAGTCAACCTATTCGGATAAATATGGCCTAATAAAATTAGAAGGTGTCGCTAGGACGAAATTAGCACATAAGCACGTAAACATGTTTCATGCGGTCATACAAGTCACACAATGCACATACAAGCCCCAAATTGGGAGGAGATCAAGAAATTGCAATTTAAGTCAAAGTTGACCCAGAATGTCAAACTTCAAGCATTTAACTAGTGGCATAGCTAAAATCCACAATACTTAGAATTAGGTTCTTAAATTTTACAGGAATATACTACATATCAATTAGGACTTGATGCAAAAAGAATCAAGTAAAAAGGTTAAGGGATGAGAAAGTTATGCACGTTGGAAGTTGGCACTTTTGGCATTTAGCAAACAAGTCAAGGTAAAATGAAAACTTGCATAACTCTCTCAAAACTTTGAATTTATGAACCAACTTCTCCAGGTCTTACTTTTAATATATAAACATCATTTAAAATTAATCAACTCATCAAGAAAACAAGATTAACATGCTCAACCAATTTGAAAAGTTTACTTTTCACAGAAAAAGACAGCTTTGCACACCTAACTTGCAGCTGTGTTTTGGCTGACCAAACGGAGGTTTTAGAAAGTGTGCGAGTAGCCGTTTTAAAGCTAAGACATCCTACTTTACTTGGGAAAATAAATCAACTGATTTCGATAAAAATTGAGCAAGTTATGACAGATGAAAGTTGATCAAAAATTCTGGTCAAAGCTATCAAAATTCATAAGTTCGCAAACGTTTAGAATTTCAATTCTATGCTAACATTTGATCAATTTAACACCTACCAACAAGTTTATAATTAAGATGACATGTAATTTCTGGTCCTAACAAGATCATACCATATTCATATCAAAATATCATCAAGTAGCTATCATCTAAGCACATTACACCCAATTTCATAGCCAAACACCCAACAATCATACAAGAGCATTCATAGCAGAAATTTAACCCAATTTCTAGCCCTAAACCCGAACCCAAATCTGTCCCCAATTAGACATATAGCATATCTCAACTTAACATATGAATTTGGAGCATAATAGCTCACCATTTAGCATATAAACACCAAAGAACACACATGCAACAACAAATTTCGGATTCAAAATTTTAGGGCTTACAAGATTGGGGGATAAATCACAGGTTGAGGGAGAAGAGAAGAAGATGGAGCTTCCTTGTAGGTTCTTGAGTCTTGTAGTAGCTTGAATCCACTTCCTTTGGCTTGATTTCCACCAAAATCGAAGTGTGGGTGTTGTGTGTGTGAGAACCGTGAACAAGAGAGGAGGATGAAGATGATGAACGTGAATGGGGAAATGGGGGAGGAGAGGGCAGGTTTGTTTAAGTAAAAATTACACATAAACCCCTCAAGTTTCACATTTAGACACATGAGGCTTAAAACTCAATTAAATGGATTTTTACTAAAAACTTGTGAAGTAAAAATTCTAAAAATGCTTCTAAGTGTTTTTAAATTATTTAACATGTAAGATTTAGTTGGGTTTCATAGATTTAACATGTAGACCATAAAATTTCAAACTTACACACAAAGCACAAAGCCCGGTTTTGCATAAAAAGGCAAATTTTCACATCTAACACATAAGGTAACGAAATTAGTTCACGAAACAAGTTACTAAATTCAATTAGCAAATAAACATGAATAAACATATAATCATTCAAATAACGGGTCTCGGGTTCGTTAACGGAACTAACGGAACTAACGAAAAAACTTAACGGAGTTAATTTGGGAAGTTGCAGTTGTCACAGCCTCCCCATGTTAAGGAATTTTTGTCCCGAAAATTAGCTAGTACCTTGGGTTGATGCGGAGGCTTGATCGAACAGGTGAGGATACTTCTTTCTCATCTGGTCTTCCCGTTCCCGTGTGAACTCCGGTCCACGTTTTGAATGCCATCGGACTTTGACAATTGGGATTTTGCTTCGCTTCAATGCTTTCTCCTCGCGTCCCATTATCTCAACAGGTTGTCCTATAAACCGGAGTTGTTCGTCAATGTGGAGCTCTTCCAGCGGAACTATTAAAGTGTCGACAGCCAGACACTTCTTGAGATTTGAAATGTGAAACACATTATGTACCCCATCCAGCTCAGGTGGCAAGTCCAAACGATACGCCACCGTTCCAATCTTTTCTGTTATCGGGAAGGGTCCTATGTAGCGGGGGTTCAACTTCCCGCGCTTTCCAAAACGCACAACACCTTTCCAGGGCGAGACTTTCAACAGTACACGGTCGCCCACCTCGAATTCTAATGGCCTTCTACGTTTGTCGGCATAACTCTTTTGCCGGTCTCTCGCAGCTTTCATACGGTTTCTGATTTGTACGATTCATTCCGTTGTCTCGTACACCATCTCCGGTCCAGTAAGTTGGCTATCCCCGACTTCAGCCCAACAGACCGGTGATCTACACCTCCGTCCATAGAGAGCCTCAAAGGGAGCGGCTCCAATACTGGAATGGTAGCTGTTGTTGTAGGAGAACTCGACTAGTGCCAAGTGAGTTTCCCAGTTCTTTCGAAAATCCATTACACACGCCCGGAGCATATCCTCAAGGGTCTGGATTGTGCGTTCAGTTTGGCCATCTGTCTGTGCATGGTATACGGTACTCATATCCAAACGGGTACCTAAGGCTGATTGTAATGATCTCCAAAAGTGTGAAGCAAATCTGGGGTCTCGATCGGAGATAATAGACAACGGCACTCCGTGGAGCTTGACGATCTCGTCGATGTAGATTTGTGCTAGCTTGTCAGTCTTGTCACTTTCCTTGAGGGCTATGAAATGGGCGGATTTCGTTAGTCTATCCATAATGACCCAAATCATGTCATTTCCACGAGGCGTACGGGGCAGTCCCGTGATGAAATCCATGGATATTTCCTCCCATTTCCATTCAGGAATCGTCGGTTGCTGCAATAATCCTGGAGGCTTACGATGTTCTGCTTTGACCTTGGAGCATGTTAAACACTTACTGACATATGTAGCAATGTCAGCTTTCATCTTGGGCCACCAGTATAATCCTTTCAGGTCTTGGTACATTTTATCCGAACCGGGATGGACCGAATATCGAGATTTGTGAGCTTCGTCCATCACCAGCTCTCGAAGATTTCCGTGAAGGGGCACCCAAATGCGATCCTTGTAGTAACGTATTCCGTCAGACTTAACTTCTGAAGTTCCATCCACACCGTTCAATGATTCTGCCTCATAGTTTTCTTCCTTCAAAGCTTCCTTCTGGGCATCCCGAATTCTATCCAGTAACCCAGCATGAATCGTGAGTTGTAGAGCTCGAACCCTTCTAGGTTTTGCATGTTCTTTTCTGCTTAATGCGTCGGCCACAACGTTGGCCTTACCCGGGTGATACTTTATCGCCAAGTCGTAGTCATTAAGCACCTCAACCCACCTACGTTGTCTCATGTTGAGATCTTTCTGTCCCATTATGTGCTGGAGGCTTTTATGATCGGTGAATATCGTGCATTTGGTACCGTATAGGTAGTGTCTCCAAAACTTTAAGGCGAATACAACAGCTCCTAACTCCAGATCATGCGTTGTGTAATTCTTTTCGTGAGACTTTAACTGCCTTGACCCGTAAGCGATGACTTTGCCTCTTTGCATTAGAACACATCCAAGTCCTTGGAGAGAAGCGTCACAATAGACCTCGAAGTCGTCAACACCATCTGGTAGAGATAATACAGGCGCGGTACAAAGTTTTTCTTTCAAAGTCTGAAAGGTTGTTTCTTCTTTTTCACCCCATCGGTACTGAACACCTTTATGCGTGAGAGCGGTTAGCGGTTGGGCTATCTGAGAAAATCCCTTAATAAAACGACGGTAGTAACCCGCTAACCCTAGAAATTGTCGAATTTCCGTTGGTGCTCGTGGTGTAAACCAATTCTTGATCGCTTCTACTTTGGCTGGGTCAACATGAATACCTTGCTCGTTGACGATGTGGCCCAGAAATTGAACTTCTCGGATCCAAAAATCACATTTGGAGAATTTGGCGTAGAGTTGCTCCTTCCTTAACAACTCTAGTATTAACCGCAGGTGTTCCTCGTGTTCTTCTTTCGTCCTGGAGTAAACGAGTATGTCGTCGATGAAAACAATTACGAACTGATCTAGGTAAGGTTTGCACACGCGGTTCATGAGGTCCATGAACACCGCCGGTGCGTTCGTTAAGCCGAAAGGCATGACTAGGAACTCGTAATGACCGTAGCGCGTTCGGAAAGCCGTCTTTGAAATGTCCTCCTCGCGGACTCTGAGTTGATGATACCCGGACCTTAAGTCAATTTTTGAGAAGTAACTGGATCCTTGCAGTTGGTCGAAGAGGTCGTCGATCCGAGGGAGAGGATATCGGTTCTTGATAGTGACTTTGTTGAGCTCGCGGTAATCTATGCACATCCTGAACGTCCCGTCTTTCTTTTTGACGAATAAAACTGGTGCGCCCCATGGCGATGAGCTAGGCCTGATAAAACCTTTATCCAACAGCTCTTGTAGTTGAGTGGATAACTCGTGTAATTCGTTCACCGCCAAACGGTACGGAGCTCGGGCAACCGGAGCTGCACCGGGAACGAGATCGATTCCGAATTCCACTTGCCGATGAGGAGGTAGACCGGGTAATTCTTCCGGGAATACATCGGGGAAATCACGAACTATCGGAAAATCTTCAATTTTCTTCTCTACGAGGTTTTGATCCGTAACCGTTGCCAGAACGGCCATGTGCCCTTTCCGAAGATACTTCTGTGCCTTGAGGTATGATATGATTCCGGAGACAGTACCTCCTTTTTCACCCTGAATCGAAAGTACTTCTCCGTCTGCTGAGGGTATACGTATGACTTTTTCTCGACAGACGAGTTCTGCGCGGTGCATGGACAACCAGTCCATACCAATTATTACGTCGAAGCTACCAATTGTAAAAGGCATCAAATCTACATCGAACTTACAACCTGAGAGTTCTAAGGTACAATCCTTGACTATATGTGTTGCATCAATAAGTTTACCGTTAGCTAGTTCAACGGTGTACTTAGATCCTAGGGGTTCCGTCTTGGCCTTTATCAATTTGCAAAACTTAGTCGAAATGAAACTTTTCTCGGCACCGGAATCAAATAACACATTCGCAAAGTAGTTGTTGAGGAGAAACTTACCAGTAATCACGTTAGCGTCTTCCTTCGCTTCACCGGAACCCATGACAAATGCTCGTCCGCGACCACCATTTCCCCCGTTGCCATTACCACCACCATTATTGTTGTTGTTGCCGTTATTGTTGCTATTGTGGCGGTTGTTGTTGTTGTTGTTGTTGTTTCCACCTTTCTTCAGCTGAGGGCAATCTTTCCTCACGTGCCCAGGTTTCCCGCACTCATAACACCCACGGGGGCCTTCATTATTCTGCTTGGGTCGATTCAGCATGTCACCCCAACAGTTCTTGGCAACATGTCCTGTTTTACCACACCGCTCGCATGTTGGTCGGCTACAGTCACCATTGTGGTGTGTGTTACACTTGTTACAGTAGGGTGACCTTCCCTTGTACCTGTTGGAACCCTGCCCACTACTACCTTGTCGGTTTTGGTTGCCACCGCCACCGCTGTTACCGTAACCCCCTTTAGAGTTATCAAATTTCTTGTTCTGATTCTGGGAGTTTGAAGACCTCCCAGTGTTGTTGCCAGAATTTGTGAGGTTACTTGGTTCCTCATCTCTCTGCCTCTTCCCATCTAGGGCAGCTTTTGGGGCTTTCCTTGGTGGCAAAGTTCCTTGAGCCACTGCCTGATCAGTCAGTTTGTGCGCCAGCCGGATTGCTTGTCGCACATAAGTGGGATTAGATGAGGTAACCATACCCTTGATTTGTGGAACCAGTCCTTCCACATACAACTCGATTTGTTTGTACTCAGCATCCACCATTGTTGGACAGAGTCGAGAATAAGCTTGGTAACGAGTGGTGTACTCCTCTATCTCTGAGCCCACCATTTTGGAATTTCCAAATTCCATTTCCAGTCTCCTGACTTGATCGCGAGGACAGTACTCCTCCATGATTGCTTCTCTGAATTCTTGCCATGTCATGGCATTCGCTTCATTGAGTCCCAACATTTGAATTTGAGCATTCCACCATGTTAATGCGGAATCCTCAAGTGTGCCCGTAGCATACTTCACCTTATCCCCTTCTGGGCAGTTACACATCAAAAACACCTTCTCTGACTTCTCAAGCCACCTAAGTAGGCCCACAGCACCTTCATCACCTTTAAATACCATTGGTTTGCAATCCATATAGGCTTTGAATGAGCATTGTGGCGGTTGACCTTGGAAATGCTGTTGAGCGGCTGCTAGGGCTGCTGCAACTCCTTGATTAATCATATTCTGAACCTGTGCAGGAGTAAAGGTTCCTGGGTTGGATTCGGGATCTCTCCGTGGAGGCATGATTTCTAACAAATCAATGCAAAACTTCCAAAGGTTAGTATACCCAATACTGGAAAGTTGCTAAGTTCCGTTAGGTGTTGCATAGAAGTACAATTCGCATAAAACATTCATTTACATGAGCAGTGCATTCTAAGTTGTAACGCGGTAGTAATAGTGTTAAGAACATGTAAACACGTAGTACAAGTTATGTTTGCATCACAGACTAATAGCAATATTATATCAGTCATACAAGTTCGCTAAGAACAACATGAAGTTCGCTAAGCACACAACAAGTCCGCTAAGAACATAATAAGTTCGCTAAGCATAAAACAAGTTCGCTAAGCATATGACAAGTTCGCTAAGCATAAACAAGTTCGCTAAGCATATTACAAGTTCGCTAGGAAGAATAGTCAAGTTCGCTAGCAGAAGTTCGCTAAGAAGGATTTAAGTTCGCTAAGTACAATATGAAGTTCGCTAAGCACAGGGAACAAGTACGCTAGCATCAAGTCCGCTAGGAACAATTCTTGTTCGCTAAGTGCAAAAATCCAATCAAGTCCGCTAAGAACAAAAATCAAATCAAGTTCGCTAAGAGCAAAATGAAGTTCGCTAAGAAGTGTTACCAAGTCCGCTAAGAAGGATGCAACAAGTTCGCTAAGGTTATACTTAGAAAAAATTTCTAACTCAGGAATTTCTAAGTCTCGGAAAAGAAAAAAAAATTCTACCCAAGATTTTCAATTTCCTATACCGTCACAAGACAAGAATTCTAAATGAGGATCATCTTCGGCACGCGGAGCAGTACTCTTGGGGAATGTGTTGTAACCAAAGCTTTTCAAAAACAGTTACAGTTCAGAAATTTTTACTTTTAAAATGTTCTGGTTCGCTGTAACCAAGGGCTCTGATACCAATCTGTCACACCCCCAATTTCCACTAACGGAGTATAACCGTGTGGGGTGTGATCCAGACCAGGATCCCAGACTTCAGTTACAACCAAACCATAACAGAGTTTTTAAGTTAACATAAAGTTTAAGTTACAGTCCAAAACAGTAAGTTTAACAGTTCAGCGGAAGCATAATTAAGGTTTACAGTTAGGTTTTCAAAATGATGAGTTTAAGGTCTGAAAGCATAAATCCCAAGTGACATTGGTAATGTGTACTGCCGCCGACCGTGCCGTCCGTGATCCAATCTAGCGACCTGAAAAGCATTCAACAATCAAGTGTCAGCCAAGGCTGGTGAGTTCACTAAAGCGGTCTACACGTCACATGTAGAGCCAATGTATGAATAAAGAAAGGTAAAACACAATCATTAATCATAGGACCAGTAAAATTCCATATCGTAGGTAGCTAGCCTATAGTTATGTCCACCTGAATTGTTCGTAACCGAAGCTGACAATATTTTGATAGGGGATACCTATGAATCTTGCCTTCCCGTGTCTATCCAGATCACGAAGGTTAGGCTAACATTAATCTCAGTCCGACCGCCAGTCGGGAGGGTGCATCCCGTGCACCGCTGAGCGGGGGTGTCAATCCCTAGTAGTACTACTCAACATTACCTCGCTACTGTATATTAACGGCCCGAATGTAAGGACTTTTTATAAATAAAGCAATTCAGTGCAACATATGATATTTTGTCGGAAAATTACTCAAGTAAAGAAATACCTTTACCGTTGGGTTACCATCCTTTACCGGATGCAACTATCTGTGTGTTATCATACTAAACCGGATATAACAATAATAGTAAGTGAAACTCACCTTAAAGTGCACTGGTACCTAGCACTTGGTTCAACAGGTTGGTCAAAGTCAACCTATTCGGATAAATATGGCCTAATAAAATTAGAAGGTGTCGCTAGGACGAAATTAGCACATAAGCACCTAAACATGTTTCATGCGGTCATACAAGTCACACAATGCACATACAAGCCCCAAATTGGGAGGAGATCAAGAAATTGCAATTTAAGTCAAAGTTGACCCAGAAAGTCAAACTTCAAGCATTTAACTAGTGGCATAGCTAAAATCCACAATACTTGGAATTAGGTTCATAAATTTTGTAGGCATGTACTACATATCAATTAGGACTTGTTACAAAAAGAATCAAGTAAAAAGGTTAAGGGATGAGAAAGTAATGCACGTCGGAAGTTGGCACTTTTGGCATTTAGCAAACAAGTCAAGGTAAAATGAAAACTTGCATAACTCTCTCAAAACTTTGAATTTATGAACCAACTTCTCCAGGTCTTACTTTTAATATATAAACATCATTTAAAATTAATCAACTCATCAAGAAAACAAGATTAACATGCTCAACCAATTTGAAAAGTTTACTTTTCACAGAAAAAGACAGCTTTGCACACCTAACTTGCAGCTGTGTTTTGGCTGACCAAACGGAGGTTTTAGAAAGTGTGCGAGTAGCCGTTGTAAAGCTAAGACATCCTACTTTACTTGGGAAAATAAATCAACTGATTTCGATAAAAATTGAGCAAGTTATGACAGATGAAAGTTGACCAAAAATTCTGGTCAAAGCTGTCAAAATTCATAAGTTCGCAAACGTTTAGAATTTCAATTCTATGCTAACATTTGATCAATTTAACACCTACCAACAAGTTTATAATTAAGATAACATGTAATTTCTGGTCCTAACAAGATCATACCATATTCATATCAAAATATCATCAAGTAGCTATCATCTAAGCACATTACACCCAATTTCATAGCCAAACACCCAACAATCATACAAGAGCATTCATAGCAGAAATTTAACCCAATTTCCAGCCCTAAACCCGAACCCAAATCTGTCCCAAATTAGACATATAGCATATCTCAACTTAACACAAGAATTTGGAGCATAATAGCTCACCATTTAGCATATAAACACCAAAGAACACACATGCAACAACAAATTTCGGATTCAAAATTTTAGGGCTTACAAGATTGGGGGATAAATCACAAGTTGAGGGAGAAGAGAAGAAGATGGAGCTTCCTTGTAGGTTCTTGAGTCTTGTAGTAGCTTGAATCCACTTCCTTTGGCTTGATTTCCACCAAAATCGAAGTGTGGGTGTTGTGTGTGTGAGAACCATGAACAAGAGATGAGGATGAAGATGATGAACGTGAATGGGGAAATAGGGGAGGAGAGGGCAGGTTTGTTTAAGTAAAAATTACACATAAACCCCTCAAGTTTCACATTTAGACACATGAGGCTTAAAACTCAATTAAATGGATTTTTACTAAAAACTTGTGAAGTAAAAATTCTAAAAATGCTTCTAAGTGTTTTTAAATTATTTAACATGTAAGATTTAGTTGGGTTTCATAGATTTAACATGTCGACATAAAATTTCAAACTTACACACAAAGCACAAAGCCCGGTTTTGCATAAAAAGGCAAATTTTCACATCTAACATATAAGGTCACGAAATAAGTTCACGAAACAAGTTACTAAAGTCAATTAGCAAATAAACATGAATAAACATATAATCATTCAAATAACGGGTCTCGGGTTCGTTAACGAAACTAACGGAACTAACGGAAAAACTTAACGGAGTTAACTTGGGAAGTTACAGTTGTCACAAAGACTATTGTGACTGTTTGCGCCTTAAAGTTGTTTAACATTCAAACTCACGGACCTCATTGGTGAATGACGTTGGACGTAACGCGCATCATGCAACGCAAACATGGAAGTCTTGCTTGCTTTATTAATGCATGCTCTAATGTATCCTTAGACCTGAGACGCATATTCGAACTCCCTTCTACTAAAGAACATTCTTTGATTATAGCCTAAC
The DNA here is from genome assembly GCA_039602395.1 of Deinandra increscens subsp. villosa. Classification (NCBI taxonomy): domain Eukaryota; kingdom Viridiplantae; phylum Streptophyta; class Magnoliopsida; order Asterales; family Asteraceae; genus Deinandra; species Deinandra increscens. The sequence continues at coordinate 66,101,977 of JBCNJP010000007.1, read as the reverse complement.
GTTGTCGCGTAACTGCCAGCCATAACGGTTATTTTTGGGAATGGCTCTGAGGTTTAGTGGGAGCTGTATGCCTCAACAAGGGATTCTGTACTCTTGCTTCGGCAACAGTTAGACATAAAGGCGCCCTCGTTGATTCCAAGTGAAAAGTGTGAGGCCTCACCAAACTTACTATGTGTTTGTTGGATCACTTCGAATTGTATAGAGAACGAAAATCGATGAATAAAATATGAGAGTCCATGTCTCATAATTCATCAATGTCTTATACAGAAAGGAACACATGACAATGAATGCACAAGTCATGAGTCTGCTTGATTGTCAATCAGATATACTTTGGCTGATGACTTAAAGTGTCAATATTAGTTGGTGTAGCCATGCATAGCTAGAGTGCCTCTGACTGCGCTCGTTAATCTGTCGCGTTCAGTCCAAGTGGAGGACTGTTGGAAATAGAGTGTCATGACCCGACGAATTAACGAACCCGACCGATATTGACCCGTAAGAGTTACACCCGGGTCAACGGACTATTAAATCTAATTAGTTGTTAATTAGATATAAACGAACTAAATGGTAAATTAAATAAATATTAATTATTTATTTAATTAAAACGACAAAACTTTTTCGGCTCAAAATCACTCGGTAAATAAAAAACGGACCGATCAGTTGTTACCGGATTAACAGACTAATCGGTTGGTGGATTGAAAAGGAATCGCGACCGGGCCCAGTCCGTCTGGCCCCGGTTCGCGATTTAGTATTAAAAGAGAAAGGGAGGAGGTAGATTGGAGAACAAGTCAAAAACACTAATCTCCCATCTCTCTCTCTCTGCGCCGATCCCAAGCCGAAGCCGGCTCCCCGACGCCGCCCACCGTCGATCGCCGCCACCACCACCACCACAGTCCCTCGCCAGTTCTGATGGATCCCCGTCTCGCCGCCATCTGCGCCCGACTCGAAAGCGAAGCCGTCGCAGCCCGAGCCGAAGCCGCAGCCCGAGCCGAAGCCGAAGCCGCAGCCCGAGTCGCCGCCGCGCGACCACCGACCGGTGGTCCTCGCGCTACCGGCGCAGCCAAGGCCACCGCGTCCGGTTCTGTCATCGTGGCCCGCACCCTTGTACCCGCCGGCCACCGCCACCGTGTCGCCTCCGGTCACCGGTGATGAGATCATCGTGCGGACCGTTCCGGTCGCCATCCCGACGGAGAAAGTTTTGTCACCACCACTGGTGGTATCTCTACCATCATCGATGCAACTACCGCCGCCGCCGCCCATGGACGCCGCTGCCGATGCCGCCGTCGACGACTTGTCTCGAAGGTTCGAGTCAGACGTCATAGTTCGTCCTAGCGCGAGCCCGTTGAATCCGGGTGTCTCGAACGGTTGTTCGGAACCCGCTAAGGTATATCTAAATTTTAGATATTTAATTTAATTATTTATTTATTTTAAATAAATATTTTTCTATGTTTGTCGTGTCCGGTGATTGATCCTGTTACAGTTGCATCTGCGTTTTAATTCGTTTCCGCTGCTAAATTAATTTAGAATTAATTTAATTATTAAATTGGTTTTAATAAAATTAAAATCGGTAACCCGGATCCCACTGTAAAACCCAACAGTTCCACCATAGAACCACATCTTGCCACAACTATTCCGCTCAACCAAAATGGGTCATATACATCATACCCCATCTTGGTTAATGTAACATGACCAATTTTCCATATGCATTACTTAGTGTCCCATCATAGGTATACTATCCAATGCCACATCATTTCCAATTCATAATCACAATCTATAGCATTAGCCAACCAACTACTACGTGTTACCTTTAGGATTTGTTCTTGCCTTCTCGTTGATGACCCACTTGTCCGCTTGATTCACCTACAATAATATAATTGATTAATTCACCATTCCACATTCACAATTCATATAATTTACATTCGTCACCAAGTCAAACTCGTGAATTCAACCTTTACAACTTCTCATTCTCATTCAAGCATTTCATCAAGCACCTAATGTGCAAACAAAGATCTTAATAACATGTAGCCTACTTGCCATCCTCCAACCCCATAATTCACCACAATTCATCATGTTCTAGTTTTTATACTACTTGTAATACTTTCATCAAATCTACTAGTATTCATAAGCTCAATTAACTATTACCAACTCGAGTCACCCATCCCCATGGCCATCGATTTCCATGAGGTAGGATTTAACCCCCACTTTGATCTCTACCCAAAATCACACATACACAATCATGCAAGATGAAATTAAGCATAAACTAAGCTCATATACACATAAAAAATCAGATTTCATCCCCAATTTAACCTCTAAGTAAAACCCATAATCATCACCCTATCACAAGATCACTTACTTGACAAGGAAATTGGAATCTATGATGGAAATCATGATGTGAAAGGCCTCGTAAGCCTAATTTTGACTTCCTCCTTCAAACTCTTCAACCCTCGAGCTTCAATTTTGAAGATCTCACAAGGGTTGGGCTCTCCTTCCTCTCCTCCCTTCCATGTCGTGAGTGTGATGTCCGGGTTATTCCCAGACCCAATTTTCCTTCTTTTCTTTTTATAAAATATCTACCTTTATCCCCCCTCAAGTTATGAATTTACTAATTTCTTTTCTTCTATTTACCATTAGTCACTAATATTCTAATCTAGTAACAAATATTTTCTGCTAGATAACCCGGTTAATTACTAAGCCCGACTATTTATCCCACAATCCCACAAAATAATTATAATTGAAATAACACTCATAAAATATAAAAATTTCGGGATGTTACAAATCCACCCTCCCCCCCCCCCCCCTCCGAGGGATTTTCGTCCCCAAAACTAAAGGTACATACCGAATAAGTAGGGGTAGTATCTCATCATCTCCTCCTCAGACTCCCACGTGGTGTCCGATCCCTTCTGGTGCTCTCACTTCACCTTTACTTGATCAGTCTCTTTATTCCTAAGCCGCTTAATCGTGCGGTCAAGAATAGAAATCGGCCTTTCCACATAGTTCAACTTATCATCAATCACAATGTCATCCAAGGGCACATAGGTCATCTCAGCAGCTAAATATTTCCTCAAATTTGACACATGGAAAGTTTCATGAATACCACTAAGCTCCTTAGGCAGCTCTAACCTATAGGCCACCTTACCCACTCGGGCGATATTTTAAAGGGCTCGATAAATCTTGGGATTAGCTTACCCCTATTTCTAAATCTGATTACCCCCTTCCACGGTGACACCTTTAGCAACACATAATCGCCCTTTTCAAATTCAATAGGCCCACTCCTTCTGTCTGCATACAATTTCTGCCGTCTTGGGCAGTTTTTAAGCGCGCACTGGCTATATCAATCTTTTTAGCTGTAGCTTTAACTATATCCTTGTGAGCCAATTCTCTTTGACACACTTCTCCCCAACACAAAGGGGTTCGGGACTTCCTACGATACAACATCTCATATGAAGGAATACCAATGCTTGCCTAATAGCTATTATTGTATGAAAATTCCACGAGGTGCAAATACTTATCCCAGCTATCCTCATAATCTAAGACACATGCCCGCAACATGTCTTATAGTGTCTAAATGGTTCTCTCACTCTGCCTCGTCCGTGTGGGGATGATATGCGGTACTAAAATGCAATCTAGTACCTAGAATCCTCTGAAAATCCTGCCAGAATTAGGACGTAAACCGCATGTCCCTATCTGATGTTATCGACACCGGTATGCCATGAAGTGACACTATATATTTGACAAAAACTTCAGCCATCATTTCAGCGTTATAAGATTCTCTAATGGGTATAAAGTGGGTACTCTTAGTCAATCTATCAACGACCACCTATATAGCTATTATTATTTGAAAATTTCACGAGGTGCAAATACTTATCCCAGCTATCCCCATAATCTAAGACACATGCCCGCAACATGTCTTATAGTGTCTAAATGGTTCTCTCACTCTGCCTCGTCCGTGTAGGGATGATATGCGGTACTAAAATGCAATCTAGTACCTAGAATCCTCTGAAAATCCTGCCAGAATTAGGACGTAAACCGCATGTACCTATCTGATGTTATCGACACCGGTATGCCATGAAGTGACACTATATATTTGACAAAAACTTCAGCCATCATTTCAGCGTTATAAGATTCTCTAATGGGTATAAAGTGGGTACTCTTAGTCAATCTATCAACGACCACCTATATAGCATTAGCTCTTCTTACCGTCTTTAGTAACCCAGTGAGTAGGTCTATGGTAATATGCTCCCACTTCCACACTGGTATCTCTAAAGGTTGTTGCTTGCCATAAGGCTTTTGATATTTAGCTTTAACTTGAAGGCAAGTTAAACATTTGTTCACATATTTAACCATGTCCTGCTTCATTCCGAGCCACTAATATTCACGTTTCAATTCATGATACATCTTGGAATATGCCTTTTTACGCGCCAGACGCTCCCCTGACAGACACGGCCTGTGCCCCCTGACAGAGAATTTTTCTGCTGATTCCTTTCCATGTATGGCCCGTGTGTAACAACCCATAAATTTCCAGGTCAACATCTGAACTTTGACTACCTGTCTTAAGCTGAATATTTATGCATAGACCTAGTTTATATTTAAATTAGGTAACTTTACATGCAAACCTCGAGTATAATTCTTTACGTAACCCAACAACAGTATTGGTAATCGACCGTTACATAATGACAATTTATGTTTTATAAGTGGAAATTTAATAACTAGAAATATATAAAAAAAGAATTTTTATATTTTTCTTGTCAACTTAGTATTATTTAATTCGTGTTCCTTGTCAATTTTTAGACGTTGTCGTTTATTAAACTATTTAGTTTAACATCATTTAATTTGTACGTCTAATATTCAACGTCAACTTTTATTTTCAATCCCTTTTCATTTAATTGTTATTTAGACAACGCCACCCATTTTTAATTAAAATCCGTCAACCTTTTAAATTATTTCTTTAAACAACGAGATCATCACTCTTATTTTATATACTTGAAACGTTTCCATCCATCTTATAAGCCTGGAAAGCAAGGAATGGAAACTCCTTGATACATTGGAACTTACGAGATTCTAGAAAGAATCTGACCGATAGCTAATTGGCCTAAACTACTTAATGAGCTTAACAGTGTCTCCGACACATTCCATGTTCCAACAAGAGCTTAAAACTCAAAATGGGTGAAACCTAGGTTGACCATGCAAGGCAAATCACAATTGTGGGTGCACACATAGTTGTAATTTGAACTGCATGAAAATTCTGATAGAACCAATTGCGTGAGCGATCATGCTTAGTCCAGAACATTAAATTCAGAACCCTACTTATCCGAATGACTAACTCTCAACTAAGTCAACGGGTTATTGTTGACGACTTATCAACTCCACTTCATTGAACAACCTGTGATGATCAAAGATCGCATGGTCTCAGGATTGAAACGGAATCGCACTCCGATCATTTGAGGATCATTGAAATTCTTGGTAAGGTTCAAAATTACACCTGGGAACGTGAAAACCCGATCAGACAGAAATACCCATGATCGTCCACCGATGCATTACCATCAATCGACATCAGCTGAATTTCGGGACGAAATTCTCTTAACGAGGGAAGAATGTGACAACCCATAAATTTCCAGGTCAACATCTGAACTTTGACTGCCTGTCTTAAACTGAATATCTGTGCATAGACCTAGTTTATATTTAAATTAGGTAACTTTACATGCAAACCTCGGGTATAATTCTTGACGTAACCCAACAACAATATTGGTAATCGATCGTTACATAATGACACTTTATGTTTTATAAGTGGAAATTTAATAACTAGAAATATATAAAAAAAAAGAATTTTTATATTTTTCTTGTCAACTTCAACTTCGTATTATTTATTTAATACGTGTTCCTCGTCAATTTTTAGATGTTGTCGTTTATTAAACTATTTAGTTTAACATCATTTAATTTGTACGTCTAATATTCAACGTCAACTTTTATTTTCAATCCCTTTTCGTTTAATATTATTTAGAAGACGCCACCCGTATTTTAATTAAAATCCGTCAACGTTTTAAATTATTTCTTTAAACACCGAGATCATCACTCTTATTTTATATACTTGAATCGTTTTCATCCATTTTATAACTCTAGCATCACCACGCGTGCCTCTCGTGATCACTCGAACATCCAATTCAACTCGAACCCGGTTTGAACCCAAAGCCTTTCGTGGGTTCTTAACCCAACCGAAATCCATCATCCTAAACCAACTAGATGCCCATCTTGTCCAACCCTATCACTTTGTCCCTAATATTGGATAATCAAGTACTAAAGCATGCTTCATTAGTCATTATCATTATCACCTTTCTAGTGTTTCGAGAGAAACAATTTTCCTTTCTTGTTCCCTCTTGTCCTCGTCCGGATACCCACACCCACACCCACGCCCACACATGTTTGCTTCTTTACTAATTAAAAGTCTCACGTTGACACATAAAGGCACCTTCACCTAGGATTTATGTAAAAACTCAACTTTTGTAGTAAGGTGTGAACCCCCATGCACATGGACGGTTGTGTCCATGTTGCCTAAATCTACCACATTTAATATAAGTTTCTAACTTAAATCTCTTAGACCCTAAACTAAAACAATATTACAAAACCTACCTTCTCATTGTATTACCCATATATACAAAATTCAACCTATAGTACAACTTATAAAACATAATGTACAACCCTACAATGCATACAATGTTCTACTTTTTATGCATGCTGTACAACACCTCAAGCATAGGATTTATGACCTACAGTTGCCTTCTAGAGTACCCGGGTCATGGTTAATGTCCATATTCATATGGATCATATATATTGTTACCTTTCAAGAAATTAGGGTATATTTGGTTTCATGAGCCACAGCCGCTCTCTCTCTCTCCGGTTCTTCCTCCGTGATTGCGTCTTTATCTAAAGAAGAAGGTTTCTCTCCGTCGAAGAAACTATCGTCCTTCTCTCTTCGACTGTTTTCTCATTGTAGGTGTCGTAAGGTGAGTTTCTCCTCATCTGGGTTATTTTGTGATGAATATATTCATCGATTGAGTTCGTGTTTGTATATCGATTTTCTGTTGTCACCTCCGTTTCAGCAGATCACAGCTGGGTCGTGGTTTACAACATCTCCGTCGGTGACTAGCGGTTTTTAGAACGCCTTAAATGTGCAGGGTTCCTTGAAGGAACTCCAAAACACTCTTAGTCTTGGAGAAGCAATGTGAGTGTAAGATAATAATATGTAAATCAAACTCTTTGAAAGCATGAATCTAGGTGTAGAACTGAATTTTCTTCGTTCCCTCCTAGGGTTTCTCTGACTTTTACAGCCGCCACCATCAAAATTCGTACGGATTTGGGACTCGCCGCCATCAAGATTTAATACGAAATCATCTTCACACCATCACAGTTTCATAATCAATTTCATACAATGGTTGTAAGTACTTCTAATCTTCAATTTTTGTTCACCTGCTTCTAACTTTAAGATAAGAATGTGGAATTTTAGATAAGAATGTGTAATTTTAAGATAAGAATGGATGCAATCGAAACCCATTTAGATCAAGGTAAGTTAATGGATGTTAATTTTGGTGATTACAGTTGAAATTTCAGTTGTAATTCTTTAAGCGTATGCAAGTGTTTTGGTATTCATATGTAATTTTGAAATTTCAGGTGTGATTGGTTTACTGTTTGTAGCTCCATTCCACTGCCTTTGTATGTGTTTTTGATATTCATATGTAATTTTTATTTCGGTTAATTGAGCTCATAACTGATCTTTTTAAGTGTTTAGTATGGGATATATTTTTTTTTTAGACTTCAATACGTGATCTTTTATATAAATTATAAGGAAAACACGGTTACAACTCAACATGAAGTACATTTATTGTATTTTTACGAGCTCATTTAATGGTATATAAGGTGTTCAATTTTGTAGGCAACCCAATGTTATGTATACAAGAAAGAAAGAAAGAAAGAAAGGAATACTTAAAATGACAATAAACTGATTTCCCTACAAACCCGGTTAAACTACTGCAACTTTGACCCAGCCGTGTTGACGTTTTGAATTGTCAATTAAAGTCTTTTTTTTAATATTGCAGGTGCTCTTTGTTTACTTAATTGGTGAGTTTTGTTTTTGCCTCTTTTTTTTATAAATAACTTTTATTGTTTTGCAGGTTCTCTTTATTTACTTAATTGGCCTTTTTTTTCTTTTGAATTTGGGTGAGGATTCATTTACCCTTGGTCTTATATATTTTCTTTTAATTTAGGTGTATGTTTTGCAGGTGCTCTGTATTTACTTAATGTGCTATCACATAATCTTTTCTGATCTTGATATTGTGTGTGCTTTGCAGTTTGTAAGTCGGTTAAATATGCTTTATGTAGCTGGGTCCTTTGGTATCTTCCTCTTAGGTATTTTTCTTTTTATTTTATGCTTCTTAAATATGATTTCTTAGTCTGTTTAATGATGTTTGTTCTATCATCTACTTTCTTTGTTCTATGTTTTATGTTGTGTTTTTGATGGTTTGAAGCCTCTAAGCCTGTTTGTCTGATTTTTTTATGGCTGCTGCAGATTGTGTTTTGTTTTTGTGTCCACTGACTTTTTTAAATCTCTTTGCTATTGTGCCTATATGTTTGTGTAGAGGTTTAATTATTATTTAGTTATATTATGAGATGATAAATGAAATTGTAGCTAGGAATCTTCAAAGTTATAGTTTGGTCTCATTACATGCCTTTTCTATGCGGCTGTTGGTTTATATCAATCATGATTGTGTTTAAAATTGTTAATTGCAACACAACATCATGAGACGTATCATTTCGGTTGTTCAGTCAGGTGCGTCTTCTACTCTTCTTCTTATTGTATATTTTTGGTGTTCTAAATTTCAGATGTCTTAGTGTTATGGATTGTTATTTGGAACTGATAGTCATCACAGGTGTTGTCTCTCTATTAAGGTGCCTTATTGAATTATAAGTTTTTAGATAGTCATGGTTCAAATGGTTTTATCACCCGGTAGAATCACCGAGACAAAATCAAATTACCCTGAAAATGGGTAAAGGTTCAGTGGAACAGGTTGATATTTTATCATCTCTATTTAAAGCACCTAATAACCCGCAGTTAAGTCATTGTTAGCTTCTCTTGGAGTTTCTTATTGGTGACAGTTGGTTGTTAACTATTTCCAGATGAGATTCGTCTTTGAATGTTTCAGAGAAATATCACCACAAATCCCTGATAACAATGAAGTTACAGAAAAGGTTGACCAAAAGGATGGTCAAACTCTGGCTTATTAGGTGCTCCTTCCTTTATACAAAATCTGTGAGGGATTTGCTGGGAAAGTTCTCTCTGGTAAGTTTTCACCATCTAATATAAATCTAATTGTCTTCACTAGAGGTGCAAGATGATGTTGGGTGGAATTACCGACCACTTTTATTCTATCATGGGAAGTAGTGACACCCTAAACCGAATGTTTATTATTTGAATCCATAACGATTAAGAGATATTTGCCAAATATAATATACGAGCATATGGTGAGTGGATATGACCGTATAGTATAGAATGACAGAGTCGAATGCGCTAACCCGAAAGTAGGTGACTTTTGGAACGGGTCAAAACAGGTTTGGGTTAAACACATTTTCTCCACCTAATATATATATATATATATATTTATTTACAATAAATGGTAAATGCCATCTGCTGAAATCATATCCAGTGGTAAATGTCATCTTATTTAATGAATAAAGCAATTAGAGGCTTTTCATACATTAAATGGTAAACGGGCCAGAACTGTCACTTGCTTCTAAAGTCTAAACTTTCAGTTTATTTATGTGTTTCCAATTTATCCTTATGCGTGTTGGTTGTTTGTTTCAGATGATGCGAAACAAGTTGCGGGAAATGTGCGTGATAGCATAAGAAATGCAATGGGCGTCCAGTTTGATCAAATTAATAACTTAATTAGGAAAAATCTCAAGGCAAAAAGAGAGAAAAGAAGGCAAGGTGTAAAGATCATGGCGTTTTGCATTTGCTTACGTACCGCTGTTTTTTTACACTGATTTGTGCAATTGTTTTTTTATTGCTATTCTTGCCTCATTTGGTCAACTCCTATGGCTTGGCTAATCGGCTTTTTAAAATGGTTTGGCTCCGCGGCAGCGCGCGGGTCGACCCACTTGTATATATACAATAGTCAAAGGGACTTATGGAAGTGTGCCGCTGTGTCAAGAAGAACCATGATCCATATATATATTTGTTTGTTTGAAAGATATCCAGTTTATTTTCTGGTTCAGTTGGTAAGTGTGGTGAGTTTTTTTTGGCTGATCTCGGTTTCGAACCACGAGGTCATTTTTTTCTGCCTTCTAATTTCTTTGATTACGTTTATTCTTTGACAATCGTTCTCCGTCTTACAGCCCTTAGCCTCCTCCTATCATCACACTCCTCCATCGCCACCTCTTCGAACCGTCATATCTCAATCCCCCGTTCTCAACCATCTCCTCTCTTCCGTATCGTCGTCATCATCCATTCTCCTTCGATTTCTAACCCAATCACCAACATTCACGGCTTACACCATCGTTCTCAAAGTCTCTTCACGCCCACTCCAATTTCCCTCCACGAGACCGCATATAACAATCGACTTAATCCCGTTCGGAATAGGGTTGACGAACAAACACAGTTGGGAATTACGTAACTTCTTATTCAATTATTCTCAGTTCATATTTACAGTCATTTGCCTCTTCTACCTGACATTTAAATCCTAAATTCTAGGGTTTACAATTATATTGTGCGTTTTTTCTCTAATTCTAATTTATAAATTGAAAATTCTCTTTCTCTCAGACCTTCAAATTTTGATTTCCACTATTTGAAATCTTTATTAGTAACATAAGTGTAGAAGAAAGCAAAGATTCAAAATTTGTTTCAATTGAATTATTATATTTAAACAATCGAATGACATCAGGATGTTTATGTTTGTGTTATATGGATCCGACTGGAATTGCTTTATGCTTACAAACTATTTCACCATGAATTGATTTGATACAAAAGGGGAATAGCATCCGTATGTTCATGTATTGCCCTGGGCTCATATATTTTTTCCTTAGTATATTGTTGTTTTAGTACAAATACTAATAATTTTGTGTTCAGTTTCACTTTTAGGCACTGTTCTTGATAACAAATCGTTACCAAATCAGATATTCGTTTTAACTATGCTATATGGCATTGAACTTATTACCTTTTCATCTACCCATGGCTGTTTATAATGGTTATTATGATTTTATATGCTCTTATTTTGCCTTTGACATCATAAAGGATACTGGATGATGATTGGGTATACACTTGATAATCAAACTTGGCCCTTCATAATGAGTCTTCCTGCTGTCAGATATTTGATTGGCTGTGAATTTTATATGAGGTTGGTTGATTATTTGGTTATGAAAACCAAACCTTGTGTCTCAAATTTTTCTTCCAGATTAATAAGTTTCGTCAACGCTCGTAGGCCTGGAGATTATGAGTTTGGTACTTTTAGAATGATGTGTATATATATATATATGCTCACTGTTATAATTCTCTCTGAGTTCATTACTGCTGCTATTATTTAGTGGATGAACTTGGTAGGCACTTAATAATGATGGGAACGAAGGTATCTCATTACAGCCACTTATGCAAGTTTCTGTGTTGGGTCGACACTCCTATACTGGGGGGGTCAAATCCAATCTAGATTTGATCATGAACTTATGCAGGTTTTTCGGTTGACTGCTGATCAAGTACATAATGATGAACTTTAGATTTGATCATGAACTTATGCAGGTTTTTCGGTTGACTGCCGATCAATTTAGAAATAGGTTTTGGCTGCCATCTATCAAGATACTTTGCTGCTACGAGTTGGTTGGATGATGAGAGTAAACTTAGTGATCGAATCTTGCCTTCAAAATGAACCTTGCTGCTGCTACCGCGACATCTTTTATTAGTTGTGATTGAAGTTGGTTGCCTATTTGAATATGGATACCAAAGTTTGTGTCTTGTAGGATCGATATAAGTTAGAGTTAAACTTAAACAATTCCCTTTACTTGCAAATATAACCTTGCGGAATTAAGTTATATTTTATTTTCTTAAACAATGTTGAATTCTTGTGTAATGTAAATGCTTGATTTGCAGAATAGTAGTAACAACAAAGTATCAAATACTCAGCACTATTTGCATTAACTCATAGCTACACTATTACAAGTGATAACCACACTATGTAAACTAAGAGGTAACAAGCTATATATAGTACAGATGAGATCAATCACAGCCATTGATCTCATGTGATCTAATCTAGATCGTACATTACAAAGTCAAATCTAAGCTACCAAAAGAATAAACTTCGACATTTGAAATGACTTGCGTGTTGACAGCAACAATCTAATTTTGGAGAGCGGCTTGGGCAGATGTAGAAGCATACGAGAAGATTTTGCAGGATGGGACTGCTGAAAAGACATCTCAAGAAAAGTCAGGTTGAACTCATTATCTGATGGATAATCGAGTTCACCCGGAATATTCACTAAGTGACAAAACTGCTTCTTTCCGCTTGAACTTGTTGTTCCGCTTGAAGTTGTAGTTCCGCTTCAACTTCAACCGGAATTGTCAAAACTGGAGTTCAGCCGGAATTCTTCAAAATTGAAGTTCCTTACAATCTCCCCCTAAGCTGATGCTGTCAAATTATTCTTCTAAGTCAAAGTTCATCTTCAAAATTGACTTGTACCCAAAAATTCTCTTCTCCTTAACCTACTTGTCGTAGGCCTTAACCCCTGCATTCATATCCTTTGAAAGATCACTCATGCTGGTCATGGTGACCTTAGCATGTTGTAGAGCTTCCCAATCTTGTTCATTCCACTGATCTTGAACATTAATTTCTTTATGGTTTGTGAAGCTGCTATCTGCCCTGTGAACATAGAAGAGTTTTTCTTCTTCTTTCCAAATCACAAACTTTATTGGACTGGTTGTGTTTTCTTCAATGTCTTCATCAACCTGAGTTTCAGAGATCAGTCCATGCTCGAGCACTTTCGGTTCTATGCTCATTCTTAGCAGGAGCTCAGCTCTGGACAAACTCATTATCCCTTGCATTTTTGCATAGATGTCTGATAATTGGAAGATGTCGAGCATTCTGGTGGCGAGATGAGCATTCACTACTCTGGTGATCCCACTTAGGCACTGGAATTTGAAGTCAAAAGTATCTTCATTAATTGTCCACCCCACAATTTTGTTTTGCCGGGGTGGGCCTCTTTTCCTTGGCCTTTGCTCTCTTTTTCTTTTGTGATGTAGCAACTTTCTCTTTCTCAATTTATTCTCCTCATTGGAATCATCAGTTCACTCTATTGCTTTTGGAGCTTTTCCTTTTGAGGACTGAGAAGAGAGACCAGGTTGATCTTGAGTAGGTTTCGAGGTGGTGGAAGGTTCATTTATTGTGAGTGGAGGAAGGGAAGTTTGTGAGGGTTGTTTACTGGCTACAGGAGTTGGGCTAGAAGGTGGAGTAGGTGGGAAGATATCAGAAAAATTCATAGTGGGTGGAGGCTTCTTTTTGAAAGGAATGATGGGTGTAAAGTTGTCGGTTCTGTATTTGGGGTTGGCAAGCTTGGTGGCTACTTTCTTGGAGATGGAGGGTGGTTTGTATGGAATGATGGCTAGTGACTGTAGAAGGGATGGAACAAATGTAGGCATGGGATTTGGGTCATATATGAAGGAAGGTGGAGGAGGGATATTAGCATCATTAGTGATCTCAGGCTTAACATTTATATGAGTTGACATACCTGAGGTGAGCTCTGAAGGTGCAGGCATCACAAGCTTTGGGTTGACAGCACCTATATCTCCTTTTAGCTCATGAAAGATTGAATCAATCAATTTGCATAGTTCTTTAACTTTCATTTGAGCTACCTCTTCTTCAGTTCTTATGTTTCTGACCACAAATGCCCTTTTGACCTTTTTCAGCAGAAGGTAATTCTCATCACTCTTTACCAGCTTGGTAGGCAGTTGAGAGGCAATAGAGATTAGCCTCTGCCTATCGGCTTCAGTCACAGCATCCAAATCATAATCCTTCAGTCTCCAGTTGAAAGACCTGGTTTTTGCTGAAAACGCTGGAGCGTGTGGATCGGTTTAGTTCGACATCAATAACGTGATAAACAACGAGAACAAGCAATGTAAATAAAACGAATCAATCTCATTAACCAATTGAACGATTACAAGAGATTCAGAGTACAAAACACTAATTCTCACACACACAAGCTCTCATGAACAACTAGTAAATTACAAGACAAACGACCTATTTATAGACTCCTAAAACCTGTCCTCCGAACCTGGAGATCGGCCAAAGTTCGGAGCCGCCGAACCTTGGGTTCGGCCAAGGTTCGGCCAGTACAAAAACTAGGTCAAAACTTGTCTTCAACAATCTATTCGATCCAGCCCGTTGCCACATATAATGTACCAACAAACTCCCCCTTGGCAACAGCTGGACCAACCGGATACACATACGGTGCATCCATAGCAATCCATAAATCTGGATCCGTTGTCCCGAGATATGCCTCAAATCGCTTTTTCCAATTGGCATAATCTTCGAACTTGAGCAACTTTGGAACTTTTTGTGTTGTTCCAATCTCATTGTCATAGTTGAGTAACGCTTGCATCTGCGTTTGAATAGCAGCAAACGCTTGAAAATCCGACATGTTCAAAATTTGAAAAATCTGATCTGTCCGAACTGGTCCGAACTTCGCCGAACTTCCTCCGATCTCTCGCCGAACCTCAATAACCCCGAAGATCCTCCGATCCTAGTCCGAACTCTCACCGAACGATAATCTAGTCCGAACGCTCACCGAACGAGCTCCGAACCTTACCGAACTATGAACAGGACTCCGAGACTTCACCGAACCTCACCGAGACTTCACCGAACCTCACCGAACCTGGCGTTCGGAGCGGTTATGCCGAGCGTACTCCGAACCTGGAGTTCGGAGCAGTTACACCGAACGTGGAGTTCGGCCGAACGCGAAAAACCAAAGAATTTCGGAAAAACTCACCAAAAATGACACCTCTCGAGCTGTGGACACTCAAACTAACCAAAACGAGCAAAAACAAGCATATTGAACGCAAAACATGCTGTTTTGAACGAGAATTTTGAAAAACAAAGATGAAACCGAGCTTTGTGACTCACGAATTGAATCAAATCGAAACTAAACACAACCAGAAAGCTCTGATACCACTTGAAAACGCTGGAGCGTGTGGATCGGTTTAGTTCGACATCAATAACGTGATAAACAACGAGAACAAGCAATGTAAATAAAACGACTCAATCTCATTAACCAATTGAACGATTACAAGAGATTCAGAGTACAAAACACTAATTCTCACACACACAAGCTCTCATGAACAACTAGTAAATTACAAGACAAACGACCTATTTATAGACTCCTAAAACCTGTCCTCCGAACCTGGAGATCGGCCAAAGTTCGGAGCCGCCGAACCTTGGGTTCGGCCAAGGTTCGGCCAGTACAAAAACTAGGTCAAAACTTGTCTTCAACAATCTATTCGATCCAGCCCGTTGCCACATATAATGTACCAACATTTGCCTCTTCCAGTAAATTTTCAAAGACAGAATTTTGCATGTATAGATCAAGTTCCTCTTGAATTTCTTTTGCAAGCCTCTCATCCTCTGCTATTCTTTTGGCATCTTCTACCATCTTCTGTATAGCTTCAGCTTCTGGTGTTTGAACCACTTGTTGAATTGTTTTAGGAATGTCAGCTTGAACAGGTTCTTCAGTTTGAATTTGTTCTGCATTTCCCTGTTCTTCCGGTTGAACAACAGTTGGTTCAGTAGACCCACCAACACCAAAAATTGAGTTGCCAGGGCCAAAAGTTTCCACCTGGGCGGTTGATTGGGTTTCCGGTTGAAAGATGTTTTCGGCTTCCACAAACACTTCCTCTTGAAGTTCCGCCTGAACTTCCGCTTGAACATTAGATTGATCTTCAGTCACCACCTGAGGTTTGGTGACTTCAGATTCTATGACAGCAATTTCCAGCACCTCTGTGCCTTCATCTTCACCAATGGGATTCTCATCTTCTCCTTCAGTGAGTGTAGCAACTACAGTGGTTGCAGTGCTGTCTTCAGTTGCCTTGCTGTGATCACTGGCTTTTTCAGCCGGAAAGATGACATCTCTTAGGAGTGTACTGATCATGTTGATGTGCTCAGTTAGAGCACCAGCAATCAACATTGAAGATTGAACAAGCTCTGTGAGGTTGGGATCCTCAAAAGGTGAAATGGCAATTAGTTGACTGCATTTAATGTTGGCCCAACACTCTTCAACATCAAAGGGATTTATGTCGGAAATCAAGGGTCTCCGCACCGGAATAGGTTTTCCGATCGGAAATCAAGGGTTTCCGATCGGGTCGAGAAGCGTTTTTCGATCAGGGACTTTTCGATCGGGTCGAAAAGTCCTATTCCATCGAATTTTTTCCGTTTTTACCAATTGCGAAACCTTTTCCAATTGTAAAACACGATTTTTAAATGAATCGAAAAGCTAGAATCTTGTTTTTGTTACCCCCCTTCCAAGTTTTATTCCCGGTAATTAATTAAAATCATAGGTGGCTCGTGATACCACTGTTGGGTTATATAACAATTATCAAAACACGAGTACGCAGCGGAAAGAATCCTATGAATTAATCTAACTAACCGGTTTTAGAACGTGTACCTTTTTAGCTCGGCAAGACTTGATCTCTTGGAGGATTTAACACAAATCCCTCTACGATCGCACACACGACACACCAATGCTATGTGCTAGCAACCGATCACGAACTCCTCTTGATGTAGGCTTGGTCGAACCACACAAGAATCGAAACCCCCTTTGGGTTTTCTTGTTGCCGAATTCGAGAGAGTAGAGAGAGAGAATTAGGTTTTGCACCTTTATCAGATAAATGCAACCAGCACCTAAACCTTAAACCAAGATGGTCTATTTATAGGTTTAGAGGAACTTGATAAGCAAGTTAGGGCTTGGGATAGGCATAACCGAATTTCGGCCTTAAGGCTTATCCCAAAGCCTTTTCCTAATTGTAATCCAATTACAACTCTCTCTAATTACAACTAACACCCTCTGTTAACAATTAACTGTCAGTTTTTAACTAAACCTCGTTAAATGTTCGTGATAAATATTAATTAACCATTAATTAATATTAATACATTTGGTGTCGAGACGTGTGACCCCGTAGGCTTAAATAATATCTGGACATACGCTTACTATTACATGATCATATCCCTACAGCTCCCACTTGAGCTTGCAATAGTAAAGGTAATAACATTGGTTAGCGTCAGCAACACGCCAATGTTCCCAGAAATATTTAAGTACAGTTTCTCAAAGTGTATTTAAATGGTACAGTCATTTACTATCCCTTTGTTACCGATACCGTGTTAAATATGAATATGGATAAAGCCATTTCATACTTTAACGATTCTGTTTCTCATTCTTACAACTAACTTAAGATTACCAAATTGCAAATCGAGACATCTCTAGATTTCATTTGGGCATGGCCATGCAAACATCTTAATTAGTCCAATGAGGGGCCCAGTGGTATCTGCTTCAGCACAAAGCTGAAGGAACAAATCCTCTTGACTACACGTGTCAAGTCACATACTTCACTACACTTACTGAAAATAGCCCTTTTGTACTACCTTATTCAGGATAGTTAGACCTATATCAAGTAGGTGCAATCCATACATGCATGACCTGCTTGTATCTCAAGTCGAAGGATAAGCAAAGCAACCATTTACGAATTTCACTTAATGACGACGATCCATAAAGTGACAATTCGTTAGTGGGTCAGTCCAGTATGCATCCAATGAATACCATGTGAGCTTGGTGGGACCATCCTAACCAATCACTCAGATTTTGTCTTAGTTTAACTATATTCCTATATAGTTAATCGACAATGGACAATTTAGAATATTTGACAAGTACTCAAGGATTAAACATGCAAATACAGGACACAATTTACTATTAAATGAAATCAAACATATCAAGTACTTTATTTCATTATATAAATAGAAATTGCTTAACGTCCTTTATCCAAATACCGAACATCAGACATACATGATTTAACTAGCTAATTTAAGTCACATGCCCTCGGCATGCCTTTCAAGCTTCGGCCTCGACAAAGCTTTCGTGAAAGGATCAGCTAAGTTAATATCTGTGTGAACTTTGAGTAATTTGATTTCACCTAGTTCGATCTGCTCACGAACATAGTGATATCTCCTGGCATAGTGTCTGGCGCCCTTCTAAACTCCAGGTTCTTTGGCGATGATCAATGCACCCGAGTTATCGCAGTACATATCGATCGGCAAGTTACTTGTGGGGACAATTTCTAGCCCACTAATAAACTTCCTTATCCAGACAGCCTCCATTGCAGCTTCCGAAGCAGCAATGTACTCAGACTCTGTTGCAGACATAGCAACTGTGGTTTGTTTCTTGCTTTTCCAATCCACAACGCCTCCATTCATAACGAAGACGTACCCAGACTGAGACTTCTTGTCATCTCTATCAGTCTGAAATCCAGCATCACAGTATCCAGTCACTTTGAGCTCTTGATCTGGATTTCCCCCATATACCAAAAACAAATCTCTAGTAGCCCGTAGGTACTTGAGAATGGTCTTAACAGCAGTCCAGTGACTTTCACCTGGATTCTGTTGATAACGGCTAACGATATTCTGCGCAAACGCTATATCGGGTCTAGTGCATCTCACCGCATACATTATAGAGCCTACAGCCGAAGCATAAGGGACTCTCTGCATACGCTTCACCTCATCAGGTGTAGAAGCACCTTGTTTGACTGACAGACCAAGTCCTTCTTGCATTGGTACTATACCACGCTTGGAATTATCCATCTTGAATCGCTTCAAGATCTTATCAATATAAGCACTTTGACTTAGTCCAATCAACCGCTTAGTTCTATCTCTATAGATCTTGATTCCAAGAATGAATGCTGCTTCTCCCAAGTCTTTCATGGCAAAACACTTTCCAAGATGGGATTTTACATCTTGCAACATTGGAATGTGTTTTCCTATTATCAATATGTCATCTACATATAAGACAAGGAAAGTAACATTACTCCCACTAGCTTTGCGATATACACATGGCTCATCGGGATTCTGAACGAAACCAAACTTTTTGATTTCTTCATCAAACCGTTTATTCCAACTCCTCGATGCTTGCTTTAGTCCATAAATGGACCTTTGAAGCTTGCATACTTGGTTGGGATGTTTTGGATCAATGAACCCTTCAGGTTGATCCATATAGACTTCTTTATCCAAGTAACCATTTAAGAAGGCAGTCTTAACATCCATTTGCCATATGTCAAAGTCATAGTACGCTGCTATGGCTAAGAGAATCCTAATAGCTCTAAGGTCTGCTACTGGTGAAAAGGTCTCATCATAGTCAACGCCAAAACGTTGATTATAACCTTTCGCCACGAGACGAGCTTTATAGGTGTGTACATTTCCATCCATGTCGGTCTTCTTCTTGAAGAGCCATTTACTCCCAACGGTTCTTGCGTTGGGAGGAAGATCAACTAGGGTCCAAACGTGGTTATCTTGCATGGATTTCATTTCCACATTCGCAGCTTCAAGCCATTTGTCAGATTCCGGATCTGATAATGCAGCTTTGAAGTTCGGAGGCTCATTGAGATCTCCTGATACGTTATCCTCGGATTCGACTAGACCAATCCTTCTATCCGGATTACGTACGACCCTTTCGGATCTACGAAGTGGAATCGCAACATTATCGACTTGAGGTTCATCTCTTTGAACATTTTCCCCCCCAAGTTGATGATTGCTAGTTGTTTCAGAAGGTGACACATCTTCTAGTAGTTCTACAATTCTCCTACTGTTCTCTTGAGCTATAAATTTCTTTTCAAAGAATTCAGCATATCGAGCAACACGAACAGTGTTTTCTGAAGAATTATAGAAGTAGTAACCCATTGTTTCCTTTGGGTATCCCACGAAGATGCACTTAGTAGTCCTGGGTTGTAGTTTGTCAGGCGTATCACGCTTCACAAGTGCCTCACATCCCCAGACTCGTAAGTAAGACAACACAGGGACTTCTCCATGCCATAATTGATATGGTGTCTTTTCAACCTTCTTGGTTGGAACCATATTTAGAACGCGTACAGCGGTTTCTAGAGCAAAATCCCAAAATGATAATGGGAGAGTTGTAAGGTTCATCATCGACCTCACCATCTCTAGTAAGGTTCGATTCCTCCTCTCAGATACTCCATTATGCTGAGGAGTATAAGGAGGAGTAAGCTGTTGGACAATTCCACACGCTTTAAGATAATCCTTAAACTCTTGGCTTATGTATTCTCCACCACGATCCGATCGAAGGATCTTGATGGTCTTACCGAGTTGATTTTCAACTTCGTTCTTGAACTCTTTGAATGTTTCAAATACCTCATGTTTATGTTTAAGCAAGTAAACATAACCATAACGGCTGAAATCATCCGTGAAAGTCACGAAGTAGCTAGCACCTTTTCTTGACACATGTCTAAATGGGCCACATACATCAGTATGGATGAGTCCAAGTAGCTCTTTTGCCCTTTGCGGCTTGTTCGGAAAGGGTTTTCTTGTCATCTTTCCTGAGATACAGGAAACGCATTGATCAAATGATTCATCATTTGATTGTAAGATCCCTTCACGTTGAAGTCTTTCAATGCGATTTTTTTCCAACGTGGGCAAGACGACAGTGCCATAGATAGGTAGAGTCCAAACTAGTTTTGGCTCGTTTGCTAACATTGAACATTGAATTATTTGAAACACAACCACGCATATCAATTTCATAAATGCCATCACAAGGAATAGCATCAAAATAATGAACATAAATTTTTAGAAACTGAAATACCGATATTATTAAACGTGTTAATAAATCCTTGGTTTTTCAACAAAGAAACTGAAATAACACCTCTAGTGATAGAAGGTGCATAATGGCAATTGTCTAGTACAATAAATAACCCAGAAGGCAGAATTAAATGAAATTCTCCTATAGCTTCCACAGCTGCTGGCAAACCATTTCCAACGAACAGCTGCAAAGCTCCAGGCTTCAGTTTCCTCCTTTTTCTAAGACCCTGTAACGAATTACAGATGTGAGTTCCACAGCCGGTGTCATACACCCATGAATCACTCTTAGAAAGGAAAATAATTCAATTGTGAAGATACCTGAAGTACTAGTCCCACTAGTATTCTTTCTCTTCTTCATCAACTCAGCTAGATAGGTAGGACAGTTCCTCTTCCAGTGTCCAACTTCACCACAATGGTGACAGATCTGGTCTTTAGACGGATGCTCTTTTGAGGCCGGAGGGGTTTGCTTGGTTTTAGGAACAAGCGCAACTGCCTTGCCTTTTCCCTTACCATCATTCTTGCCCTTCGCCTTTTGCGGTCTTTTAGCCTTTTGGATCTTTCCCCCCTTGATCATAAGAACTTGGGGTGTTTCAGTGGCCTTTTTAGGAATCGTCTTTTCATACTCGACAAGCATAGCATGAAGCTCAGGTATAGTCTTAGTCATACTATGCATGTTGTAGTTGCGCACAAAACCCTCAAAATCCTTCGTAAGCGATTTGAGGATCATGCCAACTGTAACAACACGATTATACCCATAATTGAGCGATTCCAATTTGTTAAATTAGCTCTTCATCTTGAGCACATGACTACTGACCGATTTACCAGTTTCAAGGTTCAAGTCGTGGAGTTCCACAACTAGGTCGAACAATTCAACACCAGCTTGTTTTTCATACATCTTTTTCAGCTCTTTGATCATATCACAAGGTGTATGAAATTCGTATTGCTTCTGAAGATCGGGAGTCATACTCGAGATCATCATGCAGCAACCTCATCGTATCTGCTATACTCTGCGTTGTAGAACGCTTTCTCTTGCTCAGAAGCATCAGCAGTTGGCTCGGTCGGCCAATGATGTTCAAGGACATCGGTCCTCCGTTCAACTCTAAGGACAATCCTCAGTTGACGGTACCAGTCATTGAAGTTAGATCCATTCAGCTTTTCTCTTTCAAACATTTGACGAAAAGCATGACCAACATTGTTTTGAGGAGGGTTTGTTGCCATCTACAAAACAGATTAAGTTCAAAAATCAGTATTTTCGATAATCTTTTCCTTAATAAATTTAATTACCCAATGTTTAAACATTTTAAACAATTAAGCTTATTAAGGCTAGGATCCAATTTGACCTGCCATCATTTCATCAGTTGATCTGCTAGAAATGATGCACTCAAAAGGGTAAGTGACGATCACTAATTGTATTCCAAATACAATTCCTAGATTTTATGGGACCTACAACTTGCACCAAGTGATTTGTAGTCATGTTTCATCCCATCTTTTGCCACGGGCCAAGGGTCTCACCGCCTAGCTCGTTTTAAGTCGTCCAGCCAAGAACGCACAAATTGTCCACCATTGTGTACCAATGAGTGGGAATTTGTCATGCAAATGCCATTTTACCATTGTGTACCAATGAGTAAGATGACATTCACAAGTGTCCTTTACAAGGTGGATGGCAAAGACTTAAGTTTCAATGGGTCAAAGCAATTTTGATGTGTTATCAAAAAAGTTATGTGTGAAGGTTCATGCATACCTTCACCACATAATATGTTTATAAAATTCTTAGTTTGTCTTCCAAATCAAAAGAGCTCGGTAGCTCCATTTGCAACACACAAAGAAGCGTAGGGGTGAGGTTTGCAACTTTTGCAATTAAAAACCTACCACTTTAGGGAAGCAGAGCGACCCGACTTATACCTCTCTTAGAGTGTGTTCAAATGGGTGAGCCGGTGTTTCTTTTGACTTTTAGGACACAAATTTTATTTTATAAACAAAATCATATTTCAATAGATTATTTAAGCAAATTTCGATTTTCATAAAACAAATTTGCAATAAACCTTTTATTATGTCACAATTCACATAATCTTAGGGTTTCTAATTATCACATATAATTTTAATTTAATCCTCTTCCATTTAAGTAATAACCACGAACGATTTGCATGAAACATCATGGTTTTTACTTCTTTTTAACACTTTAAAATCTAAAGGTACAACATGTTGTTCATAACAATTATATAATAATGACAAAAACTTGGATTTATAATTTTAGATCACAAAAATCAAATTTTAGAGCTAAAAATTTGGGTTTCCGATTCGGCAAGAGGTTTTCGATCCATTATTAGAGTTTACGATCGGAAAGCAGGGGTTTCCAATCGAAACAGGGTTTTCGATCGGGTATTTTTCGATCGTGGCCTATTCGATCGGGTCGAAAAGCCTTTCCGATCGGATACTTTTCGATCGGCCCGTAAACACTTTACGATTTGGATCGAAAAGTGGGGTTTTCGATCGGTTACTTTTCGACCAGTTCGTAAACACTTTACGATTTGGATCGAAAAGTAGGGTTTCCGGTCGGAAATCAAGGGTCTCCGCACCGGAATAGGTTTTCCGATCAAAAATCAAGGGTTTCCGATCGGGTCGAGAAGCGTTTTTCGATCAGGGAGTTTTCGATCGGGTCAAAAAGTCCTATTCCATCGAATTTTTTCCGTTTTTACCAATTGCGAAACCTTTTCCAATTGTAAAACACGATTTTTAAATGAATCGAAAAGCTAGAATCTTGTTTTGGTTACCCCCCTTCCAAGTTTTATTCCCGGTAATTAATTAAAATCATAGGTGGCTCGTGATACCACTGTTGGGTTATATAACAATTATCAAAACACGAGTACACAGCGGAAAGAATCCTATGAATTAATCTAACTAACCGGTTTTAGAACGTGTACCTTTTTAGCTCGGCAAGACTTGATCTCTTGGAGGATTTAACACAAATCCCTCTACGATCGCACACATGACACACCAATGCTATGTGCTAGCAACCGATCACGAACTCCTCTTGATGTAGGCTTGGTCGAACCACACAAGAATCGAAACCCCCCTTGGGTTTTCTTGTTGCCGAATTCGAGAGAGTAGAGAGAGAGAGAGAATTAGGTTTTGCACCTTTATCAGATAAATGCAACCAGCACCTAAACCTTAAACCAAGATGGTTTATTTATAGGTTTAGAGGAACTTGATAAGCAAGTTAGGGCTTGGGATAGGCATAACCGAATTTCGGCCTTAAGGATTATCCCAAAGCCTTTTCCTAATTGTAATCCAATTACAACTCTCTCTAATTACAACTAACACCCTCTGTTAACAATTAACTGTCAGTTTTTAACTAAACCTCGTTAAATGTTCGTGATAAATATTAATTAACCATTAATTAATATTAATACATTTGGTGTCGAGACGTGTGACCCCGTAGGCTTAAATAATATCTGGACATACGCTTACTATTACATGATCATATCCCTACAATAACACCTTCACTTAAGCCAAGATTGAGAGCACTGTCACTCCTGGCTGATTGGGGTTGAAGTGGTGAAATATGTCCAGTTGGGGATTGTGCATCTGCTTCTAATGACTCCCCCTCAAACGAGGGTTCGTCCCTAAGAGAGAATCCCAATTTGACAAGTTTCCGCTTGGGCTTTTTGCCTGGAGCGGGGTTAGAAGCTTCGGGTTGGGTGGTGGCACTAGGTGGAGGAGACCTAATGACCACTTGTCGCTGTCTTTTGAAAATGACAGGAGGAGTTTCAGTGGAGGAAGTGGCAGTGGTAGATTGATTGTGAGCTTTCCTCTTTTTGGATTGAAAGATTTTTAGTGTTGAGGAAGCAGGGACAGATGTGGGATCAGTAACTGTTAGGTCTACAGTTCTGTCATCTTGAGCTTGGAGCTCAGTTGCTCCTACAGTTTCCGGTTGAACCTCTGCATTAGCAGGTTCATCAGAAAACTGTCTTGGAATCGGTAAGGGGTGGTCAGTGTCCCTTCCAAGAAATGGAGACTTGTTTACAGCAAGATTAGAAAAAGTTTTCTCATTAAGAAGTTTGGAATGCAAAATTGTACCAAGCCACACAAGTTGGGGTACTCTTCTTTGAGAATGTAAGTTAAAAACCTTGGGTATAAGTAGATAAAATCAGGTTGGACATTTGATTTTAGGGCATCAAAAATGAGTTTAGAAAAATTAAAATTCTCACCCTTTATCACCGAATAGAAGGCAGATGCTTGTTCGCTGGCAAGCTCATCAAATCCACCCTTCTTTGGAGATAGGCAAACCAATATTGTGTGAGCCAAGAATCTCCATTTATATGGTAAATGCCCCTTCTTGATGGTTTTACTTTGCAGTGAACCACCGTACCCTAGATCTCTGAATAGTCGAAGATATTTCTTTGAATCGACTATCTCATATCCACCAGCATCCCTTAGTTTCAGCACTCTTCTAACTGTAGCTTCGTCAATTTCGACTTCAATGCCCTGAACGGTTGACACAATCGCTTCACTACCATTTGCCCTTTCGGTAACCCTAGCATGTGACCAAAAATCCTCTAGTACTTCTTCAAAAATTTCTGCTTCGACAGTAAGCGCATGGTGAAGATGAGAACTTTTTATGAAGTCAATCATTCTGTTGTAGATGTCGGTTTTCCTCGGTGGCTCTAGATATGCCACTAGGTTGTGTTCTACCGGAAACTTGGAGTCACTTAAAGGCATTTTGCCACTTGCCTTTCCCTTAGGAGCCATAGGCGACGCAGGTTGACGGTTTACGGAAGTTTATTGGAGAGGAGATGAGAAGATTTTGGGAGTAATTGCGGAGTGGGGTTTGATGAAAATGGGAAAGTGACGGTAATTTAGGGCTTTAACCTTTTACGAAACTGACGTGGAGGAGAGAGGTTAAAAATCGACGGTTCAGTGACTGATGAGACAGGTGCTTTATTGGTTGTATGGTACAACTGGTTAAAGCATGTCCTTATCCAAAAGATAATTTACTGAAACCTCGGATTTTAAACAGTTAAAAATTCAATGGGTAAATAAATGTATATCCGCTTAGAAAAGTGTGCCTTCCGGGTAATTAAATGAGACGTTGACTTTGTTGACCCGGAAGTTCAAGCGGAATCCATTTTCTCCTTTAATTTAAAAACAAAAATTCTTCCGTCTGAACACTAAGCGGACAACTTTTCCGCTTGAAAGAATTGTTTTCAAAATAAATTTTCCACATCATTCTAAAGCATTTTTCTGGTTGAAGTTCACCCGAAAAATTTCAAAAGTTGTCTTCTCAGATTGAACCCAAACTTGAACCGGAAATCCAAAACACATGAATTTTTTGAAAATTTGTGTTAATTGTCCATAGCTTTATCAGCAGTTACTGACTATGAACTGAAAAGTCGTCTGATTAACACTAAAGATTTTCATTTTTCTTTTTCTTTTTGTATCAAGAGACGGACTTTAGAGCACATGTCCCTCTTTTTATTAAAATTGTGAAAGCAGTTTAATCAGTCAAAGTTCATCATACCAATGGCACTAATGAGATAGAAAAATCTAGCTTCATCAAATGCTTTGGTAAACAGGTAAGCCAATTGTTGATCTGTATGAACTTTGACCATTCTAATCAAGTGTTTCTCAGCACAATCTCTAATAAAATGGTACCTGATATCAATGTGTTTTGCTTATGAGTGTTGAACCGGGTTGTTTGTGATTGATATAGCACTGTTGTTGTCTGCAAGGATAGGAGTCTCCATGAACTTGATGCCATAATCCAACATTTGATTCTGGATCCATAAGACTTGACTGCAGCAGCTTGATGCAACGATGTATTCAGCCTCAGCAGTAGAAGTAGACACGCAGGTTTGCTTCTTGCATTGCCAAGACACAAGTCTTTCTCCCAAAAATTGACATCCTCCTGAAGTAGACTTCTTGTCCAAGTTGCAGCCAACATAATCACTATCAGTGTAAGCTTTGAAGGAGAAATCTGAGTTCTTTGGATACCACAACCCAAGCTTTAGTTGTCCTTTAAGGTATCTAAAGATCCTCTTCACAGCTAACATGTGTGATTCCTTTGGTTGACACTGGTATCTAGCACATAAAAAAACACTAAACATGATGTCAGGTCTGCTTGCTGTGAGATAGAGCAGTGATCCAATCATTGCCCTGTAGAGGTGAACATCCACTGGTTTCCCACTTAAATCACTGTGTAGCTAATGAGAAGTGGAGATGGGAGTTTTTGAAGTTGAAACAGACTGCATATCAAACCTTTTTATCATATCTTGAATGTATTTGGACTGATTCAAGAAAATTCCATTTGCAGTTTGCTTCACTTGCAAGCCTAAGAAGAAGTTTAGTTCTCCCATAGAACTCATCTCAAACTTAGATTGCATCAAGCTTTCAAACTCTTTACATAAGGCAGCAATGGATGAACCAAAGATGATGTCATCAACATAGATTTGTACCATCAAAGTATCTTTGCCATCAGATTTCACAAACAGTGTTTTATCAATAGCTCCTCTCTTATAGACATTCACTAGGAGATAGTTTAAGAGTGTCTCATACCATGTCCTAGGAGCTTGCTTGAGACCATATAAAGCTTTAATCAACTTGCAGACCCTGTTGGGGTAATGAGGGTCTTCAAAGCCTGGAGGTTGCTTGACATACACATCCTGTTCCAAAAGACCATACAGAAAAGCACATTTAACATCCATTTGAAATACCAGAAAGTTTTTGAATGCAACATAGGTAAGAAATATTCTGATTGCTTCAAGCCTGGCTACAGGAGCAAAAACTTTATCATAGTCAATGCCTTCTTCTTGTTTGTAGCCTTGAGCTACAAGTCTAGCCTTGTTTTTTATTACTATTCCCCTATCATCCTTCTTGTTTCTGAATACCCATTTAGTTCCAATTGGTTCTTCACCTTCAGGTAAGTCAACCAATTCCCAAACCTTCTGTTTATTGATCTGAAACAGTTCCTCTTGCATTGCCTCTACCCAACTTTCATCTTCCAATGCATCATTGATCTTTGTGGGTACTTCTTGAGACAGATATGCAGCATGGAGGCAAATGTTTGCATCAAAAGATTTGCTTCTTGTCAGCACAGGAGCTGATAAGTCTCTTATAATGTTCTCCCTTGGATGGTTCTTTCCAATTCTTCTATCAGGAAATAGTGGAAATTCATGGCTTCTTCCATTGTGAGGAATATTGAGTTGTGGTAAAAACTCAATATTGTTGGTTTGTGATACAGGATCTGAACTTTTAGTTGCTTCAAGAGAATTGGGGACTGAATCTGAAATCAGATGCTCAAAACTATACTCATTTGAACCAGCATCAGTTGAGTCATTAGATTCATTGTTCTCAGAATTTTCTGAAGAATTGTTTTCCGGTTGAATTTCAACCGGAGATACAACTGCTACAGGATCCGCTTGAACTTCAGAGGATTTCTTTGAGTTGTTGGGTTTCACAGGCTTGGTGTTGATGGATGAAAAAAAGGTAGGATGCATTTTCAGTTCCTTGGCGCTTGTCTCCCAGATATCATCAGCCGATCTTATGTGATTTTGCTTATGTTCCTGTTCCTGCACTGTTGAACTCAATGGCTTCTCAATGGTAAAATTGAAAGCAGTGGTTAGTGCATCTATGTCAAATAGCCAGTCAGGTTGAGATACAAAATTGTTAAGAGATTTCTCATTAAAAGTCACATTAATGGTTTCCTCAACAATTTTAGTACTTTTATTGTATACTCTGAATGCTTTTGAAACACCCGAATATCCAACAAAATATCCTTCATCTGCCTTTTCAGCAAACTTAGGCAACAACCTATTAGTTATCAAAATAGTAATAGGACAACCGAAAGATTTAAAGAAGTAAATGTTAGGTTTTCTACCTCTCCAAAGCTCATAAGCAGTTTTGTTTTTACCCTTAACAATCAAAGTCCTATTTTGGACATAGCAGGCAGTGTTTACTGCTTCTGCCCAAAATATCACAGGTAACTTAGAATCTGCTAGCATTGCTCTAGCAGCCTCAATCAATGTCCTATTTCTCCTTTCAGCAACGCCATTTTGTTGTGGAGTTCTAGGAGCACTGAATTATCTAAGGATTCCCTTTTCCTCACAATATGAGTTCAAAACATGATTTTTAAACTCAGTGCCATTGTCACTTCTGATTGTCCTAACTTTCAATTTTGCTTGATTTTCTAAAGATACAATTAGTGTTTTCAATAATTCAGCAGTTTCATCTTTTGTTTTTAAGAAGAACACCCATGTATATCTAGTGTAATCATCTATTATGACAAAACAGTATGACCTTTTCCCTATACTCATCACTCTAGTTGGACCAAACAGATCCATATGCAAAAGTTCTAGAGGTTGAGTGATAGAAGACTCAGTTTTGGGTTTGAAAGAGGTCTTGTGTTGCTTACCCTTGAGGCAAGAAACACAGTGTTCAGAATAGTTGAACTGCTTGTTAGGAAGACCCTTAACCAAGTTGAGATTCACTATTCTGTTCATGTTCTTGAAATTAACATGACATAACCTCCTATGCCACAAATCAGACTCATCCACTGAGGCTTTGGATATAAAGCATGCAATTCCACTGGCTGGAGTGGCAGCAGACATATCCAAAATATATAGTCCTTCTCTCCTAGGTGCTCTGAGCAACACAAGTTCCTCAGGGATTTTAACACCAGGTTTCAAGACTATGGCCTCTTTCTCAGTAAACATCAAATTTAAATTCTTGTCACACATTTGTGAGGCACTAAGTAAATTGAAATTTAATGTGTCAACAAAATTTACCTTGTCAAAGGTAAGCATCCCATTACTGACAGCACCTTGTGCAGTAATGTGTCCTTTTGCACTTCCAAAGGCTACAGGACCTCCATTTATGATTTTGGGGTTTTCCAATACATGCTTATTTCCTGTCATGTGGCAAGTGCATCCACTATCAACTACCCATAGGCTCTGTTGGCCTTTATTATGCACCTACACACAAAGGAAATTGATTAATTTCTAAAGGGAACCCAAGCCTTTGAGGTCTTGGGCTTGCCAGAAGCATCATAGTTCAGACTGTGCACTTGATTGACATTGCTTGTCAGTTTTGCTAAGCCTTCTTTCAGCAATTTTCTTCTCTCTATATTCCCTATACTTCTTTTGTTTGTTGGTCAAAACCTTTGGCAACTCACTGGGTGAGATGTAGGTCTGATCAACTCTAGTCACTGGTGAGATTCTAGCATTAAAGTTTGAAAATTTGTTGGTTTGGCCAGATCTCTCACTATGTAATGCAGCAGTTGCACTTCCATGTGAGCTAGAAGGAACTTTTGGTTGAGAGTTTTGCTTGTTTTTCACAACATTTTCTCTAGAGAAGGTTTTTCCTCTAGATGGGTTTCTCCTGGTTTGACCTTCAAAGTAGTCACACTCATCAGTGAACTGAACCCTGGGTCGTTGTCTAGGTGCAGTAACTGATCTGAGTGTTTTGGAGATTTCCGGTTGAACTTCTCTTCCGGTTAAAAATTTTTCCAGTTGAAGTTCAGCAGGAACTCTGTTTGATTTTAAGACTGAAAAACTTTCATTTTTGTTATTCCCAATTAAAATTTTGTTTGACTCAGTATCAAAATACTTAATTGTGTTACTTCTTACAGGTGAGATTCTACCTGTAGATCTTTTCTAAGTAAAAACATTTTTGGGTTTTAACAAGTCTAGACCTTTGCTTAATGGGTTGAATTTGCATGTTGCAGCCATGTGGCCTTTTTCACCACAGAAAACACATTCAAACATTTTTTGTAAGGATCAAACTAACCCTCACGCGATATCTAGACTAGTGAAACCGTGCGGAATCCGGTTTAACTAGGTGATTCAAGTATAAACAATGTAAATAATAATCGAAAAGTAAAAACACTAGAAAGCACAAACCGATTGAAGAACAAACACTTGTATTGAGCACACTTGCTTGATTACACCTTGATCGAAATTCTCAAAGGAGAATTTCAATGATCACCACCAACACCAAAGACTAGCAACCCTAACTAGACAATATAAGGTTCTATATATAGTTTGAGATTGACTTGGTAAACAAGTCAATCTCATTAGGGATTTTCGTAAACCCCTAGGCCCACCCTAACAAAATCGGACCCAAGCCTACACAATAGTTGCCCAATTACATATTTAAACTAGCCCACAAGTATTAAACAAGCCCAAAACTATCTAATGCAAAAGCCTCAAATTTCAGGTCTCTACAATCTTCCCCTAGGCTTTCGCATTAGACTGTCTTCACATCCTGAACTTCTTTGACAAATTTACGGTTGCTGGATCATACCATAGCTCCTTGGCTACAATCTCAGCTACTGCCCGAGTGTAACACTTTGCATATTCCTCAGTGTCTTGACTACACTCAATCTGATGCTTTGCTAAAACCATAATGTCTTTCTTGTGGAATCTCATCTGATCATGAACTTCCATGACATCAATAGTCTTTGACTTGCAGAGAATCTTGGCTTCACCGGAGTAATCACTATATGCCCAGGTCTGGAAATCATGCAGGCAATCTTCAGGATGTCTCATAGGAAGAGGTATCGTCTTTGTCTTGTCAGTAGGTGGATACAAGACATTTGTGAACTTCTTGAGTTTTTCATCCTCCTTCCCTGGGATACTTTTCTTTCCATCCCATTTGAAGACACTCCTATACTTCTTCACATATGATTTCTTGTGAGGAAACTCCTCAAACCTCTTGAACTTGCTCCTCACAGCCTTTTCTAGTTTCTTATAGAAGTATGTGGCTTGATCATTGTTTGATGGGTTGGAGAATGGAGCCTGGTATAACATAGTCAAATCCACATTCGTCCAGGAGTAGAATTGTGTCCAGCTTTTGTAATACTCCAACGGATACTGACCCCTTCTTCTCACCACGAACATGTTTTTTCCTCCATCAAACATCCAGGTCTTCACAGGGGCAGTAATGCGTTGTTTATCATGGTAGTGTTCTCCCAGCTGGATTAGATACCTCTCAGGTGGATAGGCAAATGTTTGTGACTCCCAACCTCCATCAAAGTCCGAGGCGGGAACAGTCATATAATCTCTATCTCTGGTATCTTTGTATTCACTTGAGACTTCAGGCAAAACTGGTTGAGTTTCTTCAGAAATGTCAGATTCAAAATCAAATACTGGTGATTGTGAGGAATCACCTGCACCTGATCCTCTTTCAACTTTATCTCCTTGCCTTGATTTCTCTTAATTCAGCTGCCTGATCAGCTTGTGAAGTTCTCTAAACTGCCTTGAGAATTCTCTGTTTATCTTCTTTTGATTCTCCAATTCCGTATTGTGAACCTTCTGAATATCAATTAGATCACCCATGATCTCACTTTGAGTAGAATTCTGGGCTTTCAATTCTTCTATCTCGGCTCTGAGTTCCCTCTCCAATCTGAACTCAGGGGTTTCTACAGCTTTTCCCTTGTCTTGGGCTGTGGGCTGAGAAGAAGACGGACCAGCACTTGAACTTGTGACTGGTGGTACATGAGAATCCAGTCTTCTTCTCCTTGGGTCACTAGGGCCTTCTCTGTGGTGTGGTGTAGCAGTTGACACAGTCTCAGTCATGTCAGTCAAATCATCTGTAACAGAAGCACCGAGGGGAGGATCCTCTGTGGCTTTCCGTTTTTTGATCAATGGAGTCTCAGTTATCTCTGTCTCCACTTCCCCAATGTCAATATCATCCAGATAAGTATCATAGTTAATAGACTCATCACCTTCAAAGTTAAGTGCTCCTATCCTCACATCATTCAAATCAAATTCTTCCCAATCAGAATCATCAGAAAGATCAACCACTTTCTGCTGAGGAGGAGGCATATAGTGTTCTTCTTCAACAGATGCATTTCTGTTAACAGGAACCTCTTCTCTCACAATCTCTGCAAACTCTCCAAACTTGTCTCCAAACGGCATCTTATCCGACAACTTCTTCTTCGGATTTATCATAGGAAACACTTCAATACCCATAGGCTTTGTGTCATGGGTGTCATTGGTCTTCCTAAGGTTTGGGTATCTTGAATCCAGAACAGACTGAATAAACCTGGGAACAGCAGCAAATTTCTTATCTCTTGGCACAACTGCTTTCACATCTTCAAAAATCATCCTAGACCAGTTGAACCGAACACCTCTGATCAGTGACACCTTTGCATGGGTGTGCACCTGGTTCAGCTGATCTGTAGAGCTCTTCTTTGAAATGACACATTTTTGCAAGTAATGTGCCAGCATTCTCCAGTACGGCGGAATAAGAGCTTTCATTGTGGGAGGAGAGACTGTGATGTATCCCATTTCCTTTAAACATTGAGACACTGTCACACCCCCAAATTAACCACTAACGGAGTTTATACCGTTAAGGGATGCGACTAGACCAGGACCACAACCATTAGTTACAAATACTAAACGAATCAGAGTATAGTCCAAACATTTAATAAGAATAAAAACAATCTCAAGTTACGCAGCGGAACAAAATATCATCTTAGCACTAACCACGTGCTTTACAATTAGTGTATTAAATTCCCAATTAGTTTAATTAAAATAAAAGTCTTCATGTGCCATACCAACCCGCTCCGGATACTCTTCAGCGATCTGCAAAAGTTTAAACCACGCAAGTGTCAACCTAACGGTTGGTGAGTTCACAGTGGGCTTGTCACGCAGTGGCCCAGTCTCATAATCCTAAACGTTACAGCATATACTTTAAGTAATATTTGTTTGTGAAAAGCAATGCTTTGTAATGACCAAAATCATAGTATTCGTGGTTTAGTAAAAGGGTTGTCCGTAACCTACGTTATCGGGTATGTACTAGTTTTGTATATTTAAAGTGCTCAACCGATATCGCGGGTAGCTAATCCGTTGTTCCATGCACTAAGGAAGTTTGTACCAAAGCTGACTATAAATTATTGTAGTGGCCGTGCCATCAGTACTGCGGACCTACGTCATCGCGGTTTTGCCTCCCCCGTGTCCTCTCGGGATCACGGTCAGATAGGCTGATATTGTACCTCCGTGCACTCCCCGTGCCACGGGGCGGAGTTTGTCAAACTCCAGTAGATCTACCCAACATCCCCTCGCTTTACAATTAATGATACAATTTAGTTGAGGACTTTTAAGTTTCAAGGCATCCTTAGAAATCATGTGATATCATGTGGTTTAGACTTTAACCTACGCTAGTCATATTAAAAAGGTTTACCGGATTCTCATGAATCTCAAAAATGTTTTCAGTTTCATTTCAAAATTATTTGTTTAAGTAATTCACAAGTGCTTCCCATAAAGCACTTCAAGTTCGTCAAGTGGGTGCCGAGCACTCCAAGTTTTCAGGTTCATCAGGAAGGTGCATAGCACTCATAAGGTTGTCAGCATTGTTTTTCATTTAGTTATTCGTTGTGACCCAAACGGGTTCACGGTAATCGGGTTAGTGACACTCACCTTGGGTTGCACTGCTACCCTTGCTATAATATCCAAGTATTGCTTATCGAAGACCTATGAACACGTTTAGGTCTTAAGTATTAGTTTTGTGTCTAATCTTCACTTAACGTCACTATGGCCCATAACATAGCACGTTGGAACTATGACTCGACATACAGACACACGACACCAAAGGTTGATCATAAACAAGGGTTCATATATATATCAGAAATCAAAGCATGTATCATCATGGCATAATCATGTAAGTCATGGCATAACATTCAAGTAAATTGTACAAGTTTGGATTCTGGCCTCAGTTTCGCTAGCAGTTTCGCTAGTCAGTTTCGCTGTGTCACGGGCAGCACTTTCGCTGGGCAATACCCGATGACCCAGTTTCGCTGGGCTAGTTTCGCTCGAAACTGTTGGCACAGTTTCGCTAGCCTAGTTTCGCCCGAAACTGGTTTGAACTTTCGTTCAGGGAATTTCGCTCGGTAGATTCGCTCGAGCTGGTCTGGTTGGTTTACCCGGCGACACTGCAGTTTCGCTGCATAGTGTCGCTGGAAGGAGATACACATAGTTTCGCTGGACAATTTCGCCCAGAGAACACCACAGTTTCGCTAGTCGCGAAAAACACATAAATCAGCCTAAAAATCAATCTAACAGCTTCCATATTACATGCAGTTCATTATCTAGCATACATACTCATTTACCAACATAAATCAGTAAGCTTTAACACTTTAAACATGCATTTTCAACATCAAATCTCCAAAATACATTTAAAACCCTAAAATGACTAAAATGGCACAAATCTCTATCATGGATCAGTTTTACACGTAAAGTTATCAACTTTATGGTAGATCTAGCATTCCTAAGCATTCCTACAGAAGATCTAACAATATCATGAAGGTTTAAGCATGCTTTATGAAGAAATACATAGAAAACACATAAAAATGGCATAAAGGAAGGTTTTGGGACTCACGATTCGATCAGGGAATCGAATGGATGTTGTCTTGAGGCTGAGATCTTGATGTTTGGTTGTGCTTCTCGACTGACCAGAATTCCAGAGAAGAGTGTGTGTGTTTTTGGTGTAAATGAGGCAAATAGGAGAACTAGGGTTTATTAAGATTATTTATATCAGAGGCTAGTTTCGCTGGCAGTTTCGCTGGCCAAGCGAAACTGGCTCTGGTCACATTTAACTGATTGGTTTAGCTGGCTACCGGGCGACACTACAGTTTCGCCCGGTAGTTTCGCTGGTAGCACAACTTAGGCAATTTTCACATAATCAAGGATTTACAATTTGTCATGCTATTCATAATATTAAATCATGCGTTTAAATCACATTGCACGTAATGACAACAACAAATGAACACATAGCACATATGGGCGGGTTCGGTGATCAACCAAAGGTCGTGGACGTATTCGGCCTAATTAAGCATTAGTTACTAAGTTGACACTTATAACGTAACTAACGGAGATTGTCTAACGGAAGTTAACCTTGAAATTCTCGGATGTTATAGACACCGTCTCCTTATCAAGCAACGTGGAATCAGCAGCTACATCTTTCAGTCTGAGTGCCTGTCTGAAATTCTCTTCAGTTAAGATCACTTCAGTATTTTGAATCTTGGCAATAATCTGCTTTCCGTCTTCAGACACCTCTGCCGTCTTCCAGAACTCTTGCTGCATTCGTTTGCAAATTACCGGGTTTGTTGTAAGAGCAAAATGTAAACAGCATTTCTTCAAACCAGCTATCATCGATAGATACTTCTCTCTGTATTCCGCAGGAGGATCCAGTAAATAGGCTACCTGATTGTGATCCTTTACAAACTCCAAATCCCTGCGCTCACAAACACAGATAAACAACCAAAACACACAAAATATTCATTAGATTAGGGATTTCTTGAAAAACGGACAGTATAACGGCTTAAAATTGAATGAAAACCATCGAAAAATATCATCAGGTACCTTTCCGATCGAAAAACAGGGTTTTCGATCGGAAAGCATCCGTCCGATCGGAAAGGTCCAAGGTTACCGAGCATACTGGTCGAAAAGTATTGATTTGGATCGAGAAGCTTAAGCTCTCGATCGAAAAGTGTTACTCTCGATCGAGAAGCCGAAGCTTCTGATCGAAAAGTCTGAAATCCTGATCGAAAAGCCTAAAGGCCGATCGAAAAGCGCGAGGGCTGATCGAAAAGCCTCAGGGCCTCGGCAAACCGTGATCGAGAAGCATCAGGGCTGATCGAAAAGCACGAGGGGCTGATCGAAAAGTCCCTGATGCAATCGAAAAGTGTCATCTCCTTTGATTTCAAACCTGCAATTTAAACCAACAGTGCATATGTCCATGTATTGACACAATTTCACACACATATCAGTCCTAACCCATCATCACTTACAATCCCGACTTAAAAATACAGAAAACGAACACATACTCGAGACGATCAATCGGGGGTCGAGCAACTCGCTTTAGACGGGGCGCCATGGGCTCAAATAAACACCGGGAACGTACTCCCGAGGTGATTCCGACCAAGATACAGGTGTCGGATGGTGGCGACGGTGGCGGAGTGAGGAGAATCGGAGAGAGGCAGCGGCGGCGGCACTGTGGAGGAAAATGCGTGGCTGTGGAGGTCGGATCTCGACGGGGATGGTGGCGTTGGAGTCGCTGGTGGATGGCGACAGTGGTGGTGGTGTGCGATGGCAGCGGCAATGGGAGGAGGTGATGATCGGTGGTGGTGGTTGGGTCGATTAGGGTTTAGAGAGAAAGAAGAAGAGAGGGAGACGGTGGGAAGTGAGGGGTTAACCGATCCCTCCCCCTCTTTTGTTTAAAAACTTTCACATTGCCCCCTCTAATTTGACATTGAACCAAATATGCCCAAAAACTTAAACAATCTCAATTTTTTTCACTTACACTAATTTATAAAAATTTAAAATTAACAACCAAACCTTCAAAATTTCTCTTGATTATTTAGAAAACTTCCCCTGAAGTCAAGCCCGAGAGTTTTTACATCTGGCAATTTTTTACTTAAAAAAAACATCAGTAGTTAAAAATAAAAGCAAATGAAATAAAATAAAAAAAAAACACAATCACAAAAAAAACTTAACCATCTGGATTTTGAGTGAAAAGGCGTTGTCAGGGATCATACCAGATTGTCTGTGACTGAGGAACCCTTTTCAGCTTCGGTTACTCCGCGTGTTCAGGCGATTGCCGGTATTTTGGTCCAACTTTAAACTCATGCTGCTTTCGCTTACTCAAGCAGTTTCATCACATTATTTATATTTTAAGGTTTATTAATTATGACAATCTATCCAGTTCACACACATAAGTCCTAGGTATAAGTTGTACATTCTATCAAGCACATCTGGTTTCCGTACAACATTTTTCACGACACCTTTCCTTAAGCCCAACATCATGCTCCAGACTGGGTTGAGAAAAGAAAGAATAGATCACGGAGGTTTTGTTGGATAATATACAACGTCAGCTAAATTTTGAAACATTTTAACAATGTTCTCATCAGTGACACAGGCTCAGGGTTTTGGACACTAGAGTGTCTCTTTTGATTGTGCGCATTGGCATCTTTTTGGTTTATCATATATATACAATGTGATCTAAAACGTACGTTGATCAGGGTGGTTCCAGGTCTCCGCTTTCGCAGAACAGAGGAGTCCTGACTCACGTACAACATTCCCAGGTCATTGCTTACGCAAAGCAGAGGGAATGGGATTTTTTGAGCATGACGTCAAAACTCAGAATCGGGCGTGTGTCTCAGGATTCCTAATATGCAGTCAAATAGAGATTGTACTAACCTAAGTGTGTGATCCCTTTCTAGCATCATACGTTATCTTCAAGTGTTGTGATAAAACATACCTTTTGATTGACTGTCAGCAGAGCCTACCAAGCACATCGACCATGAATCACTGCTTTTTACTTCCACCTTACACGTGTCAGTCAGCAAACACCTGGAAATTTATATCACGTCCCACCTGGTCACCCAAAACCAGAAAAAAATTTAAAAGCACACACTTTAGAGGAAATACTTGACATTTTCTTATATCTTCCCCTTGCTTTTAGATTTTTTTCAAATAACCAAAAAGGACACTATTTTTATATTTTTTTTAATTTTTTTTAAATTATTTTTTTTTAATAATCAGAGATAAAAGAAACAAAATAAATACGGAAAAAAACAAATTTGC
Organism: Deinandra increscens subsp. villosa; assembly: GCA_039602395.1. NCBI lineage: Eukaryota > Viridiplantae > Streptophyta > Magnoliopsida > Asterales > Asteraceae > Deinandra > Deinandra increscens. Next base: position 66,063,534 of record JBCNJP010000007.1, on the reverse strand, counting down.
CAGACTACTCATCAAAGGCTATCATCCGGAGGCCCTTGAGACACATTTCAAAATTTGCACTTGGAAGGGGTTTCGTGAACATGTCCGCCACATTGTCATCCGATGCCACCCTCTCCAAATGAATGAGCCGTCGGTCATAGCAATCCCGAATGAAGTGCGTTTTGATGTCTATGTGTTTGGTTTTAGAGTGCTGCACGGGATTTTTCACAATTTGCAAAGCAGCATTATTGTCACAATAAATTGGAGTATCGAAAAAATTCAAACCGTAATCTCCCAGCTGATGCTGCAACCAAACCACCTGAGAACAACAGGCAGATGCAGCAACATACTCTGCTTCGGCTGTCGACTGAGACACCGTGTGCTGCTTCTTACTTTGCCAAGACACCAGCCTGTCGCCTAAAAACTGAGCTCCAGCAGATGTGGATTTCCTGTCAAGCTCATTGCCACCATAATCACTGTCTGAAAAAGCATACAGGTTAAATCCAGACTCTTTAGGGTACCAGAGGCCTAGATGAGGCCGACCCTTCAAATATTTAAAAATACGTTTCACAGCAGAAAGATGAGAGAGTTTCGGATTAGCCTGATAGCGTGCGCATTGGCACACAGCTAGCATGATATCTGGACGGCTGGCGGTCAAATACATCAGAGACCCAATCATGGACCGGTACATGTGCTCGCTCACTGGTTGGCCATCTGGATCTCTGGTAAGAGCTGGTCTTGCTGCCATGGGCGTGGAGACTGGTTTTGCATCCACCATCTTATACTTCTCCAAAATTTCAGTGACGTATTTAGCTTGATGGATAAGAATCCCACTGTCACTCTGCTTTACTTGCAATGCGAGGAAAAATTCCATCTCGCCCATCTGACTCATCTCAAACTTTGTGCGCATCACCTTCTCAAATTCTTTGCACAAATCTTCATTGGTCGAACCGAAAATGATGTCATCAACATATACCTGCACCATGATAATGTCATGCTCAACCTCCTTTCTGAAGAGTGTCTGATCAACAATGCCTCTTGTGTATCCATGTGCAAGAAGGTGGTCAGTCAGAGTCTTGTACCACGATCGAGGGGCCTGGTGCAACCCATATAATGCCTTGTCGAGCTTGAACACATGATACGGGTGTTCTTCGTCGATGAACCCTGGAGGTTGAGTGACATAAACTTCTTCATCCATCTCAGCATATAGGAAAGCAGTTTTCACGTCCAACTGGTAGACCGTGAAATTCATATATGAAGCATATGCTAAGAAAACCCTTATTGCCTCTAAGCGGGCCACCGGTGCGTACACTTCATCATAATCCACACCTTGAATTTGCTTGTGGCCCTGAACCACCAATCTGGCCTTGTTTCTGACAATAACGCCGTTATCACCCTTTTTGTTCTTATACAGCCACCGAGTGGTGATGACCTTTTTGTCAGCTGGCCTTTCTACTAACCTCCAAACTTGAAGCCGTGAAAATTGATTGAGTTCTTCATGCATGGCCTCCACCCAACTGGGATCAGTCAACGCCATTCTGATGTTAGGGGGCTCAATCTGTGAGATGAAACAGGAGTACATGCAATGATTGATGTCTCCTGACTGGCTTCTTGTGACCACCCCAGATGCTAAGGGACCAATGATGTTATCCATGGGGTGGTACTTCTGAATTCTGGTCTCTGCAACAGCTTGAACTGGAATTTCAGGAGGCAGATTTGATAGATCGGGTTCTTCATGTGTAGCAGCTTCATTCCCGGGATCAACTCCGAGTGTCTGAGGAGAGTCGGGAGCTGGGTCAACTTCTGCATCTGTTTCCTGTGTTTGAGTCTCCACAGGATCAACAGTCTCCTGTACCGGTGTAGGATCTATTACAGGAGCAGGGACAGGAGGCTTCGAGATGGAGTGTGAGACAGATGGTCCTGAAATTGTTTCTTCATAAAATTCCTCAGCTAAAACAGGGTCTAAGCCCAATCGGCGGAAGAATTGATTGTAGTCGAAAGCTTGAGGAGGACCGACTCCGCCATCGGATGGATTCTCTTCTAGCTAGTCCACATTTGTGGACTCCATCACAATTCCGGTAGTTTTGTTGAAAACCCTGTAAGCGGAGCTGGCCGAGTAACCTACAAAATAACATTCATCAGCCTTAGCAGCAGATTTTGGAACATCAGTGTTAACTAAGACTGTGCACAAACACCCAAACGCCCGAAGTTGACCAATTCTGGGCTTGTCATTGTAGATTAGTTCATATGGCGTTTTCTGCTGCCGCTTATTGATAAGCACCCGATTCTGGACATAACAGGCAGTGTTAAATGCTTCTGCCCAGAACATGGTTGGCAGCTTTGAATCACACAACATGGTGCGAGCAGCTTCAATTAGTGTTTTGTTTCGTCTTTCTGCAACGCCATTCTGTTGGGGTGTATAGGGAGCACTGAATTGATGCTCAATCCCCTTATCGGCACAAAAATTGTCGATTGTCTGATTCTTGAACTCTGTGCCATTATCACTCCTAATGGTCTTCACTTGCAGCTTGAGTTTATTTTCAATGAGCTTGATGAAGGCGATTAGTATACCTGCAACATCACTTTTCTTGGACAAGAAAAACACCCAAGTGAAACGTGAAAAATCATCAGTAATAACTAAACAGAATGCACATCGGTTAAGACTTAACATACTGACGGGACCGAATAGGTCCATGTGAAGCAACTCCAGAGGAGTTGAGATTCTGCTAAAGACCTTCGGTTTATGTGGACGTTTGTGCTGCTTCCCTTTAGCACAAGCCACACATTTCTCTTTCAGAACAAATTCTTTGATTGGAAGATCTTTAACAAGTCCTCCTCTAGCAAGTCGATTGAGGTTCTTCAGATTCATGTGCCCCAATCTTCGGTGCCACAGCTGAGCATGGTTCACAGCCGTTTTAGAAAGTAGACAGGCCACCTCAGATGTGGGGGGTTTCTGCATATTTAGCACATATGAGTTACCATATCTGGGTGTTCTCATCAACACCCAATCATCGGGAATGGAGTATCCAGGTTTAAGAATAAGACACTCTTTGTTGTTGAAAAGAACTGGATACTCTCGATCACATATTTGTGAAACACTTAACAAGCTGTGTTTCAACTGCTCCACATAATTGACATCGTGGAAGCTGAGACAACCATTGCGAACCGTTCCTTTCTGACTGATATATCCACCAACTCCTCCGGCAAACGACACATAACCTCCATCAAATTTTTCCAAGTCGTGTAGAAGTGATATGTCGCCTGTCATATGCCTGGAACAACCACTGTCAACGTACCATAGGTTGCTGACAGGCCTCCTTGGCTGTTCCTGCATTCAGAGAAGATTAGTTAGATTTTGGTACCCAGGCCTTAACTGGTCTGGGTGAGACTGGTCTGTCCTTGATTGGACTGTGAATGTCTTTATTGTTGACATCACTGTGGTGATTTTCTTTCCCAAGCCCTTTTTGATTGTTGTTGGTTAATTTAGACCCTTTGACCTCTTGAAAAGACATGGAGTGTTTTTTGTACACTCCTGTAGGCTTGAAAGACAAATTGACAACTTTCGGGACATTCCACCTTTCATCATTTCTCTTATTGATTGAATCAGGTTTTGAGAAAAATGGTGTTTCAGAAAACCTTTTGAAAACAAGTTGAGGTGGAACAAGTGATTTTTGAAAATTGTCCTGCTTAGGGCGAGAGACAGGTTTTGAAGGTTTCGGAGCCCTGGCAGGTTTAGTGAACATCTTTGAAGATTTCACAGCATTTTTATTCACCTTATTTTTCTCAGTCTGTGGTTTCTGATTAGGTGACTTGGGCTTTGGCCTCTGTTTATGAACATGTGGTGGGCCTGGCTGCACCTTTTGGTTTGACGGTGCAGCCTTTGCCTTTGGCCTAGAATGAATTTCTGCCTGTGATGGTGGAAATGTGAACTTCTGCACCTTAGGATTTGAAGGTCCAACTTTGGGCTTTGGGCCAACATGTGTTTGGCCCAAAGGGACAGTCTTTTGTTGGACTTTCTTAGGATAGTAAGGCTCATAAGGGAGGTGCAGATAGTTTCTTGCCATGTGTCCTGGTTGACCACACACATGGCAGGACTGTTTTTTTGGATACACGGGAGCCTGTGGTTGGTTCCGCCCAGTGGATATCCAAGTTGGCTTTGAAGCGTTTATATGGATCCAGAGGGCTTTACCATGGGGCTTAGTGGTCAGAACATACTCCCGTTGTATCGGTTTGAATTGGTCATAAGCAGAGTTGACCTCTGGGTACAGGACAAATTCCTGTGGTTTTGCGTCCCGTACTTTCTGCACATTTGGAGTGGGGCAGTTCACACTCCCCTCAGATTTTTTTACATCACCTGTGGGTTTGGGAACATCATTCTGTGGTCCCTTACCACTTCTTAAAATTCTAACAGTTCTTAGGGGTTTCACAGGTTTCAAATCACATTTACCAACGTTAAACACACCACAATCAGAAAGTTTAACACAACCATTAGACTCAGAAGACTCAGAAGACTCAGAAGTTTTTGACTCAGACATGACAAAAGTTTCAGGTTTCTTAAAATCAGAAATTTTAACAGAAAATTCAACTTCAGACTTCAAGGGACTTTTAGTGGACTCCTTGCAATTTACTACACCTGCTTCATGTTTACCTTTATCTGCACAAGAAGTAAAAGGGTTAGTCTGGTTGGAAACAGGAGCAGAAATTTTAATGGGACAAGCTGCCAATTTCTTTTCAATCTCAGCTTTAGCATCCAAGTTGGTCTTAGAACACTCATAATCTGAGATCATTTCATGCATCAGGGGCATCGGTACTGTATGGGTGGATTTTTCATCTTTTATTTCAGTACCGAGACCCAAACCAGAGTTGGCTTTTAGATGACGCATACGAGCGTCTGTGTTGTAGAAAAGTGAGCTAGCCTTCATCATTTCTGACACAATTTTATCGTTTCGCTCAACTTTGGTTTGTGATGTTTCTAATTGACCTTTAAGTTGTTCAAGTTCAGTTTTCAATGTGTCAATTTCTTCATTAGCAACTCTTAGATATGTGGTTTTGTTACTCAAGTCCCTTTGAAGATTTTTTATGTCAATTTTAGCATCTTCTAGTTTCTCACTTAAGTTTTTACTCCTACTTTTATATTCTCTCAATTCTCTATCAATAAATTCACGATTTAATTTTTCATTGAAAAACTTAGTTTGCCATTCTTGAGATTCATTGAGAATAGATTGACATTTAGGGTTAAGACATACCTCAGAGCTGCTTGCGGAGGATCCTGGAGTTATGTTTGCCATGAACGCGTGATGGAATTCCTCAGTTGCTTCTTTCTGTGCTTCTTCTTCAGCTAACAAGGCCACATGGTCAAGTGTAAGACTGAGGTCCTCCACCTGAGATGTCCAGTCATATCCTGGCGTATGTTGAACCACCAGTGCCTTATCATTCTTTCCTGCCTCCGTCTTCATGCTCTCACTCCTGTTATTAGCCTTGCCTTCTCTATCCACTTTTGGTTTGGTGCACTCTCTGGCATAATGCCCATACTCATTGCAGTTGTAACACCTCAGATTTGCCTTATTAAAACTCAACTTTATTCCTTTTCCACCATTCCAATCCTTCTGTCCCTTCTTTGCCATGAACTGCCTAGCTCGTAGGGCAGACATTCCCATCTGATAAGATATATCCATGTGCTCTAGATCATCGGGGTTCACTTGATTCACATCATCAGGTGACAGATCCGTGGGAAGAAGGGAACCTGCTACGAGTGCCTGATAGCAACTCATAATTCCCACCCCAAGGGCAAAGCTGGGATATTTAGTTAAAGCATTTACATCCAGAGAAACAATGTTTGATGTTCCAGATGAGCTTGACCCAGTGGCTTGTGCATTGAATCCCATTGGGGTTGATGGTGGATTGACTGGAGCGACAGCTGGCTGAGAGATGAACGCTTGGTTTAGTTGATTCACTAATGCTCCATTGCCAGTTTTTCTTGCCATCTTCTGTTTCTTCTCCTCATAGGCCCTGATGATGGACATGAGCTCATTTAGGGACGAAGTGGACATTTCCACTGTCTTCTCGATCAGTTCAATGGTGCTGTCCCAATTTGGTGGAAGAGAGTTAACCAGCTTTCTGTTGACCTCTACTTGAGTGTATGTCACTCCAGCATCTTTCATCCCAGTGACTATCTTGATGAAACGTTGAAGCAGAGTCTCAATGTTTTCACCAGGGATATAGTTAAACTCATTGAACATTTCCCTCAGATTCTCTTTGCGGGATTCTTTCATGTCATCATTTCCCTCGTAGGCAGCTATAAGGGCATCCCACAGAGTCTTAGCTGAGGTGTATTCTTTGAAAGCTTCAGCAACTTCAGGGGATAAAGCCATGGTCAGGGCAGCCAGTGCCTTTCTATCTCGTTCAACCCTTTCCCAATCATCATCAAGCCAATCAGATTTGGCTTTAGGAACAAGAGGTTGACCCTGTTCCCTGGAGTTGATGGGATATAATCTCCCACTTCGATAGATCGCATGATCTTAGCATCATGGTAATTGACGTAGTTGACAAACCTATACTTCCAGCTCATGAAATCCTTACCAGACATCAGACGTGGTGGTCTGGCAGATGTTCCGATTTTAGAGTCCATTTCCAGAGTGGCACTTGACAGGCTCGACATGTCAAAGGCCATAGCTTCAGAGGGTTTTACTGTCGAAAAGGCTTGATCGAAAAGTGGTTTACGGTCGGAAAGTGCTGATCGAAAAGTACTTTTCGATCGGAGAAGTGCTGATCGAAAAGTCTGGTACCGATCGAAAAGTGATGGATGGATCGAAAAGTCTCAAAGGGGACTTTTCGATCAAAAGGCACAACGGATCAAAAAGTCACAGGGGATTTTTTCGATCCAAAAAAGGCTGGTCGAGAAGTCACAGGGGGACTTCTCGACTGAGATAGGCGGATCGAAAAGTCTCAAAGGGACTTTTCGATTGAATATACTGATCGAGAAGTCTCGGAGGGACTTCTCTATTGAGAGCTTCTGGTCGAAAAGTCACAAAAGGGGACTTTTCGACTGGTAGGGCCTGATCGAAAAGCCACAAAAGGGGGCTTTCTCGATCGAATGAAGTGACTGAGCTGGATTTTTTCGACCAGAAAACTGATCGAAAAGTATGAACAGGGTCGAAAAGCTTCAAAATCACGAACACAGCCTTCCGAAAGCTTCTATCTTGAGTCGTAACCTGCACAAAACACCTCCGAATGTGCTAACAACTGAAAATCACCAGAAAACTCAAAACGTTAGTTCTCAAAAACTTGAATCTGATATCGCGAGAGCCTCGAAACTTGCGTTTCTTGGCTCTGATACCAATTGTAAGGATCAAACTAATCCTCACGCGATATCTTGACTAGTGAAACCGTGCGGAATCCGGTTTAACTAGGTGATTCAAGTATAAACAATGTAAATAATAATCGGAAAGTAAAAACACTAGAAAGCACAAACCGATTGAAGAACAAACACTTGTATTGAGCACACTTGCTTGATTACACCTTGATCGAAATTCTCAAAGGAGAATTTCGATGATCACCACCAACACCAAAGACTAGCAACCCTAACTAGACAATATAAGGTTCTATATATAGTTTGAGATTGACTTGGTAAACAAGTCAATCTCATTAGGGATTTTCGTAAACCCCTAGGCCCACCCTAACAAAATCGGACCCAAGCCTACACAATAGTTGCCCAATTACATATTTAAACTAGCCCACAAGTATTAAACAAGCCCAAAACTATCTAATGCAAAAACCTCAAATTTCAGGTCTCTACAATTTTCTTTGATAAGAATCTGTGTTTTTGATTATTTTTTCATTAGTGACCTGGTGGTAAGTGATCTTACCCATTCTTTCAGTTTCGCTTGGTTTTGGCTGCTCAGGTAGTTTGCCTCCAACTTTTGAGTCTTTTGGCTCATAGATAGTTGGTGGTGGAAAAGCAACTTTTGGTTTTAAAACCCTGGATTGGTCAACAGATGCTGAAGTTCTAGCATCTTTGACTTCACAGTTTGAAGATGGTTCAACAGATTTTGATTCAGATGAGGAAGATGCATTGCTGTCAACAACAGGTGAGTATTCCTTGGGTGTTTCAACATTGTTGTACCCAATACATGTTTTCCCATGCATTGCTCCATTCCAAAGTTTCTCAGCTTTCTTGTTAGCTGTTTGGAATTTGTCACAGGTGAACAAGGCATCTTTTAGCTTAATTTCAAGAACATCATTTTCTGCTTTTGCATCTTTTGTTTCTTTTCTTGAAATAGTTAGCTTGTTCAACAAGTCCTCTAATTGTGTTTCTAAAATAGAGTTAGTTTGCTTCAAAACATCAAATTCTTTGTTTAAATTTTCAATTTTAGTGATGTATGCAGTTTCAGTTTTCTTAAAGCAATTCTTTAACTCATTCAAGTTGGAAACTTCATCAATTAGATCAGTGTTGTGTTTCCTGTATTTTGCCACTTGTTCTATGCAGGCAGGGCTGCACAGATTTTCCAAAACATTTTTAGGAATCTCATTTACCTGTTCAGTTGAATCTTCTTTAGCCATCAAAGCATGGTTGATTGGCTCAAACTCAGTGACAAAGTCATCCCACTCATAACATTCAGTCTGGTTAGCTACAGCTGCCACCACATTTTGATTTCCAAGTGGTTTTGGTTGAGTTGGCTGTTGGTTGTTGTTGTTGTTTTTTTGTTGACTGCTGCTGTTGTTGCTTCCATGGTTTGATCTCTGTTGGACATTGTTGTTATTGTTCTGTCCATCTCTCCTTGGCTTCTTGCATTCCCTGGCAAAATGGCCAAGTTGGTGACAATTATAACATTTAGCTTTAGATTTATCCAACCTAATTGATGATCCCTTTGACCCTTTATAAGTTCTTCCAGTTCTTTTATAAAATCTTTGGGCCCTTACGGAAACCATAGCCAATTGAGTTAAAATGTCCATCTCTTCTAGATCATCTGCCCCTATGTATTCCAAGTCTTCACGTGTGAAGCCTTGAGATGAGTTAGTTGCCACATAGGTAGAGTGAGAGTTGTAAAACAGTGTTGAAGAACTCTCTGAGCCTCTAGGTGACTCAATGAAACTGACTGAGGGTGAGTGATATTGAGATGAATTTGAGATCTTTTGAAAATTAGTTGTAACCAAAGCAGTGGTTTGCAACTGTGGTGATGCTTCAGGAAAGCTCTTCTGCTTAAAATTAAGCTCCATTTCATAAGCACTAAGGATTCCATGGAGTTCATTTAGTTTAAGCTTTTTGAGATCTTTGCACTCCCTGATCCTGACTGTGTAGACAGTCCAAGCTGGAGGTAATGATCTCAGGAACTTTCTGTAGGCATCAGCCTGTTCAGTTTTTACTTCTACCTTTTGCAATTCATCAATAAGTGAAACAAATCTAAGATACTGGTTGGTCATAGATTCACCAGTTTTGTAAGTAAAGTTTTCATATCTTTGTTTCAAAACATCTTTCTTGTTTTCCTTAACTTCACTAGACCTTTCATACATTTCACTGAGAGCAATCCACAAGCCATGTGATGTCTTATATCCCTTGAACCCTACAAGTATAGAGTTGGGTAATGCAGCCTGGAGTGTCCAGTAGGCCTTGTGATCATATTCAAGCTCAGTATAATCAGCTTCAACATATTTGTCTAGTGGTTTTGGTATTTGCACTTGGGCATCATCAGCAGATTGAATAGTTGGATTATAAGGACCTACAGTTAACCCTTCCAAATGCGTCTGTCTAGGCTTCTAACAAAACCTTCCATCCTGAGTTTCCAAGTATCAAAGTCATCAGGAGTGAAAATTGGTGGTTTGTTAGAGCTACCATTAAGTGAACCAAGAGTTAAACCAGTCATTGTGAAAAACAGTTTTGTAAAACAGAAAAAGGCTTAAAGAAATCAAGTAAGCAAGTAAAGTATCAGCTTTGAAGCACTAGAATTCTTCAAAGTAGAGAGCCAATGGCTCTGATACCAATTGTAGGATCGATATAAGTCAGAGTTAAACTTAAACAATTCCCTTTACTTGCAAATATAACCTTGCGGAATAAAGTTATATTTTACTTTTCTTAAGCAATGTTGAATTCTTGTGTAATGTAAATGCTTGATTTGCAGAATAGTAGTAACAACAAAGTATCAAATACTCGGCACTATTTGCATTAACTCAAAGCTACACTATTACAAGTGATAACCACACTATGTAAACTAAGAGGTAACAAGCTATATATAGTGCAGATGAGATCAATCACAGCCATTGATCTCATCTGATCTAATCTAGATCGTACATTACAAAGTCAAATCTAAGCTACCAAAAGAATAAACTTCGACATTTGAAATGACTTGCGTGTTGCCAGCAACAATCTACTTTTAGAGAGCGGCTTGGGCAGATGTAGAAGCATACAAGAAGCTTTTGCAGGATGGGACTGCTGAAAAGACATCTCAGGAAAAGTCAGGTTGAACTCATTATCTGATGGATAATCGAGTTCACCCGGAATATTCAATAAGTGACAAAACTGCTTCTTTCCGCTTGAACTTGTTGTTCCGCTTGAAGTTGTAGTTCCGCTTCAACTTCAACCGGAATTGTCAAAACTGGAGTTCAGCCGGAATTCTTCAAAATTGAAGTTCCTTACATGTCTCCATTATCTTTAACAGATTATTGAATTTGGTCAACACACCACTCCCAGAGTGAGTGAGTGAGTGAGTGGGTGAGTGGAGATTATAGTTAATATTCTGCACCTATCCTACTAGCGCAACTATATTAAGCTTGGATTTTAGGATATGGGAATCGTAATACAACACGCATGCTCTGATGGATTGGTTGATAATTAGGCTAAAAAACATAGTGCCCTGATTTACTTGGTGCGCTTGCTTGCTGCTTACTTTTCTACAAATTAAGTCCATAGGTAAGTACATTTAAAAAATAAATATGTTTGATCCATACCACCTTTGAGGGATTTATTGAAGATTTTGCCGGTTCATTGCTACTTGAAATATTCGTCCCAGACTGGATATGCTTGACATACCCTCCTATAGTATACCTTTTTAAACTTTTTTCATGTTTCTTATTCTATGTCCTAAAAATTTTACATCCTACTGCATTATTGTTCCATTTACTGTCATTTACAACAAAGCCTATGTTTCTGTACTACACCTTCTAAACCAAACCTCTATAAATATAGATTTATAAATTACCTTTACTTTAAAGCCATTCCACTCCACAAATTTACTTTTCTTCATAAAACTATAAATATAGATTTATAAATTATTTATATGTGTTCTTTAAATAAAATAACAGGTTGTCAAATGTTTTATTGAATTTCTTGGAATGAATAATGTTGCTGCAGAAAAGATTTTTACTAACCAAGATTATGTCTGCATTCAAATACATACATCAAATGCCAACTATCAATAGGTTATTTCTCTTAACAGATACTTTATAAAAAATACTTTACTTTTTGGAAATATATAGCATTGAAAATTTTTACTTTTAAATAAATTCTCAATTGTGTCCTCTATGTTCAATAGATCAGCGAAAAAGTTTTCCTCCACCAACCTGGTTTTATTAAAACTATTCAATTATGTCTTCAGACTAAAACAAAAAATAAATCTACTTTAAAAAAATAATTTATTAACGTTCAACCAATGCAAACACACGTCCCTTATATGTTTTATTAACCGCAGCAACGCGCGGTTAATCTCTAATTTTACTTTAAAAAATTACGATGGAATAAAACCCACATGTAGGGAATTAATAATTCCTTTCTATAACCCCCATATGCTCATCTCCCATACAAGGAACTCGACCAGGAGTTATCCACCCAATGACCACATTATTTCTTTTGGTTTCTGTTTTCAAGATTTAGTAGAACTAAAGAAAATCCAAAACATTTCCCCTCACCCCCTTATTGGTATGGGCCGATGTTGGGAGCGGAACTGTGAATTGCAAAATGTATGAAGCGGAAATAATGTAAAGAGCAAGCTTTTGGGGCAATTTTCTAATATACGTTTTATTCATCAAAGAAGTCTTTAAATACTAAACAACCATAACCAAAAGGCAGATTAAGCTCCTAAAATTAAGCAACTAACTAGAACATGGGAAATAAGAAATTGGGGAACAAGCAACAAGTCGCGTGGGTGTTTTGCATGGGGCTTCCACCGGTTCAATCCTTGTAACGAGTGGGTCGCCTAGTTAGCCTTTTGGGCCTGAAATTGGGCTCTGGTGATGGATTCTGATCTGCATGTAGCTGAGTCATGTGGGACGCATCAACACCTCCTCCCGAAGAACCCGCGTTGTCCTCAATGTGGATGTTGAAACAAGGATAATTAGCAATCATGTTCTCTTTGGATTCCCACGTAGCTTCTGTAATGGGTTTAGATGCCCATTTAATCAACAAATGCTCTTGACCTTCCGCCGTAAGACGGCGTTGCAGAATGTCTTGCGGTAGGTAGTCGGTGACATTATGATCCTGCCATATAATTGCATCGAGCGGAGCTGAAGTATCGTAACTTTGTTTGAGCAATGAAACTTGGAAGACCGGATGAATACGCGAGCCTTCCGGTAATTCCAAACAGTATGCGACGTTACCAATCCTTTCAAGCACTTTGAATGGAACAAAAAAATGTTTAGATAACTTATGGTTTTTCCTTGTCATGACAGATTGCTGGCGGTATGGTTGTAGCTTCAAAAAAACATAATCGCCAACTGCAAAACTTTTTTCAACCCGTTTCTTATTTGCTTGTTTCCTCATTCTTTCTTGGGCCTTCATAATTGCATCTTTAAGTAAGGAAGTGATTCTGCCATGCTCAATCAACGTTACATCAATAGAAGTAGTATTTGAAGTGCCTTTAATGTAGTCATGTATGGTGTTCACATCACGACCATAAATGGACTTGAAAGGGGCAATATCAGCTAAATACAAGTACCGTTCCCAAGTGCCCGGCTCATTAAAAACATAGGCACGGAGGTATGCTTCTAAACATCGGTTGACAACTTCGGTTTGACCATCGGTTTGTGGATGGTAAGCACTTGAATGTAGTAGCTTGGTACCCAACTGCTTGAAAAGATCCTTCCAAAAGCGGCTTAGAAACAATGGGTCACGATTAGATACGATGGAGTTTGGCAACCCATGTAAACGATAAATTTCCCTTAAAAATATCCCAGCTAAGGACGCTGCTGTATAGTTTTTGGGCAGAGCAATAAAGTGTGCGAATTTTCAAAATCTATCAACTATGACCCATATCGCAGTTTTGCATTTTGAAAGGGGGAGGTTGGTAATGAAGTCCATAGAAATGTCCAGCCATGGCGCTTCGGGAACGGGTAAAGGCTGTAATAGACCGTAAGGCTTGTGGTTCGTTGGTTTGGTGGACTGACACACTAGACACTTACGGACAAAATCGGAGACATCGCGCTTAAGACCCAACCAAGAAAATGCAGAAGCTAGTCGCTTAGTTGTTGCACTTATTCCACCGTGACCTCCTAAGTAGGAAGAATGAAATTCTTCAAGAAGTTTTGCGCGTAAGCCATCGATCGGTGGAACCAAAATCCAATTGTTAACGAATACCAATCCGTTTCTAAATTCATGATGAGGAAAAGATGAGATGTCCTCTTAGATTTTCTTGACCAATTGTTGCCCATCCTTGTGTGATTCAAAGTAAGCCCTTATTTCATCCAACCATTCAGCTTGTAGGTGGAATAGTGCCAATAAGGTAGGATGGTGTACTCGGCTTAAAGCATCGGCTACTAAGTTCTCCTTACCGGGTTTGAAGTGCACTTCGAAATCATATCCCATCAGTTTCGTGATCCATTTTGTTGTTCCGGTGTTCGTATCGTTTGGGTTAAGATGTACTTCAAACTGTGATGATCGGTATGGATACGAAATCGATGACCCAATAAGTATTGCCTCCATTTTTTTACCGCTTATGTAATCGCATGGAGTCCTTTTGTATATGTAGATTGTGCTGCATTGAGTTACACAACTTTTTACTAAAGAAAGCTATGGGACGGTTGTGCTGAGATAATACTGCTCCAATGGCGGTGCCGGAAGCGTCTGTCGTTACATCGAACATGGTCTGAAAGTCGGGTAGGGCTAATGTAACGAGCCGTTCCATGTGACGCTTGAGGTCTGTAAAAGCGGTCTAAGCACTAGAAGACCAACTGAACTCCTCGTTTTTTAGCAGGTCCGTTAAGGTAGATGCTATTTCAGCATAGTTGGGAACGAAACGTCGGTAATACCCTGTTAAACCCAGAAAGGCTCGAAGTGATGTAAATGAAGTAGGTTTCGGCAAGCCCTGAATGGTGTCAATTTTATCCTGCTCAGGTGCAACCCCTTCACTTGAAATTTAATAACCCAGACCGTCTTGGCCGCGAACATGCATTTAGACGGTTTTGCATAATAATGGTTTTGAGCTAACGTCTCAAAACATATCGAAGTTGAGCTAGGTGGGTCTCCTCGGAGGGGCTGTAGACGAGTATATCATCGAAAAAAACCAATACGAATTGGCGAAGAACGGAACGAAAAAGATCGTTCATAGCGGCTTGGAATGTTGACGACGCGTTGGCAAGACCAAAGGGCATTACCAAAAACTCATAGTGACCATCGGTAGTCCTAAACGCTGTTTTGTGAATATCGTCCCTCGCTACACGAATTTGATGGTACCCGGATCAGAGATCTATTTTTGAGAAGATAGTGGCACCGTGGAGTTCGTCTAATAGCTCATCAATTGTTGGAATGGGGAACTGATCACGCACTGTTGCGGCGCATAGTGCTCTATAATCTACACAAAAACGCCATGATCCATCCTTTTTTTAACCAATAAGACCGGTGATGAAAAATGACTTTGGATTGGCCTAATAATTCCATCGTTAAGCATCTCCTTAATTAATTGGGTTATAATTTTCTTTTGGAAATGGGGGTAACAATATGGTTTAACGTTTACTGGTTTGTTATCATCGATAAAGGGAATGTGATGGTCATGCACTCGATTAGGAGGAAGGCTATGGGGTGTGGTAAATAAAGTGGTAAATTCAGACAGAAGGGCTTGGATTTTTGGGTTTGAATGCAACAAGGGGTTTTCAACAATATGGTTTGGTGTGAGGTTTTGGTATAGAAGGGTGTGTAGAGATGCAATGCCCTGGTGACAAATAAAGGGATGATAGGGAACTCGGCGAGACTTCTTAGGTGAGGGGTTCACCTTTTAGGGTATGCTCTTGGCCGTTTTGCTTGAATGATATTTCAAGAATTGAAAAATTGGCTGTCAAGCGACCTAATGTTCCAAGCCATGCTACCCCAAGAATTACATCGGCGCCTTGAACCGGTAGGATAAAAAACGGGATAGTAAACTAAGCCTTTTGTAAATGGACGTGTACATCGGGACAGTTCCCGGAGCATTGGATGTGTTGGTCGTTACCCACCATCACCGAAAATGACAGAATAGCCTCTGTAGGTAGTTTAAGTAGGGATGCAATACGGGGTTGCACAATGTTATGCGTACTACCACAATCTATGAGGATGGTTACCGGTTTTCCCGCTATGTGGCTCGTCACGCGTAGGGTTTGTGTAGATCAGGAGCTACGCCGTCGTCATCTTCATTGTCAACAATCAACAGAAACTGTGGTGGCGAGCATTTGTGTCCCGGAACATATTTTTCTGGACACCGAAAACGAAGGCCATTTTCCTTCTTTGTTGCATGGCTTCTGGTGTGAGACGAGTGAACGGAAGTGTGGTGGTTATGGAGGATGGCGGAGAACTTGTAGTTGACTTGGAGGAATTAGTGGATGAAATTGTGGGGCTGGTTGTTGTAGAAGGTAAGGTAGACGTTGGTTTGTTTAAAAATGATTTAGGCTTATATTGGGCTAACTTTTCCTCTACTAAACGGGCTTGACCATAAGCCTGATGCAAGGTCATTGGTTTCAACAGGGCCAATTCATTCGGAATATCTCTATGAAGTCCCGATATAAAACAGTTTTTCAGGGTTTGAGGTGATAACCCAGTAACCCGGTTACTCAATCTCTCGAACTCATATTGAAATTTAGCAACAATGGATGTTTGTCTCAGTTTAAACAAGGACGCTTCGGGATTCTCATAGGAGGAAGGTCCGAAGCGGAATTCGAGTTCTCGTTTAAACGTTACCCAAGTTCCGAGCATCTCATTGGTCGCCAAGTGTTTGTACCATGATATCGCATCACTAGTAAAGTAAAAGACGGATAGAGAGATGCGTTGGGCGATCAGTGTCTGATAGTAGTTAAAAAAGTTGTCGGCTTGGAAGATCTAATCCAACGGGTTAGAACCATCGAGCAATGGTGATGAAATCTTGGGTGAACGGGGTTGTTGCAGGGGAGCGGTAATGGTTATGGTGGTCGGGGAGGTTGGTTTTGGGTAGAGTGGTTAATAGGACTAGGATTAGTCAGTGGGGGTAGAGTAGGACTTGAGTTTTGTGCAACATGGGGGGTGGTCAGTGGGTTGGTTTGGTGATGAACGGCGGTTCTAGCGAGCATCGGTGGGATAGGTGGTGTAGTTGAATAAGAAGCAGCAGTAGTTTGGGTGGATGAAGATGGGTTACTGATATTATTGGTAAGTGTTTGAATGTGGTTGGTAAGCATGGTGGTAGTGTCATGATTGAGCATAATTTTGGAAAGCATGGTGGTGGTCTGGGTGGTGAGGGCCTTGGTTGCCTTGAGTAGAGCCGCCAATTGAGCAGTGTTGTTGTTGGTGGTGGAGTTGGATGTTGCGAGTAGTTTGGGCAGAGGCAACGACGAGCTGATCGCGTTTAGTGGCTAATGTAGATTGATCGGGTGTTGGTGATGGATCTCGACGGGGAGGCATGGTAACGTGAATGAAAGCACCAAAATGTTGGGAACGGAACTGTGAATTGCAAAATGTATGAAGCGGAAATAATTAAAGAGCAAGCTTTTGGGGAAATTTTCTCATATACGTTTTATTCATCAAAGAAGTCTTTATTTGTTACAATTATATCTTGCGTTCACTGAAATCTTGGGTCTCATATTTTATAAAATTAGTGTTTGCTATGGTGCTCTCCTATTTATATATTTATCAATTGTCATCTGGTTCACAAAATGTTCTATCCTCAAGTTTTATTGAACTTAAATATTCTGAATTTAAACTGTTGCATAATGCAATATTATTAAAATTTAAACTGTTGCATCAAGCAATACCAATGTTGCATAATGCAACACTAAGTATTCTGACATCGAGTCCGTGAATAGTGTTTAATCATATTATGGAAAAAAAAATGCGTCATGAACCACTTTACATTTATCTAACTCAAATTTTCTGTTTCTAGGTATTGTTGCATGATGCAACATTAAACATCTATAATATTTAAACTTTGAAATTTCAAGTAAATGTTGTTTAATTTTTATAAAGCTGCTGTATACTGCAATATTAAGTGTTTATAACTATTTAATTTTTGGAACTTCAAGTAAATGTCATTTAATTTATATTTTATAGAGTTGTTGCATAATGCTGCATAATGCAACACTAAATATATAGCGGGTTAGACCTTGATCTGTTCGAAACCAAACCTGGGTTTTCCCAATTTCATCAAATTCTTATCACCATTATCCTAAGTCTTCAAGTTTTCTAATTTAGGGATTTCATAATAAACTAGTACTAAACTTTACTAAGTTTAATTATTTTTAGTCTAATTTTCAATGTTACTTAACATGCATTACAATTAGGTTAATCTGATCGGTTTTGGTATGGTTTTAAGGCTGTTAGCTTAGTCATGGAACAAATTAGAATTGGGTTTCTTATTCTACAAAACTGTCATGCATAACTGGGTTGTACCTGATGCAAAAAAAAATTGTACAAATTGCCTTCTTCTTCCCTGCGCAAAATGAGGGACAGCAGCAGCCCCAACCTCTTCTTTGAAATCCCAGCCCCTGCACCTCTCTTTTATCACAAAATCAAGAGGCTATCAGCCCCTCTTCTTTCTCACAGCTTTAAACCTTTATCAAATCAACATTCCCTTAAGAACTTGAAGTTCAATTCCATCTATTTTCTTACACAAACAAAAGTTAAATCAAACATACTTACTTTGAATGAAGATTTCAGCCCCTGGTTCATCCTTTACAGCCCTTGACTTCGCTCAAGCCTCCTGATGGGGTTTAATTTTTCAATCAATTCCTCCATACCATAAACCCTAGATTGTTTGTAATCTTAGAGACGAACTTACCAGAGTTTTATGGCTTGATTCTTGCTAGCCTCGATTTTTCAGCCCTGCTCTCTCTCTCTCTCTCTCTCTCTCTCTCTCTCTCTTTTCGAAAATTTGAAAGGAATGGGAGTGCTCTGTTGCTCTGCGATGCATGTATAGAAGAGAGGGAGGAAGAAGCTGCCAATTTCCTTGTAAATGTCGCTGGAAACAGACAAAAGGGAAAATTCACAGACTGGGCCTAAAGAAGGGAGTTGGGCTGCGAAATTTTATTAGGCTATTTGGCTTTCTCTGGACTTTTGTAGCTGACCCAATCTTTATTTAATTTCTCACCAGGATTCCATCCCACATGCTTATTATTTGTTGTTGCTTTCGAAACCCGGTTCGAGACTTTTATTTATTTATGTGAATCCCGAGTTTGAGTGTTACAACTCCCTCCTCCTTAAGGGAATTCCGTCCCGCAATTCGTTATCGTTGGGATTTAAATAACTGAGGGTATTTTCGTTGCATATCTGCTTCCAATTCCCAAGTGGTTTCAGGACCATGGCGTGAATTCCATCTGACCTTGATCATAGGAATCCGTCTTCTTCTTAGTCTCCTTTCTACTCTTTCCAATATTTCAAGAGGTTGCTCTGTGTACTTCAACTTTTCATCCACTTTTATATATTGGATCGGAATAGCAATGTATTTATCGATCAAACACTTCTGAAGATTTGAAACGTGGAATACGTCATGAATTCCACTAAGCTCTTTAGGTAGCTCAAGTTGATAGGCCACGGTTCCAATTTTGGAGATTACTTTAAACGGTCCTATATAACGTGGACTTAATTTCCCACGCTTTCCAAACCTCATAATTCCTTTCCAAGGGGATATTTTTAACATTACTAAATATCCTTTTAAAAATTCCAAAGGTCTTCGTCTTTTATCCGCGTAACTTTTCTGTCTATCTTGGGCAGCCTTGAGTTTGTCACGAATTTGCCTGATCCTCTCAGTGGTTTCCAATACAAATTCAGGACCCGTCCATTGTCCTTCACCAATTTCTGACCAGCACAGTGGTGTACGGCACTTACGCCCGTATAAAGCTTCGAAAGGAGCTACCTTGATGCTAGTATGATAACTGTTATTGTAAGCGAACTCAATTAATGGCAAATGACTATCCCAATTACCACCAAATTCAATGACACATGCCCTTAGCATATCCTCCAATGTCTGAATTGTTCGTTCACTTTTCCCATCCATTTGGCGGTGATATGCAGTGCTAAAGTGTAACTTAGTTCCCAAAGCTGCTTGGAATGCCTTCCAGAGTTGAGAAGTGTAACGACTATCCCGATCCGAGACAATAGATAATGGAACTCCATGTCTCGAAACGATTTCTTTCACATACAACTTTGCCATCTGTTCTAACGAAGATGATTCTTTTATTGGCAAGAAGTGTGTTGACTTGGTTAATCGGTCCACAATTACCCAAATTGTGTCATTACCGCTACTTGTTCTTGGAAATTTTGTTACGAGGTCCATAGTGACCAAATCCCACTTCCATTCCGGAATTTTCAATTGTTGTAAGTATCCTGCTGGTTTTTGGTGTTCAGCTTTTACCTGCAGACACACAGGACATTGTCCTAGGTATTTAGCAATGTCCTTTTTCATTCCTGGCCACCAGTAATGGGTTTTCAGATTTTGATACATTTTATCTCCTCCGGGATGCATGGTATACTTGGATTTATGTGCTTCTTGCAGTATTACCTCACGGAATCCTCCCTCCTTGGGTACCCAAATTCTGTTTTCCAATCGTAAAATTCCATATGGTCCAAGGTCAAGTTGTCTTACTTTAGTCATCATCTCCTCTTCTTCTGGGTTTGACTTTTCTAGCTGCTTTTTCTAAGCTTCCTTAATTTCATCAATCATGTTTACTTTAACATTTATTCTCATGGCCCTTACTCGTAGTGGTTTAGGCCTATCCTTGCGACTTAACGCATCTGCCACTACATTGGCCTTTCCTGGGTGATACTTAATCTCACAATCGTAATCACTTAGCACCTCCATCCATCGCCTTTGCCTCATATTTAATTCTTTCTGGTTGAACAAGTGTTGGAGACTTTTATGATCAGAGTAAACCACAAACCTAGTTCCATATAGATAGTGTCTCCAAATTTTCAAGGCAAACACCACCGCTCCTAACTCAAGATCATGAGTGGTGTAATTCTTTTCGTGTGGTTTTAATTACCCATGATGCATAAGCAATTACCTTATCTCGTTGCATAAGTACGCACCCAAGTCCATTTATGGAAGCATCACAATAGACCACAAAATCTTTTGTTCCATCTGGCAAAGATAATATAGGTGCAGAGCACAACTTTTGTTTTAGCAGTTCAAATGAATCAGTGTGTTTCTATTTCCAATCAGCATTCTTCTGAGTCAATGTCGTTAAAGGTGTGGCAACTTTGGAGAAGTCTTGAATAAATCTCCGATAATATCCAGCTAATCCAAGGAAACGTCGGATCTCCATTGGTGATTTCGGTTGCTCCCATTTCATAATAGATTCTATCTTCACTGGATCTACCTGGATTCCCGTATCATTTACCACATGTCCGAGAAATTGGACTTCTCTTAACCAGAAATTACATTTGGAAAACTTGGCATAAAGCTTTTCCTTTCTCAATACCTCCAACATTTTTCTCAAGTGTTCTTCATGCTCCTTCTTTGTACGTGAGTAGATTAGAATATCATCAATAAAAACAATGACAAATTTGTCAAGGTAAGGCTTGCACACTCTATTCATTAGATCCATGAACACTGCCGGTGCATTCGCTAATCCAAAGGGCATAACTAGTAAATTCATAGTGCCCGTACCTTGTGCGGAAGGCTGTTTTGGGAATATCCTCCTCACGCACTTTCATTTGATGATATCCGGACTTTAGATCGATTTTTGAGAAGTAACTAGCACCCTGAAGCTGGTCGAACAAGTCATCGATTCTCGGAAATGGATACTTGTTCTTGATTGTTAACTTGTTCAGGTCTCCATAATCGATGCACATTCTCATCGACCCATCCTTTTTTTTTAACAAAAAGCACTGGCGCCCCCCAGGGTGACGAACTAGGTCTTATAAATCCCTTATCCAGGAGTTCTTGTAGCTGACTTTTTAGCTCTTGCATTTCTGATGGTGCCAGTCTATATGGTGCTTTCGCAACTGGCGCTGCTCCTGGTACAAGGTCTATTCGAAATTCCACTTGCCGATCTGGTGGTAAGCCAGGTAAGTCATCTAGAAACACGTCAGCATATTCGGAGACTATCGGTACTTCTTCTATCTTCTTCTCCTTAGGTGACTCTACAACATTCACCAGATAAGCTTGACATCCTTTTCTCATGCACTTTCTTGCTTGAAGTAAGGATAAGATCTTCTTGGGTTTTGTTAATTTTTCCCCAACAATGGTGTGAGTTTTACCATCTGCAGACTCCACCGTTATTGTCTTGGCATCGCAGTGGATTTTTGCACGCTGCTGGGTTAACCAATCCATACCCAACATAATATCAAAACCGCTTAATGTCATAGGTAATAATTGTAATTCAAACTTAGAAATGTCAATGTCTAACTGGCAATTCTTTACTATCTCAGGTATACTTATTTCTTGTCCATTGGCAGTTTATACTATATATGGAGTATCAAGTTTGTGTATGGTGCAATTCAATTTAGGCATGCATGCAACAGATATGAAACTTTTATTTACACCAGAATCAAATGGTATACTGAGAAATTGATTATTTACAGGGAACATACCAGTTACGACATTGTCATCCTTGCGGGCCTCGTCTGCATTCAGCACAAACACCCGAGCATTTCCCCGTGGCGCTCCACCTTCTCTACCCTTGTTTTTCTCCGCCTCCTTAAGTTTTGGGCACTCAGGTTTCATGTGTCCTTCTACCTTATAATAATAGCAAGTAACCGTGCCCCGACACTGATCCGCATAGTGCCCTTTCTTATGACATTTTTGGCATTCAACATCTTTTCGGCACTGATTCCTATGATGACCTTTCTTCTGACACTTACCACACGTAATCTTGCTCCTACAGTGTTGCGCCCTGTGGCCCATCTTTCCACATTCTTGACACATTTCACCGCTCATACATTCTGCCGCTCTGTGACCAATTTTTCCACATTTTCTGCATGTCTCATCCCTAATTCTCTTTGTATTCTTTTCATTACTATTTCTCCATCCACCTTCCCGTTTCTTATTGTCAAATTTTCTTTTATTTCCTTCCATTTCTCCTTTCTGCTCTACTTGCCTCAACCATTCCTCGCTCAGAATCGTTACTAAGTCCATGACGGATTCCAATGTCTAAGGTCTTGCTGTTCTCACATTTGCCCATATTTCAGGGCTTACTCCCCATACAAATCGACGTACTTGTCTGTCTTCTGTCTCGGCCATATGAGGAACCATAGTTAACAGGTTATTGAAACGGTTGATATAGGCTTTGTAATCATTTATATC
Source organism: Deinandra increscens subsp. villosa (assembly GCA_039602395.1). Lineage (NCBI taxonomy): Eukaryota > Viridiplantae > Streptophyta > Magnoliopsida > Asterales > Asteraceae > Deinandra > Deinandra increscens. Next base: position 66,040,897 of record JBCNJP010000007.1, on the reverse strand, counting down.
CATCCTCAAGTTGGTAAATTCGTTCTCTAGTTTTTCCGACTCACTTTCTGATATAAACTTCCTCATCACATTCTTTTTGAACCAACTCCACCTTTTCAGATAAACCCGATCCTTCCCTTTTGCATTTCTAATTGTCTTCCACCAGATTAGTGCACTACCAAAAAATGACTGAGATGCGAATCTTATTTTGTCTTCTTCTGCACAGTTACTGATTTCCAGCACTTCTTCCATCTCTTCCAGCCAGTTTAGAGTGTCAGTTGCACACTTTTCCCCCTTGAAAGTACTAGGCTTACAAGCCATGAAAGCCTTGTAGATGCAACCTCTTTTCTTTGCTCTTCTTCTGTCTTCTCTGTCACTTTCCTCCTCGTTAGATGAGTAATCTTCATAACGTCGGCGGTTTCTTTTCTGTCTAGGCATAGATTCGCTCCGAGAGCTAACAGGTGATCTCGATCACTTGTCATCTCGTCTTCTTCTGGTTCGACTGTGCTAACTTGCTTCTGATTTAGCAGGCATGAACTTATCTTGCTTCATTTTAGCCAAGGGCTCAGATAATGCAGCTGCTACTTCAATAGCAACTATATCCCTTATTATTCTTTCAGTGTCATTATTTTGGGATTCTTGCCGAATTGATGGATTATCATTTTCGTTGGAGGGATGAGTCTGATCGTCTTCTTGATTAGTAACCATATTTAATCTGAAATGAATGTTTGCCAGAGCAATGGTTTATGATTAGGAATGTGGTATTCTTGGAAACTTGTGATATTGGATGTATTTTTTTTTTAGAGTTTATGATTTTTGCTTTTTAATGTATATTGGTTTTAGTATTCGTGACTAATTTTAAGAATATTCCTTTGATCTCTGTTTGAACCTTTCTTTTAGACATAACCCGAACTTGTTTATCATTTCTGGGTATGTACTTTTATTTATGGGTGCATACATATATATATATATATAATATGCATCATTTGAGTACTATTAGTAACACAAAAAGGCACACTTTATTCCTAACACATTGCACACAAGAAGTTCACAGGCTGCTACACAGCCCCCCTAAAGTCTTAAGTTACACAACAGAAACATGTTTAACAAACAACAAACAGACACCTCAAACTTATTTAAAACAAACGCAAACATCACTCTTGATTCCATCAGCCTCATTCTTTTGCTTTTTCGTCCTTCAGTGCTTCTTGTGCCTTCCTAAGGATGCCATCTTTCCAAAAATGGACACTGCCTTCTTACAAGCATGTGCCAATTCCTCCTCCGTCTTCTCATGCTTCCTCACACTTTCTGTTAGCTTACGGTTCTCCTCTCTCAAAGCATTCACTTCAGGTGATCCCATGCTTGACCCTGCTGAGTTCTGATGTGCTAGATAAGGATACTGATAGATCGGTCCGGAGTAGGACATACGGTATGGGTCATATCCAGGTGAGTAGGGAGGGTACTGATATTGATTTGGTTGATATGGTATCATGGGTTGAGGGTGAAATGGAGGCGATTGCTGAAATGGTGGTGAGGGATGAAATGGGGGTGATGGGTGATACTGATAAGTTGGAGGCTGATACATCTGTGGAGGGTAGGATGGCATGCCAGTCATAAAAGGATCATTATGAATAGGGTAAGTAGGGTTCTGCAAACTGTTAGATCGAGTCAACTGTGGATAACTGTATTGGTCAACAGCTGCATGTCCAAATTGTCCCTGTAACATGGCAGCATAATAGGGATCTCGACGATCATTAGCCAAAGCGGCTATCGGGTCAGTTACCTGAACTTCCACCAAGTTTTATGCGGGTGGCATTGGGTTAAATGGCTCATGTTGCATTGGTACCGATTCCTCCGGTCCTTCATCCACATCTGCTTGGTAAGCTGGGGAGGCAAACATATGATAGGAATGGTGTTCGGAGTGGTGACTCACGGTGTGTCCTGCAGAAACAGCTATGACTACCTGTGGTGGTGGATTGGCTTCTTGTTCGTCTTCTTCTTCTGGCTCTTCTTCTTCTTCTTCATTGGGTTGAGCGTCGAGAGCGGCTCTCGCAGCTTCCCATTCTTCATCAGTAACCATAATAGCATGTGGCTGGTATACCCTTATGCGTGCATTCGTTCCTCTCTTCTTTGGTGGCTTCGGCATATTACTAGCAGATGCCGCAGGAGATGGCACCTTCTTTTTGAAGAAAGCGGATGGCGACATCAAGTATCCCGAAAGGTCAGGGCTATATGGTGCCACGGGCTGACTCGGCCCTTCATCAGCTTTCTTCCCTTTGCTTGACTTGCTGGACTTTTCATTCTTACTTTCCTGACTTGTTGATTTTGATGATGAGGATCTTCCATGTCTGAGCATTTTGGTAGGTGTTCATATTTATACACATTTATTTAGTACATATAATACACACACACACACTATATATATATATATATATATATATATATAGGGTAAGGATCCTGCGAAAACTCTATTTTTTTGCGAAAACCTAAAAACTAACACTAAAACCTTCATAACTTTTACATACGTTAATATTTTTCTGTGAAACTCGCACCAAAAATCTTAAAATTCTATTGTCTTTGATTCTGGAAAATAAATTGATATTTCGAAAAAAAAAATTAGTGTACATGTGTATTATTAGTGCACATGTGCACCATTTTCATTAGTACTACACAAATGAGAATTGTCATGCGAAAACATATTGTTTAGATTAAAAACATTTAAAAAAAACTAAAATATTCATAGAACTAATGATAATTCTACATATGCACTATAACTATTAGTTATAGTGCACATGTGTAGCATAAAATTTAAAAAAATTTAAAACGTTTAATATATTTTCAGAGTTAAAGATAACACAATTATAAGATTTATGGTGCAATTTCTCTTTTAAAATGTTAATGTATACGACACATATAATGTGCTTTTTTATTAGTGCACATGTGCACTAATAAAAACCACGAAATACTAACAAAATTATAACGTATTTGATGCGATTTATCTAAAAAAAACATTAATGCATACTATATGTCCGAGTTTTATTATTAGTGCACATGTGCACTAATAAAAAAACGATGAGACGTTAAAGTTTTTTTTAAATTTTTTCCAGAATTAAAGAACTCATAATTCTAAGGTTTTTGGTGCAAATTTTCTTATAAAATACGATCGTATGAAAAAGTTATGAAGGTTTTAGTATTAGTTTTTAGGTTTTCGCAAAAAGATGTGGTTTTTACATGATCCTTACCCTATATATATATATATATATAAGCATCGTCTTTGGTTTATTCTCTAATCTCTTAGAGTTGCATACTTAAGATTTAAAAAACTTAAGGTTCTTAAATCCGTCTGTTAGGTTTCATCGAGTCTTAGTGTACCTGTGGATAGGAATTGCAGTTAGCTAGGCTGAAACAACTATCGACCTTACACTAACTCTCCATAACTACCCAACAGACAAATTTCTTCACCTAAGTCATAATCCTTTAATGGATGCATTAATCTTATAATCGAGTTGAGGTTCAAGCTTAGGGGTCTTAAACACCTAATCTGATGTAACATGTGGCTCTGATACCAACCTGTCACACCCCGCCCGCACCGCCTGTCAGGCACGGGGAAGGTGTTATGGAAAACAGGCTGTCGATATCAGATACACGCGGAAGCAACAAAATATGATAATATTAAACAACGGTTTGTTTATTTACAGACAGCCTACAAAGTTTCACAAACTTAAAAGTAAATATAATAATAATAAGTCTTAACTTAGCATCTTAACATAGTACTAGATCACTGGGCCCGAAGGTTCTTGTTATCTTATTAATTAGACACACATAAGCTTGATTCTTTATAGAATCACCTGTCTGGCGGATCTCTACTGGTTTCCTACAAAATGTGTAATTCAACTTGTATCAACAACTATGAAGTTGTTGGTGAGCCGTACCCTGACCTGTTAATCAATTTTTTTCACAGTGCTACTGGTCCGATCATTGTTCTACATGAAATTACTAGAATACAACCAGTAAGATATATATAGATTACGGGGTACAACACATGCACCAAACGATTCTAGCATACTACTTACGTAGTATTTTTCACATTTCATGCAATAGTATTTTGGCAACCAGTTAAGTACACAATTGTTGCGCCACAATATTTAATTTGTGACCCCAAAGTTGTTACATAACAAGGTATGGTTGAATACGGAACTCACTTTGTTAATTGGTAACTTTGGTGGTGAGGAATTTCTTTGATGGTTGACTTTTACTGATAGTCAACCTAAACCAATAATAATAACAAAATTATTTGTTACAATTATATCTTGCGTTAACTGAAATCTTGGGTCTCATATTTTATAAAAATAGTGTTTGCTATGGTGCTCTCCTATTTGTATATTTATCAATTGTCATCTGGTTCACAAAATGTTCTATCCTCAAGTTTTATTGAACTTAAATATTCCGAATTTAAATTGTTGCATAATGCAATATTATTAAAATTTAAACTGTTGCATCAAGCAATACCAATGTTGCATAATGCAACACTAAGTATTCTGACATCGAGTCCGCAAATAGTGTTTAATCATATTATGGAAAAATGTGTCATGAACCGCTTTACATTTATCTAACTCGAATTTTCTGTTTCTAGGTATTGTTGCATGATGCAACATTAAACATCTATAATATTTAAACTTTGAAATTTCAAGTAAATGTTGTTTAATTTTTATAAAACTGCTGTATACAGCAATATTAAGTGTTTATAACTATTTAATTTTTGGAAATTCAAGTAAATGTCATTTAATTTATATTTTATAGAGTTGTTGCATAATGTTGCATAATGCAACACTAAATATATAGCGGGTCAGACCTTGATCTGTTCGAAACCAAACCTGGGTTTTCCCAATTTCATCAAATTCTTATCACCATTATCCTAAGTCTTCAAGTTTCCTAATTTATGGATTTCTTAATAAAACTAGTACTAAACTTTACTAAGTTTAATTATTTTTAGTCTAATTCTTAATGTTACTTAACATGCATTACAATTAGGTTAATCTGATCGGTTTTGGTATGGTTTTAAGGCTGTTAACTTAGTCATGGAACAAATTAGAATTAGGTTTCTTATTCTACAACCTCTTCTTTGAAATCCCAGCCCCTGCACCTCTCTTTTATCACAAAATCAAGAGGCTATCAGCCCCTCTTCTTTCTCACAGCTTTAAACCTTTATCAATTCAACATTCCCTTAAGAACTTGAAGTTCAATTCCATCTATTTTCTTACACAACCATAAGTTAAATCAAACATACTTACTTTGAATGAAGATTTCAGCCCCTAGTTCATCCTTTACAGCCCTTGACTTCGCTCAAGCCTCCTGATAGGGTTTAATTTTTCAATCAATTTCTCCATACCATAAACCCTAGATTGTTTGTAATCTTAGAGAAGAACTTACCAGAGTTTTATGGCTTGATTCTTGCTAGCCTCGATTTTTCAGCCCTGCTCTCACTCTCTCTCTCTGTTCGAAAATTTGAAAGGAATAGGAGTGCTCTGTTGCTCTGCGAGGCATGTATAGAAGAGAGGGGGGAAGAAGCTGCCAATTTCCTTGTAAATGTCGCTGGAAACAGACAAAAGGGAAAATTCGCAGACTGGGCCTAAAGAAGGGAGTTGGGCTGCAAAATTTTATTAGGCTATTGGGCTTTCTCTGGACTTTTGTAGCTGACCCAATCTTTATTTAACTTATCACCAGGATTCCAGCCCACATGCTTATTATTTGTTGTTGCTTTCAAAACCCGGTTCGAGACTTTTATTTATTTATGTAAATCCCAAGTTTGAGTGTTACATTATAGGGTTAACGTATTGGTAAAAAGATCCCTTTCGAAAAGAGCTTGAATTGGGGAAAACCGTCTTAAAAAATGGGTACTTTTTGACCCAAGAAACCCCCGTTTTAGAAAGATATGTCAAAAATGGTTAGAGCTGATCTTGGGTGAATTTTGAGGCCTAAAATAACTAAAAATAAGTTTACAAAGTATGTTGGAAAAAAAAATCATAAAACGAGTCACAGGGACGAAACCGGCAAAACCGGACACTAACCGGCAAAAGCGTCATCTAAAAATTTTAAATATATGAATGTATATTTTCGGAGGTGTTATGGTAAAAGTAAATGTATTTTTATTCAAACTAGAATATTTTTCTAAGAATATTAGAAAACACCGCATATTGACAATACGACGAAATGCGTACATTGGATTTCCGGCCTTAGGAATTTTCATGATCTCCTAAAAGTCCTTAACTTGTAATAATATCTATTGAATTAAATATTATCTTTAACATTGAACTACTTGGAAAATACTTATATATATATATATATATATATATATTACAAATATATAAACCTTTATTTTCTAAAACGTTAACTCAAACTTAAATATTTATTGATAATAAATAATTCCTTAAAGTCAAACGATTATCAACCACACTATCGTGTTACCATGAAGTCAAGACTTGACCAACCAAATTGAAGTGACTTAGATGTCAACCGAATTTCCTAAACTAAGATGTCTTAAAATTATATAGGACTGCTTATCTGTATTTTACTGTATCACCTGGAATCACACTGCTCAGGTGAGTTTTCATGGCCCCTTTTCTCTTTAATTGTTTTCAGTTACTTGGGTGGGAATTCATATTACTTTTACCATGCTGGACAATTAGACATTGTTATCCTATCTGTTACATGTGCTTTTCAATTGTCTACACATGTTATCTCATGTTTATTCATGCTATAACCAAATCCCACTATTAACTGATTCCGATTATTTATCATGTGAAACGGTAACATTTGAATAGATCTATTGGGTTAACGCCCCTACCCTGCTTTGGTCGCTCCAATCCTGACTCCATTTTATTAGTCAAAGGGTATAAACTGTTATGTCTTGTTTTTGCGGCATCAACTGGACAAAAGATGCCAAGAGTGGGTAATCAGTTAGTTTTGGAATTCAGGGTTTATGGTAACATTTCTACAAGTCTAACTATATTGTCAATGAGTGGCATAAATTATTTTCACACTGGTGTTTACTAAACCTTTTACTGCATGCAAACTTTAAACTCGTGAACCTCACCAACTTGAACTTTCATGCTAGCTTCTGCCTGGACCTGCATGACTCTTAGGATCTTTTGCATAAGTTTGGAGTATGGTTAACAGCCATTGGAGATTTCTTAGCATAACACCTAACGGTGTCATGTTTTATAATCTTTTAAACTGATGCTTTGTAAACTTTTGACAAACTGTATTTCTCATTACTAAACCCCGCTGCGTAATGATTTAGAAAACTCCATTTTACTCCAATTAAATTATAACATTCCAAACGGCTCTAGTTGTTGAACCATCCAGAGTGTGTTCCGTAACCTTGACTGTGATACATCCGTTTCACCCCCGACACATATTTACAGGGTGTGACACCGTGCCCAAGTACCGACTATGCCTATAACCCCCCCCCCCCCCCCAATCCTCATATTTCACTTGTTCATCCTTCCCCTCTCTTCTTTATGTGTAGTTTTTGTTTTTCTGTTGAGCCACTTGGCGTTTCAAGTGTTTTTAGTCAAGTTTGTAAGAAATATAACTTAGTTATATTTTCTTTAAAGTTTGCTACTCACTACTCACTTTCTGTTAAGGAAATATTTATGGCCATTATTGGCTAAACTCTTACACACACTTGGGAGTAAACGAGTCTTTGGTAGGTTGGTAAAATGAGTTTATGTGCTCACCTTAATGTGAGTACGAATGACTTTATGAAAAATCTTTTAAATTAAAAGTTTATTGTTATCCTTTTTGAACAAACATGCCTTGCGTATTGTAGACCATTTGAGGAGTCGAAAGCTCATCAGACAGACTTGTAACACCCAACTGGGGGATGATACATGATCCTATATGGTGACTCCTACCCACGCAAAGCAATATGTTTGTGAGTTTTATGTCTATGTAAACAAACAAGGCTTTCACGCTAACTACAACATGAAGGTATTGGTTGGGATTGGGGTTAGTAATAGTTTGTCACGTCATGGAATTCGGTGAGATACAAGATAGTGAACTTGTCTCTGGTTACGACCGCCCATATTTGCGCGAAAGCGGTGTATGGAGGAGACGAACCTTAGTCCATTTTAAATATGTTTTTCATAATAAATTAATCTGATGCGTGGGTTGTTCTCTTGCTGCTTCATGACAACCTATTCGAGTGTAATTGCACCACGACCCATCGGGCCCTACAACTATATCGCATTCACGCTCACATTTTTGTTACTTACAGAGCGGTCCTCTCAAGATCTGAACGTTTTTAAGTGTTTAAGTGTACTATGCGTGTGTTTAAGTGTTTTTTATGTTTCATTGTTCAAGTGTTGTTCGTATTAATAAGTTTAAGCGTTCTTCACGTTTTTTTGTTTTAGTTGTACCTTTGTATTAATAAAATTGTCTTTTTAATAAATTTAGGAACCTTTAATTTCAACTTCGTGGAGCATAGATGAAGAGGAAGAGTTGGTTGTTACTATGCATCTTGTTATGAAGGAAACCGGGATTACCGATCCCAAGGATCCTGAAAGCGATGCTTACTAGAATTGAGTAATAGAAATATTTAATAACGATCGGTTAACTGAAATATATGACTAGGATATGGGGTTATATGATCTCAATTAATCAATTCTTACGTTGGATGAATTAAAGAGGAAATGGGCAAAACTACAACCGGTTCTTGAACAGTTCAGTTTTAAATCGGTTCGGTTTTAAACAGGAACCGGTTTCATAGGTTAGGTTTTTTTTTTTAATAAGAACCAGTTACTACCCAAACCAGTCTAGTCAAATAACCGATTTTCCTTCCTTTGACAAAAAACCGACCGATTTTTTCCAAACCGGTTAACCGATTTGTGCACCTCTATTTCCGAGTTTACCGGAATTATATTCACAGATATACAGAACAAATACTACTAAATTCATACGTAAATTAAAACATAATATCATTAATTATTGCATCGGAAAGAGTGGTAAACGATATTGTCTTACATTTGAACTTAAAAGTCTTGTTTCATTTATTAAGAAACATAAAGTAGTTATTTTTAAGATAGATAGGGACTACGACTCCAACGAAGCAGGTCCGAATGTAAAGGCGAAGTCCCATTTGCACGACTTCCATGATAAGCTTAATTATCTGAGAAATCATGAGTTAAAAGGTCGACATAAAGTTGGTGAGGTTCACAGGTTTAGGACTCGATAGTAAGATTGTAAACAGTTTCAGAAAACTTAAATGTTACGTTGGCTTACTGTTGTGGTTGTATGATCTCACTTGAACCTTGATTTCAAATACTAATGGTTTACCGACCCGTGTATCTCACCCGAGAGATACCGAACAGAGCAGAATAACTGACGTGTACCCCAAGACAATATCCGAAAGTCATAATTGGAGCTACCAATCAGGACAGGGTTGTCAACCAAAATAGATCTATTCACTAGCTATCGTTTCGAGCAGAACTAATTGAAATCAACTAATGGTGGGATTTGGTTGTACTAACGTTTATAACGATAAAGTACCAGTTGTTGGGCAATCAGTAAGAGAGCAGGTAATTATACGGCTAACATGTAAACCATAACATTAAGTTAAAACATGTATCAGTTCATGATTTCTCCCCCAAAGTGTAAAACAATTGTAAAGAAAAGGGGCCATGTAACTCACTTGATTCAATGATGATGATGAATTGCCGAGTGGCAACTAGCAAGTAAAGTCCTAATAAAACATAAGACAACATGCATAAGGGTCCACATTATCATTTGAGTAACGAACTTACCCAAATGATACCGTTCAAGTCTTGACGTATAATCCCGTTTATAGCGTTTTGAAAACCCGTTAGTTAATCAGTTTAGCAAATCGGTAATTGCGAACGTATCATGAAAGACCAGTTCAATCAAGTCTTGAACATTGTTTTAAATAATAATATTTATTATTATTTTTGGTTCGCTCGATCGATTGTATATTTAATCGCGTTATGTTATAATATATAACTATGGTTCATAATTATTATTGAATTAATTATTCTAACTTGCCGGAATAATTCTATTAAAATATTACAAGTTAAAGATTAAATAATTAAACATAAATAGGTAAAATATTAATGGTTCTTTAATATTGAAACTCATGTTAGGAAAATTTGAGTTTCCATGTTAATATAACTTCAATTATTATGAAAATAATTAATATTAACAAACCATGATGAGTTTAACTCAAATTAGGGTTCCTAAAATTTATATGGATAAAATAATTATTTATATTTTGTTACGTCGTAAAACATCTTTAAAACGTTTAAAGATTTCGTTTCAATTCCAAATGTGATCTAAAGTGGAGTCTTGTTTGGCCATCAAAGCATAAATTTTCTAAAACCTTTTCAGGAATAGGATTTACCTGATCTGAAGTGGAGTCTTCTTTGGCCATCAAAGCATGATTAATTGGCTCAAAATCAGCTACAAAGTATTTCCATTCAACACATTCGGTTTGATTTGCTACAGCAGCAACAACATTTTGATGGTTTTGACTTCCGGTTGGTTTTGGTGGAGTAGGTTGTTGACCCGAACTGTGAGCAGAGTTGTTGCTTGAGTTGTTGTGGTTGTTTCCACCATGATTCTTCATTGAGCATGACCTTGATTCTGTCCTTCTCTTCTTGGTTGTGAGCACTCTCTTGCAAAGTGTCCAAGTTGGTGACAGTTGTAACATTTCACATTGCTTTTGTCTAAGCCAATATGAGCACCTTTTGCTCCTTTGTAGGTTCTGTCTGTTCTTTTGTAAAATCTTCGGGCTCTAACGGACACCATAGCAAGTTAGGTTAAAATATCCATTTCTTCTAAGTCATCAGCACCTATACATTCTAAGTCTTCACGAATGAAGCCTTGGTATGAGTCAGTTGCTACATAAGCATTGTGAGAGTTGTCAAACGAGTTTGAGAAGCTCTCTTGACACCTTGGTGTCTCAGGGAAACTGACTATAAGTGACTGATAAGAAGATGAATTTGAAGATATTTGGTTATGAAAATCAGTAGTCACTAGAGCAGTTGAGTTCTAGGAACACTAAATTGTTTAACACCATTCTCCTTTCAGCAACACCATTCTGTTGTGGAGTTATTCTCCTTTTAGCAACACCATTCTGTTGTGGAGTTCTAGGAGCACTAAATTGTCTAACAATTCTCTTTTCCTCACAAAATGAATTCAAAACATGATTTTTAAATTCATTGTCATTGTCACATCTGATTTTTTTGACTTTAAGATTGGATTGATTTCTAAATTGATCACAAGAGTTTTTAACAATTCAGCAATTTCATCTTTTGTTTTAAGAAAGAAAACCCAAGTGTACCTAGAAGAATAATCAATTATAACAAAACATTATGACCTTTTCCCTAAACTCATCACTCTAGTTGGACCAAATAGGTCCATGTGAAGTAACTCTAGAGGTTGTGAAATTAAAGATTCAACTTTTGGCTTGAAGGAGGTTCTGTGTTGCTTGCCTTTGAGACAAGGTACACAGTTTTCAGAACATGTAAAATGCTTGTTAGGAAGACCTTTAACCAAGCCAAGATTGACAATTCGATTCATGTTTTTGTAATTTACATGTCCTAACCTCCTATGCCATAAATCAGACCCATCACTTGAGGCTTTGGATATGAAACAAGAAGTGCCACATGAGGGTGCAGCAACTGACATATCCAAGATGTATAGTCCATCTCTCCTAGGTGCTTTAAGCATGATTAGCTCATCAGGAATTTTCACACCAAGTTTGAGAACTATGGCCTCTTTCTCATTAAACATCAAATTTAAATTCTTGTCACACATTTGTGAGACACTGAGAAGAGTAAAATTTAATATATCAACAAAATTGACTCTATCAAAGCTTACTAGTCCATTACTCACATCTCCTTGAGCTGAGATGTGGCCTTTTGTGCTTCCAAAGGCAACTGGTCATCCATTAATTCTTTTTGTATTTTCCAGTATTTGCTTATTCCCTGTCATATGGCAATGCATCCATTGTCTACTACCCATAGGCTATTTTGGCCTTTATTATGCACCTGCACATATCAGAATTGATCAATTTCTATAGGGGACCCAAGCCTGAGTGGTCTTGGGTCTGCCATAAGCATCATTATACTTGTACTCTATGAGTACTAGAGTATTTAAAACTGGAGCTTTAGTGAGCAGATAATCATTATCAAAGTTCGAGTTCTAATATTAAAGGCTTGTTTGACTAATTCTTTCACTTTTGTTGTTCTTCCTTTCAGCAATTTTTCTTTCTCTGTATTCCCTGAAATTTCTCTGTTTGTTGTTCACCTTCTTAGGTATTTCACTAGTTGAATTGTGGGTTTGGTTGACCAACATAGTTCTTTCAGGTGATTTTAAAAATCTTTGTGACAAATAATTGTTTTGTTTCAAATTTTCACCCTGAAGTGGAATAGTGTGACTTCCACTTGAACTAGCAACAAATTCCGGTTAGTTAAATTTTCAGCCTTTTGAAAAAATTTCCCTAGAGTTGGTCTTTCCTCTTGAGGGGTTTCTTCTTCCTTGAGCTTCAAAATGTTCAAACCCATCAGCAAAATGCACATTTAGTCTCTGCTTGGGAACAGTAGCTAATCTGGGTTGATTTCTGTTTTCCGGTTGAACTTGAGTTCGAACGGATAATTGTTCCGCTTGAACTTCAGCTGGAAACCGATTTTGTTTCAAAACAGTAAAACTTCCATTTCTTTCATTTCCAATTAAAACTTTGTTAGATTCGGATCCAAAGTATTTCATTGTTTGACTTTCACATGTGAAATTCTACCTGTGAGTTTCTTTTGAAAATCAACTTTTGGTTTTTAAACAGATTTTGGTTTTGAAAGAGGTTTGACTTTACTCAAATATTGAACTGACACATGGCAGCTAGGTGTCCTTGTTATCCACAAAAAATACACTCAAGAACTCTGGTTTCAAAAGACTCATTTTTCCTGGGAGACTCACTTTTGGTCACCTGTTTATAGGTAAGTTGACCAAGTCTTTGAGTTTGACTTCCTTAGGGCTGTTCAGATTGTTTACCTCCAACTTTTGAATCTTTCGGTTCATAAACAGTTGGGGTGGTACAGCAATTGATGATTTTAAGATCCTTGATTGGTCATCTGATGCAGATGTGCTTGCATCAGTGACTTTAGGCTTCTCTGTTTCAACAGATTTTTCAGTGCTTGATTGAGATGAGATGTCATCAACAGTGAGACTGACTTTCCAGTCTGTTTTCAAGGCATCAATTGGTTCAATTGCAGGTGAGTACTCAATTGGTGGTTCAACATTGTTGTAACTCAACACCAGATTTACCATACATCCCTCCCAACCATAGTTTTTCAGCCTTTTTGTTTGCAGTTTGAAACTTATCACAAGTGAACAAAGCATCTTTCATTTTGATCTCAAGAATATCAACCTCAGCCTTAGCATCTTTGGTTTCCTTTCTTGACTTTTCAAGTTTAGACAACAAATCATCAAGTTGAGTTTCAAGAATTGAGTTGGTTTGTTTTAACTGTTCAAATTCTTTTGTTTAAGCTTTCAATCTTAGTAATGTAAGATGACTCAGTTTTCTTAAAGCATTCCCTTAACTCATTCAGATTTGAAACTTCATCAATTAGGTCAGTGTTGTGATTTTTGTACTTTGTCACTTGTTCAATGCATGCAGGGCTGCCTAAGTTTTCTAAAACCTTTTCAGGAATAGGATATACCTGATCTGAAGTGGAGTCTTGTTTGGCGATCAAAGCATGACTAATTGGCTCAAACTCAGCTACAAAGTCTTCCCATTCAACACATTCAGTTTGATTTGCTACAGTAGCAACAACATTTTGATGGTTTTGACTTGCGGTTGGTTTTGGTGGAGTAGGTTGTTGACCCGAACTGTGAGCAGAGTTGTTACTTGGTTGTTGTGGTTGTTTCCACCATGATTCTTCATTTGAGCATGACCTAGATTCTTTCCTTCTCTTCTTGGTTGTGAGCACTCTCTTACAAAGTGTCCAAGTTGGTGACAGTTGTAACATTTAACCTTGCTTTTGTCTAAGCCAATGTGAGCACCTTTTGCTCCTTTGTAGGTTCTGCCTGTTCTTTTGTAAAATCTTTGGGCTCTAACGGACACCATAACAAGTTGGGTTAAAATATCCATTTCTTCTAATTCATCAGCACCTATACATTCTAAGTCTTCACGAATGAAGCCTTGGTATGAGTCAGTTGCTACATAAGCATTGTGTTAGTTTTCAAACGAGTTTGAAAAGCTCTCTTGACACCTTGGTGTCTCAGGGAAACTGACTATAGGTGACTGATAAGAAGATGAATTTGAAGATCTTTAGTTATGAAAATCAGTAGTCACTAGAGCAGTTGAGAACAGCTAAGTTGATTCAAGAAGTGAGTTTTGTTTAAGATTTAGTTCCATTTCATAGGCTATTAGTACACCATGAAGTTCACTAAGCTTCATCTTTTTCAAATTTGTACATTCTCTGATGCTAACAGTGTAAACTATCTACATAGAAGGCAGGAAACGTAAAAACTCTTTATTCACATCAACTTGATCTAGTTTTACATCTACTTTTTGCAGTTCATCAAGTAAGGAAACAAATCTTAGGTTCTGGTTAGTCATAGATTCACCAGACTTAAAAGTAAAGTTTTCATATTTTTGTTTCAAAACATCTTTCTTGTTTTCCTTAACTTCACTGGATCCTTCATACATTTCACTCAAAGCATTCCACAGGCTATGTGCAGTTTTATATCCCTTAAACCCACTTAAGATGGAGTTGGGAAGTGCAGCATATAGAGTCCAATATGCTTTGTAGTCAAATTCAAGAGCAGCATAGTCAGATTCAACATATTTATCTAAAGGTTTTGGTATCTTGACTTTAGCATCGTCGGCTGATGGAACCATAGGAGTATATGGACCTTCAGTCAAGGACTTCCATATACGGTAATCTAAGATCCTAACAAAACCTTCCATCCTGAGTTTCCAGGTACCAAAGTCGTCAGGAGTGAACATTGGTGGTTTGTTAGCGCTACCGTTTGAAGATCCTAAACTTAGTTTATTCATTTAAAAAAACTTTTGAAAGACGAAAACAGAAAAGCTTGTAAAGTAAACAAGTAGAGTATCAACTTTGAAGAACTGGAAGTCTTCAAAGAGAGAGCCAAAGCTCTGATACCACTTGTAGGATCAGTGTTAATTAGACTTTAACTTAACAAGAAACCCTCTACTTGTATATATAACCCTGCGGAATGAAGTTATATTTCACTTTACTTAAGCATATTTTAGTTCTCTTGTACAATGTAAAAGTGTTTGATTGAATAAAGATAGTAACAACGATGTATAAAATACTCGGCACTATTTGCATAAACGCAAAGTTACACTATTACAAGTTGATCAAGAACCATGTGTAAACTAAGAGCTAACTAGGCTATATATAGTGCTGATGAGATCAATGACAACCATTGATCTCAAACGATTTAATCTAAACCATTAAACAAAAAGTCAAATACAACTACCAAAAGAATAAACTTCGCCAGATGGGATATCTTGCGTGTGATCAGCAACATTCTACTTTGGGAGATCGGCTTTGATAGATTTAGAAGCAACCAAGAAGCTTTTGCAGGATTAAATGACTGAAAAGACTTCTCGGAAAAGTCCGGTTGAACTCATTATCTAGTGGATAATCGAGTTCACCCGGAATATTCGCTATAAGACAAAATTTTGCTTCTTCCGGTTGAACTGCCTGTTCCGCTTGAACTTGAGACTTCCGCTCGAACTTCAACTTCAGCTGGAACATTTCAAAATTGGCTTTCAGCCGGAAATCTTCAAAGCGATATTCCTTACACAATGTTAGGTGAAAACGTTGATCACAATTTTGCGAAATTGTATTCTAGTGTTTTCGAACATTGGTTAATTATTTCTTACCGCGTGCTCCAACGTCAGTGTGACGTTGGGTAGCAGCAGCAGCGACGTTTCCGTAACGCGTTAAGCAATCATCTCCTCGATATCAGCAGCGCTCAAAGGCGGAGGAGGTGAAGTGTTTCTGGTGGCTCGGCGTCTAGGCGGCATGTTTTCGCTTTAAGTTATCAATGTCAACATAAAGGAAAAATTTAGCTCATATTGGGGTTATTACATCCGCGAGAATAAGAGCCACGATATACATCTACAGTACCACGATATGACACGTGCAAGCACAACCAAGACACAAGAGATAGAAAAGAATACTGTTCACGAGTGAACAACACGACATAACGATAATAACTGAAATAGCAGTAATCATAACCAAGGCAAACATAACAACACATCATAAACATAAACATACTACCATTCCATTCCACCATAGACAAAACATACAATAACAAAAGAGGACAAGTTTTTTTTTTAGTGTCTTTGGCTCGCAGTCCCATAATACATCACAACAAAATATATAAATATGTTTTATCGCTAAAATGGTTGGTCAAAAGTCTAGATACTAGGTAAGATACCTAAAGTGGAGGTGGTCCAGGGGGTCAGGTCAGAGATTTAGTGATCCGGGAGGTGAGGTCCAAGTAGGTGAACACTCGTCCCACGAATTCCTCCAAGACAGCAACCCTGGCTTGGAGGGACTCGTTAGCCAACATCAGATCAGTGTTGACCATGCATACATCGCTCGTATGAGCGTGCAAGGACTCCATGGCTCCCTAAGATGCGACCTGGAGGCGCTCCAACTCAGCCACACGGGCCACTAATGTAGCCAGATCAGCCCAAGTGAGGAGCCTAGCGACCTCGTCGTCCAGGATGGCGAAGGCCTGCTCGTGGCGACGAGCACATGTCACCAGTAGCAGAATAGTATCCACGATAGGCTCTCCAATGAGGATGGAGTAACCGGCCATAGGGCGGCGGGCGGCACCGTCCCTAGAAGAGGACTCACCTGGCTCATACAAGCTAGGTACCCCCTCAAGGGTCCTCCATATGGTCAGGTGCCCCAGAATCCAGACAAAGTAAGGGTAATCAGACGCGCAGTGTCACTTGAGCACTGGCTCGTCTGTAGGGCCCTTAGCAGCCCGGCACTGGGAGGGACCTTACACCCTCCTGGGGGTGAACCCCCGCCTACCAGCATCTCGAAAGGGCCGGTAGGTATGAACAGAACGCTCCCCAGCAGTAGCGGTGGGCGTGGGGTGGTCAGTAGAGTCATAGAGGCCTCAGTAAACTAGATGGTATGGACGATTGTCGGATAGTACCGACCGTAGGTATATCAAGCTCAGGGCTGGAAGGCACGTAGTCTTCTGGCATAGGGGTATAGTCAGGCACCATTTTCTCCCCTGGAATCAGTAATGCAGATAACCTCATCCGAAGAGGAAGTCATCTCTGCGATAATATTCTATCAGAGAACAAAGTTAGTACCATGATAATAGCATTTAAAATAAAAGATATAAATTCATAACAAAAGTAATAACACATGTATATAAAACGCATAAGTTAACATAATCAATAAAGTAAGGAAGTGGTCTTGCGTGCAAACGAAATCTTCGGAGTTGGTTATAGTCCAGGGTTGCTTTTAGTTAAAGTTTTTAACCTGGTCTCCTATAATTGCGGCTCTGAAAAAAATCTCTCACACCCCGGTTAGAAGTTTGGGTGTGAGTGAGACGGAATCATAGTCACTAATATACAGAATAACTACTACTAAATTCAAACGTTAATTAAAACATAATATTATTAATTATTACAGCGGAAAGACTGGTAAACGATATTATCTTACATTTGAACTTAAAAGTCTTGTTTCATTTATTGAAAAACATAAAGTAGTTATTTAAGATAAATAGGGACTACGACTCCAACGAAGCAGGTCCGAATGTAAAGGCGAAGTCCCATTTGCACAGCTTCCATGATAAGCAAAATTAACTGAGAAATCATGAATTTAAAATGTCAACATAAAGTTGGTGAGGTTCACAAGTTTAGAACTCGATAGTATGATTGTAAAACAGTTTCAGAAAACTTAAATGTTACGTTGGCATACTGTTGTGGTTGTATGATCTCACCTGAACCTTGATTTCAAATACTAACGGTTTACCCACCCATGGTATCTCGCCCGAGAGATACTGAACAAAGCAGAATAACTAACGTGTACCCCAAGACAATATCCGGAAGTCAGAATTGGAGCTACCAATCAGGACAGGGTTGTTAACCCAAATAGATATATTCACTAGCTATCGTTTCGAGCAGAACTAATTGAAATCAACTAATGGTGGGATTCGGTTGTACTAACGTTTATAACGATCAAGTACCAGTTGTTGGGCAATCAGTAAGAGAACAGATAATCATACGGCTAATAGTAAACCATGATATTAATTTAAAACATTTATCAGTTCATGATTTCTCCCTCATAAGTGTAAACCAGTTGTAAAGAAAAGGGGCCGTAAAACTCACATGATTCAGTGATGATGATGGATTGTCGAGTGGCAACTAGGAAGTAAAGTCCTAATAAAACATAAGACAGGATGCATAAGGGTCCACATAATCATTTGAGTAACGAACTTACCCAAATGATACCGTTCAAGTCTTGACGTATAATCCCGCTTGTAGCGTTTTGAACGCTAGTTAATGAGTTTAGCAAATCGGTAATTGCGAACGTTCACGTATATAAACATTTATGTAAGTTGATTACAAGTAATGAACATGTGATAACGTATCATGAAGACCAGTTCAATCAAGTCTTGAACATTGTTTTAAATAATAATATTTATTATTGTTTTTGGTTTGCTCTATCGATTGTATATGTAATCGTGTTAAGTTATAATATATAAATAGGGTTCATAATTATTATTGAAATAATTATTCTAACTTGTCGGATTAATTTTATTAAATTATTACAAGTTAAAGATTAAATAATAAAAGATAAATGGGTAAAATATTAATGGTTCTTTAATATTTACACTCATGTTAGGAAAATTTGAGTTTCCATGTTAATATAATTACAACTATTATGAAAATATTTAATATTAACATCCATGATGAGTTTAAATCAAATTAGGGTTCCTAAAATTTGTATGGATAATTATTTACGTTTCGTTACGTCATAAAATGTCTTTAATACGTTTAAAGATTTCATTTCGATTCCAAACGTTTAAAGATTTCATTTCAATTCCAAACGTTTAAAAGTAAAACATTTGATCCGGTTAAAACGTTTTGATTATTTTGATTTATTAAAATAATCAAAATGTTTTAAAGATGTTTTTCATAATTTCTATAAGTCTTTTGATTTTATTTTTATAAAATGTGACCGCTTTATAAGTTAAATTCCATGATGACATTTTATGGTTTAATTTATTTAAGTAATTTTTTATAACATTACTAAATTAATATTTAACCAAAATAAATTCATTTAAAGGTTTTAATCCATTATTTTATGTCGAAGATTAAAGTTAACATCCCTGATGTCCATTCTAGTACAAATGTGTCACTAACATCAATTTAGTCCATGATAATTCGTCATTAACATATATTTATTCATAAACAAGATGATTAACCACTAAAAATTCAAATAACACTTCTAGCAATTTATAACACACTAAAACATGATTATAACCAAACATAACCATGCAAAATATGGTAATTAACATAAAATCACCAAATGATCAATTCCAACCATTAAACTAGTAACATTAATCATGGGTTTTCATCTTTAAACAAAAACACTAACATTATTGTGTTAAAATTCATAAGATGACCATATTAGATAACTAGTTAAAAAAACTTAGAAAAACTCGGGTTTTAAAGGATTGATTGTCAAGACTCGGGGGATTGTTTGGAACGTTAATTACGTATAAAAACGTAAACGAATATGGTTAAAAAGACTCACAATGCGAAGGGAGTTAAAACCGAGGGAAAAGAGAAAGGTGGCGGCGGGGGCTCCGTGGTACTCGGCGGTCCACAACAGTAGCTCCGCAGCTGCTAGCGGCGGCTGGAGGTGGTGGTCACCGCAGCAGCAGGAGGAGCACGACAGTAGCAGAAATCGCGATGGTGGTGGAGGGTTGTAATGTTTCCGAGAGGGAGAAGGAAGAAGAAAAAAGTGGCAATGGGGGTTCTTTGGCCGGAAATCGCAAGGAGGAGGAGGAAGGTGGCGGTGGTTGTTAATGGTGGTGGTTGGGGTCTTGCTAGGCCGAGAGAGGGAAAGGAAAAGGTGGGGTGGTCGGTTGGTTTAGAGAGAAAAGAGAGGAGAGTAAGGGTGTGAGTGATTGTGTGTGTAAGGTGAAGTTGGTGGTGAATGGGATATGCAAGTCATGCAAGACTATTGGTGATGATGGCTAGGTAGTGTAGGTAAGTAGGAGAGTGATGTGGTAAATTAATCATCACAATCCTTACCCAAATTATCTCCTAGCTATTTTTATTAAAAATTTAATGTGTAGGTGACTTTTTATAAAAATGTGTCATGTTTTATAAATGAGGTTTAAGTGTTGTGGAAGTTTATAAAACCTATAATTATTTATGGTGAAATAACCCGCAAATCTTATAATTTAACCAATGTATTAAAAGTATACAAAGTCTCTTTCGAAAAGTTTACACTTTCATTCACATTACACTTTCATTTATCTTCTTCTGAAAACATACTTTCTCCTTCACATTGAAAACCACAAGGTGCTCCACCGCGTTTAAATATTTTTTTTTCATTTATCATTTCACAATCTTTCGATAACATAAGCCACGAAAATACTATACCATGTTTAAGACCATACGTTAAGCCGTTTTTCTTTTCAAAACATAACTTTACCTCCACATAAACTGTTAACTATTCACAACCATGTTACATCAGTAACCCATACCATTCAAGTGTGACATACTTGCACGGAATCATAACTTTACCAAACAATTCAAGTAAAATATCTATAGCATTCATACTAGCCCAAATATTAAAAACATTTAAAAGTGGGCTCATAGAACTCACCTTAGCTTTGCACTTCACATCTATCTCTATAGCTATCCAAACCGTATAACTGGTCTTTAACCAACATCCTATAGCAAGATGTCCTAGCCACGTTACTTACTGATTAACTATAAATACTATCCTATGGACCAAACCTTACTCGCACAGGTTATACTTCCTTACTTAGCCATTTTCATAAAAACTGTCAATTCTCCAATACGACCGTCTTACCTCCATTTGATACGATCGTATTCTTTCAGTTATCCAGAATTTCTAATGAGCATATCTGGCGATACGGCCTTATTGCCTTAAATTATAATACGGTCGTATTGTTCCTTTTCCAGATAATCACTTTAACCAAAAATACCTTTCAACTCGGTTTACATTATTTTCTATAAATTTTAGATAATAACAAGTAATGTTTTGCAATGTTTTCCATATTGTTTGGTCCATAGATATACATCTCCCAGGTCTAGCAATATTATGAAAATAAATATGCGGTATACGTCTCGGTTGACTCGCGTATCCAACCCGATGATACCGAAACCAAGACTTGTCTAAAAACATAAACCAAATAGTCTTTTCCACTTGTTTTTCTGTAACGAGCATTTCTACGACATCTGTTTTTGAGGTTGACCAGATTTGACCATTGTTTTTTAGGTTGACCAGATTTGACCATTTAAAAATGTTGACCAGAATGTTGACCTGGTCAACCGGCTTTGACCTGAGTCCCAAACTATACCAAAACTGATTTTTCTACAAAGTTTTAACACCCACAAGACTGCTACTACCATCCACCACCGACATACACCGCTGTCCGGTGGCATACCACCGCCACAGCCCCTATTCCGACCGTCCACCACCATCAATGTGATAACTGCCAAATTCCCAGGTTAACACCGTTAACTATTTCTGTTAGTTTCGTTAGCAAACCTGTGGACGGTTATTTGAATGTTTATATAACAATATATATCTAATTGCTAATTAATTTTAGTAATTTATTACGTGACCCTTATGTGTTACTTGGAATTGTCATTTCTTAAAAAAAAATCATGTTTTGTATGTGAGCTAAATTCTACATGTATACTTGATAACTACACTTTTCCCGACTACGTATTACGTGTTAAATCAGTTATAAACACTTGGAAACATTCCTATTCTTTTATTTACCAAGTTTTGGGTTTAAATCCCACTTAATACTTATTTTGGGTCATTTTCACATGAAATGGGACTTGAGGTACCAAATGTGTAATTCTTTCAAACTTCAAAATGCAGCCAAACACCCCTCCCCTCCTTCATTTTCACGATCATCTCTCCCTCCCTTCTCCTTCTTACGGTTCACACACCCACACACACACTTGCGATTTTCTTGAAATCATCCTTAAATCAAACAAGAAATTGGGATTCTAAGCTTATTCAAGCTTCAAGAAAGCTAGGGAAAGCTCCAATTCCGTCTCATCATCATCATCCGTCCCTCTTCTCTTCACCTAGTAAGCACTAGAGATTTCTATGTTAAAATTTCTTGAATGCATGTGTTAATCTTATGTTTATGTGTTATTTGGTGTGTATAAATGGTCATGAAACATATTTTATGTTAAATTAAGCTAAATGATGATTTGGGGCTGTTCATGGGTCGAGATGGGGGCTGTATACATGAAGAAAAATCTACTAAAAAGTGTTCTTGGTGAAAGTGGGTGTACGTGAACATGAAATTTAGGTGTATGTGCTTATATGCAAGCTTCATGTTTTTATTTTGCTATGAACATCATATGTATGCTTTGAGGGCTGTAAACGTGAGGTGAAATGTTTTTTATGGTATTACTAATCTCTTCAAAAAGTTTGAAGATCAAATTGTTGACCAAAACCTTTGAAACATAATTTTTGCAATAACCTGTTTTTGGACGGATTTTGTCAGAAAAATTGGGTCGTCTTGTACAGGTCATAACTTACTCAATTTTTATTAAAATCAAGTGATTCGTTTTCCATAGTAAATTATATGTCTTATATTTAATTTGGCTACTTGTACGCATTCTAAGACCCCCGTTTGGTCACTAAAAAGGTTGCTGCAAGTTGGGTGTGCAGGGCTATTAAAAATTCTGAAATAGCAACTTGTGCTATTTTGTTAGACATGGTTCTTGGGTATTAATGAAGGGAAATTTAGATGAAAATGATGTTTATATATTAAAACTATGATATGGAAGTTTTGGTAAGCAAACCTCAAGTTTTGATCAAGTTATGAATTATTTAAGTCCACCTTCACTGTTTTGTCTAACAACAACTAAGCTGATTTTTAGTCAACTTCAAAACCGCAAATCATACTCATTATTTAACCTATTAGGGTGCTTCTTTTTTCATTGAGTCAATTGGAGTCTTATCTTTATGTTGGAACCTGGAGGTTGGTGATAACACGAACACACGAACCCAAGAACAAGATCACAAGTGAAGCTGCAGAACCAACATGTATTTTGTTATCTATGTATTTGAATCTCGGTTTGTAATAACTTAGTTAATGTTGCACTTTGAATACTTACTGTGTATGTTTGCTTATTATCTTATGTTGGTTTAGCTTGATTTACATATGTGTTTATCTTATGTTTGTATGTTTGTTTGGTTGCTCAACACTTAGAATATTTTTCATGCTTAAGTTGTTCTTAACGATCAGGCTGAAATACTCTTACTTTGTTGTGCTTAACGATCTGCCTAACAAAGGTCGTAACGACTTGAGTGTATTGGCCTTAACGACTTGCATGATAAATATACTTAACGATCTGATTTTGTTCTCTTTAACGACCTGCCTCCTCTTATCTACTTAACGATTTGCCTCTTATGCCTTAACGACTTGCCTTTGATATGCTTAACGATCTGATAGTCTGAAAGAGCTTTAAGGACAAGATACTATTGGTTAACGATCTGACTATTGGTTAACGATCTGACTATTGGTTAACGATCTGACTATTGGTTAACGATCTGACTATTGGTTAACGATCTGACTATAAGGTTAACGATCTGACCAAATGGCTAACGACCTGACCTGTACAGCTTAACGATCTGACAAAAGTGTTAGACGAATTTAATGATTCCTTGATGTGATGTGTGATTCCCCTTGTATTCTGTGCATTGACACTTGTGCTCCTCATTGGGTATAAATATGAATTCTTAAGAAACTCTAAACAAGCCTTGAGAGAACCTCCTGAGGAGCACTGTGTGTTTGTGTGTGTGTTCTTGGTGTTTTTCTTGAGTTTCAGAGGCGAATGGTGAGGCAATGTTGCTGATCCAACCAAGGTTAATCATCAACACGTGATTTCCGCACTCGTGTGATGAATCAAATGATGATCTTTGGCTAAGAAATTGGTCCTGACAGTTGGTATCAGAGCCAAATCTTCAAGTTTGAGTTCTTAACTCAAAATGAAGAAATCCATCATTTGAGTTATCAATCTTGGTTGTTTTGCCAGAACTTTGAGTTGATTCTTGGTAGAAATCACTCAATGATTCCATTGCCATGCTTGAATCTCAGAAATAACTCCATTTTAGGGTCAAATTTCTGATTTTAGTCAAAACAGGGTTATGCTTTACGTAACCACTGTTGTATTCTTTGAAAATCAAAGTTGTTTTTGGGGTGTTTCTTCCATCAAATTGATTCTAAATTTGTGTTAGACTAGTAAAACTAAAGCTGTTGCAACTGATTTCACTAAAAAACATCATGTTTTGAGGATTTTAGAGGCAAATTTCTAAATCTTTAGTGTTCTTGTCATATTCACGAAAATTCTTGGATTTGAGCTACTTAGAGTGATTTTTGGAGCTTGATCCAGTTATGTTTTTGGTTTCTCTACTAATTTCTAAACTAGTTGCTCAATCAATTTTGATTTCTACAAACTTTGATTTTTTCTTGATCTTGAACCCCCAAAAACATCCTGATGAAATTTTTGACTAAGTGTTGAAAATTGACTTTTTCAATTTTGTGTCTAATTATCAGTTGTATGTGACTAATTGGGTTCCCTATTGATTATCTTGTAGGATTTGGGTGATTTCAAGCATTCTACAACTTTTCAAGCAAGAGAACCAATTTCAACCTGTTTGACCCGCTATCTCACATTGTCTCGAAATTGACTAGTGTTGATCATTTCAACGTGTCGGATCACTTCACACCTGCCACACATGGCAACAATAGGACTCCTAAATTCATGGGGGAAAGTGACTTCGATAATTGGAAGGCGAAATTCCTATCTTACTTGGAATTCGTTGACTTCGACCTGTTGACTTCTGTAGTCGAAGGTCCTGCTATGTTTGAAGTGGAAGAGGCTACCACTGCTGGCACTACTGCTGCTGTCGCCGCTGGTGCTGATCCTCCACTAAAGAAGATGATTCCCAAACCAAGAAACAAGTTGGATGCTACTGAAAAGGTTTAATTGAAAACTGACATGCGTGCACTTGGGTGCATTAAGATGGCTATCAATGATGAGTTGTAATACCAATTTCGTGCTGCCACATCGGCTCATGAAATCTGGGAAGGGTTGGAAAAGAAATATGAAGGCAACCCGGCTACTAAGGAAAGAAGATTGGATAAGATCAAGTTAGCGTTCAACACGTTCTCTCATAAGCAAGGCGAATCATTTGAAACACATGTTAATCGATTCTGCCGCATAATCACTGAGATGACAACAAAGAACATCCGACCTGAAAATAGTGCCATCACCAAGAAGGTCCTTCACTCCTTTCCTCAAGAGTTCGCTTCATATGTGACTTACTTGCTCGACAGTAATGAACTTTCTACTGCCGACTATATGGATATGATCGACAAGGTTCGTGAGTATGAAGTTCGAGCCGTTGAGCGCAACGGAAAGTCACTCATGGGTGCTGTGACTGTTAGGAGTTCTTCAATTGCTCCCAATGCTGCGTTCATTGCTCCCAACCAAGATGATGAGTTCCAATTCTCTGTTCATGCAAGTCAAAGCCCACCTGCCACTACTTCTGTTCCACCTGCTCCACCAACGGAAGCTGTCATTGCTCCTGTCACCGGTCAGACTCCAAATGTGACTTCTGTGCAACAATCTCCAACTGGTTACTTCGTCCAACAATCATCTCCTGCATC
Source organism: Deinandra increscens subsp. villosa (assembly GCA_039602395.1). Taxonomy (NCBI): domain Eukaryota; kingdom Viridiplantae; phylum Streptophyta; class Magnoliopsida; order Asterales; family Asteraceae; genus Deinandra; species Deinandra increscens. The sequence continues at coordinate 66,014,923 of JBCNJP010000007.1, read as the reverse complement.
CCAACTGAACACAAGCATGGATTCAGACTTATGCAACGCTTTTCTAGCTTGCATGAATTCTCAGATGTCCGGAAGTCTTGAGTCCATGACCGTCTGTCAAGAAGACCTTGACCAAGTTTCTGTTGATGATCTTCAAGAGATCAATATCAAATGGCAAATGGGTATGATAGCTGCCCGAACTCGAAAGTTCTTCAAGAAGACTGGGAGAAAGATTTTTTAAGCTCTCTCAAACACCAACATCGGCTTTGACAAGTCAAAAGTGCAATGTTACAACTCTCAAGAAATGGGTCACTTTGCACGTGAATGTCCTAAGCCAAGGACGTGGAACGGGCAATCCAATTCTGGTGGAAGTAACCAAACTCATCAAAAGCAGGGTGGTGGTGTTGCCCAATCTTATCATAAACAAGGCAGCTCGTCATTCCAGAAGCCACATGGCACTAGCTCAAATGACTCTCAACGAGGATCGTCATCTTCTTAACAACCACAAAGATCGGATGAAAGCAACACGGTTTTGGTATCGCTTGAAGACCCAAACTACAACAGGACCTCCTCGTCTCAGAATCCGTCTTCTAGCCAGACCAACTATGCTCTTGTAGTGAAGGAAAATGATGGAGAGATAGATGTGTCTAACACAATTGACCCTCTCTTTCGAACTAACTTCTGTTTAATGGCTGGAATTGATGATCTGACTGAAGACAATGCTCAAGACACTGGAACTGTTACTGAGGTGAGCTCATCTGAAGTTGAATCTGAGGCAAGTAAGAGGCTTGTAGAACTTCAACGTGAAACCATCCCTGATGAGGTAAAACTTGCTTTATGTTCTGATAAATGTATTGAGGCTGTAGCTCGCTATCGCGCTTACAACCTTGAGTTGGTAGGTAAGGCGAAAGAGAGTGAGAGCCAAGTTGAGAAATTAAAAGAAAATGAGAAAGACTTTTTGATTAAGATCAAGTCTTTACAAGATGACATTGAGGTCATGAAGCATACGAAAACAACTCTAACAATTCAAATAACTGATCTTTTTGAAAAACTAACTTCTCTGAGGACGAGCTATGCTCAGGCTCGAGAAACCATTGATTTGTTAAAACTCAATCCGGCAACACTTGGCAATACTGTTGGCCGTGATATTGTTGCTAGACTTAAAACTGGACTTGGCTTGACAAGGGAAATTGATGATAGTGCGGCAGAGCATCTGCTTAACCATAACTATTATAGAGTTCCCGAGTTAACCAAGATTAACTCAAAGAGTCACTTAAAATTTATTAATCCTGAGTTGGTTCTGAGTGATTCCGAAATCCAAAAGATGGAAGATCAGCTCTCTACCCACACAAGTGGATCTGATCTCCCACCAACCGATGTCGCACTTCACTTTAATGAAGTCAATTCTGATATTTTAAAAGGTGTTGATACTAGTCTTTCTGAGACTCTGACTAAAGAAGCAACTGAACATGAATTCCTTGATTTGTTGAAAACATCTGCCGTGGATGGTCAATCGTTTTTGTTTGACGACAACTACGAGATTTTAAAAACCACTGTTGTTCCAAAACGAGCTAAGACCACACGAAGGCGAAAGCCTAAGCAGAATTCCAACAAGGGATTCACTGATCAGTCTGATGTGAATGAGGAAGAGTTCAATCGTGCATTTGCTGAAATGGCACTCAAACATGGTAAGACTGTCATGCACACACAAGCGGGTCTTGTGATCACCGATGGTAAGGTGAAGTCTTTTCCAAGTGTCTCAACTGAAACTCCCTCTATATCAACACCACAAGCTGTGCAATCTCCTCAATCAAGCAAATCAAAGGCTGTTGTTGAAAGTTCTGCTCCCACTGGAGCTGTTGACTCTAAAGTTGAAACGGTAAAGATTGTCAAACCAAAGATGAAGAGTGTTACAAAAGTAACTGATACAACCTCCTCACCAACTGTTGAGTCTGCATTGATCGTGGTAGAGCCTTCTGCTCCAATGACAGAAAGTGCTGAAGCTGTTGTTGTGGAAAAGAAGAAAAGAACAAGAAGAAGGAAAAAGAAGGTTATTACTGATGATGAGAAGACTCCTGCTGCTTCACCTGTTGAACCATCATCTGTGGTTCCTGTTAATGAAAATGTTGCCTTTGTCGTTCCAAATTTACCATCTGTGCAAAATGGTTGTTGTGACATCCGAGAATTTCAAGGTTTACTTCCGTTAGACAATCTCCGTTAGTTACGTTATAAGTGTTAACTTAGTAACTAATGCTTAACTAGGCCGAATAAGTTCACGACCTTTGGTTGATCACCGAACCCGTCCATATGTGTTTATCTATTGAATTGTCTCTATGAGGAAGTATGTGCAACATGTTTGTTGATTAATTGTGTAATTGCGTGAAATTCATGAACCGTGCTTATCTTGCTTAGAATGTAAATTGATCACTTTTGGGTTCCAGCGAAACTACCGGGCGAAACTATAGTGTCGCCCGGCTAGCTTAACCTTTGACTTACAGAGTCAGTTTCGCTTGGCCAGCGAAACTAGCCAGCGAAACTAACCCCTCATATATAATAACATAAAACCCTAGAGATCTCATTTTTGCCTCATTTCATACAAAACACACACACCACTCTCATCTTCTCACTCGAGATTTCTGGTCAGTCAAGAAAACCATCAAGGAACCATCATCTCATCTCATCCATTCAAGCCCTAGATTGAATCGTGAGTCCCAAAACCATTATTTATGCATTTTCTATGTGTTTTCTTAAAAAGCATGCTTGAATCTTCATGTAATCACTTGATCTTCTGATATGATGCTTAGGGATGCTAGATCTATCATAAAGTCAGTAACTTTACGTGTGAAATCAGATCATAATGAAGATTTATGCTAGATTAAGTCATTTTAGGTTTAAAATGCATTTTTGGTAATTTGAATGTGAAAACCCATGTTTAAGGCGTTAAAACTTGTTGTTTGATGTTGGTAAATGATTATGCATGCTAGATATTGAATTACATGAAATATGGAAGCTGTTAGATTGATTTTTAGGCTGATTTATGTGTTTTTCGCGACCAGCGAAACTAGCCTGTTCTCTGGGCGAAACTATGTAGCGAAATTATGTATATCTTCATCCAGCGACACTATGTAGCGAAACTGTAGTGTCGCCGGGTAAACCAACCAGACCTGTCCGAACGAAACTACCGAGCGAAATTTCCTGAACGAAAGTTCAAACCAGTTTCGGGCGAAACTAGGCTAGCGAAACTGTGCCAACAGTTTCGGGCGAAACTAGCCTAGCGAAACTGTGTCATCGGGTATTGCCTAGCGAAAGTGCTGCCCGTGCACACAGCAAAACTGCCTAGCGAATCTATACTAGCGAAACTGTGACCAGACCTAAACCCAAACTTGTGCAACCTGTTTGAATGTTATGCCATGACTTACATGATTATGCAATAATGAAACATGCCTGATTTCTGAATTATGTGAACCCTTGTTTATGATCAACCATCGGTGTCGTGTGTCGGTATGTCGTGTCATAGTTCCAACGTGCTATGTTATGGGCCATAGTGACGTTAAGTAAAGATTAGACACAAAACTAATACTTAAGACCTAAACGTGTTCATAGGTCTTCGTTAAGCTATATTTGGACTATTTAGCAAGTGTAGCAGTGCAACCCAAGGTGAGTGTCACTAACCCAATTACCGTGAACCCGGTTGGGTCACACTGAATAACTTAATGGAAAACCATGCTGACAACCTTAAGAGTGCTATGCACCTCTCTGATGAACTTGAAAACTTAGGAGTGCTCGGCACCCACTTGATGAACTGGAAGTGTTTTATGGGAGACACTTGTGAAGTACTTAAACAACTATTTCTAAACAAAACTGAAAATGTTTTCGGGATTCATGAGAACCCAAAGTAAACCGTTTTAATATGGCTAGAGTAGGTTAAAGTCTAACCACATGATATCACATGATTTCTAAGGATTGCCTTATAATTGAAAAGTCCTCAACTAAGTTGTACCATTAATTGTAAAGCGAGGGGATGTTGGGTAGATCTACTGGAGTTTGACAAACTCCGCCCCGTGGCACGGGGAGTGCACGGAGGTACAATATCAGCCTATCTGACCGTGATCCCGAGAGGACACGGGGGAGGCAAATCCGCGATGACGTAGGTCCGCAAAACATGATGGCGCGGCCACTACAATATTAGTCAGCTTTGGTACAAACTTCCTTAGTGCATGGAACAACGGATTAGCTACCCGCGATATCGGTTGAGCACTTTAACTATACAAAACTAGTTCATACCCGATAACGTATGTTACGGACATCAATTCTACTAAACCACGTTACTATGATTTTGGACATTACAAAGCATTGCTTTCCACAAATAAACATCACATAAGTATATGTTGACACGTTATGATTATGAGACCGGGCCACTGCGTGACAAGCCCACTATGAACTCACCAACCGTTAGGTTGACACTTGCGTGGTTTAAACTTTTGCAGATCGCTGAGGAGTATCCAGAGCGGGTTGGCATGGCACATGAAGACTTTCATTTTTAGTTAAACGGAATTTCAGAACACTGATTTGTAAACCACGTGGTTAGTGCTAAGATGATATTTTGTTCCGCTGCGTAATTTGAGACTTTAATTGTGATATATCTTTGGACTAACTCTGATTCGTTTAGTATTTGTAACTAATGGTTGTGGTCCTGGTTTGCTCGCACCCCTTAACGGTATAAACTCCGTTAGTGGTTAATTGGGGGTGTGACAGTTGTGCTATCTGTGGCAATCCTCATCACGATGCAAGGGCGTGTATCTACAACCAAGGGTACAACACCTATGGCAATGCACCAATACCACCGGTACACTACTATGAGCAACAAGCAACTGCTGGACAGAATACCCACCTCCACTCGAGAAACTATGGTAATTGCAGTGAAGATTACATGGACTTGCGGGATCACTCTTTGTTCCAACAGTCTTATCCCAATCAACCGTACATTCCGAGTCAAGCCCCGTATCTACCACAGGGCTTGAAGGGAAGCTTGTATTCAAGTCAGCCACACATCAGACAACCACCAAGGATGAATGCACTAAGTCTAACTCCATTCAGATCATGGAACCCAAGGCCAAGACCCGGTTTTATACCAAGGCCATTTTCGTCTCAAAGGCCAATGAAAGCTCCAAGGCCTGCAACCACCTTCATTCCACCTTCACTTATTCCATCAGCTACATCGTCTTCATCCGCACCATCTTCATCAACTGTGAAGAAACCGGTTATCAAGAAGACCCAAGGTCAAAAAGACCGGGGTCCCTCCTCAAACTAATCAATTTCTTTACTTGTGCAGGGACGTACCCGGAAAGCTGTAAACACATGGTACATGGACAGCGGGTGCTCCACGCACCTGACATGGAACAAGTACTTGCTGTATGATGTCAAAACAATATCTAACGGTAGTTCTGTTGCCTTTGGGGGAGATGTGTATGGCGGAAGAATAATAGGAAACGGTCTCTTAACAAACGGAGAAATTTCATTTGACAAGGTTAACCTGGTATTGAATCTGAAGTTCAACCTACTCAGTGTGTCGCAAATCTGCGATAACCAAATGCCAATGGTGTTCAATGATCGCGAGTGTCTAATTCTGAAACCTGGTCTCAAGATACCTGACGATCAGATCTTGTTTCGAGCACATCGAAACGGAAACTTGTATGCTTTGGATATGGCGGAAGCAAAGCCAGCAAATTCAATCGCTTGTTTTCTAGTAAAGGCATCGGAAGAAGACTCAACCATATGGCACCGGCGAATGGGTCACGACAACTTTAGGAACATGAATCGACTCGTAAGAGGAAAACACGTTATTGGGCTACCGGAGAAAGAATTCGTCCATGTCGATAACTGTGTTGCGTGTTCCAAAGGAAAACAGCACAAGACGTCTCACAAGCCGAAGCCACCTGGTAGAACAACGACAATTCTTCAGCAACTACATCTTGATCTTTTCGGGCCAGTGAACATCACAAGCTTAGGGGGAAAGTCTTATTTCCTCGTTGTTAATGACGACTACTCCAGATACTCATGGGTGTTCTTCCTGAGAGAACAATCTGAGACAGCTGAGATACTGAAGAATTTCGTTACTCGCATTGAAATCGCCAGCAGAGAGCGGGTCAGGATAATCAGATTAGATAACGGGACGGAGTTCAAGAATCAAACATTTGACGCGTTTTGCAATTTCAAGGGCATCACACGATAGTTCAGTTCACCGTACACGCCACAGCAAAATGGTGTAGAGGAACGGAAGAATAGAACCATCATTGAGTCTGCCAGAACCATGCTTGTTGATTCTAACCTTAAACTCTCTTTTTGGGCAGAAGCAGTGAATATTGCGTGCTACGTTCTGAACAGAACGCTCTTGGTCAAGCATGCTAACAAGACGCCGTTCGAACTTTTTCTAAACAAAAACCTGTTTTAACAAGACTGAAACCGTTCGGATGTCCTTGCACTGTTCTTATACAGTCTGATCAGTTAGCCAAGTTTGCCCCTAGGGCAGATGACGGTTATTTTGTTGGATACTCTATGTCCTCAGCGGCGTATCGAGTATACAACAAAAGAACTTAAGTGATCATGGAGTCGTGCAATGTTAATTTTAACGAGCACACTCGGATCACTCGAGAACCTGACTCAGATAGCATGTATGACCTTGACTCTCTTTCTTCTACTTTTAATATTGTTGATTCTGGTGTTTTTGGAAATACCATCTCAGATGATGATGCTCGTGAGGGAGATTTTCCAACCTTTGACACATTTGCTCCGGTTTCTTCATCAATTTTGGGAACTATCTATTCAGCAGACCCTCCTGATCTAACATGGAGAAATCATACGAGTGAGTCAGTAAATCGATCTGGAGAATCAACTTCATCAGCAACTCCTGATGAACCAGTAATTCCAGTGCCAGATCCAGTTATTGTAGAAACAGAACCAGCACCTGCAGCAGTTCAGGGGGAAACCAACTCGGAAACTGCTCCTGAAGATCATGATTCTGACTCAGAAGTAGAAGCTGAAATTGACACCGGTGAGGTCCCTGGAAATGATCTGCAAATTGGGAACCTTGAATCTACCACCAAAGACACCGTTGTTGAAGAGTCAAGGGTTCATAAAATTCATCCAACAAGCCAGATTATAGGCCCCGTAGACAAAAGGATCACCCGAAGTCAAATAGAACATGTTAACTCGTGTCTATTTTCTTGCTTCATATCTCAAGAAGAACCAACTTCAGTTGCTGCTGCTCTCAAAGATGACAATTGGATTGAAGCCATGCAAGCATAGTTACTTCAGTTCAAACTGCTCAATGTTTGGCATCTTGTTGAAGCTCCAAAGGGTGTTGAACCCATACCGGTCAAGTGGATTTTCAAGAACAAACGAGACGACCGTGGAATAATCATCAGAAACAAAGCTCGATTAGTAGTGAAAGGGTACATGCAAGAAGACGGCATTGATTATGACGAAGTCTAAGCACCTGTCGCTCGTCTAGAAGCCATTCGGATTTTCTTAGCTAATGCTGCGTCTATGGACATCACGGTTTACCAACTTGATGTTAAGACCGCATTTCTTTATGGCGAGCTGGATGAGGATGTGTACGTACAACAACCTCCCGGGTTTGTGAACAAGTCATTTCCAAACAAATGTTACAAACCTGACAGGGCCCTTTATGGTCTGCACCAAGCCCCAAGGAAGTGGTACAAGACGTTGTCTACATATCTGCTGAAAAATGGATATAAAAGGGGTGTTATTGATCAGACTCTCTTCATTCGACACGTCGGGAAGGATATGCTTTTGGTTCAAGTATATGTTGACGATATCATTTTCGGGTCAACGAACGTGAATTTGTGTCATGCATTCGAGGACTTGATGAAGAAAAAGTTTGAGATGAGTGCCATGGGTGAATTGAGATTTTTCCTAGGAATTCAAGTGAAACAGTCATCAGATGGCATACTGATCAACCAAGGGAAATACGTTAAAGAAATTCTGAAGAAGTTCGGTTTTCACGACTCTAAGGGATTTTCTACACCAGTGGAAACTCGTCACAGACTGAATACTGATTCTCAAGGGGTCTCGGTGGATGAGCACTTATACCGTTCGATGATCGGGTCGTTGATGTATTTGACGGCAAGTCGTCCCGATATCATGTTTGGAGTCTGCCTCTGTTCAAGATTTCAGAGCAAACCAAAGGAATCTCATTTGACTGCGGTTAAGAGAATTTTTCGATACTTGAAGTCGAATCCCAACCGAGGGCTATGGTATCCAAAAGATTCGGCCTTCGATCTTAGAGCCTACTCGGATAGTGACTATGCTGGTTGTCAACTCGATCGGAAGTCTACAACGGGTGGAGCTCAGTTTTTGGGAAACCGACTCGTGTCGTGGCAATGCAAGAAGCAGACTACGGTATCCAATTCAACTGCTGAGGCGGAATACATCGCTGCTGCATCATGCTGCTCTCAAGTTCTCTGGATCCAGAATCAATTGCTGGACTACGGTTTGAATTTCATGAGTACTCCTATACATATTGATAATTCTGCTGCTGTGTCTATAGTTAAAAATCCAATTCAGCATTCTAAGACTAAGCATATAGAGATTAGACACCATTTCATTAGGGATTGTGCTGAGAAGAAACTAGTCACCTTAGTTCAGATTGATTCAGAGAATCAGTTAGCTGACCTTTTCACTAAGTCATTTGATATGTCTAGGTTCAACTTTCTAGTTACCTCTATAGGTATGATCAACTTTGACTAGGACTAGAACTTCTTGCTCTCTGATACGTTAGTGTCTTGCTCTCTAGGTTGCTTTCTTTTGTGAATTATCTGTGTATATATCCTAAATCTTGCTTTTCTCTCACTAAAATCACCAAAAAGATTTTACACTTCTTGCTTGTTTTGCATTTTATCTAATTATTGATGTCTGGCTTATTTTATCTTATGTTATTGCTTTTGTTACTCTTTTGACTCACTTGAGTCTGTTCCTATGTTGTTTGACTTGTTTTGGCTGAGAAAAATATTTCAGTATGTTTGTGTCTCGAGTCAAAATGATTTATGACCTAAGGAATTTCTGTTCATTCAAACTGACTTGTTTTTGAGTCTGTCTGCCGTGCGTGCATCTGTGGAAGATAAAACCAAAAATAGTGTCAATTCTGTAATAGTTTAGTATTTGTCTATACACATGTGCAGAGAAAATAGCAAAAAAATACCAAAAACATTGAAAAAGATAAAACCCTTGGTCTTGTGGTCGGACAATATATGGGGAACATGATATGATTCTGGTCTTGTGATCTAACCAAAGGATATGATCCAATCGACCGGTAACTCTATCATTTGATGTGTTGGTAGGCTCAACATACTGAGAAGTAAACAAGTCTCTGTTATAACACACTAATTTCTTTGAGAAGTGTGGACCATGGAAGTTTAAACAGTGGCATATTCTTTAAAATTGCCCTTCTCATTAGTACTAGTAAGAAAACTCTAATCACACATCCTTTGTTTCTTCAGTATTAAGTTGACTTATTTCAAAACCAATGCATGAGACTCATCTGCTGAGGAAACTCTGACCTTGAGTCTCATCCATAAATAAAGCTGAGACACATCTGCTGTGAGAAATCACTGACCTTGTGTTCTTACGCTCCATCATTCCATGAAATAAAGTGAGAAGTCATCTGCTGAGGAAACTCTGACCTTGACTCTCTCACCCCATCAAAATTCATTCATCAATAGTCATGAAAGAAGGGTTATCATGATTTCATGACTATGTCCATGAAATAAGTCACTTAACACTAAAGAAAAGGGGGAAAGATTACTTTTAAATGTGTGATTGAATCTGAAAAGCTATTTGATGATTGGTAGAATACTGTTAACTTCCAACCAAATAAGGACCCCACAAATTATTTCTCTGAACTGGACTGAAAACATGATAAATACATCACATGAGACAAGTTGAAAATTACCTTGTTTGAGCTTAAGTGGATAAACAATACCAACAATCTGATTTAGGGAATCGTATCCGAAAGGTGATTTGAATTGTAAGTGTTATTGATCACGTAATTGATCGGTATGATTCCTGCATAGTCTGACCACAACCATTCAAAAATATATACATTACGGGTTATTACCTCGAATAAGTGAAAAGTAAGCCAAAGTGCTTATACTTCCAAGTTTGATGAAACTATGGTCGACTTATGCAAAAGTCAAACTTGTGTTGATGGAAAATTGATCAACCTAAAAGTCTTGATAAATTCTTGAGTCTGGTGAAAAATTGACCGACTCGAATGAAAACGGATTTTTGGAATGTAAAATTTGTCCAACAATGTAGGTGTTAAGCTGAAGTTAAAATCAAGCTTGTTGAAATCTCAAGTGCTTATGGCATAAAGAATAAAAATTTATCTTTCTAGTAGGCATTGTGCGGGCATGACTGTGTTTATCATTAACATTTTGTAAATTTAAATTTTGCTGTTGGTAAATTCAAATTTTGAAAATTAAAATTTTTCTTTTGGGTTAAAATTTTCAAATTGGATTGCATTCAGAGTTGTTGGTCATAACGATTAGAGTACAACTTGAAAATTTGCTAAGCTAGTGCTCTTAACGATGTGGCTAAACACTTAGAAATTTTTTAAAACTTTTGAGGTTAAAATTTAGCTTTAACGATCAGGCTGTTTTTGGCCTTAACGATTTGGGTCCCCAGATTGGTATTAACGATGTGTGTTAATGCCTTAACGATCTGGTGATCGTTTTGGCCTTAACGATCTGAGGTCTCTTAGAAGTTTTCATGTTTACTGGTTCTTAATGATCTGATGTTTGACCTTAACGATCTGGCTTTCAGATTGGTCTTAACAATCTGGCACTAGTTGCCTTAACGATCTGATATCCAGTTAGTCTTAACTATCACATCCACTGTTTTTTTTTGTTTTTTTGTTTTTTTTACTCTTAACGATCAGGGTCTTGTCTTCTTAACGATCTGACCTTGAGAATGGTCTTAACGATTTGGGTGTAGATGCTCTTAACGACCTGACCTTCCCAACTTGTCCTAACGATCAAACCCTGTCGTCTCTTGTTAATGATCTGGGTTTAACTGGTCTTAACGATCAGACCCGACGAAGCTTTTTTTTTTAATGATCAGAGGTACAGGGTAACGATCAGCCCTAGCTCTCGTTTTAACTTAACGATCTGAGCTAGGTTACCGATTTGAAACCTATATATACCCATTCCAACCCATCCTTCCTCCTCACTCATTCACGCATTTGCAAACACACACAAACATTTCTGTTTTTTTTTTCTTCTCACCGGCGATTTCGAACTCGAAACTCCGAATCTCATTCAATAGAATCGATCATTGCTTTGGTTCGTGGTTGGCTTGCTCAATCCCTACTAAGCATTCGGTAAGTTTTATGCTTTTGAGAATCGTTTGAGTCCTATTCTTCTTTCGCACCGTGGCTAAATCAAAATCATCAAATACTCATTGTTCGGTTCTAATTAATCTCAGATTCTCCTTTTGTTGTGGTCGCCATCATCGATTTCATCTGCCATACAAGGTAATTTTGAGTTGTTCTCAAACGATTTGGGTATTTGGTTCTTGGTTCGTGTACAAAGGATAAGTGCACCGCCACTGACTTAGAGAAATCTAGGGTTAGTTGTTTTGCTTGTGTGATTTTAGTGGAATTTAGGTCTAATCCAATAGAAATTGATAGATAGGTCTGACTGTGTGTTAGATTGATTCAAATTTTAATTTCGGTTGTTTGATGTTGATGACCAAGATTTCACTGTTGGTAGAATCAGGAGGTTATAGGGTTAGAATGTTAAAATTTGTGTTTCACTTGTTTATATTTTTTTTTGTGAACTGTGTAGCAAATTTCAAAACATTGGATTTGTTTATTTGAGATGACTATTTGGCTAAAATATGATTGGTTAAGTGCTCATCTTGTCCATCTTTCAAATGTTTAACTTGTAAATTCAGTTCTCACAATTATCATTTATTTTTTTTTGGCAAGTTTGATCGAATTGATTTGGTGTTTAACACTTAACTCTTTGGTCATATAAATGGGTTACCTTTAATATGTTAAATTGATATCCGAGTGTAATGGAAATTGCTTATGATGTGCCTGATTCATCTAAATGTATGAGATTAGGTTTGACATGTAGCAATTGAAATGCATAAGAACTCAAAGTTAAATTTTATGATATATTTGTGTGTTGACTTTGACTTCACTTAGAAAGCTCCAACAATTGTGAATGGAAGTTGGATATACTCTCATTAGGTCATCAAAACTACAAATTTGCATGACTTGTTGTAGATCTTTGTAGTAAGTCAAGGTGTCATTACTTATTAAAATTACTAATTTTATGCAATAATAATGTGATTGACATGCAATCTGTTGACTTGTCTTAATTACTTGGTTCTAATGCACATTTGCTTGATCCTAAACAGAGTACTTTGTGATTACGAGTGATATCATTCCCGTGTGATCTTTACAATCTATTAGATCATCAAAAGGTATGTAATTACTTGTTACTCAGGCATTGTTGCATAATCAAGAAACAAGCTAAATAGGGGCATACTCTCACCTTATTGATATTATTTACCTCTAATTTTGTCAATTTATTAATTCAATTTTTCTTGATTAAACACAGATTATTTTGGAAGCAATAGCTCTCTGAATTCATTTATCTCTTTTAGATCTTAAAAAACCCTAGATCTACTTTGAGGTATGTGCTTCTGTGAACTTTTTCAAGTATGTTGAGGTCTCATTTGCCTCATTTGTATTTTATATTTTCGAACTCTTGGTTCAAGTTGCTTCAGTTTTTGATAGGTCCTTAGGATGAAGTGTGTTAATTGGATACTGCATTTTTTCAAATTAACCTGCATAACCTGATTATGTGATCTACATCAAAATTGAAATGAACTATTGATTGAATATTTGTCTGACCAATGTGTTATAATGATCTGTCGTTGATATGATTGATAGTTATTCATTGAGGCTAGTTAGTAGAATTCTTATATCTATTATTCCTAACTTTGACTCATGAATTGTCTCATGTTCTTGATTGATTGATTGTTATGATGCAAGGTCAAAAGCTTTATCTATATTGGATTGCACTCAAATTGATGTCATAGGTTTCAAAATTCCATACTTAGGACATGATCTGGCCTATTTAGCTATTTAATTAGGTCCATGCTAGTCGAGTCTTTTGTGTGTTGAGTATAGAACATGTGATTTCATTATGACTATCCAGTCTGACAAGTGCTTCCTGCTTTGACAATGTGTGTTGTGATTTGGGTGATTTATATACCAGATAGTCACATGTTTAGGGGGAACAAACCCATTATGTGGTCCACCTGAATAATTTGAGCTTGATCATTTATTTGCTTTATTCTCATGATTTAAAAGTTAAGTTTAAATTTTTAATATTAAATTCTATGCTCAAAGTGACATCTTGTTAATTACTCCTCAAGTTGCGTCTTGTTGTTATGTTGCAATTTAGCATCTGTCTAGGTAAAGTTTATGTTACTTTTCTCAGTTTATTCATGTTTAATGATTAAGTGAAGGGATTTACATCTGGTTCAATTATAGGTTTACACAGATATCTGTTGCAAATGTTAATTGAATATGTGCTATGTCATTCTAGGAACCTGCTTAGCTGAACCCAAATATACCTTGATTTTACTCTAAACAGCTCCGTCATTATCCCGTTTTAATGTTGACATGACATTTCAAGGTAAAATCAATTGGTTGTAATTGAGTTGTTTCACTAGTGCAGATGCCTCCTAGACGAGCGGGGAAGGAGCCATTAGGCTATGGTGTAGCCCACAATCAAATAAGCATTTTCAACAGAGAATGGAAATATGCTGAAGCTCTCGAACAAACTTTTCAGATTCTGGAATACTCTAACTAGGGTTACTGTATGCTTTTGGATCTTCCAATATACAAATCAATAGTGGAGGGTTTCTGGATGACTGCTCAAAAGGTGGTAAATGAAGATGGTTCAGAATACTTGAGCTCCAGAATTTAGGAAACTGACGTGGTGATAACTGAAGATATGATCAGAACGGCCCTTCATCTAGATGATGTTGACTGCCCTGATTCTTACACTAAGCAAGAGTGGCATGATAGCATGAGGAACATGGGTTATACTGGTCCGCTTCCAATTAATACAAGTCCCATGATCAAGAAACCTTTGTTTCCTCTAAACTGGAGAAAAATGCTAGGCTTCTTCATTCTGACCTTCTCCCCGAGGAAGAGAGGAACTGGTGACTTCAAGGATGAGCTGGCTCATGCCCTTCATGGTTTTGTTGCCGGAACTGGCTACAACAAGTCAAGATTTCTCCTCAGAAGTATGATTAGGAACCTAACTCCTGCAGGTCGTGATGAGAAGTTCATAATGTATCCCAAGTTTCTGCAAGCCATCTTAAACCACTTCTACCCAAATTTGGTGAAAGCAGGAGAAAAGTTTGCTCCCCGAAAGATAGATCATGATTCCTACAGAAAATATCTGTTACCTGGTAATGAAGGACCAGATGCACCTTACTTTCAAAATTTGGTGGATACTATTGGTGATCTAGGCCACGCCCAGTACTACCAAAATTCAATGAGTGCAACTGCAGCTGCTGCCGCTCAAGATCAGCCAAACTTAATTGAGCCCGCAGCAGAGGCAGATCCCTTTGCACACTTGGAACTTGCGGCTGTTGGCCAAAACCTGTCACCTGGTCATCAAGGCTCTGAGCACACTGATTCAGAAGAAGATGAAAATGAGAGTGATGCTAGTGAATTCGAAGATGATTCTGATAATGATTCAGACGGCGATTCAAATGGTGATGCCGGAAATATTTCAGCACAATCATTACCTGAAGAATCCCACCATGAAGCTGAAGATAGCGGTTCTAGGTTTGAACCTTCTCAATCTGATTCTGAAACTTCTGATGCTCGAGTCCCACCGAAAAAGAAACAGAAGACCGGAGCTGACACCGCCGGATCTTCTCGTACCAGAACACAGGGAGATGTCCAATCTCAAGTAGAACCTTACTCATCAAGTTTTGAGTCAGATAAGGTTATCTACGAAGAAAAGCATTGGATAGCCACTTCTTATCCCAGACCGGCTAGGAAGAAGAAGTTCTATTTGGAACACAAGAAACATCTGGCTGAGCAAGCTAAGTCAGACGCTACTACTCATTCCACTAGAGCTGACATTAAAGAACCTGTTGATCAAGAATGTCAGAATGTTCAAGATGAGCCGGTGCCAGACATTGCTGCTCAAACAGAACCTGAAAATGAAAATGTTAGAACCTATTTGTTAGCAACACAAACTTATTGTTTTCTTATCTTGTAATTGATACTTTGTTTTGTAATTGTCTTTTGATATGTACTTGGTGAACTTGGTGTAAATGTTAGCGTACTTGTTATGCTTCTTAGCGTACTTGTGACTTATGCTCTTAACGGACTTGATTTACTCTTAGCGTACTTGTTTGAATGTTATCTTAGCGGACTTGTTTATTCCTAGCGAACTTGTTTACTTAGAAGACTTGTTTTGTTCCTAGCGTACTTAATCTATTCTTAATGAACTTGTTAGCGAACTTGATTATGCTTAGCGTACTTGTTAGCGGACTTGTTGCTACTTAGCGTACTTGTTAGCGGACTTGTTACTTCTTAGCGTACTTGTTAGCGGACTTGTTAAGTCCTAGCGAACTTCATTTATGTCTTAGCGAACTTGTTCTACTGTTAGGATATTTTGATGAATTCTAGGTAATGATTGTGTCGTGTCAAACATTCTATTTGTCCCAGGTTCTCTAGTAGTATAAATACCATTGAGAAAACCCTATTGGCAACGCTTGGTGGAGTATTATTCCTACAGAGAGCCTTTGTGTGTGTTCTTGGTGTTTGTGTGTGTTCTTGAGCTTTAGTAATCATCAATGGGTGAGCATTGATGCAGATTCCTCCATGAATCGACCATCACACATGATTTCCGCACTTGTTTGATGAATCATATGAGAACAAGTTGCTCAAATATGGTCTTGACAGAAAAGATAGTGGAAACAGTTGAGGATGATGTTAACAAGTCTGCAGAGACTGAACCTGTGACTGTTGAAGCTGAAACAGAAGCTGTTACAGAACCTGTCACCCTCCCAACTGAACCTGCTGGTTCACCTAAACTGGGTCAAATGGTGCAAGCGACAGTAACTCCAACCGCTGTCATTGCTACCCAACCTGAGGTTAGAACTAGCCTTGTTGCCTTAGCAGGAACTTCTGAAGCTGGACCATCAGGAACAAACCCTTATGATGTCTATGACTACGAGGAGATGAACTCAGAAATTGAAATCCTGACTATTCAAAACTCTCACCTTGAGGCCGAATTAAGAGCTGCAAATCAGAGAATTCTGGATCAAGCTGTTGAGATTAGAAAGCTCAAGGAGTTGCTTGATAAAGTGCATAATGATAGGCAGCAGAATGTTCCAAAAGATGGTAGAGATGGAGATGGGGATACAGGTACAAACACTCAGGCTGGTGAACAACCCTCAACAACTGAACCATGTGTTCAACCGAGTTCACATGCTCCAGGCAAAGAATCAATTTTCCCAAGTTCTGATGAAAAAGGCCCAAAAGACAGTGATTCTGACGACTCTGATGATGATGATTCTGATTCTGAAGTGGATGCCTCATATGGTGACGCATTCTTGAATAGTGAACCATGTGAAGATGAGGAAACGCAAATGCCGATCCATAACAGCTTACAGTATCTGGTTCCACCACCTAAAAACCCAAAACTCGCAAGATTTACTACGGCTGCACTAGAAGCTGCTGTTGCTTCTTCCTCAGGAGCCCCACTGGCTATCACTGCTGGTGAAATTGGAGTTGCTCCAGATATTCCAAGGAGTGTATCATTACAGCTCCAACTTGCTCCTCCAGTCCAACCGTCACAGACAAACCTTTCAAGTGCACTGATTCCAGCAATGGAAGATGTTCAACATATGTCTGTTGACCCAGCCTTTCTGGATGCTGGTAGAGAAACCTTCAAGGACTTCTATTCTACTGTGCTTGCTACTGATCCCAGTTCCAGAAGCATTGTGACTGTTAATGATGAAAATCCAGAAGAGCAAGATGTGGAAGACATCTCAGTAAATCCAGATGATTTAAATGACACTGAAGAATTGGGTGACCGTCTTGACCTACTGGTAAACCGGTCAAACCCTCTAAATTTTATAGATTTGGAGTTTGCTGGTGATGAGTATGATGATAACATCCTAGACAATGTCAAGGAAGAAGAATTTAAAGAAGAAACAGAGGCTGATATGACACACCCTCATCCCATTTCTCCAATCAATGGAGTGCCATTTGTGGGAGAACAGATAGAAATGGAGGAACATCAATTAGCTCTGGCATTACCCTCCACTGAAAGAGATCAAAATGAGCCATTAGACCATGTCACTGAAGAGCAAACCTCTACTTTACCCTCCGACTCTGCTGAAGCTGCCATTGGTTCATCTGTGATGGCTACTCAAGCTGTCCAGAGAAGACCATATCCCGAGGATATTTTTGGACCAGAGCCTGATGATCGTCCAGCAAACCCTGGAAGAAACTGGTTGAACATGGCAAGCAGGATTGATCGAAACAGAGGCTTTTATCCATTAACCCTAGAAGAATATGAATATAAAACAGGGATAAGGCAAATTGCTCTGGAACGGTTAAGATGTCGTCCTATGGGTCTCCCTCCTCGACCAGAATCACCATTGGTTGGTGATACCGTACCTGTAAATGTGGTGGATCCAGAGCTTCTGGAACAACCTACTGTTGTGAGAACTTCTGCAGAAACAGGTCCATCTGGTACCACTCGAACGCTGAGTCGAAGAGACAAAGGGAAACAGAAGATGACACCGCAAGAGGAGTTTGAGGATGTAGAGAATAAGAGGAAAGCTAAAGAAGAAGAGTTTAGATTAGCTCAACAGGCAAGGGCAGAGGAAATTTTGAAGGTGATGGATGATAGAGAAGCAGAAATACTTCGTCAAACCCAACTCCTGAATACTACCATTTTGGGAAATGATTCAATGCCGATGGAACCAAACTCAAATCTCTCTGACCCATTGATCCAGGTGATTCCCAATGAAACTGGTGATGGTGTACACCCTGATGACCACTCTGAGGCTGCAAGATACATTAGAGCACTTGTAGAGCGTGGTTTATCCTTCCAATATCTCATGACTTTCAACACCTACCAAATTGTTGAAATGTATACTGATGAAATGGATATGGAAAACCTGCTAAAGGAGAACCCTAACTATAGTCCGAGAGACCCGAAGAAGGCATTCGTGAATCCGTATGCTGACACAGATCAAGATGTAGACTACGTCCAATTTAATGACGGCTTGTCGGAAAAACTTCATCAAATGCATACTAGATATCGGGCACCCCCTGCCGACCCAGATTGTCAACTGCCCAGCCCTCCTAGTCCCAAATCTATCCAGGACATGGTCAACTCCATGACCAAACGAGAGCTTCGAGACTTCTTATCAGTCAGGAATGTTGCAAGAAAAGACTACATTTTCAAGCAAATGCCCGGACGAAGAAAGATGGCCAAGCAATTCATGGATGATGACGCTGAGTCGAGGAACAGAAAAATCTACATGATGGAATAAGAGAGGGTAGAAAGTCATCGAGTCAGAGATGCTCCCACTTTGGTAGACGAATGGAAGGAGATGCTCCCGCACACTAAAGTTATGATGTAGTAGACTGCGCGTAAGCTGAAGGAGATGCCTTCTACTTCTGAGCATCCTGATGCAATGAAAATACTGGGATGGAAGTATGATCACGAGTTCGGGGACTTCATCATTAAAAGAAGAAATGGGTTCGTTCAATTCTTCGCAACTATCAGAGACCTCATGAAGCTCTTCTCCTGAGAACTTAAAGAATTAAGACGGTTTGACATTGTCAATCACTCAAACGCTGAGATTGCTATGATAGCTCAGAGTTTAGTGCATAACACATACCTCAACAGATATCAAAAGCAGACTAGAGAGCAAGAGAAGAAGGAATATGAACGGTTTGAGAAGAAACGAGCTAAAGTCCCTTACAAGCAGATCTACTCCAATATTGGCAAGAACATAAAGACTAAGAAGACTGAGGGTAATCTGAAGAAAAATCCCATCAAGGATTGGTACTACAGTGCTCAAACTCATGAGTTAGTGATTGAACGAGAAAATGCAGAACCAATCAGACTCTTTGCTGCCATTCAGCTGTTCCTTAAATGGTGGAGCTGGGAATGCATTAATGCTGGAAGGATGAAAACTGAAAGTCTGGCGAACTTGGAAAGATTGGAAATAGACAGTCGTGGAATAAGTCATTTATGTAGAGGCTCAGACACGAAGCTTGAAATGTGGCACTACTCAGATCTGAAGAAGTTTGCAAGAAAAGATCTTTGGATGCTGTGGCAAACCCAGATCTACTGCTATGACCGCAAGTATAACAGGTTGGCTAGGAGATACTGGCGTTTCCTATTAAAGCTTCTTGGACAGTTAAGATGATGATGATGGAGGATGTTCGCATTACCACCAAAGGGGGAATTGTTAGAACCTGGAGGTTGGTGATAACACGAACACACGAACCCAAGAACAAGATCACAAGTGAAGCTGCAGAACCAACATGTATTTTGTTAACTATGTATTTGAACATTTCGGTTTGTAATAACTTAGTTAATGTTGAACTTTGAATACTTACTGTGTATGTTTGCTTATTATCTTATGTTGGTTCAGCTTGATTTACATATGTGTTAATCTTATGTTTGTACGTTTGTTTGGTTGCTCAACACTTAGAATATTTTCCATGCTTAAGTTGTTCTTAACGATCAGGCTAAAATACTCTTACCTTGTTGTGCTTAACGATCTGCCTAACAAAGGTCTTAACGACTTGAGTGTATTGGCCTTAACGACTTGCATGATAAATATACTTAATGATCTGATTGTTTTCTCTTTAACGACCTGCCTCCTCTTATCTACTTAACGATTTGCCTCTTATGCCTTAACGACTTACCTTTGATATGCTTAACGATCTGATAGTCTGAAAGAGCTTTAACGACAAGATACTATTGGCTAACGATCTGACTATTGGTTAACGATCTGACTATTGGTTAACGATCTGACTATTGGTTAACGATCTGACTATTGGTTAACGATCTGACTATAAGGTTAACGATCTGACCAAATGGCTAACGACCTGGCATGTACAGCTTAACGATCTGACAAATGTGTTAGATGAATTTGATGATTCCTTGATGTGACGTGTGATTCTCCTTGTATTCTGTGCATTGACACTTGTGCTCCTCATTGGGTATAAATAGGAATTCTTAGGAAACCCTAAACAAGCCTTGAGAGAACCTCCTGAGGAGTACTGTGTGTTTGTGTGTGTGTTCTTGGTGTTTTTCTTGAGTTTCAGAGGCGAATGGTGAGGCAATGTTGCTGATCCAACCAAGGTTAATCATCAACACGTGATTTCCGCACTCATGTGATGAATCAAATGATGATCTTTGGCTAAGAAATCGTTCCTGACACTTTATTTTGTATGTAATGGAACCCTCTAATTCCACTGTCTAGACACTGATCTGGTCAGTGTAAGATCAGTGTGCAAACAGCCACAATGCTGATGCATGTGTTTTGAGCTGATGTTTTTAGCTCCTTAAAGGGCTGATTTGACTTTTAGTATAACATGAAATGTGATTAGAATGTAAGGAAGTGTATGCCTGCAAAATTTTAGAACCTAACTCCAAGTTTGGAGCAAGTTATGCACGTCTACAAATTATGTGTTAAGTAGTTAACATGTGAACTTTTCATTTGTGCATATTGTCTTGTAACTGTGCATCTATGTTCTCCTACATATCTAATACTTGTGTCAAGGTTTTAGGACCAAGGTGAATGCATGATAACATATTTGCTTTATGATAAGCAACTCGGCCTAGCGATAACCTCTAACTTGGTTAGACCGTATCCATTTAAATAGGTCACTCATAACCAACCTTAAAGACAGTGTGCCAGTGCAACCTAAGGTGAGTTTCACTTACTTCATTTAGTTATATCCGGTTAAGGATGATATCACAACTGAACAACTAGTTGCATCCGGTGAAGGGTGACAACACAACGGTAAAGGTATTTCGTAGGTTAAAGTAATTATCTGTTATATATCACATGTGTTCACTGAAATGCATTTTTATTACAAAAAGTCCTTACATTCTCGGGCCGCTAATAATGAATAGTGAGGTAATGTTGAGTAGTACTACTGAGGATTGACATCCCTGCTCAGTGGGGCACAGGATGCACGCTCCCGACTGGCAGTCGGACTGAGAACAATGTTAGCCTAAAATTACCGTGATCAGGAAAGACAAGGGGAAGAAAAATCGTTCAGGCTAACACCTGTGTCGCATAGTCAGCTTTGGTTACGAACTTTCAGGTGAACATAAGCATAGGCTACCTACCTAACGATATGGATATTACTTGTAACTTACACTTTTAACTTACGAATTGGTCTTTCATTATTCGTGTACATTCTTGGTCTACATGGTGAAGTGTAAAATGCTTTAGTGAACTCACCAGCTTTGGTTGACACTTGATTGTTGAATGCTTTTTAGGTCACTAGGAGGATCTTGGAGGCACGGGCGTTAGCAATGCTTCTCTTTTGTAAAATCTTTTAGGAAATGTATTTCAAACACATTCAGTACTTACTTTTGCAAAACAACAACTTTGTAAACTTTTAAATGGTTCCACTGAAGTGCTATTTAATTCTGTTTGTAAAAGGAAAATTAGATTTAAATAATCCCACTTTTTTTCTTTTTGGCATCCAATAATCCCACATTTTGCTTTGGCATCCAATAGTCTCACCTTTACACTTCTTTATTTCTGTTAGTCCCTCCGTTAAAAAAATTAACCCAACTAACGGAAAACATGGCGGCTGACATGTCATCTTTTTTCTTTTTCCCTTTTTCTTTAAACCAATCCGGATATAATGTGGCATTGTGATTATTACCCCCTTAAAACCCTAAAACCCCAAATTCGAAGCCCTAAATCACTCTCACCCCCCCCCCCCTTTTACGATTTGAGTCTCCCTCCATCAAAATTGAAATCAAGAAACGATCGAGAATGAGCTCATCTTCTGTTACGCGTAGAAGGCCAAGGTTACTTAAGGTTGGGTTGGATGGTAATGTATACTGCACACACGAAATCCCCATAGTTTTACGCACAGCTGGATCTGGAACAACAAGGCCGGATCACCAATTCTATGCCTGCTCATTGTACACGGTTAGTACTGATCTCTTTTGGTTTCAATTTTATGAATTTCATTTTACAACTTGTGAAATTGATTTTTGGCTTGTCTCTGCAACTTGTCAAATTGAAACTGAGTTCAGATGAGTTCGGGTTGCGGTTACCTTCTATGGAGAGAAGATGTTGAGGGAATACTGGTACAAGCACATGATGATGTTAGGGATGAGCTTGATATGAAGATTACAGCCCTTGAATCTGAGAGAGTCTTTTTACTGCAGGAGGTCAACAACTTGAAGGCAAAACTTAAGAAAAAGAAAGTTAGGATGTGTTGTAGTTTGAGTCTCAGTCTGGTCATTTTGTTTGTCATAGCAGTTTGTGTAATCTCAATGATTTAAGCTAAACTTAGGGATGCTTTTGTATTACCATGTATTCAAGTATGGTTTATTAACACTTGGCTCACTTTTATCATCTATTGTGTATGCCCTTTTTCTGATTGCAAGCGATATCTCACCATGCTAAATTTAAGTTTTTGTATCAATTTTACCAAAACAGTTGCTAGTTGTTTATGACCAAAACTCGCAACAGTTTTGAGCATGTGAATTACCAGTTTTATGACCAAAGGAGGCTTTAAAATTTTTGATATCAGATGGAAACCCAAACTTGCAACAGTTTAGAGCATTAGAAGTTGTTTATGACCAAAACTGCAATATTTTAAACCCTTAACCGATTTGACCCGTATGACTAGTTTCAACCACCTGTCAAACACTTTCACCCCGCGTGGACCCGTATGACCATCTTGACCCATCTGAAACAAAGCAGTATGACCATCTTGACCAATCTAAAACAAACACATAGTTAAAACATCAAAATACATTGACCATCAAATTAAAAACATCAAAATACATCCATGATCCATAAACAAATTGACCACCTACTGATTGACCGTCTACTTAAACCACTCATAACACAATCCCCCCCTATGTTTTTGCTGATTTTTTGGGCCTCCCCATTGCTTTCTTGGACTGTGCAGCAGGTGCAACAACAGTCTTCTTGGGCCTTCCTCTTGTCTCTTTGATGGTTCGCTTGTCTCTGCAACATTTGTCACTGTACATGTCTTCTTATTGTACCCCTTTTGTTTGCAGTTGCTGCATGCAGTTAACCAACAATGTTTGGTCAGTTTCGCAGCTTTCTTAGGATTCTCAAGTGGGTCTTTCCTCCTGTTCTTCTTTGGTCTACCTAGACCAATTTTGATTGGTGGTGGACCCAAAGGAAAATCCACTTGTGGCCAGTATTTTTGACTAGGCAAAGGGGGGATAAACCTATCATAAGCTGCAATGTACATCTCTTTTCTGTAACACTATGCCACATAATCTTCAGCTGGAAAGCCTAGAAATCCCACTACTGCACAAACATGGTAGCAAGGTATTCCTGTCAAGTCTCATTTCCTACATGTACATGTGCTAGTATCCAAGTTCACAGACACATTTTCTAGATCATGCACTTCATACATTCTTCTTGTTGAAGGAAATAGCTTGCAGTGGTGGGCCCTCCCTTTCTCCTTATCAAGTTTTGTTTGAATCCTTGGGCACACGGTCACAGGTTTGTTAACCATCTCCTGATGTTTGTTGACAAGTCTTGTCATGATAGCCACCCTGATGTCTTCTAGCATGTTGATAATATGCTTGGATCTAGATTAAATGATGAATCCATTGAATGTTTCAGCCATATTATTAACCGCCACATCAGCATTACTTCCTATTTCCAAATAACACCTACAGAAATACTTTGGATTCTGATTCAAGAAGGCAGTAGCAGCATCCTCTAATACTTTTTTCATCTCTTCTACTGCTGCTAAATGATCTACCACTTCATATGCCCTGACAGCCTTCCAAAATATTGCTTTTAGCTCTTCACCCTTGTGTGTTCTTGTTCCAGTTGGCATAAATTTGCCTAGCACAGTTCCTGTGTTCAGCTCTATCCCAATACATTGCCACTCCATTCAATAGTCCCTGTAAAGAACAAACGTCAACACTTCTTCTAGCAAATCAAATTAAGTAAACAAAGTTAAATCATACCTTTTGCTAGTCAGATATAAGGGTCCATCCCCTTCCATCATCTGTCACATGCAATGCCTTCTTTAACTCATACATGAACCACTGCCAACTTCATTGTTCTCTCCTTCTACTACAGACCAAGCTACTGGATACATTTGATCATTAGCATCTCTACATATGGCAACCAGTAGCATCCCACCTAAAAAGGTCTTTAAGAAGCAACCATTAAGGCAAAGTAGCTTTCTACAACAAGCTAGAAATCCACATCTAACACCATCAAAACAGATAAATAGCCTATGAAACACTTTTATCTCTCCCTCAACCCCTAGGTAAGCTGGTTTCACTGCTTTTAGCTGAAAAAAACTGAAGTGGGATTTTCTTTCCTTAATGCCTCTAAATAAGAACCAATCTTACAGTAATGGTCCTTCATGGAACCATGTAATATCCTATGAGCATGCTGCTTTGCCCTGTAAGCCATCCACTTGTTGATAAACAGTTTATAGTTCTCTATGACAGCATCATGGATCTCCTTGGCAGGCCAATGTGGCCTTTGTTTAAACCCATGTAACAATTGTTGTGCTATGTAGCAAGCATTTAGTTGTCTATTTTTATCCATATTTCTTTGACAAGTGTGCTCCTCAACCACACTTTTCACCATATAGCAAACCTTTGTATCATGAAATGAAGCATATGCCTTGAATGGGCAACCCTGCA
Organism: Deinandra increscens subsp. villosa; assembly: GCA_039602395.1. Lineage (NCBI taxonomy): Eukaryota > Viridiplantae > Streptophyta > Magnoliopsida > Asterales > Asteraceae > Deinandra > Deinandra increscens. The sequence continues at coordinate 65,989,928 of JBCNJP010000007.1, read as the reverse complement.
CACAATTTGCACCAATCCGGCCACTCCTATTCCTGTTGCCTGTTTGAAAGCATACCTTATAGCAAATCTTGTCCCAGGAACCCACTTCCACTTGGTCCAATCTGTTGAGTCAGTAACAACTGGTACATCAAGCTTGTGCTTCTTACCTCTTATGTTATCCTCCCCACTTTCTCTAGGTGAGTACATGTCAGCTTCTGAATCTTCATAACTACTGTATCCACATTCAGATCCAGTTTCAGCAGTAGGTTCAGCAACATGTTCAGGAGCAAATCTGTTACTAGCTTCAGCTTCATCATCGAATGTCAGAAATTTTGCAAAGAAGATTTGTTGATCCTGTTGTTCTCTGAGGTTCTCTTGTGTTATTACTGCTGCAGATTCATTCCATTCTTCATCATCTTTATCTGATCCAGATCCAATTACCACATCTTGTTGTAATTCTTCAACATCTTCCACATCTTCATCGACTACTGTTTCCACAATCTGCTCACCTAACTCATATACACCCGCAGTAGATAGGTTATCACATTCATGGGCTTCAGAAAAATTGGGTTGGGTTTCATTAGATTTGGGTTAGGCTTCATCAGCACTGGATTTGGGCCTCAGTAGAACTGGATTGGGCTTCGGGTTCATTGGTTTGGGCATTGGTATTATCATTTACTTTAAATTCGAACATGTACATTATGGCAAAGATTTGTCTGTAACACATGCATCAATATCCAAGATTCCAGTAAACTCACCAAGTATTCGAAGCATTTCAGCAACATCGTTATCATCCCTTATCTTGAACATGTAATCTTCCATTTTCATATCCTAAGGCCGCCAATAAAGGCTTACATCGTCTCTTGAAGCATATGTGTACGGGTCACTCTTCCTAACCACTTCAACCAGCTCTAAATGTGACATTGTGGCGATTTCAATTTCAAATAGTGTGACACCTCACCGAAAATCCAGGTCAAACCGTTTACTTTGACTTTTAATTAAGTATTAATTGTGCTTTATCTGATATGATTACTGTTAAACTGTTAAATTACTATGCCTGACCATTAACTGATGACGTAAACCATATCCCGTGTTTGTACTAAAAGCGTATATCCATTAAAAACATAAAGATTTCATATATTAATCATGGAACTTCAATAACAAGAAAAATAAATATAATATGTATTTTTATATTTTATCCGGAATTTGAGTCCAACGTTTATATGACCGACTTAAACAATTGCCTTTATGAAATAAAAATATCACAAACTGAAATCGTTGTCAAGACTTAAGCCGAAACCTTACCGATCACCTAATTGGGCCCGACTTGGCCCAATAAGCCCAATAAGCCTAAAACGATGAAACCGAACCCGAAACTTTGACTCATTATTCAAACTTGACGAACCGAAGCATCGTGGCAATCCGAAAACCTATCCGACACACAACGGGCCCGGGCCTCGAACCGGTGCCCCGTTTGGACCCGTACAGCCCATAACCGACAGACCAGCCCGATTACATTTTCTTTTAAATGTTTAGGCCCACTATAAAATCCAAAGCCCAATGGGTTTATTTTATAAATTTAAGCCCATCAACTTTGCATTAATTTATACGAGAACTTCGACCCGCGCGTTGCCGCAGGGCGAGACCGTACGTTGTGATGGGGCAAGTTTGTGCATGAAGAATGTCTTTAGAAAGTATAAAAGCGCCAAAAGTTTAAGTGGAATTTCAAATATTTTTGAAAAGTGTAAAATTTTTAAAACAGTTACGACGTATAAGTAAAGTTGCTTCCACGTTTTAGTGTCGTTCATAAGTTACCTTCATATAAGTTTGGTATAATTTCAAAGTTACTAAGTTAATTCCATATGAGTTTGGTATAATCTCAAAGTTGCTCACTTAATTCCATCTAGAATGAGCTTCAATTATTACGTCAACATTTATAACACTAAGTATGAAACAAAACAACCATAAAGGCCCACATGGCTTTGAAACTTTTATAAAAACACAGTTTATTAAAACTTATATGTCTTATTTATTTTTTACCTTTTAAAGGTTAGAAGCCTATTTAACCTTTTATTTAATAATCTCATGGTTAATTCAAATACAAACTATACAATATCTTAGACTAAGATGTAAAGTATACCGTATATCTGTACAATTTAATATTTTTCATGCCATATAATTTTTGGGTTTTGAAACTTACATGACACACTCAAGAAAAGAGAAAAATTTGAAATATTCGAGTTATAAAGTTCAAAGAAAGAAGTATAAAATTGTATCAACTTAAAAAGTCAATGCTTGTATATGAACAAATACTTCACCTTGTAGTAATTTAAAGTATCATATAAAACTTGAAGCTGCATTTCTTGAAAAACAATTTGTATATGAGAATATGGCAGATGCTTATAAACACCCTTTTCAAATAGTAAAATAATCACAACTTAAGTGAAAAAAAATCATGTGCAAGATCAAATCAATAGCAAGAAACATATACATGTCAAATGAATCTCTATGTTTTATTTCCTGCCTCTCAATAACCAAAAGTAAATACAATTACCTACAAAGAGTACTAACCAAAAAAATCCATCATTACATATTACCTTCCCTTTCTCTTTGTACAACGACTCCCAGCAACTGGAATAAAGGCATTTCGTCGAAAATCACCATCGATAAGCTTTGTAGTCTTTGATTTTCGCTTCACCCATGTACCGTGCTTCTGTTGAGCAGTCAATAGTTACTATTAGTGTAATTTTTTTCCTTTAGTAAATTTCGTTACACTGCAGAAATCAGTTTACCTTGGACTCTTCACGTCTGCAATTGTCATTCCCATTTCGCCAAAGACCCGAGTTAGTTGGAGTCCGGAGTGGGTACCTTGCCTTGCTTGTTTGTCCTTGTAAGGGTACTCATATTCAAATTCACCAAAAGTATAAACCAACATAAAAATTCATTGTATAATCACCAACAGGTCTTTACTAATTGAAAGTATAAATAAGTAAAAAATAAATGACATATACCTTCTACTACTAAAAACATAGAGAAAGAGTCAAATATTGTAAGTATAAACATTTTAAATAATTATGACAGTTACCTTTCTTGATGTTTAGATTTATAATTCTTAGTTTAAGAAAAATGATATGAAAAGATGAATCTCACTGAGGGTACTGAACCTTGTGCAGTTCATCACTCTGTAAGTCAAAAGTCAAAAAAAAGTCAACATCATCTATCTTGTAACAGTATTTTTAATAAACGAATAGCTTAGAAAAATTGTTACCTTTTCTTTATGAAGTTCTTGCAGTTGATCATGTAATTCATCCAACTTCTTCAAGGATAAATCTCACACATCAACATTAACCACTTGATTTCCTAAATGGTCACTGCTCCCGCCAATTTCTCTACATATTTTTTGTATCTGTGCCTGGACATCTGAGATCTCTTATATCCTTTCATCTTTCTGTTTCCACAGCTGTTGTAGAGCTGGTGCAATTGCAGAAATTGTTCTTTGGTGGTTCCCGAAGTGCCTAATCGAGTACATTGAATACTAACTAAAGAGATACAAATATTCAGTTTTTCATTTACTTGTACAATTTTCTCAATTCTATTCATATCAAGTAAGTAACACCCATAATCGCATGATTGTTTCTTGAAACACAACATATATTGCACCCCTTAAAAGAAGTGTTAAATGATAGATCTTAAAATTATTGTGCATGTTATATAAGATGTTATGGTGTTTGAGCTTGTAGGACCGTTGATTACTCAGAGAAATAATTAAAGCAAGAACTCTTTACTTGTGGATCACAACCATGCGGAATAAAGTTGTATCACACTTGTTTTTACTTAAGCTTTGTTTTACTCATACTTGTAGTTTGATTGTATTGATTGCATAAACTAGTGAACACAAGATAATAAATTTCTCGGTACTATTTGCATTAACTCAAGTTCAAACTGTTACAAGTGTAAGCACTAAATCTGGTACTTGTGAATGAACTAGCTAACAACTATATATAGTACTAAGGAGATCAACTACAGCCGTTGATCTCATACGGGCTAATCTAACCGTACATAAAAGTCAAACAATAAACTTACTAAAAGAACATTAGTAAACATACATAAGAGGAAATGTGCAAAATGCAATTATCTATAAGTAGGAGACGGCTAGGATATGACTTTGGAAGAATAAAAGTAGTTGCAGGTCTGATTTCTGCAAAAGTAAACTCTCAGTACTTTTCCGGTTGAACTCTTTATACTGTTGGATAAAAGAGTTCACCCGGAAATATTCTTCCGCTTAAGCTTTTCCGGTTGACAAGTCTTCCGCTTGAGAGTTTTCCGCTTGAACATATCTTCAACCGGAAATCTTCATCTTGAACCGGTTGACTCAGATTTTCATTTCCTTACAGAGCGTAAGTTAATTGTCGAACAATCAATATTCAGAACCATCTTAATTAATAGTCCGTTCATCATCGTTCTTACAAAACGCATCAAAACACACAGCTTTATGCAAATAACCGTTGAATTTGGACAAAAAGCTGCAAGTAATATTCCTTTCTTTTGCATTTACATTGCACGAAATCAACGGTTCTTGCAAAGTGCAAACCATGTTCTGAAACTTAAGCAAGAATGAAATACAATCCTACTTTTTAAATGGTCAGACCCTCATCAAATATCTAAGTTCTCTCTTTTTATCCAGTAAACCAGCACACCCATATTCTTATGCTAAAATTTTGCCCAAAACAGACATGTTAAGCAACAATTAAACAAAATTAAGGATTTTTATGAACCTGTTATCCTATATCCGTATTAAAGAGGCAAGATACTTAAATTTGACCTTAAAAAACCAACCAAATCAGTGAATATATATACTCGAATTCACTTTCTGATAGCATGTTCATAATCAACCAAAAAAGTTTGTACTTTGTAATCCAAATTGTTTTATTAAATAATCAGGAAGAACTACAAACCTTTCAGAGGAAGGTGCAAGATTGAGGGTCTCGAAATCGTCAAAAGAACCTAATTTAAGATTCAACACATAATCAGTCACACATATGAGCAGATAAAAGCCAGTTTCATACGTCGGTTACTTTGTTAATTCAAGAAATTAAGAAACCCCAGATAGTGAACTTACTATCTAGAAGCTGGTCAAAATCGTCCAAATGTTCAGCCATGGTGTTTTCCGCCCAAATTCTCTCTCTAAATCGTCCAGTTATAAAGCCCGAATTCAGATCATACGTAAAATTCAATAAATGGGTAAAGACAACAAAGATTAATTCTATCAACTACTCTTGTTTAATCAGCCGTTTTTGTAAAGATTTCTGGCGAGCCGGATTTCCGGCGGGCGGCGACAGGTATCTCTGGTGCTACTCCGCTTTTTCTCGTTCCCTTCTTTTCCTTTTTCCTCCCTGGTTCGTCTCCCTTGCTTTTCGAGCACGTTACCGGTCCTGATCAGTGGCAAAAGCGGTGGCATCCGTCAGAGGCGGCTAGGGTTCCGCCGCATCAGTGGCGGAGGCGGCGGCGCTATCTTTCCCTTTTATTCTCTTTTGATTCTGGTACCGTTTGCGAGTTAGAAGAGCCGACCAACGGCGGCAGGTGCTCATCGCAGCTAGGGTTACACCGCCAGCGACGGTGCCTCTGCTCATGTACACCCCGGCGACCTATATGGTGGTTGGCGACGGTAAAGAAGCTGTCGGCGGCGGCCATGGCCTCCGGCTGCAAATGTGCCGCTGCGGTGCCGGCAGAGGTGGCTGAGGCGGTGCTCCCTTCTGATCTTGTCGGCATATGTGTTGAGAGGGTGAGCTTAAGTAGGAAGAATGGACAGATAGAAGAAGACACGTACACAACACGTGTAAACAATCTATGATAAATGACACTTATATATTCTGAACAAATGACAGGTGTATAACAAAGAAAAGGAAAAAAAAGATGTCATGTAAAGGTTCGAACCTGGACGACTTCATAAAAAAACAAAGCTCTTACCACTTAAGCAAAACAACAACAATTACCAATATGTAAGAAACGTGCTATAAATATAGGAAAGAAAGAATAAAAAGAAAACAAATAAAATCAAAAAACGCTACCACATGGCAGCATACGGAAATGCCACGTGTTATGAACAATGGATTTCCAGTGTACACGTCAGCGAATTCAATTGATATATATATAATAAAATGAATTAACACCTTTCATTTTTGTAGAAATTAGTCACCAACTTTTATTAAATTTTATACATTGATTATTTATAAGAGTTTTTATTTTAAACCATCACCATTCCTTTATATTTTATAAAAACTCTTTAATGCTAGTCACATTTTATTAAACATGACAAGTTTTATATAAAATGTTACCTACCATTTAAATTTTTATAAAACTTTAGCTAGGAGATTTTTATTAAGGATCGTCATAATTAATTCACCACATCACTCTCCTACTTACCTACACTACCTAGCCATCATCACCAAATAGTGTTGGAAGACTTGCACCATTTCCATCCACCAACTCCCCTTTTACACACTCAACAACACACTTTCACTCTCCTCCTTCTCCATCCCTTAAGAACCGGCTCTCTCTCACCCTCCCTCCCCTCTTTTTTTTGGCAGCCAAGGACACCACCACCCTCACCCTTGACCACCGCCACCACCTTGAAACACCACCATCCACCATAAACCGCCAACCTTTCCCTCCTCCTTCTTTCTTTGCTCGACATCAACAACCTCCACCACCTTTCCCTTTTCTTTTTCTCGGCCAAACAACAAACCACCACCTCCTCCATTTGTTGTCACCACAGAACCCAGCTGCAAGCCACCGCTGTAAACCACCAGCCCACACCACCACAGGCGCCACCCCCCTCTTTTCACCGCCGTGAAGAGCAACAACCCCCGCCATCCCCTTCCTTTCTCCTCTCGGCACAACCAGCAACCACCGCAACCACCACCACACCAACACCCTGCTGTTGCGAGTTGCTGCTGCTGTGACTGCCTCATACCGCTGCTAAACTACTACTGCTGCGCCGCTGCTAGCCACTGCCGTGAACAACCCGAGCCACCACCTTCTCCTTCCTCTTGTTTTTCTAACACTCTCACTTTGTGATTTTTCTTTTGAACCATTTCCTTCTATGTTTTATACACTTTGAACCATCCCAAATGATCCACAAGTCTTGACAACTAACTCTTTAAAAACTTGAGTTTTATGAAGCTTATGATCATCTAACTAGCATTTTTTCCTTTCTTTGATTTTATAAATCATAGAGTTGCAAGGTTTGAAAATGTGGATTGCTAAATGATTTTATTCATGCATCTATGGATATATTCACTAAGTTGATGGTTTGATTTAGCTCATTTGATGATTTCATGATGTTAATGTATTCTTGCATGATTAGTTTGAGATAAAATCATGTTAGAGCTTATCATAAATTGCTAGATATATTGTTGAAATTCTTATTGTTAATCATCAAATATTTATAGACTAATATATTACTAATGACTATTATCATGAACTAAAATGATGTTTAGAGACACTTATGGACATAGTTGGACATTAGGAAATAATAATCTTGACTTTGGACATAAAATGATAACCTTAAAAACCCTTAGATGAATTTTTATGGATAAATATTAAAGATAGTAATTTTATATAAATTACTTGGATATTAAAACTATAAAAATCTCACCATGAAACTTAACTTTTATAAAATGGTCACATTTTGTAAAAATATAATTTCTAAAATACAAGACTTAAATGACTTCTTTAGATTTTATAAAGGAATAAAATGGATAATATATATATATATATATATATATATATATATATATATATATTTTATGTTCAAAAATGATAAGATATCATATTTTTGAACAATTGACAAAAGGTATAAAACTTTAGATTTTATACAAAATGGGAAATTATTTATGTTGGTAAATAATCCTATAAAAAGTCTTCAAATTTAAAATCCTAGCTTTAATTGATAAATAAAGTTATTTAAAAATAATTCTATAAAAATAAAATCAAAAGACTTATAGAAATTATGAAAAACATATTTTAAACATTTTTTATTAGTTTAAATGAATCAAAATAATCAAAACGTTTAATCGGATCAAATGTTTATTTTTAAAACATTTGACATGAAACGAAATCTTTAAACGATTTAAAAACGTTTTACGACGTAACGAACCGTAAATAATTATTTTCGTCAAATAATTTTCCTTATGAATTTTAGAAACCCTAGTTTGAGTTAAAATCATTTTTGGTTTGTTAATATAATTATTTTAACAATAGTTATATTTATATTAACTTAAAACCCTAAATTTTCATAACATGAGTTTAAATATTAAATTAACCTTTAATATTTAACTACTTGTGTTTGATCATTTAATCTCTAACTTGTAATAATTTAATAAATTTATTTCGACAAGTTAGGATAATTATTTCAATAATAATTGTGAACCCTAGTTATATATATATAACTTAACACGATCAATTATTCAATCAATCGAGCGAACTTAAAAATAATAATAAATATTATTATTTAAAACAATATTCAGGATTTGATTGACTGGCCTTCATGATACGTTATAGCATGTTCATTCCTTGTATTTATTTACATAAATGCCTTTATACGTGAACATTCGTATTTACTGCTTTTTGTAAACTGATTAACTAACCGGTTTTCAAAACGCTACAAACGGGATTATACGTCAAGACTTGACCGGTATCATTTGGATAACGTTCGTTACACAAATGATTATGTGGACCCTTATGCATGTTGTCTTATGTTTTATTAGGACTTTACTTGCTAGTTGCCACTCGGCAATCCATCATCACCACTGAATCAAGTGAGTTTCACGGCCCCTTTTCTTTACAAATGTTTTACACTTAAGGGGGAGAAATCATGAACTGATAAAATGTTTTAACTTAATGTTATGGTCTACTGTTAGCCGTATGACTGAATCCCACCATTAGTTCTCTTACTGATTACCCACAACTGGTACTTTATCGTTATAAACGTTAGTACAACTGAATCCCACCATTAGTTGATTTCAATTAGTTCTGCTCGAAACGATAGCTAGTGAATAGATCTATTTGGGTTGACAACCCTGCCTTAATTGGTAGCTCCAATTTTGACTTCCGGATATTGTCTTGGGGTACACGTCAGTTATTCTGCTCTGTTCGGTATCTCTCGGGCGAGGATACCATGGGTGGGTAAACCGTTAGTATTTTAAATCAAGGTTCAGGTGAGATCATATAACTACAACTGTAAGCCAATGTAACATTCTGAGTTTTCTAAAAACTGTTTTACAATCTTACTATTGAGTCCTAAACCTGTGAACCTCACCAACTTTATGTTGACCTTTTAAACTCATGATTTCTCAGGTAAATAAGCTGATCATGGAAGCCTTTACATTCGGACCTGCTTCGTTGGAGTCCTAGTCCCTATCTATCCTAAATAACTACTTTATGTTTTTTCAATAAATGAACAAGACTTTTAATTTCAAATGTAAGACAATATCGTTTACCACTCTTTCCGCTGCAACAATTAATGATATTATGTTTTAATTAACGTTTGAATTTAGTAGTAGTTGTTCTGTATATCTGTGACTATGATTCCATCTCGCTCACACCCAATCCTTTGTCCGGGGTGTGACAGATTGGTATCAGAGCCGCAGTTATAATGAACCAGGTTAAACACTTTAACTAAAACCAAACCTGGACTATGACCGGCTCCGAAGTTTTCGTTTGCACGCAAGACCACTTCCTTACTTTATTGATTATGTTAACTTATGCTTTATACATGCATGAGTTATTATTTCTGTTATGCATTTATATCTTTGTTTTAAATGTTATTATCATGGTACTATATTTATTCTCTGATGGAATATTATCGAAGTGATGACTTCCTCTTCGGAAGAAGTTATCTGCATTTCTAATTCCAGTGGAGGTGAGCAAGTGGTGCCCGATTACACACCGATGCCGGAAGACCATGTGCCTTCCAGCCCTGAGCTTGAGATACCTACCGTCGGTATTGTCCGACGATCGTCCATACCCTCAAGCTTCCTGAGGCCCCTCCGACCAAGGGTCTCAGACGACTCATCAGACCACCCCGCTCCTACCACTACTGTTGGCGATGGGGCTGCAGCTGCTACTACTGATGCCACTGTGGACCCCTTTGCGTGCAGACAACGTTCTGTACATACCTACCGACCCTTTCGAGATGCCGGTAGGCGAGGGTTCACCCCCGGGAGGGGATCTGGCCCTTCCCGGCACAGGGCAGCTGAGGGCCCTGCAGACGAGCCCGTGCCCAAGCGGCACTGCGCGTCCGACCACCCTCACCTTGCCTGGATCCCAGGGCAGCTAGCCACGTGGAGGACCTTCGAGGGAGTGCCTAGCTTGTATGAGCCAGGTGAGTCCTCTGCCAGGGATGGCGCCTCTGGCCACCCTAGGGCATGATACTCCATCCTCACCGGAGAGCCTGTTGCGGATACTGTTTCGCTGCTGGTGGCTCGTGCTCGTCACCACAAGCAGGCCTTCGCCACCCTGAACGCCACGGTCACTAGACTCCCCACCATGGATGATCATGTTGCATTAGCAGCCCGTGTAGCTGAGCTAGAGCGTCTTCAGGTCGCTTCATAGGGAGCCATGGAGTCCCTAAACGCTCATATGAGCAATGTGTGCATGGTCAACTTTGCTCTGGTTTTGGCCAACGAGTCCTTTCAAGCCAGGCTTGCCGTCTTAGAGGAATTCACAGGGCAAGTGTTCAACTTTTTGGACCTCACCTCCAGGATCACTACCTCACTGACCCGACCCCCTGGACCCCCTGGACCACCACCACCACTTTAGGTGACTTACCTAGTATCTAGGCTTTTGACCCACCATTTTAGCGATGAAACATATTGATATATTTTGTAGTGATGTATTATGGGACTGCGTGCCCAAGACACTTAAAAACTTGTCCACTTTTGATATTGTATGTTTTATCGGATAATAAGGTGGAATGTAATGGTAGTATGTTTATGTTTATGACATGTTATTTATGTTGCCATGTTTATGATTACTGTAATTTCTCTTATTATCGTTATGTCGTGATTGTTCACTCGCCAACCATACTCCTTGCTATTTCATGTTTCTTGGTTGTGCTTGTGCGTGTCATATCATGGTACTGTAGATGTATGTCGTGGCTATTATTCTCGCGCATGTAATAACCCCACTTACATATGATCTAAACGTTTCCTTTATGTTGCCATTTAGAACTTAAAGCGAAAACATTCCGCCGAGACGCCGAGCCACCAGAAACGTTTCACCTTCTCCGACCATGAATATTGCTGATATCGAGGAGATGATTGCTCAACGCGTTGCGGAAACCATTGCTGCTGCTGCTACCCAACGTCACGCTGACGCTGGAGCACACGGTAAGAACGAATTAACCAATGTCACTAGACTACAATTTCGCAAAATTGTGATCAACGTTTTCACTTAACATTACACGGCCTCGTGAATGTTCTTACAAGGACTTCATGAATTGCAAACCCACTCACTTTAAGGGTTCTGAAGGCGCTGTTGGTCTAATTCGCTGGTTTGAAAAGTTGGATTCATTCTTCCGTATTAGCAACTGCCCTGAATAGTACATGGTGAAGTATTCCACGTGCACGTTTACTGATAGTGCACTGACTTGGTGGAATTCCCATGCTGATGCTATGGGAACTGACTTAGCCTATGAAATGTCATGGGATGAACTCAAACAACTGTTGCGTGATGAGTACTGTCCTAGGGAGGAACTGCATAAACTTGAATCCGAATTCTGGAATCTGTCCATAAATGGAGCCGACATTGCTGGATACACTAAGAGGTTCCATGAGCTTGCTCACCTCTGTCCTACAATGATCACTCCACCGTACAAGAAGATCGAACGCTATATGTGGGGACTTTCACCACACATTCAGGGAAATGTCCTTTCCCCGAACCCTCAGACCTTTCAGGATGTTGTACGTATGGCACACAACCTCATTTACCAAGCTAATCGTCAAGGTGTAAACTTTGGCAAGAAAGCGTCTGAGAACAAGCCCTCTGATGTTAGTGCCACTCCATCATCAAGCAAGAAACCTGATGACAAGAGGAAGCGCCCGTTCTGGAAGAATCGCGATGATAAGAACCCTGAGAAAGCCCCAGTTAAGGAAACCGCACCGGTGAAGGTCTATGTCGCCACTGCTCCTTCATATCCAGTCCGCAAAATCGGTTACACCGGTACTTCTCCCGTGTGCTCTAAATGCAACCTTCACCACACTCTGGATTGTGGTAATGTCTACTGTAACATCTGTAAGGTTAAGGGACATGTAGCACGTGATTGCCCAAAGCGCACTTGCTACGGTTGCGGGGCTACTGGGCACTACAAGAATGAATGCCCGAAGGCAAAGAATCAAGATGCTAACCAGGCTAGGGGAAGAGCCTTCGTGATCATTGCCGGAGACGCCCGCCGTGACCCCAACACGGTGACGGGTACGTTTCTACTAAACAAACATTATGCTTCTGTTTTATTCGATACTGGTGCCGATAGAAGCTTTGTGTCTACTGATTTTAGTCAATTGCTTGAAATCACCCCTGTTGCCTTAGACACTAAGTTCATAGTAGAATTAGCGAATGGTGACTTAATAAGAACCGGAATCATCTACCCCAACTGCCCGTTAGAACTCTCCGACCATCCTTTCAGCATCGACTTGATGCCTGTTGATTTAGGTTGCTTTGATGTAGTTATTGCAATGGATTGGTTAGCAAAGAATCATGCAGAAATTGTGTGTCATGAGAAGATGGTTAGAGTGCCATTAGCAGATGGTAACACTCTGAACGTGCAAGGCGAGAAGAGTGGAACCAGACTAAATATCATATCATGTATGAAGGCACGAAAATTCCTCCGCAAAGGATGTCATGCCATTTTAGCTCATGTCACAGAGAAGAAACCGAAGGAGAAGCGTATTGAAGATGTTCATGTTGTCTGCGAATACCCGGAAGTCTTTCCAGAAGACTTGCCAGGCCTACCTCCAACGCGACAGGTAAAGTTTCGCATCGACCTAACACCCGGAGCCGCCCCCGTTGCCAGGTCCCCTTACCGACTGGCACCGTCTGAAATGAAAGAGTTAGCTAGCCAACTGCAAGAGTTGCTAGATAAGGGCTTTATTTGTCCAAGCCACTCCCCATGGGGTGCTCTCGTGTTATTCGTAAAAAAGAAAGATGGAATGTTCAGGATGTGTATCGACTACCGAGAGTTGAACAAACTGACTGTGAAGAACCGTTACCCGCTTCCGAGGATAGATGACTTATTTGATCAACTTCAAGGATCATGCTTCTATTCCAAGATCGATCTAAGGCCGGGGTACCACTAACTCCGAGTTAGAGATGAAGACGTTTCGAAGACAGCGTTTAGGACACGCTATGGTCATTACGATTTCCTCGTTATGCCATTTGGTTTGACTAACGCACCAGCCGTATTCATGGACTTAATGAATCGCGTGTGCAAACCATACTTGAATAAATTTGTTATCGTTTTCATCGACGATATTCTTATCTACTCGCGTAATAAGAAAGAACACGAAGAACATTTGAGACTCATCTTGGAACTGCTGAAGAAAAAAGAGCTTTACACGAAGTTTTCCAAATGTGACTTTTGGATTCGCGAAGTACACTTTTTGGGTCATGTGATCAACGACCGAGGTATTCACGTTGATCCGGCTAAGATTGAAGCAATCAAAGATTGGAGTACTCCCACGACAACAAGATTCGACAATTCTTAGGTCTTGCTGGCTATTATCGTCGATTCATTGAAAAAATTTCCAAGATAGCCCAGCCCCTTACCACCCTGACCCAGAAAGATAAGAAGTACATCTGGGATGATAAAACCGAAGCTGCTTTCCAGTTGTTGAAGCAAAAGCTTTGCGACGCCCCAATCCTATCCTTACCTGACGGAATCGACGATTTCGTCGTATACTGTGATGCTTCGCATCAAGGCTTGGGCTGCATACTGATGCAGCGTGAGAAAGTCATCGCTTACGCCTCTCGACAACTGAAGACTCACGAGAAGAATTATAGGACTCATGACTTAGAACTTGGAGCCGTTGTCTTTGCCCTCAAGATCTGGAGGCACTACCTTTATGGGACTCGGTGTGTCATATTCACCGATCACAAGAGCCTCCAGCACATCTTTAACCAGAAAGAGCTAAACATGAGACAACGACATTGAGTTGAACTGCTTAACGATTACGAATGCGAGATTCATTATCACCCAGGTAAGGCTAACGTTGTAGCCGATGCTTTAAGCAGGAAAGAACATGCCAAACCACGTAGTGTTCGAGCATTAAGTATGACCATACGCTCGAACCTCACGTCACAAGTTCGCAACGCTCAAATCGAAGCTCTTAAGCCTGAAAATCTGGAGAACGAGTGCCTATGTGGCATGGAGAAACAACTGCTTGAAAAACCTGATGGAACCATGAACTTTATGGATAGGCTATCGGTACCTAGCTTTGGAGGCTTGAGAAAGCTAGTGTTCGATGAAGCCCATAAGTCAAGATATTCCATCCACCCATGATCGGACAAAATGTATCATGGTCTGCGAGATCACTTCTGGTGGCAGAACATGAAAGTCGAGGTAGCTACCTACGTTGGTAAATGCTTGACATGTTCGAAGGTCAAAGCCGAATACCAGAAACCGTCCGGACTACTGACACAACCGGTCATCCCGCAATGGAAATGGAAAGAAATATCTATGGACTTTATCACCAATCTGCCTAGAGCTAGATCAGGTTGTGATGCTATCTGGGTAATAGTGGATCGACTGACGAAATCCGCTCATTTCCTGTCGATTAAGGAAACCGATAGTATGGAAAGACGGACTAAGATTTACATGAAGGAAGTCATCTCTCATCACGGTGTGCCTATATCTCTCATATCCGATTGTGATAGCCATTTCAGTGCGAACTTCTGGAAGTCCCTCTAGAAAGCATTAGGTACTCGCCTTGACATAAGTACCGCGTACCATCCCCAAACCGATGGACAAAGCGAGCGAACGATCCAAACGCTTGAGGATATGCTACGAGCATGTGTGATCGATTTCGGACCTAATTGGGATAAACACCTCCCACTTGCCGAATTCTCTTATAACAACAGTTATCACACTAGCATCTAAGCTGCTCCGTTCGAAGCACTTTACAGAAGAAAATTTAGATCTCTGCTTTGCTGGACTGAGGTTGGTGACAGTCAACTGACTGGTCCCGAACTAATCTTTGAAACGACTGAGAAAGTGTTTCAAGTCCGTGACCGACTGAAAGCTGCTAGGGATAGACAAAAGAGCTACGCTGATAACCACTGCAAACCCTTGTCCTTTGAAAAGGGTGATCGCGTTATGTTGAAAGTGTCATCCGATTCGGCAAACGAGGAAAGCTCAACCCTCGTTACATTGGTCCATTTGAAATCACTGAGGCAATCGGACCCGTAGCTTACCGTCTACGTCTACCTGCAGAGCTAAGCAGTGTGCATGATGTTTTACGTTAGTAATCTTAAGAAAAGCTTGTCTGATGAAATGCTTGTCGTCCCACTTGATGAAATTCAAGTTGACGAAACGCTTCACTTTATCGAGGAACTTGTCGAGATACTTGACCGAGAACTTAAGAGACTGAAGCATAGCCGCATTCCCATTGTCAAAGTGCGATGGAACTCTAGACGAGGTCTGGAGTACACTTGGGAACGCGATGATCAAATGCGTCGGAAGTACCCTCGTCTTTTCAGAAACATCGCAGTCAACCAGTGATCAAGAACTGAATTTCGGGACAAAATTCTTCTAACTGGGGGAGAATGTGACACATCGTCCGAAAATCCAGGTCAAACCGTTTACTTTGACTTTTGATTAAGTATTAATTATGCTTTATCTGATCTGATTACTGTTAAACTGTTAAATTACTGTGCCTGACCATTAACTGATGATGTAAACCAAATCCCGCGTTTGTACTAAAAGCGTATATCCATTAAAAACATAAAGATTTCATGTATCAATCATGGAACTTCAATAACAAGAAAAATAAATATAATATGTATATTTATATTTTATCTGGAATTTGAGTCGAACGTTATATGACCGACTTAAACAATTGCCTTGATGAAATAAAAACATCACAAACTGAAATCGTTGTCAAGACTTAAGCCTAAACCCTACCGATCACCTAATTGGGCTTGACTTGGCCCAATAGGCCCAATAAGCCTAAAACGATGAAACTGAACCCGAAACTTTGACACATTGCTCAAACTTGATGAACTGAAGCATCGTGGCAATCCGAAAACCTATCCGACACACAATGGGCCCGGGCCTCAAACCCGTGCCCCGTTTGGACCCATACGGCCCATAACCGATGGACCGGCTCGATTACATTTTCTTTTAAATGTTTAGGCCCACTATAAAGTCCAAAGCCCAATGGGTTTATTTTATAAATTTAAGCCCATGAACTTTGCATCAATTTTTATAAAATGAATTAACACCTTTCATTTTTGTAGAAATTAGTCACCAACTTTTATAAAATTTTATACTTTGATTATTTATAAGAGTTTTGATTTTAAACCATCACCATTCCTTTATATTTTATAAAAACTCTCTAATGCTAGTCACATTTTATTAAACATGACAAGTTTTATATAAAATGTCACCTACCATTTGAATTTTTATAAAAGTTTAGCTAGGAGATTTTTATAAAGGATTGTCATGATTAATTCACCACGTCACTCTCCTACTTACCTACACTACCTAGCCATCATCACCAAATAGTGTTGGAAGACTTGCACCATTTCCATCCACCAATTCCCCTCTTACACACTCAACAACACACTTTAACTCTCCTCCTTCTACATCCCTCAAGAACCGGCTCTCTCTCACCCTCCCTCCCCTCTCTTTTTTTTGGCAGCCAAGGACACCACCACCCTCACCATTGACCACCGCCACCACCATGAAACACCACCATCCACCATAAACAGCCAACCCTTCCCTCCTCCTTCTTCCTTTGCTCGACATCAACAACCTCCACCACCTTTCCCTTTACTTTTTCTCGGCCAAACAACAAACACCACCTCCTCCATTTGCTGCCACCACGAAACCCAGCTACAAGCCACCGCCGTGAACCACCAGCCCACACCACCACAGCTGCCACCCCCTGTAAAACCACAGAGGGATCTTACTACTGCATGATTCGGTAATACGAGAATGCACACGATGTAAATAAAGCTTTGCTTTATTGATTTCACTTAGAGAATACACAAAGTCTATAGAGAGAGAGAACACACTCAGTTACACACACATAAGAGTAGATAATGACAGAACTGGTTCTAACTCTCTCTAACACGAACTATTTATAGTTAGCAACTTACCAGCGTACCAACTGGCATACCATTTGGTACGGCACCTTGGTATGTTGCAACAATGACTCACTCAAACTCTCTAAACTATTTACAATACACGAGACACAACGTAGCATAGGAATATGCTCTAACAAACTCCCCCTTAACGTGTAGTTTATCTAGCTATCTATCTATCTAACAAAACTTCAGTCTTCAATCTTCAACATCACTGTGTCCGATCTTCAACTTGAAATCTTATCAGAAATAAAGCTTGCATGGCTGGATCAATCTTGAACATTCTTTGAACATCAAGATTCACTTGTGAAAGATAATACATACTCCTTCTTTCACCATGCTTGAGTCTTCTCACACATATAACCTGCAATTTTAGAAGACAGAAACGCAACTTTCTTTTTCTTTTGAAAATTAATTTAATCTTGGCGCAAAACTTCTCTTCGAGAATCCAAGATATAATTTTGAAATCATAATTTTGTATCTTGTATCGATCGGTCGAAAACAAATAAGAAACAAAATCTTTTTGACTTTTTGAAATTTTATATCAAAACACACCGAAATCTTTTTGATTTTTTCTAAGTTTATGCTAAAACACACCTAAAATCTTTTTGGAATTTTCAAATATGAAACAGAAATGCAATACAGAAATGAAATGCTGAATCACACACTATTTTTTTCTTTGCGAGAAAGATCACAATTTGAGATCATATTGGTCATGACATGCTGAACTACACTTAAATTTCAATTATTTCAGCACACAAGTCATGTTGAATACTGGTATAATTTGTCCAACTTAAACTCAGGCACAATCATACTCATCATCAGGATATGTTATTGTATTGATTTAGATTGATTTGACCAGTGTACCCCACACTATCAGACATACTCAGATATGTATTTTCTTTTATATCACACTTTGTGATTTCATTTGTGATTTAATCACATAATGATTGTATTCATGATTTAGTCAACTATGTTCCATGCAAAAATAAATAAGAACGTTAAATCGTCTACCTTAAGGTCGATCTTTCAAATAGCAGATAAGGCCTCGGATTTAACAAAATAAGAAAATAAAACAAGTTGAAATTGTATAACCCAACAACAATCAGGTCAGTACTCCTGTACACAATCAGGTCGGTCTTGTGGACACGCAAAGAAAGTCCGGTCGTTTGACAAAATAAAGAAAATCAAACAAGTTTAAATCTTTGCAAAATGAACACATGTATACATAGTGACTTCTCATTTTCTTTTTCACATATCTTTTCTTGATATATCATGAGATACGCATCAAGATGTTGTCCACTTGGTCAAGCATTAGTATTTAGTATGTTTATCACATCTGAATACTTTCTGATTTAATGCCAAGCCTACCAAGCACATCGAGCAATGATCTTATGGATTTTTCATCTAATTTATCCACGAGTCAGAACGTAAGCCAATGTACCATCATTTTGCCAACCATGTCGGATACAATTTCTCATTTTTCTATGTTTTCATATTTTCTGTTTTTCAATGTTTTTGTATTTTTTCCATTTTCTCCCCCTTAAAATGAAAACTCTATTTTTGGATTTTCATTTTAACAAGAATACAAAGACACTATTTTTGGTTTTTCAATTTTCTCCCCCTAAACTACATACGGAATGTAAAAGAAAGAAAATTGACCAATCGATACTGATACCTTTCAGTTTTTAGCTTTCAGTAAATTCAGTTTGAAATTTGATATTTCTTGAAATTCAAGTTAAACAGGATACTCCACTATCAGTAACTGCTTGAAGCTTTAAACTTCACAATCACCAACAGGTCTTCTTGAAGCAACTTTCACACTGGATTTAAAGAATTCGTACTCAAATGACCCGAAGCACACAGCTTCTAGTCGACCAGTGTCTTCCACAAAATCAGTTGGAGCTTTGGTGACCACTTTAGGTCGCCACTGCATTTTTGCTTTTTCATTTTTAACGGAGTAATCATCATATGATGAACTACCAACACTTGAATCAAATTTGAAAAATTGTTTCGTTTTATATTTTGAATTGAATGGTGTAGACTCAGTAAAAATCCTGCCTGATTCATCAATAATTGTGGCAGATTTGTTTGAAAATGAACTTTTTACATTTTCAGGACAATCCCGTGCCATGTGTCCCTTTCGGCGACATTGATAGCACAAACGATAGGATTGTTGAGATTGGGATTTGTCCTGAACTGAAGGACATCTATGAATGACCTCAGAACCATTAGATATATCATCAAAAATATGAAATCGATTAGAATGTACCCATTTTGATGTAGGACTTCGAGGTGTGGAATTTGATCCAGATGATGAAGAATCCTTAACTTTTTTAGCATCTCTAGAAGAACTTGCAGACGAAGCCTTCTTCTGAATCTTTCCTCCGAATCCTTTTTCCATTGTAGACATAAACACCTGAGCCAAATGATAAATTTGTTCCAAGCATGTGTCTTTCTTTTCTTTTGGAGCTTTCTTGGGCATATTCTTCTTGTCTTTCTTTTCAAACTTTTTACCTTCACTACCCAAACCAGAACGTTTGTAACCCGGTAGCTTTGTTAAATCGACTTGAGAACTTGAAGGACCAAATTTAGCAGCTTGATTGAATGAAGCTTTAATGTATTTTAACTTGTTAGCTTCAACCAACTTTGCAGTAACTTGTGCATCATTCAATTCTTTTTCATCTTTTTCAATCTGTTTCCCAGCAGAAACAACTCCCTCATCAGATATAAACCCACCAGATACAAACTTTGATGTGGATTTATCAACCAAACTCTCCTCTTTTTCCACTAACTCCTTTGACTTCTTTGATTTCTTCAAATCAGACTTCTCAGTAGCAAACTCAGAATAATCAATAGTTACTTCAGAAGATGTGACATCAGCCAGAGGATCAGTTTGAACCAATGGAGGTGGTAATTGATTGAATTCTTCACCGCCAAACACTCTTTTGAAATTTTCTTCATTGCACAAATAACTGGTGAAAGAGTGTGAATTCTTCAAATTATTTAGCTAATGATTCAAATCCAAAACTTGAACATTTAAGTCTGATATCTTCTTTTGAGCTTCACCCAAAGCCTTTTCTGATTCTATCAACTGTTCTGAAACTCTGTTAGACAAATACTTTTCTCTTCTCACTTTATCATGGGCATCAAACATTTCATGTGTAACCTTTTCCACCTTTCCTTGATAACTCTCTACATTTCTTGTCAACAATTTGTTTTCTTTTGTCAGATCGGTGACTTTGTCTTGTAATTTTGACTGGAGGACTTGATAATCATTATTCGAAACCATGATTTCATCATAAGCTTTCTGAAGTTCAAAATTGGTAATCAGAAGCGATTCCACTCTTGCTTTTGATTTCTTATATAATGCATCAAAATCTCCAACAGCATCCTTTGCTTCGAACTCCCACTTTTCAACCTTTGTAACTAACTCAGCATTTTCATTTTGAAACTTCACGATCCGTTCTTTATTGACACTAACTATCTCAACCAATCTTGCTTTTAGCTCTAAAACCTCTTCTATCAACACCTTCTTTTCTTGTTCCAACATTGCATTTGCTTTAAAAATCTCATCAGAAACTTCACACTTTCTTTTGTAATCTTCCATCTCTTCTTCTTTATCTTTCTTTTCACTAACCAACCCATCCTTTTCAGAAATCAATTCTTGAATCTTTCTTTCTTTTTTAGCATAAAATTCACATGTTGACTCATACCCACTAACTTCAGAATCACTTGTTTCAGATGCACTTGTTTGAGATTCAGAATCACTTGATTCAACTTGCATATTAGCCATCAATGTATAATTTTCTGGAGAATGAACTAGAAATGCAGTAGCCCAATCATAACCCTCCTCAGCCACTAAAGCCTTTGCATCTTTATTATGATTATCACTATCTGAAGTGCTTGGTTTATATGAAGATTGCTTGCATTCTCGAGCAAAATGTCCTACTTTGGAACATTTGTAACATTTCAGTTTGGACTTATCTAAACCCACTTTGTATCCTTGAAGTATAGAATTCTTGCCATGTTTGTCAATAAACCGTCTTCCTTTTTCAACAGTCATAGCAAACTGCCAATCCAAATCTAATTTATTTAGCTGATCATCATCCATCTGTTTTAGATCCTCCGGAACCAAACCAGAATTACCAATTTGACTAAATATGGATCCGGATGAAGATGATATGAAGGCAGACAACAAAGCAGCTAGATCTGCAGTTGCTTGATTAGAAGTAGACTTGCTTGATGACCTATCAGGAATAGTAAAACTGCAACCCGAAGAATAACCAGTATTTTCAGACTTTCCAGCAAGAAAAGCTGTTAACGGTGTATTACTGCTTGAAATAGAATGTGACTTTGTTTTAGCATGAACAGTAGCATAATTTTCTCCAAAATATACTTCAGGATTCTGAACAGATGGAGTTGCTGACTTTTTCACAAGTAATTCCATTTTCCGAGCTTGTAATTTGCTTATCAGTTAATTGAATGTCCAACTTGAGTAGTTTGGATCATTAGACAACATCATCACAAAATTCTCCCACTTTTCGGGAAGAGCTTCCAGGAATTTCTCCTTTAATTCATCATTTTCTTTCTTAACACCTACAATGTCAAGTTCATTGATTAAATGTGAAAACCTTGCAATCAAATCCGTGATCTTTTCATTCTCACAAAGCCCGAAATTGTCAAACTCTTTCTTGAAAACTTTCTTTCGAGTGTTTTTGTACTGATCATTACCCTCGCATCTTTCCTTAATAGCATCCCATAATTGTTTCGACGTTGGAAAATTCTTAAACTGATGCATCAAATCCTTGGGTAAGGCCATCGTGAGAAAACTATAAGTTTTCTTTTCTCTTGCAAATACCTTCTTTTCTTCAGGCTCAAAATCACTTATCGATTTTGGTAGAGTATTAGCAATCAACAGATACTCATATTGTTTTTCAATCGGAATCCAACAATTAATATCTTGTGAGTATATGTAAGATTCAAATCTTTTCTTCCAATTATGATAATCTTCCAATCGAAGTAATTTATGAACTTTCTGAGTTGTTCTGATTTCATGATCATAGTTCATCATGGCTTGCATCGAGGTTTGCATAGCTGAATACACTTGATAATCGCTCATTTTGAAGTTACGACAACGAACGCAAAAACTTCAAACTCAAAAACAGGCATCTTCCAATCGGATTTTGGGGGTCAAACTGGAGGGTACTGGCCGTTAGGCAGGTAAAAGTCTAGATCTCGTCGAGATGAACGTTTTGGCTGGTATTAGCTCCTGTAACTCTTAACGGTTCTCAAGTTACGTCAGTTTTAGTGAAGGTCATTTTTCTGCCAACGTACCAAGCTGCGGACCAAGAAAACCAGCGGACCAAAAACGTACCAAATCTTCAGCGTACCACCCTACAGACCAAATCAGATTAGCGGACCAGAAAACTCAGCGTACCAGTTTGAGCAACGTACCAATTTGGTACGGCGTAAGTGCCAGCGTACCAGATAGTAACCGTCGCGGACCAAACTTGAAGATTGTCTTCCGGACCAAATTTCAGCGTACCAGAAGCGGATGAAGATTTCCTTGCATACCAGAAGCGTACCAGCTGTTCTTCGAGCGTACCAACGACGTACGAAACTGAGATCGATAGATTTTTCAAATTTTCGACTTTTGAGACTGGAATTTGATTCAGTGAGGTGCAAAAACTCACTAGGAACACTCAGAAATCATTTTTAACCTCGGAATCACTCAGAATTGAGAAAAATTGATGAAAAACGACTCAAACCCAAACTTTCTCTCTCTAAAATTTCGAAATGGACCAAATCAAAGCAGTAGAGCAACCTGGATTGCTCTGATACCACTTGTAAAACCACGGAGGGATCTTACTACTGCATGATACGGTAATACGAGAATGCACACGATGTAAATAAAGCTTTGCTTTATTGATTTCACTTAGAGAATACACAAAGTCTAGAGAGAGAGAGAACACACTCAGTTACACACACTTAACAGTAGAGAATGACAGAACTGATTCTAACTCTCTCTAACATGAACTATTTATAGTTAGCAACTTACCAGCGTACCAACTGGCATACCATTTGGTACGGGCGTACCAATTGGTACGGCGTACCATTTGGTACGGCACCTTGGTATGTTGCAACTATGACTCACTCAAACTCTCTAAACTAGATACAATACACGAGACACAACGTAGCATAGGAATATGCTCTAAAACCCCCCTCTCTTTTCACTGTCGTGAACAGCAACAACCCCCGCCATCCCCTTCCTTTCTCCTCTCGGCACAACCAGCAACCACCGCAGCCACCACCACACCACCACCCTGCTGTTGCGAGCTGCTGCTTCTGTGACCGCTTCCTGCCGCCGCTAAACTACTGCTGCTGCGCCGCTGCTAGCCACTGCCGTGAATAACCCGAGCTACCACATTCTCCTTCCTCTTGTTTTTCTAACACTCTCACTTTGTGAGTTTTCTTTTGAACCATTTCCTTCTATGTTTTATACACTTTGAACCATCCCAGATGATCCACAAGTCTTGACAACTAACGCTTTAAAAACTTAAGTTTTATAAAACTTATGATCATCTAACTAGCAATTCTTTCCTTTCTTTGATTATATATATCATAGAGTTGCAAGGTTTGAAAATGTGGATTGCTAAATGATTTTATCCATGAAAACCTATGGATATATTCACTAAGTTGATGGTTTGATTTAGCTCATTTGATGATTTCATGATGTTAATGTATTCTTGCATGATTAGTTTGAGATAAAATCATGTTAGAGCTTATTATAAATTGCTAGATATATTGTTGAAATTCTTATTGTTGATCATCAAATATTTATAGACTAATATGTTACTAATGACTATTATCATGAACTAAAATGATGTTTAGAGACACTTATGGACATAGTTGGACATTAGGAAATAATAATCTTGACTTTGGACATAAAATGATAACCTTAAAAACCCTTAGATGAATTTTTATGGATAAATATTAAAGTTAGTAATTTTACATAAATTACTTGGATATTAAAAATATAAAAATCTCACCATGAAACTTAACTTATATAAAATGGTCACAATTTATAAAAATATAATTTCTATAATACAAGACTTAAATGACTTGTTTAGATTTTATAAAAGAAATAAAATGGATAATATATATATATATATATATATATATATATATATATAATGTTCAAAAATGATAAGATATCATATTTTTGAACAATTGACAAAAAGTATAAAACTTTGGATTTTATACAAAATTGGAAATATTTTCTGTTGGTAAATAATCATATAAAAAGTCTTTAAATTTAAAACCCTAGCTTTAATTGATAAATAAAGTTATTTAAAAATGATTTTAAAAAAATAAAATCAAAAGACTTATAGAAATTATGAAAAACATACTTTAAACATTTTTGATTATTTTAAATTAATCAAAATAATCAAAACGTTTTAATCGGATCAAATGTATATTTTTAAAACGTTTGACATGAAATTAAATCTTTAAACGATTTAAAAACGTTTTACGACGTAACGAACTGTAAATAATTATTTTTTGACAAATAATTATCCTTAAGAATTTTAGAAACCCTAGTTTGAGTTAAAATCATTTTTGGTTTGTTAATATAATTATTTTAACAATAGTTATATTTATATTAACTTAAAACCCTAAATTTTCATAACATGAGTTTAAATTTTAAATTAACCTTTAATTACCTACTTGTGTTTAATCATTTAATCTTTAACTTGTAATAATTTAATAAAGTTATTTCGACAAGTTAGGATAACTATTTCAATAATAATTGTGAACCCTAGTTATATATATATATATATATATATATATATATATATATATATATATATATAACTTAACACGATCAATTATTCAATCGATTGAGCTAACTTAAAAATAATAATAAATATTATTATTTAAAACAATATTCAAGACTTGATTGAACTGGTCTTCATGATACGTTCTCGCATGTTCATTTCTTGTATTTATTTACATAAACGCCTTTATACGTGAACATTCGTATTTACTGATTTCTGTAAACTGATTTACTAACCAGTTTTCAAAACGCTACAAACGGGATTATACGTCAAGACTTGACTTGTATCATTTGGGTAACGTTCGTTACACAAATGATTATGTGGACCCTTATGCATGTTGTCTTATATTTTATTAGGACTTTACTTGCTAGTTTCCACTCGGCAATCCATCATCACCACTGAATCAAGTGCGTTTCACGGCCTATTTTCTTTACAACTGTTTTACACTTATGGGGGAGAAATCATGAACTGATAAAATGTTTTAACTTAATGTTATGGTCTACTGTTAGCCGTATGACTATCTATTCTCTTGTTGGTTGCCCACAACTGCTACTTTATCGTTATAAACGTTAGTACAACTGAATCCCACCATTAGTTGATTTCAATTAGTTCTGCTCGAAACGATAGCTAGTGAATAGATCTATTTGGGTTAACAACCCTGCCTCGATTGGTAGCTCCAATTCTGACTTTCGGATATTGTCTTGGGGTACACGTCAGTTATTATGCTCTGTTCGGTATCTCTCGGGCGAGGATATCATGGGTGGGTAAACCGTTAGTATTTGAAATCAAGGTTCAGGTGAGATCATACAACTACAACAGTAAGCCAATGTAACATTCTAAGTTTTCTGAAAACTGATTTACAATCTTACTATCGAGTCCTAAACATGTGAACCTCACCAACTTTATGTTGACCTTTTAAAATCATGATTTCTCAGGTAAATAAGCTGATCATGGAAGCCGTGCAAATGGGACTTCGCCTTCACATTCGTACCTGCTTCGTTGGAGTCCTAGTCCCTATCTATCCTAAATAACTACTTTATGTTTTTCAATAAATGAAGAAGACTTTTAAGTTCAAATGTAAGACAATATCGTTTACCACTCTTTCCGCTGCAACAATTAATGATATTATGTTTTAATTAACGTTGAATTTAGTAGTAGTTGTTCAGTATATCTGTGACTATGATTCCATCTCGCTCACACCGAATCCTTTGTCCGGGGTGTGACAAATAGCTTCTCAGTACCTCCCTCGTACCTTGTTTTTGGTTCAAGGAAGAATTTCCCTCCGTAGGTCAGATAGACAAACAAAAACTAGCCCATGGAATCGAAAATGTGATGAGATGGAGATGGAATCGTCTGTTTGTGTGTGAATGATGCGTGGAAGATTAATTTGGGAATTTAGGGTTTTGTTGGCGGGAAACGATGAGTAATCCATTTAGATTAGAGTTTGCCACATCATCTAGTCAAAATGCCACATTATATCCGGATTGGTTTAAAGAAAAAGGGAAAAAGAAAAAAAAATGACACGTTAGCCGCCATGTCACTTTTCTGTTAGTTGGGTTAATTTTTTTAGCGGAGGGACCATAAGAAATAAATAAGTGTAAAGGTGGGACTATTGGATGTCAAAGCAAAAGGTGGGATTATTGGATGCCAAAAAGAAAAAGGTGAGATGATTTAAATCCAATTTTCCTTTGTAAAATATATTTTATGAGGAATTAATCTCCCATTTATGGCTTGGTTGTAACTAAAGACTTGTATCCTGATCTGGATCACACCCCACACGGTTATACTCTGTTAGTGGAAATTGGGGATGTGACAATCAACACTATCCACCTATCTTCTAACCTTACCCAAATCCATTTCCATTACAAATCTGGAACATGCAACAAGAAATCGAGAGTTTAGCAAGGAGAATCAGACTGGAAATGAAAAGAACACTCGAGATTAATTCAACTTACCACGATCAGAGGCTAACCTCGCCGGAAATCGCTACAAAATCGCCGGAATCGCGACTGCAGTCGGGTCCTTGTTCGCAATCGCCGCCGCTCAGCATCTATTCTGCCAGAATCGCCACCCTCCATCACCTCCCGAAGCTCAGCCGCCACTGATTCACCAAAGCGGAACCTTAATCGGGCTTCACACCCGCCGCGGATGGCGGGGAAATAGGGAAATAGTGGCCGAGGTCGAAGAAAAAGGGAGAGGGAGTGTCGATCGGAGCATGCAGAGGAGAAAAGAGAGGGTGAGTAAAAGGGGGTGTTTGGATCCATTTTCTATCAAATGAGGTCTAAGACAAATAAAATTGTCTTATATACTCATGACTAATTGTGTGGACTATAACTAGTGATCAGTAATATACCTTGTTCTCCGAAACGTTAACTTTTTAAATGTCGCGTTTCTCGTTCCCCACTAATTCTCCATTACTGAAATAATTCGTAGACCCCATAAATATTCGCAGAATACTTATTTATTCAAATTTAGTTTAATCCGTTTAATATTCGATTTAACTCGCATTATTTGACGCGTGTTCGACCGGCGTTGCGAACGCGACCGCTTCATGAACCGAATACAACTTCTTAGCTATAATTCTTAGTAAATCTTTGAAACAAGTATTTACCTATCAACCGGGTCATTAAAACCATCTAAAATGGATAAACGATTTGATGTTGGTTATATCGCGTAATCGTGTCGATTACCGGCTTCCTCGTTTCTCGCACCGAACGTCACAGTCTCCCTTGTAACCAGGTATATACCGATACTTGTCACTCTACTTATCCCTTACTGACCTTGATGTCCATTATTGACGACATATATGTGTTAGTTACGGTTATTACACAACCGTGCCCAATCACTATTTTGGACTTTCTCGCTTCGTTACAACACGGATTTCAAATTTGTTTTCGCCTACGATCATCATTTTCAATCCTCTATCAAATCCAAGTGGGTTTTCCCCTAAATATTTTTCCAAAGTATCGAGTGAAATATCATTGTCACCCGAATCTCCAGTTTTCTCCTTCTTCTCTGTTACTCGTTGTTTCTCCGTTCCGTCTTTGCACACCCCGCTATATCCTATAACAGGTCTCTTACGTTCATTAACTTTTACCTAATACCTTCTGGATATCCATTACCATTGTGCATACCTGGTATGTGCAAAATGGGGTGTTACAACTCTACCCCCCCCCCCCCCCCGCCTTAAACAAGGTTTCGTTCTCGAAACCTAATAAGGAAAAGACAACACTGGTGCCTCAGCTTTCACCGCGGGAGGTTCTTCACAAATCATCATCTCTGATTTGGAACTCACTCGGCTTTCACCTGACTTCAACCGAGTCTTAAGTGTGACCGATCCTTTTAATCACAGCCGAAACTATTTCAGTGCTAACCACATTCTTCTGTGTTGGTCTTTCTACAATCACCATGATGGAATCATAACACTTAGCTATAAGAGGGTAGCTTGTTTATGAGGTCCATGGTGATATATATGCTTATTCCCATTTTTGGAATCTCCAAACCAGTCCAACCATTCAAGTTAGCTTGCATTCAAATCTTTCGTCGTTAACTCTAACTCATGCTTCAGGTACTTCTCCTCCTAAGGGTTCAACTTGCATGATGCATACAAAACTGCATCATCTCCTTGCATTAGAACACTCCCCAATCTCCAGATATGGTGTATCAGAATAAACTACCACACCTTTCATCCTATCCGGTAACATCAGTACCAAAGCATGCACCCGCTCTTGTCACGTCTATCCGGTTCCAAGGCTTCGAGTCTAAGTGGCTGTCCTAGAGGACTCCACTTTGTTGTCACCCATTCCATATCTTCACATGCATCCCTCTATTGTCAATTTAGCCTTGCATCCCTGTAACTGGAAGCTTCTCCGCTTTACTCATGGAACAAGCGTTCCAATTGTTCCCTCATGACCTTCCTAGAAAGATTTCAAGCATCCATCTAACTCTCGCCATTCGATCCATCCTAGCTTCACGGTACATTATCTTACTCATAAGATATGGACAAAACTTTCCAAGGCAAAGTAAACTAACGTACTGATCATAATTAATCTATCATTCTGAATGTCTAGCAGACAATAAATAATCACATGAATGTGCATCAAACACATTTACCGGTTACACCGGATTCTAACTTTTCCAACATCCCTACTAACCATAACAAAGAAGACAAACAAACAACATAAAACATTCTTAATATCGCTTCTGAATCGTCTATGTCTGCTTGGCCTTCCATGCCCCTTCATCTTCAATGCCGCTAACCCATCTTCAGATAGTCTCATATCATCTCATGGTCGTTTTGCACATCACAATACACTCCATCGAGTGTAACTTCTTTATCCATTTACTGGAAACAAAAATCCAAACTCATCGCATCTAAATAATCGGCTAAAAACGAGCAAAGATTCACCCTCTCGGTTCATGGGACATTTTAGTATCTATCGATCTCATAAGGTCTATCGCTCTTGGGTTCTTGGACTGCTCCAAGTCTTATGCTACCTCTTTTGATGGACTGCCTCCATTACTTCACTTATCAGCTCTGCATAATTGCCTCTTGAAAGTTTGTTAACTCCATTATCCAGAATGATTTTCTCATTGAGCGTTCAGTCCCATCTATCGCTGCTATTTCGTTCCTTATCAGTTAAAACCTGACAAGAATTAAGTCAAGCATTTTCAGGGAACCAAGTCACGTGACATGTGTTCACTTACTATTTTAGGAACTCCATCTCCATTCATGCTAATCCTTCTAAAGGAATAGTCTATTCTCTCTATGAGGTCTCTATATCTTCTTGACATCGCTTCTCTTTTCTTTCTTCATCTCATGGCTCCATTCTACCAGAAGAGTACTTAATTCTTAACTAAAGAGATGAAATACATCATAATTTCATCTCAGCATCCCTGTAGTTCTTGATTATAGCCTTTAGCTTTCTAGGCATCTCCCATCCAATTAAGGAGGGTACGTTCTCCTGGATGTTGTAAGCATACGACAATCTTTTCCCTTGAACTCTTTCAGCAACTAGCATTCGCATACCATACTTTGTTGGTTCCAGAACCGACTCCTTTCTTGAGTTCTTTATCATCTCTAGCTTCCTTACATCTCCATGGGTTATCCCGGTCCTTGCCAGGCTTGCATCTAACATTGGGAGCTTACACTCAGTAAAGCTCAATACATATGACACTTCTATCTTTGATCTCTATTTCCTCTCGATCTGATCTTTAAAATCATCGGCATCGATTCCATAATCATATTTGGTTTCACATCAGCCCCATCACTGGCTCCATACCAACTTCTGGCTTCAATTTCATCACTATTTATATCTTTGTCTGCTCTCCAAACATTACCCATATTGGCATGATAGACTTCCTGACTAACTCTAGTGATCGCGAGCAATCACAACACTCTGAGCATTCCACACATAAGCAAGAAAACTTCATTTGGCCTCCTTGTGTTCACACAACAATCATAACTCTCTGATGACATTCTGTTGAATCATACATCTGCTTTCCATACTCGTACCAAGCGTGTGCAACTCTCAAGGCAGGATATTTCACTTAAACCTTAATCCCCATTGCAACCTTTAACATGGAATATATCACTTCTTGCACCGGAACCTCTGCTATGACCAACTACTCCATCCTGTGTGGAATATTAGTGTTCATGTGACAGGTTATAATCCAAAACGTTATGGTTATAGCAAATCAGTAATTATCCTGGCACATAATTACTCATTTGTTATACATTTCACGTTTCAAATTACTAACTATCACGTTTTCTACCAACATCCACATCAGGTCCTTCACATCACCATCCTCACCCAAAGCTTACTCAAGTAAATTCTTGATATATTAGAGGTGTTTATATATAGGGCATATCGTAGTGTACCCACTACACCTTAAGCACATGAAGAATGTACCCTTGCTACTATGTGGGTTTGGACCTTGTCATATCCGTAATCCAATCGAATCTACTGGATTTCCATTACCTTTTACATATGTTAACATAATATCCATCTATGTTGGCATCCACCGATCCTACACTCAACTTTCATCCTTAACTGAAGCTTTGACAATCTATATGGCATCTCATGCCTACACCGAAATACAACCCTCTGGTCAATATCGGTATCATACTATCTATCCAGGTGTCTTTGATGTCACAAACTGGTCTTTCCACTGTCAAGTCACCTACCTGCATCCAAGGCACACAACTGTTGATACCCAAGATACTATTTGATGAGGATAGA
>JBCNJP010000007.1:65779176-65958008 GCA_039602395.1 Deinandra increscens subsp. villosa | reverse complement strand
GCATTTACATTATACAAGAACTTAATATTGCTTAAGTAAAGTGAAATATAACTTTAATTCCGCAGGGTTATATTTGCAAGTAAAGGGCTTGTTTTAGTTTATTCATAACTATTTTCGATCCTACACATCCGCAGGCCAATGGCCAAGTAGAAAGAGCAAATCGAAGTCTTGTTGAAGGTATAAAAATGAGACCGGAAAAATATGGGGGTAGTTGGGTCGATGAATTGCCACATGTCTTGTGGGCGCATCGGACCATGCCTAAAACTAGCAATGGTGAAACACCATTCAGTCTCGTATATGGAACTGAAGCTGTCATTCCGGCTGAAATCGGAATACCCAGCCATCGTTTGCAGGTACAAGTGACGGATAATGATGAAGAATTAAGAACCAATCTGGATCTTTTGGAAGAGCGAAGAGAAATCACGGCTATACGTGAAAGCAGATACAAAAAAGAAATGGCAAAATATTATAACGCCAAAGTTAAGACCCAACAGTATAAGGAAGGAGAATATATGCTAAGAAGCAATGAAGTGAGCAGAGCAATTCCGCTTGGAAAAATGTCTCCCAAATGGGAGGGACCTTATATAATCAAAAAAGCGATCGGAAATGGGTCTTACATACTCCAGCAGCTTGATGGAACTGAACTAGTGTGAGCTTGGAATGGAGTTCATCTTCGCAAATGTTATATGTGAGGTTGCAAATGCAAAACTTTAAGTGAAAATTGGAAAATATTGATCTTTATGTTCTTGTTTCTGCATTTATGATCTTGTAATAAGTTTGATAAGGAATAAGATACTTTTGCTTCTAGTACTTACAAAGATCTATGAAGATACTTATTTCATTTTATATGAAAAGATTATACAAATGCTTGATCATTTTTATGCAAAATACTAAGTATGAATGTTTGCTTAAAAATGCTGTGTAAATAAACACATGCATATGCTACACAAGTGATCTCTTCGAATAATACAAAATTCACATGCGATATGATTTACATTTTATGACATGGTTCATGAGTCATTAGCGGGTGCATTGTAAAAAAAAAAGTATCACATACCAATACTTTAATGCAGTATCGTTGTTATCTCTTTATTTGTAAAGGGTAACACAAGACAAAGCAAAAATGCTTTTCTTGTCCTCAACTGTCTCACTAAGTAATTAAAAGAGTGCATGTTGGGAAGAGGTGATCAAGCCGGACACCTTGTTAGCACATTGGTTGCTAACAAAAGCCCAAAGGAGAGATGGCCAAACTTAAGTGGATAAAGGTATGCTATGATGATTAACAAAAGATCTAACTTAAGCTCTCCGAGGGTCACAAGTGCTGCTGAATAATTAATATTATGAAGTGGTCTTGTGAGTTGATCATTCAAAGAAAAAAGATCAATTGAGCCTTACCAAAAGATGTAAGGACTTCTTATACCACAAGTAAAAGATTTGTATTCGAAATAAAAAATACTTAACTTAAAAAGTGGTATTGACATCATGTTGTTAAAACCCTTTGAAGGTGGACGCATCTGATAGGGGGGAAACACATGTGGCAGCCTTCTTTAAAAAAGTTAATGATTTTATTAGAATCTTATCAAAGTACTTATGAAGGAGAACTCCAGAAGTTACTCAAAAACTTGTAAGGAAATATTTCACAAGTTTAAAAGAGAAAGTGAAGAATCGAATGATAAAGTATATAAACGATTCGATGCATAAAAGGTTGCGTATTATCATTTTGCAACTGCAAGTGCAAACAATAATACACTTCGTTCGCAAATGACGTATCGCAAATATAATCAAATATGACTCATATCCTATGAACCATAAGAAGATAAAATATCCAAACTCAAGAAAGAAAGCAGATAAGCAAACATGCATATGCATCATCATATATGCTAATATAATCGAAACTGCATACAGTTGCAGTTCCGATAACATCCATAAAAGTACTAGAAAGTGTCAAGTGCAGGACCAAAAGTAAATTGTTTAATGCCACAGCATAAGTGGACTTTGGGAAACGATTAAATTGTTTAGCAGAAGATCATGATGAATAAAAAGATCAATTACCGGTGGGATCAGAAGCATCTGCCTTTGAAGACGAAGGAGCATCAGCCTTTGGGGGAGCAGGACCTTTCGGTAGCGAAATAGGTTTCAGCATGTCCCTCATTACTTCTATGTCATCCAGGCTCAACTTCGAAACTTCATCAATGGAATTGAACGTCATTGATTTTAAGGCATTTAGCTGCTTCAACAACTTCTCACTGGCTTTCTGATCAAATTCTTTGAAGGACAAGAAGTTGGCTTCACCCTTCACAGCATGTGCTAATCCGCATTTGATCCCTTCATTGTAGCCCATGGCATTAGCAGCAGAGTTAACTTTAAGGGTCATGGGGATCATTTCAGAATGCACACGCTTGGCTACCAAATCAAATCCTTCTTCAATCAACCATTTGCTTCTTTCCTTCACAGATGCTAGTTCCTTCTGCATTTGCTCCCTTTCTTCGGTCAATACTTTAATAGTCTCAGCAAGGGCAGCATTTTCTTTACGGAGTGAAGGCGCAGATGTTAATAATGATAAAAAAAGTATGCAAGTGCAAATGGGAAATTACGAAAATAAAGGGATACAAGTTATACCTTTGTTGACAGATTCGATTTTTGCATCACATTGAGAAGTGATCTCTAGCATGGTGGTGGTTTGATCATCAAAAATTTTCTTATGATCTAGGAACTGGCTCTTGAAAGCCATTGCATCATCTTGTGCCTGCTTGAGATCCCTTTTCGCTTCTTGCTCAAGTGAAATTAGCTTTCGATTCTTGGTCGTAAGAAGCTCGATCTTTGCATGCAAATCATTGATTTTCACCTGATTGCTGATGGAACCAAAACATGCCTTATGTGCCAACAACTTCTTGGTTAACTCCTCCACTCTTGCTTCAGCAATAATCCACCGGCCATACATATCCGCTACTACGCTTTGCTGCTTCGCTTGTGCAAGCATGAATTCATTTGAAAAGGCCTCATTGGGGATTTGTTGAAGACTGAAAATGTCAGTGGGAGTACTTCCAAGAAGGGCGATCTTCTTTGCAATTGGACTCTCGGTGCAAGTGTCACCATTCTTAACTTCCCATTGGGGGACAAAGGCTACATTCACATCAACAGAATCGAAACTTCGACTGGTATTGCTTCTAAGAGTTATCAAATCTATTTCCTTCTTCAACCATTCAGAGGTGGGAATAGCAAAACTGGGAGCATCCTTCTGCGAAGAAGAGGATGCATGAGCTAAATTGGCCAAAGTGATCAAAGAGGTGGTACCTTTCTGCAAAATACTTACGTCAGAAAAACCTGGATCTTGTGACACATCAGGTGAATTTAATAAATAATCATCAATATCAAAGTCATCAGTAGGAGGAGGGGTTACCACAGCATCAATTGTTGTCTGCACACCCTCTCCCAGTTGATCATTAATGATGAGGATAGGTCAAGACCGGACATGCAAGTGACCTGGCATCTACACTTTCGATGGTAAAAATCCCGAGAGCAAGTGTCACACAGAGAACGAGCTGGAAGCGATGCAGTTGCAGATGAACAAGATGCAAGTGCATCCGACCAACTCATGAAGATGCGACTTCAGAGGCTCTATAAATAGTTCTTTCATTCATTTGCAATGTAACTTCTAATTCCAGAAAACACACATTTACTGTGTATTTTCCTTGTTTGTACCCAAATATTGAGATATTAGTAAATCCATTGATTCATCGATTATTCTTTTTAGATTAGCTTGTTCCTAGTTGAATTATAATCTCTCATTTACATACGGTGGGATTTTGTGGTTCATCAATTGGCGCCATCCGTATTCTCAGGAATTGGTGAAAAATGGAAAAGCAATCGGATGGTCAGTGAAGAAGAAGTCCATTTTTGATCTAGAAGGAACACCGAAGAACATTCATAGTTCGAAAGGATCAGCTGGAAAACCTAGTGAAAAAGTCTCGGTGTTTCAATTACCGAATCATTCTAATGATGATCCATATTCGGATCATGATGACGAGAATGATAATGTGGATCCGAATAAAGCTGTAGAGATTTTGCAAAGCTTTGATCGAGATTTCCTGATGAGAAATTTGCAGATCCTGAAGCAGTTAAGGGACAAGGAGAAGCGTGAGCAGTGGTTGCAGGAAGTTCGCGCCACTCTGAAATTCACTCCAGAAAAGGATGCTGCAAAAACTACCGATTTGAAGGATCTGGATGATCTTCTAAATGAAGATCGTACAATTATCAAACAGTCAAAATCATCAGGTATCGATTTTAACGCTTTGATCGAGTAGCGAAATTAGTTTTTGAAAACTTTTGATCGATACGCATATTTTGGATCGGAAAAATTAATTTGAATTTGCTTAATTCAAAAGTTCATGATCAATTGTTGATTTGGTAATTTGATGCATTTTGATCCTTGTGATATGATAATGGTTTAATGATGATGTGAAATCCTTATGAATGGATGCACAATCAAGGATCATATGGTGAACTATGAAATCTGGAAATTCGATGAATGAATTCCGGATGAAGATTTGAAGATTCAAAGAGGCTCTCATGAAGATTGCCTAAAAAAACTGGAAAATCATAAGAACAACAATTAAGGCGGGAAAACCTTCTTCAAATTTGAATTTCAGAAAATTCAAATGCACACTCATAGGTTGAGTTATATAAAAAAAGGAAGATAGAGAATGAGATACAGATGTCCACTTCCGAGTAAGTCACGTGTGCGTCGGAAGTGGTGTCGATATGATCTTTCAAAAAATTGATATTACGATGAAGACTTCCGAGTAAGACGTACGCGCGTCGGAAGTGCTTATGATAGCAAATGAAGACTTCCGAGTAAGACGTACGCGCGTCGGAAGTGCTTATGATAGCAAATGAAGACTTCCGAGTAAGACGTACGCGCGTCGGAAGTGCTTATGATAGCAAGAGAAGACTTCCGAGTAAGACGTATGCGCGTCGGAAGTGATTGCAATAAGATCTCTTGTGAAGATTAATACTGTATGATACTTCCGAACTAATTATACTTGTGTTGGAAGTGTCGTCCTGAAAGACCTCATACAAGAGGCGAATGTGATCAATTCTAAATGAGCTATAAATGCTATGATTGAATTATAACATTAAGACCTTAATTTTTGAAAAAGGCATTGATCTTATTCTGACCTATGGATTTTATGACATCAGGAGAAAAGGATGTATTCGTGCCTTATTTTCCTGCTTCAATGCAAGAGCATTCTAAGTTTCAGAATTGGATCGCAAATGCTAAGTTTCCAGCAAAGCTAAAGATGCCAACTTCTATAAAGAAGTATGGTGGGCTAACAGATCCAGATGATCATATATTTGATTTTATTACTGCTGGAAGACTTGAACGATGGTCAGAAGAAACATGGTGCCACATGCTGGTACAGACCTTTACTGGACCTGCAAGAGTATGGTTTGATGCATTACCAAATGCACAGATAAGTGGCTTTGAAGACCTAAGGACGAAATTCCTAAGGCAATTTACTCAACAACGGAAGTGCACAAAAGAAGTGACAGAAGTACATAACATTCGAAGAAGAAATGACGAAAGCCTTGAAAGCTTCGTTATGCGTTTTAACAATGAAACTATGAAAATATCTGGAGCACAGGATCAATTACGTATATCTGGCTTTTGCCATGGTGTTCGACACACGCACTTGGTGGAAAAGTTGCATGAGGATCTGCCTCAAACAATGGAGGTGCTTATGGATCGTGTCAGGACCTATGTAAAAGGAAGAAGTGCTTCCGGAAATATCCAGGGTATCAGCACCCAAAAACCATCTCAGAAGAATGGCAATTACCGGAATGCAAATGCAAGTGTCTTCACTGCACCAACAAGAAATCAATCCTGGAAAAAGTTTAGATCTCAACCCTATGATCGTAGGGGAGAAAGTAATTATGGAGGATACAAGAAGACCTGGGAGCCCAGATCTAATGATTTCTCGTCACTTACAAAAACTCCAAGTGAGATCTTAGCGACGGAGAATGTTTAATTTTCGAAACCTCAAAGGACTTACAATCCTTTAGGAAGTGACATGGGTAAATATTGCGATTACCATAAAGATCGTGGTCATGATACAGACAACTGCAGACACTTGCGAGGCGAGATTGAAAAACCCATCAAATCCGGAAAATTGTCGCATCTGGTTAAAAATATTAAGGAGGGACGTCCTCCAGCTGCTAAACAAGCTGTGATCGCAATGATACGAAGAGGGTCGAACACTTGGCATCGCAATGTTAAAACAAAGCTTGAAGAAGAAAGATGGAAAAGTCAAGAGATTACATTTCCACCATTGAATGGTAGAGAATCGAGAGAAGATCCAGTAATTGTGACTGTCGGTATTGCTGGGTTTCTAGTGAAACGGACCTATCTCGATACTGGAAGTGCATCGGAAATCATGTATGAGTCTTGTTTCCGAAGGATGGGATTGGATGTGCAGCAAAGGCTAAAGCCTCATAATTCCACTCTCATTGGTTTTTCTGGAGAGGTGGTGCATCCCATGGGAGAAATAACTCTCCCAGTGATCTTTGGTGATGATAAACTATTTCGAGAAGAGATGATGACTTTTATTGTGGTTGCAACTCCTTCCCCCCACAATGTCATTATCGGTCGACCTGGGCTTAAAGTTTTGGGCGCTATAGTTTCGACAGCGCATGGTTTAGTTCGGTTCCCAACTCCAAGGGGAATCGCAACTGTAACAACATATGCAGATCCACAAGTAGCCCTGGTTGAGAAACCTTTGATGTCGAAAGGAGGATTGAAGGATATTAAAAATGATACTGTAGAAAAGAATAAGTGGATCATAAACGAGAAGTTTCCAGATCAGACAATTGAAGTTGGATCGCAATTGCAAGGAGAAACAAGAAAAAAGTTGTTTCAGTTATTAAAAGACAATGTGGATATCTTCGCCTGGGAACCGTCGGATATGACGGGGGTCCCTAGATATCTCGCTGAACACAAATTAAACGTCTATCCAGGTGTAAAACCTGTCCAGCAGAAGCGAAGAATCTATGATCAAATTCGAAACAATGTAGTCAAGGAAGAAGTGGATAAGCTTGTGGAAGCGGGCATCCTTAGGGAAGTGCTTTACCAAACATGGGTTGCAAACCCTGTCTTGGTCCTAAAGCCTGACAAATCTTGGCGGATGTGCATTGACTTCAAAGATCTTAATAAGGCATGTCCGAAAGATTGTTATCCACTTCCGGAAATAGATCTAAAAGTTGATTCTTTGGCGGGATACCGATGGAAGTGTTTTCTAGACGCATATAAAGGATACCATGTAAGGATCGAAATAACCCAAACACGATATCACAACCTCTAGTGAATGTGCGGAATCCAAACACTAGAGTGATTCAAGATAAATCAAGAAAAATACGTAAAAGCAATAACAAAACAAGTAAGTACACAAACCGATTGAAGAGAACACTTTACTATTAATCACCAGTTGCTTACACACTTAGTCGAAATTCTCAAAGAGAATTTCGAGATTACCAAAAACCACAAACACCTTAGGAGCAACCAACCCTAATCTTCTAATTAAACCATCCTTATATAGGAGGAGATTAGCTTGGAAAACAAGCTAATCTATCTTTGGTAACCCTAAATAACATAAAATTCCCGTATTTGACTTTAATGGCCCATAAAACTCCACCTAAACTCATTCTAAATGAGCCCAAACATGTCTAAATTGGCCCAATGACCCAATATACCCATAACCCAACTCATTTTCACCTATTCTAACACATAGGCCTTCAGAATACTCCGCCAAGTGATGATTTAATACACAAGCCACAAATTATTCCCTTACAATCTTCCCCTTGGCTTGTGCTATTAAATATCTTCTACTTTCAATCTTCAGACTTCAGTCTTCTCCTTGGCTTGAACATGGGTTGGTGAAGATTCTTTTCTTGAACGATCTTCATTGGGCAGCAACGGTCGAGATCTGGGAGTTTTCTCTCAATCAGCATCAGCTTGGACTTCAAATGACAAACAAATAATGAGAGGAGGATTCTCAAATACTTGCTTCTTCTTGAAACATGACGAGTCCTTGCTAAACCATCAGTAACTGTCTTGACTTGCATGAGACTTCAGAGGATAAATTTTGAAAACCTCTGTCTTGGCATTTGTGACTACTCTGCATCTTTTCTTCAATTAGCTTCCCCTAAACCTGAGAACGGTGTCTTTGGACGCTTTACTTGAACAACCAACAAACTTCACCTGAGCATAGGGTAAGTCCTTTTCCGGCTGGTTCTTCAACACGAACAGTAACAGCACTCATTGACTTTTCTTTTTCCATGACATTTCATTTAACCTGTCATGCACAACATGGAACAAACACAAACACTAACCAGCATATGATGACTGGTTATCGGGTTAGAATTATTTTACCAAAAACTTCCCCTGAACCTGAGGACTCTTCACATTATCTCCCCCTGAGATTCTGGAGGGGTGATACCTTCTTGCACAAACCTATAAAAACTTATTAAAACCTTTAAATTAACCTGGCCATGGTTGAAACATAAACAATAAAAACAAACTTAAGATAACCCAAAAGAAAAATAAAAATAAAAATAAAACCAAACATACCAAATTACTAAATGAGAAGGTTTTATTTTGGGATCAAACCGTCTTTGTCTGAACTGAGGAACCCTTTTCAGCATCTGTTACTCGAACACGTCCAGGCGATTGCCAGTATATTGGTCCTTCTTAAACCCATGTTCCTCATTTTCCCGGCTGTTTGTCACTTATTTATCTTTTAGGTGCATTAATTATGAACATCCGACAGTCACACACAAATCCTAGGTAATTAATATGTGTAGTCTATCAAGCTTAATCATTCCCTACCACATATTTTCACATTCCCATATCCAGAGTTTTGAATCTTTTATCGAGACTTGGTTGAGAAGAGAAAGAACAGATCATAAAAGAGATAGGGATAATATACAAAGACTTGTATGATTTCAACTCAGAGGCGTTTATCAGTCAGGTGGTAACCTTTCATCAAACACATAAGCCTAGTCACAAAGTCAGGGCTAAAGGGTTTTGGACGCTAGAGGGTCTCTTTTGTTGTGCACATTTGCATCTTTTGGGGTGTAAATTATATACAATGATCTGCAAGCACGTTAATACAGACTAACCAGGTCTTTGCTCACGCAAAACAGAGGAAAGTCTGATTAACACGTCAACCATTCTACACCAGGTCATTGCTCACGCAAAGCAGAGGCAAGACTTGACTGACGGCTTTGACATCCCCAGATCTTTGCTCACACAAAACAGAGGGGACGCCGACTTTTTGAGATTTTTGATTCAACACTTTGGAGTCCGGCGTGTGTATCGGGAACAATTTCGCAGTCAAATAGAACAAGCACTTAACCTAAGTGTGTGTTTCCCGTCAAATGACATACTTTATCTTTAAGTGTTGTGACCCATACCTTTGTTTTTGGAACTGAGCCTACCGAGCACATCACCTTGGATCATGTCTTTCACTTTTGCCTTACGTGTGTCAGTCATTTTGAGAACGGAAATATTTCACTTCCCACCTTCTAAAGGAAACAAAAGATTAAAAATTAAAAAGCACAATTTAATTTTGAGGGGTCAACAATTTCATCGTTTCTATTCTTCCCCTTGCTTTTTGATTTTTAATAACAACACACACATTTTTTTTGATTTTTTTTTTTTTTTTTTTAACACTCACTGACACAATACTTAATATGTACTAAAAACTGGCCAAGCTAACCTTCAAAGTTTATCTTTTGAAACTTTTCAGAAATGGGTTTTGTTTCATGCACAACCATACTTCACATCAAATCAGCCAAGAAATAAACAATTCAGACAGTGTTACCTTTACTGCTGATTTTCTCAGATTTACCTCTCACAAGGAAACATACCCTCCATTGAAATCTTCATGTCATGTGGTAGAGAGATGCCTCCTATCCAGTGCCTGGAACAATCACTATCACAAACAAACAAGGTTAATGAAAGTCCTCCTTGACTGTTCCTGCACAAGGTGAGAGATCAGTTAGCCATAAGTACCCAGGCCATTGTGGTTCTGGGTATACCTGAAGAGTCAGTGAAAGAAATTTCTTTTAAAAACATTCCCTTGGTAACATCAGGGATTGGGGGTGTGGCTGCCTTGGTTGGACTGAGAATGTCCTTTTTGTTGACATCTCTGGGTTTGTGATTTTCTTTCCCAAAAACCTGTGGTTTTCTCGGTGGATTCTTATTAGAATTTTGAACTCTTACTTCTTGAAATTGTTTGGAGTGTTTCTTGTACACTCCAGTAGGCTTGAAAGACAAGTTCACAACTTTTGAAACATTCCACCTGTCATCCTTCCTCCAACCATTTGATTTAGCTGAACCAACTGGATTTGGATGGATGGGTGATTTTGAAACAGTTTTGAAAACAGGTTTTGGGGATTCAACAGATTTTGGTCTCCAAGCTGTTTTGACAGATTTCTGAGATGTTTTGTTTTCTTTAAAAATGGTCTTTGGCCGTTGCTTAGGAGCCTTGGGTTTCAGCTGAACTTTGTGACTCTGAGGTGCTTGTTTCTGCACCTTGGGTTTTGATGGACCGGGCCTTGGAGTTGGGTCACTTTGTTTCTGGGTCCTTGGACGGGGTCTCTGATGAACCCTTTTGGGATAATAGGGTTCATAAGGCCGGTATAAACAGTTTCTTGCCACGTGTCCTGGTCTACCACAGACATGGCAAGATTGTTTCTTTGGGTAAACGGGAGCCTGTGGTTGGTTACGCCCAGTGGAAATCCAAGTTGGTTTTGAACAATTTTTGTGGATCCAATGGGTTTTACCGTGGGGCTTTGTGGTTAAAATGTACTCCCGCTGAACTGGCTTAAGCTGGTCATATGCAGAATTGATTTCTGGGTACGGGACAAAATCATGAGGTCTAAGGTCCCGCACTTTCTGCACATTTTGATCATGACAATCATTCTTATTTTCTGTAGGTTTCCCACCCAACACCCCACCATTTGTGAGTTTGGGACCAGCAACCTGTGGTCCCTTATCCCTTCTTAAAATTTTAACAGTTTTT
Source organism: Deinandra increscens subsp. villosa (assembly GCA_039602395.1). NCBI lineage: Eukaryota > Viridiplantae > Streptophyta > Magnoliopsida > Asterales > Asteraceae > Deinandra > Deinandra increscens. The sequence continues at coordinate 65,946,927 of JBCNJP010000007.1, read as the reverse complement.
AAGGGTTTCACAGGTTTAGCATCACATTTCCCAAAGTTAAACATACTACTAGTAACAAATTCATCAAACACAGTTGACTTGGGAAATGCTGACTCAGACTCAAAACTTTTTGAAGCAAAATTATCAGTTTTAAAAACTGGAAACTTTTGACTCTCAACGCAAACACTTTTTCCCTTTGAACCTGCTTCTTCATTTACTTTATCTGCACAAGAAGTAGAAGTGTTAGTAATGTTAGAAACAGGAGCAGAAATTTTAATAGGACAAGCTGCCAATTTCTTTTCGATCTCAGCTTTAGCATCCAAGTTAGTCTTGGAACACTCATAATCTGAGATCATTTCATGCATCAGGGGCATCGGTACTGTATGAGTGGATTTTTTATCTTTTATTTCAGTACCGAGTCCCAAACCAGAGTTGGCTTTTAGATGACGCATACGAACGTCTGTGTTGTAGAAAAGTGAGCTAGCCTTCATCATTTCAGACACAATCTTATCATTTCGCTCAACTTTGGTTTGTGATGTTTCTAATTGCCCTTTAAGTTGCTCAAGTTCAGTTTTTAATGTGGCAATTTCTTCATTAGCAACTGTCAGATATGTGTTTTTGTTACTCAAGTCCCTTTGAAGATTTTTTATGTCAATTTTAGCAGCTTCAAGTTTCTCACTCAAGTTTTTACTTCTACCCTTATATTCCCTCAACTCTCTATCAACAAATTCACGATTTAGGGTTTCATTGAAAAACTTAGTTTGCCATTCTTGAGATTCATTGAGTATAGTTTGACATTTAGGGTTAAGACATACCTCAGAGCTGCTGGCAGATACAGAATTACCTGGAAGAAAGGATGCCATGAATGTCTTTGATTGAACTTCTGGATCAAATACGAACAGAAAGACTTGAACGGATTGAAAATTGAAAGCCTAAGGGTTGGATAGAAAAAGGGTGAAGTTTGGATAGAAAAGTCAAGTTTTGGATCGAAAAGTGGACTTTTTGATCAAAAAGAGGACTTTTTGATCAAAAAGAGGACTTTTTGATCGAAAAATGGACTTTTTGATCGAAAAGTGTGGCTGATCGAAAAGCTGGTAGGAAAGCTGCTTGGCTGATCGAAAAGCTGTCTTGGCTGATCGAAAAGCTGTTCGGCTGATCGAAAAGCTGTCTTGGCTGATCGAAAAGTTGTTTGGCTGATCGAAAAGCTGTCTTGGCTGATCGAAAAGCTGTTTGGCTGATCGAAAAGTTGTTTGGCTGATCGAAAAGCTGTCTTGGCTGATCGAAAAGCTGTTTGGCTGATCGAAAAGTTGTCTTGGCTGATCGAAAAGTTGTTTGGCTGATCGAAAAGCTGTCTTGGCTGATCGAAAAGCTGTTTGGCTGATCGAAAAGCTGTCTTGGCTGATCGAAAAGCTGTTTGGCTGATCGAAAAGCTGTCTTGGCTGATCGAAAAGCTGTCTTGGCTGATCGAAAAGCTGTTTGGCTGATCGAAAAGCTGTCTTGGCTGATCGAAAAGCTGTTTGGCTGATCGAAAAGCTGTCTTGGCTGATCGAAAAGTGAAAGAATGGATAGAAAAGTCTCAAAGGGACTTTTCGATTGGTGTAACTGATCGAGAAGTCACAAAAGGGGACTTCTCGATTGGGCAGGCCGGTCGAAAAGTCACTTAGGGGACTTTTCGAGTGAGACGAACGGATCGAAAAGGGACTTTTCGATCAGACAAACCGATCGAAAAGCAGAAAAACATGTCGAAAAGTGTTAGAAAACACAATCACAGCTTCCGAAACTTCTGACTTGAGTTACAACCTGCACAAAAACACCTCCGAACGTGCTAACAGCTGAAAATCACCAGAAAACTCAAAACGTTAGTACTCAAAAACTTGAATCTGATATCGCGAGAGCCTCGAAACTTGCGTTTCTTGGCTCTGATACCAATTGTAAGGATCGAAATAACCCAAACACGATATCACAACCTCTAGTGAATGTGCGGAATCCAAACACTAGAGTGATTCAAGAAAAATCAAGAAAAATACATAAAAGCAATAACAAAACAAGTAAGAACACAAACCGATTGAAGAGAACACTTTACTATTAATCACCAGTTGCTTACACACTTAGTCGAAATTCTCAAAGAGAATTTCGAGATTACCAAAAACCACAAACACCTTAGGAGCAACCAACCCTAATCTTCTAATTTAACCATCCTTATATAGGAGGAGATTAGCTTGGAAAACAAGCTAATCTATCTTTGGTAACCCTAAATAACATAAAATTCCCGTATTTGACTTTAATGGCCCATAAAACTCCACCTAAACTCATTCTAAATGAGCCCAAACATGTCTAAATTGGCCCAATGACCCAATATACCCATAACCCAACTCATTTTCACCTATTCTAACACATAGGCCTTCAGAATACTCCGCCAAGTGATGATTTAATACACAAGCCACAAATTATTCCCTTACATACCATCAGATCTTTATGGCTGAGGGTGATGAAGACAAAACTGCGTTTATTACAAACGAAGGCTTATTCTGTTATAAAAAGATGCCATTCGGGCTAAAAAACGCTGGTGCAACTTACCAGCGCCTCATGGATAAAACCTTCCAATCACAAGTGGGTAGAAATCTTGAAGCCTATGTGGACGATGTAGTCATTAAGAGTTCTCATGAGGAAGATATGATCAAAGACATTGAAGAGACCTTTAAAAACTTGCGGGGTATCAATATGAAATTAAACCCCAAAAAGTGCTCATTTGCGATGGAGGAAGGCAAGTTCTTAGGGGTCCTGGTCAATAAAGACGGGATCCAGGCACATCCGAGAAAGGTCAAGGCGGTTATGGAAATGGAACCGCCTAAAACCCTTAAAGATATACAAACTCTAAATGGGCGTTTGGTGGCTCTACATAGATTTTTGTCAAAAGCAGCTGAAAGAGCCACACCCTTTATGAAAGTTTTGAAAGAGAGTTTAAAAGGAAGTTTTGAATGGACTTCCGAGGCTAATCAAGCATTTGAGGAATTGAAAACCACTTTAGCTACACTTCCGACCCTAACTGCACCAAAAGTCGGTGAAGAATTGATCATGTATTTGGCAGTAACGGATAATGCAGTAAGCGTTGTGTTACTGGTGGAAAGGGAAGATAAAGAACTTCCAATTTACTACATAAGCAAAATGCTTAAAGACTATGAAACCAGATACCCTATGATCGAAAAAGTTGTCTTAGCACTTGTACAGGCTACGAGAAGACTTCGTCGTTATTTCCAGGCCCATACTGTAAATGTTCTTACCTCATATCCTATCCAAGGGATCTTCAGGAAACCAGAAATGTCCGGTAGGATGATCAAGTGGTCAATTAAAGTGGGGCCATTCGATATACAATTCAAACCACGAGTTTCAATTAAAGGACAAGTGGTAGCAGATTTCCTGGCGGAAGTGCCAGATGGCGCAAGTGTAAACGTTATTACCATTCCTGAAGCTAAAGAACAAGTATGGATCTTGCATACTGATGGTTCTTCAAACTCTGATGGCTCAGGAGCAGGTTTGATCCATTATAAAATCATTTCTTTTTGAAAAAGAAATTGAAATTCAAAATATTAAAAATTCTGTTATACCAAATGCAGGCTTGATCTTGAAAAGTCCTGAAGGGGACGAGTTGACATATGCGATCCGCTTTAATTTCCAAGCTTCTAATAATGAAGCAGAATATGAGGCGTTGCTAGCAGGTATAAACACTCAAGCTTTGTAAGTTTTTGTGTTTATTCGACAAAAAAAAAACAAAAAAAACTGCATATGCATTTGTTCCACGAATGCATATGGTATGCATTTGTTCCACAGATGCATGTGATAAGTCGGAAGTCCTAAAACATTGAAATTCATTTCAGGTTTAAGGTTGGCTAAAAAAATGGGTGCAACGCAAGTGACTGCTTATGTGGATTCATTGTTAGTAGCTAGTCAGATCGCTGGAACATACGAGGCAAAAGGCAAATACATGGCCTTATACTTGGAACAAGTTCAAGAGTTAATCAAAATCTTTGGCAAGTGTGAAGTTTTACATATTTCCAGAGCTCAAAATAGAAAGGCAGATGCGCTGAGCAAGCTCGCTTCTGTCGCATTTGAACATTTAGCCAAGGAAATTCGAGTGGAATTGTTAGAAGCTCCAACTGTTAATTTGAAAATGACTGCAGATGTGCAAATGCAAGAAGACAGTTGGATGACACCAATTGTACAGTATTTGACCATGGGCAAACTCCCAGATGATAAAGAACAGGCTCGCCAGATACGAGTAAATTCGCTCCAGTATCAGATGCAAAATGATACTTTGTATAGAAGAAGCTTTTTGGGACCTTTGTTAAGATGTTTAACCCCAAGTGAAGCTGAAAAGATCGTTAAAGAAGTACATGAAGGTATATGCGGTATTCATGCTGGTGCGAAGATGGTAGTTGTTAAATTTATGAGCCTTGGATACTTTTGGCCAGGCATGTACCGAAGCACTTGGGAAGAATTGCGCAAGTGCCAAGCTTGTCAAGCACACGCTCCGGTGAGCATGCGAGCAAAAAATGAGTTGATCCCAGTTACATCAGCGTGGCCCTTCCAGAAGTGGGGAATGGATATAGTTGGACCTTTTCCATCAGCAAGTGGAGGGATAAAATTTCTATTGGTTGCAATTGACTACTTTACAAAATGGATTGAAGCAAAACCACTTGCTTGTATTTCTGGTAAGCAAGTCAAAAAGTTCGTGTGGGAACATATCGTGTGCCGATTTGGTCTACCTCTCTATATCATAACAGATAATGGACAGCAATTTGCTGGAAACCCATTTGCAGAATGGTGCGAAGAGCTTCATATAAATCAGATCTTTACGTCAGTAGCACATCCACAGGCCAACGGCCAAGTTGAAAGAGCAAATCGAAGCCTTGTCGAAGGCATAAAAATGAGATTGGAAAAATATGGGGGTAGTTGGGTCGATGAGTTACCACATGTTTTGTGGGCGCATCGCACCATGCCTAAAACTAGCAATGGTGAAACACCATTCAGTCTTGTATATGGAACTGAAGCTGTTATACCGGCTGAAATCGGAATACCTAGTCACCGCTTGCAAGTGCAAGTGGCGGATAATGATGAAGAATTAAGAACCAATCTGGATCTTTTGGAAGAGCGAAGGGAAATCACTGCTATACGAGAGAGCAGATACAAAAAAGAGATGGAAAAATACTACAACGCCAAAGTTAAGACTCAACAGTATAAAGAGGGAGAATATGTGTTGAGGAGCAATGAGGTGAGTAGAGCACTTCCGCTCGGAAAAATGTCTCCCAAGTGGGAGGGACCTTATATAATCAAAAAAGCGATTGGAAATGGATCTTACATACTTCAGCAGCTCGACGGAACTGAATTGGTGCGGGCTTGGAATGGAATTCATCTTCGCAAATGTTACATATAAAGACGCAAATGTTAATCTCAAATGAAAGATAGGAAATGTTGATCTTTATGTTTTCGTTTCTGCAATTATGATCTTGTAATAAATCGATGAAGAATAAACTACATTTGTTTCTAGTACTTACAAGGATCCATGGAAATACTTATTCCATTTTATATGAAAAAGGTTATACAAATATTTGATCGCTCCTATGCAAAATATTGAATATAAATGTTTGCTTAAAAATGTTGTGTCAATGAACACATGCATATGCTATACAAGTGATCTCTGTAAATAATACAAGATTCACATGCGATATGATTTGCTTCTTATGATATGGTTCATGAGTCACTAGCGGGTGCATTTTCAAAAAGGTATTACATACCAATACCTTAATGCAGTATCGTTGTTATTCCTTTATTTATAAAGGGTAACCCAAGAAAAAGTAAAAATACTTTTCTTGTCCCCAACTGTCTCACTGACGATTAAAGAGTGCATGTTGGGAAGAGGTGATCAGGCCGGACACCTTGTTAGTACAATGGTTGCTAACAAAAGCCCAAAAGAGAGATGGCCAAACTTAAGTGGATAAAGGTATGCTATGATCATTAATAAAATTCCAACTTAAGCTCTCTGAGGGTCGCAAGTGCTGCTGAATAACTAATGTTATAAAGTGGTCTTGTGATTTGATCATTCAAAGAAAAAAGATCAACTAAACCTTACCAAAAGATGTAAGGACTTTATATACCACAAGGAAAAGATTCGTATTTGAAACAAATAATACTTAACTTTAAAAGTGGTATTGCCGTTATGTTGTTAAAACCCTTTGAAGATGGACGCATTTGATAGGGGGGAAACGCATATGACAGCCTTCTTTAAAAGTTAATGATTTTGTTAAAATCTTGTCAAAGTACTTGTGAAGGAGAACTTGTAAAGTTGCTCAAAAGCTTGTAAGAAAATATTTCGCAAGTTTAAAAGAAAAATGTCAAGAATCGAATGGAAGAACATACAAATAAATCAAAGTATAAAAAGTTGTGTATGATCACTTTGCAACTGCAAGTGCAAATAACGATACACTTCGTTCGCAAGTAACATATCGCAAACATAATCAAGCATGACTCATATCCTATGAACCAAGAGGTGATAACATAATTCAAAAATTCGAGACAAAAAGTAAAGAAAGCAAACATCCATATGCATTATCATATATGCCCACATAATCGAAACTGCAAACAGATGCAGTTCCGATGGGATCCACGATTAAGAAAGTACTGGAACATACCAAATGCAAAATGAAAAGTAAATTGTCTTGTGCCACAGCATAAGTGGACTTTGAGAGATGATTAAAATGTTCAACAAGAGATCATGATTAATAGAAAGATCAATTACCAGTGGCAGTTGGAGCATCTGCATTTGAAGTTGAAGGAGCATCAGCCTTTGGGGTTGCAGAACCTTTTGTCAAAGTAATTGGTTTCAGCATATCTCCCATTATCTCTGTATCGTCCAGGCTCAACTTCGAAACTTCGTCAATGGAATGGAACGTCATTGACTTCAGAGCATCCAACTGCGTCAACAGCTTCTCACCGGCTTTGTGATCGTATTCTTTGAAAGTCAGGAAGTTGGCTTCACCTTTCACAGCATGTGCTAGCCCACACTTGATCCCTTCATTATAGCCCATCGCATTTGCGGCTGAATTAACTTTGAGGGTCATGGGGATTGATGAAGAATAAAATCCCACTCGCACGTAAAATGAAATTCTAGACCTCACTATTGAATTTACGAAAAGAAATAGGAGAGAATTAGGAATCACGAAGGTTTTTTATTGATCGAAGTCATGTATACAAGTTCAGAATGTATAGAACAAATCACACACTGAAAGTGTAAAATCTCTCTCTGATCCAAAAGTCCCTTTTCTGATTCATGAATGCTCTATTTATACTAATAAACTTGGTCCGCAAGTTCCTTAGTATGAAACGGATGCACTTGCTGCTGGCTCCGTCGCAATTGCATCCTGTTGTTTTGGAGATATCTTAGTTTAGTTGTCGCCTTCGATTTATCCTCGCTGCTACATTTGCATATCCGATTTTGACCTTTCCTCATCAGGGATCATTTCGGAATGCACACGCTTAGCAACCAAGTTAAAACCTTCCTCAATCAACCATTTGCTCTTTTCCTTCACAGATGCTAGCTCTTTCTGCATTTGCTCTCTTTCTTCGGTTAATGCCTTGACGGTGTCAACAAGAGCAGCATTTTCTTTGAAGGATTAAAACGCAAATGTTAAAGGTGATAAAAGACTATGCAAGTGCAAATGAAAAATTATGAAAATAAAGAAATATAAGAGATACCTTTGTTAACAGCTTCAACTACTGAATCACATTGAGAGGTGATCTCCAACATTTTGATGGCTTGTTCATCAAATATCTTCTTTTGATCCAAAAATTGGCTTTTGAAAGCCATCACATCATCCTGCGCCTGTTTGAGATCTCTCCTCATTTCCTGCTCAAGTGACACCAGCTTCCGGTTCTTGGTTGTGAGGAGTTCAACCTTTGCATGTAGATCGTTAATCTTCACTTGATCGCTTATAGAACCAAAAGAGGCCTTATGCGCCAACAGCTTCTTGGTTAACTCTTTAACTCTCGCCTCAGCAATGATCCATCGACCATACACATCCGCCACCAGGCTCTGTTGCTTCGATTGTGCAAGCATGAGTTCATTTGAAAAAGCTTCATTAGGAATTTGTTGAAGGCAGAAAATGTCAGTAGGAGTACTTCCAAGTAGAGTGATCTTTTTTGCGATTGAACTTTCGGTGCAAGTATCACCATTTTTGATCTCCCATTGAGGGACAAAGACAGCATTTACATCAACAGACTCCAAACCTCTACCAACATTGCTTCTAAGGGTAACCAGATCTATCTCCTTCTTCAACCATTCAGATGTAGGAACAGCAAAGCTCGGAGCATCCTTCTGCGAAGAAGGGGACGCATGAGCTAAATTGGCCAAAGTGATCAAAGATGAGGTACCTTTCTGCAAAATACTTACATCAGAAAAACCTGGTTCTTGTGACATATCAGGTGAATTCAATAAATAATCATCAATATCAAAATCATCAGTAGGAGGAGGGGTTACCGCAACATCAATCTTTGACTGCACACCCTCTTCTAGCTGTTCATTTGCTTCAAAATTCTCCGTAAAATCGGAAGTTACCTCGGTGTTTTCGGAAGTGTTTACCTTAGACTGATGAGGTGAAGATTGCAAATTCCAACGAGGAGATTTTCTCTTAGACACAAGGGGCTCATGCGCTTCCTTGGTAACAGTTGCTTTTGCGGATCTCTTTATCTTGCTTCCACCTTTGGGCGGTAGTGATGCTTTTGAAGACAGATTTGCATGACCTTCAGCGACCTCCTTCTTCTTACCCTTGAGGGTGTTCTCCCCATTCCCTCCAGCACCATCCTTGATCGTTTTTGTAACATCAGCAGCATCACTACCCCCAGATTCGACCTCATCCGTCTTCTCAGAAATAATGGTATCTGACTGCACATTCACTTGCGGCTCAATTTGATCATGTTCTTCTTCGGGACGATAGTCCAGGAAGGAACTGGCAGTCTGCCGAAGAAATGGCATTGATCCTTCCTCCATGATCTCAGCACCGAGGTCGATGTCATCAAAACTTTTCAATTGCATGGCTTCAAAAAGATCCATCTCTGCAAAAATAAAAAGAGTTTATCAAAAACTGTTAAGTCATTTTAAAGGGAGTGATCGCAAGTGATGAAAGGGTAATTCCTTACCCTTCCCTTGATTTGTCAGAACCGGCCAAAGTTCAGGGGTAAACCAAGCCCTGCTCATTCTACAAAAGAGAAGAATGGCTTCCGGAAGTTCCCGGATAGGGCTTGCACATGACACTAACTTATCAAAAGACTCCTGACTATAGTCGCCGTCATTTGGGTTTGGATCGTGAACCACATCTTCCACATCTCTCCATTCCATTTGAAGAGGAACGCATCGATCATCGATGTAGAAAAACTTAGATTTCCAGGAACGAGGGTTGGACGGAAGATGGGTGCTAATCCTCTTAACTGCTCTCCTACGCTCAAAAGTATACCAATCGCCAGCCATCGTGATTCTATAGAAAGCCCTAAAAAGATTGACACTTGGAGACACACTAACAGCCCTACAAGTGGCTTCAAAATGACTTAAACGCGAAAACCCTTGGATATGCATCTGAGAAACATGGATCTTGAAAAACATCAAAACTCTCATAAGAAACTTGGTGAAAGGGAGACGATAATTCCCAAGTTTGAACATATCAACATAAACCCCAATTTTCCCATCAGGAAAAGGGGAAATGGGAGTTTTTGGCAAGGGAAGAGTGGGATTCAACGAAAGGGGAATATGGTATCGCTCAATAACCTCATCGAGATCACGAGGCGACATAGACGAAAATGAGATATGCATATTATGCTTACTCGAATCGTCGTCGACCTTAATTGACGGCGACGCCATGAAAATGCAGTAAAAAAGCACGAAAGAAATCGACTGACCTTTTGAAAAGAAAAAGCTTGAAGAAAGAATTAGGGCTTGAAGAACAAAGAGAGCGACGGCAGTGAAGAGTGTAAAGAATGAAAAATAAGAAATGATTATATATGGGGCAAAAATCTCGGATACAAATAACTGTTTGAGTTTAAAAAATTCAAAAATAAAAAAGACCAAAAACTGTCCCGTCATTTAATCCTCGATTGACACGTGTACCGGCGGGTATCAAAAGTACTCAAGTGCAAATTAACATGCAAAACGCGCCTGACAAGTCAGTTAGGATTCTACACTTGCAGAAGCGTCTCCTTGCAATAATACGTTAATATCCTCACAAGGATGTGACGATTACATTTGCAGGAGCGTTCTGCTTTAAAGACAAATAAAGTCTTTTGATCTATTAAAGAACTGGCTTCACTAGCATTTCCTATGATTATCTTTGTACCTTAGTCCTTAGTCATTTCTACAAAACAACATAAGGACTAGGGGGACTTGATGACCAGATCTATGAAATCGTTAAAAATTGGAAAATTTCTGATCTTTGACACTTGTGATCCCCACAAAAGAGAAATGTGTGTTACACTCTTTTTTCCTTAGTTTCGGTTTTTTCCCACAGGGTTTTTCCGAACAAGGTTTTTAATGAGGCAACAAATCAAAAGCACATGTGAACTTAATGAAGATGATCGATAGAGGTTCCCAAAACCCATCGGAAATACGAGACACTTTTCACTTCTAGTCCAATAATTATTGCTCGAATAATCAATGGACTAGGGGGACTTGATGAGGATAGGTCAAGACCGGACATGCAAGTGACCTGGCATCTACACTTTCGATGGTAAAAATCCCGAGAGCAAGTGTCACACAGAGAACGAGCTGGAAGCGATGCAGTTGCAGATGAACAAGATGCAAGTGCATCCGACCAACTCATGAAGATGCGACTTCAGAGGCTCTATAAATAGTTCTTTCATTCATTTGCAATGTAACTTCTAATTCCAGAAAACACACATTTACTGTGTGTTTTCCTTGTTTGTACCCAAATATTGAGATATTAGTAAATCCATTGATTCATCGATTATTCTTCTTAGATTAGCTTGTTCCTAGTTGAATTATAATCTCTCATTTACATACGGTGGGATTTTATGGTTCATCAATTAACTTCAACAATCTCCGTAGAATCGGAAGTGATCTTAGTAGTTTTGGAAGTGTTTACCTTGGAGTCATGAGGGGAAGATTGCAAATTCCAACGAGGAGATTTTCTTTTCGTTACTGCAAGACCACTTGTTTCCTTTGTAACAACTGCTTTTGCGGATCTTTTGATTCTGCTTCCTCCCTTGGGTGGTAATGGTGCCTTCGAAGTCACATTAGCATGACCGTCAATGATCTCCTTGTTTTTACCCTTGAGGGTAATCTCACCACTTCCACCAGCACCACTCTTGGTGATCTTCACAATATCAGCAGCATCACCACTTATAGATTCAGTTCCTTGTGTTTTTTCAGAATCAGCAACTTCCGGTTACACATCCATTTGCGATTCAACTTGGTCAACATGCGTTTCTTCAGGACGGTAGTCCAAGAAAGAGCTGGCAGTTTGCCGAAAAACGGCATAGACCCATCTTCCATAACTTCTGCACTTAGATCAATATCATTGAAACTCTTCAATTGCATCGCTTCGAAGATATCCATTTCTGCAAAACAATGAAAAAGAGTATTAAAAAACTGAAAAGAAATTTAAAAATCAGGATCGCAAATGATGAGAGGGTAATTCCTTACCCTTCCCATGATTCGTCAGAATTGGCCACAGTTCAGGAGTAAACCAAGCCCTACTCATTCTACAAAAAAGAAGAATGGCTTCTGGAAGTTCTCGAATAGGGCTTGCACAAGACACTAACTTATCAAAGGATTCCTGACTGTAATCACCGTCGTTTGGATTTGGGTCATGAACCACATCCTCAACATCTCTCCATTCCATTTGAAGAGGAACACATCGATCATCGATATAAAAAAATTTGGATTTCCAAGAACGAGGGTTCGGTGGAAGATGAGTACTAATTCTCCTAACGGATCTCCTACGCTCAAAGGTGTACCAATCACCAGCCATTGTGATTCTATAAAAAGCCCTAAAAAGTGTGACACTTGGTGATACATTGACAGCCCTACAAGTAGCCTCAAAATGGCTTAAACGAGAAAACCCCTGAATATGCATCTGTGAAATATGGATCTTAAAAAACATTAAAACTCTCATGAGAAACTTGGTAAAAGGGAGACGATAGTTCCCAAGCTTGAACATATCAATGTAAACCCCAATTTTACCCTCCTGGAAAGGGTAAATTGGAGTTTTCGGCAACGGAAGGGTTGGATTCAGTGAAAGCGGCACATTATAACGCTCAATAACTTCATCTAGGTCGCGAGGCGACATAGATGAAAACGAGATGTGCATATTATGCTTACTCGAATCATCATCAACTCTAACTGATGGAGATGCCATGAAAAATGCAGTAAAAAGCAAAAAGGAAATCGACTGACCTTTAACTGAAATCTCGATAGAGAATTAGGGCTCGTAGGAGAATAAAGGAAGCGACGGAGATGAGGGAAGTAGAGAATGAAAGATTAGGGGAAAGTATATATTTATATGGGGCAAGAATTTTGGATCAAAATAACCGTTTGAATTTTAAAAAAATTCAAAACAAAAAACTGAAAACTGTCCCCTCAAATTAATCCCCAATCGACACGTGTACCGGCGGGTACAAAAAGTACTCGAGTACAATTCAACATGCAAGACACGCCTGACAAGTCAGTTATTATATACACTTGCAGGAGCGTTTCTTTATAATAAAAATTTTAAATACCCTTGTGAGAATGTAACGATTACATTTGCAAAAGCGATCTGTTTTAAAGACAAATGAAGTCTTATGATCCATTAGATCTTGCTTCACAAGCATTTCCTATTATGATCTTTGTAACTTAGTCCTTAGTCATTTCTACAAAATAACATAAGGACTAAGGGGACTTGATGACCAGATCTATGAATTCGTTAGAGATGGAGAAAATTTTTTGATCTTTGAAATCTATGATTAGCGCAAAGAAGAGATGAGTGTTACACTCTTTTTTCCTTAGCATCGGTTTTTTCCCATAGGGTTTTTCCGAGCAAGGTTTTTAATGAGGTAACAAGTCTAAAACACATGGGGACCTAATAAAGATGATCGATAAAATCTTCCAAAATTATCGGAAGTGCAAAATACTTTTAAACCTCTAGTCCAATAATTATTGCTCGAATAATCAATGGACTAGGGGGACTTGATGAGGATAGGTCAAGGCTGGACATGCAAGTGGCTTAGCGGATACATTTCCGATAATAAAGACCTCAAGGGCAAGTGTCGTATAAAGAACAAAGCCGGAAGTGATGCAGTTGCGGATGGGCAAGACGCAAGTGCATCCAACCAGCTTATGAAGATGCGACTCTGGCAGTCCTATAAATAGCTCACTTATTAATCAGTTATGTAACTTTCAGTTCTGGAAAAACCACACATTCAGTGTGTGTTTTTCCTAAATTGTACTCACATATAGCAGTTTCAATAAAACAATCAATTCATCTATTATTCTTCATTACATAGCTTGTTCCTAGTTGAATTATAATTTCATATCTACTTACGGTGTGATTTTGTGGTACATCACTATTCATGCGAATAAATACCGTATTGTAGTGGCCAATTGCCGTTAGGTACTCACCTTACTTACATATCCTAGGTACCTCCTGTCATATGCTTAATGCATCCCTCTTAACCTTACGGCCAACAGACTCTCCTAGATGGCATCATAACTTCCTATCTTGTCTTATTCAGTCCCCAGAGTCCTGGTTTAAGTCTAGATACTGCTTAAAGTACCTAAATCTCTTCAACCAAGGCTCTGATACCAACTTGGGGCACCCTATTCCCGGAGTCGGCCCAGGGGGACATCACGTCGTCGGATTTACTCATAAGCACATGATCATGACAGAGATTACGATAAGTAGTGGAAATCAAAACTTTAAAAACAAGTATAAATGTCTACAAGAAAGGATAAAGCTACTCTATGCCAGTCTTCAATGTACTCTTGATAGCCTGTCTCAATACCCTGCACAAACATTTTCTTGCCCCTTTTGCTAGGAGACACAACATAACCTTATATGCATGCTTAAAGTCAGCTTTCGCTAGTGAGTTCTAGGTTTTATCACTTTACAGTTAACAGTTCATGTAAGAAAACTTTTAATTGAAAACATGTTCATTCACATAACTATCGCATATAACACACATTACTTATCATGCTTTCATATAATTAACATAACCCCCCTCCCCCCCCAGGCTTTTACTATCCAGGGTAGCTAGCCCTCTGCCAAGTCGGTCGTCACCAAACCTTTACTATCTTACTCGAGCCCGTTCCTTCCGGAACGAAAACCATTGCACCTAGGGATATACCTCTCTTCCGAGAAGTTTACACTTTCCTCTATCTTGTTCTGAAAAACGTACTTTCTCTTTCACATTGAAAATACACGGTGCTCCACCGCGTTTAAAAAAAACATTTCATTTATCATTTCACAATCTTTCTATGACATAAGCCACACAGTACTATACCATGTTTAAAACCATATGTTAAACCATTGTTCTTTTCAAAACATAACTTTACCTCCACACCGCAGTGTGGCAACACATAAACTCTTAACTATTCACAACCCTATTACATCAGTAACCCATACCCTTTCAGTGTAACAAACTTACACGGAATCATAATTTTTTATTGAGCCTGATTTGCATACAACCAGAATCATAATTGTTATTCACGAAGGACGTTAGAATTTGAAGTTGTTGACAAATTACTGCTGAAAGTCTCACCTTGGAAAGGCGTCCTACGCTTTGGAAAGTGCGGGAAGTTGAATCCCCTCTATGTAGGACCATTCGAGATCACCGAAAGCATTGGTACGGTGGCTTACCATTTAAATTTACCTCCTGAATTGGATGGGGTACACAACGTGTTTCACGTTTCAAACCTAAGGAAGTGTTTAGCTGATGACACTCTCATAGTTCCATTAGAAGAATTGCAAATCAATAAACATCAGCGATTCATCGAACAACCCATGGAGATAATGGGACATGAGGAGAAAACACTGAAACGAGGTAAAATTCTCATCGTCAAAGTGAGATGGCAATCTAAGCATGGACCGAAGTTCACGTGGGAACGAGAAGATCATATGAGAAAGAAATATCCTCACTATCAAACCTCAACATCTAACCAAGGTATGAGTTAAATTTTGGGACAATATTTCCGTAACAAGGGGATGATGTGAAAACCCTAACTTTCTTTTCCTTTCACAGAAACCGTAGCAACTTAAGACAATTTTTGGGATGAAAATTCCTTAACAAGGGGATGATGTGACAACTGGCAATTCCCTAGGTTAACTCTGTTACTAACTTATGTTATCATTCAATAACGTCTGTTACCTCAGTTAACTAGAATAGTTATGAGCATTGCACATGAGTCTAGATGCCTGTTAACTAACTTGAATAATAATATACTATGATTTTATGTAGATCATATTTCATAATTTCATGCGAACGTTTGTCATTTCATGTGATGAAAGCAATTATGATTTTAGGTGCTATATATATATATATATATATATATATATATATATATATATGGGACGTTTTATTACGCCCATATATTTATAAAAATATATATATGAACATATATTTTCACCCGATCATCTCTAAATTTATTACTTGGAATAACATGCTCACAATGATTTTTGTACATCCTTGTGTTCTTGATTAAATGTCATTGGTGACTGCATTCGAACAAATGATTTCTATCACATATTGAGATTTATCACCTACATCACATTTGGAATTACTTGATATCAACACCGTTGTCTAGGCTATGTCGCGCAGGTTCGAAAACTCACTCACGTATATAAAATTCAATAGGTGCTTGGTAGCTACGCAAGACTCGAAGTCTTACTAAATTGTAGCAGCGCACCGTAAGGTGAGTTACACAACCTCTTACATTACGTCCGGGTTTGGACGATAACACGCACAAACACGTTACACCCGGGTTAGGGTGATAACACGTTTTGATGTATGATTAAAGAATAAATCTAGTATATATCACATGTTCTCGTAAAATGCTTTATCTTTTAAGTCCTTACTAAATCGAACCGTTAGTAGTAGATAGCGAGGGGATATTGGATAGTACTATTGGGGTCTGACAAACCCCACTCAGCAGGCATGAGATGCACCACCCGACTGTCGGTCGGACTGAGGACAATGTCAGCCTAAACTTAACGTGATCGAGTAGACATGGGGAAGACAAATACACGTGAGGATGAAATCCTACACTTTTCAGTAAGCTTCGGTTGCGAACGTTTTAGTGACATGAACTTAGGCTCGCTACCTACGATATATGGATTGTACTTGTAATATACATACTTTTATACGAATAAGGACTGTTGTATTCGTATTGCATATATATATTAGATAAACATATGTGCTTATATGAACTCACCAACATTAGTTAACACTTCCCCTTATGCATGCCTTACAGGTCGCTAGGAGTATTCGCTTTTGGACGCGTATGTTTGGCTTGTGTTAAAAACTTTTTGGAAATCTTTTGCGTTATGCACTTTTATTTAATAAATGGTGCTCGCATACACTTTTAATAGAAAGCGTCTTGTTTTTCCACAAACTATTTTTTTTACGAGTCCGCAAATATTTAGTAACTCTGGTCTAACTTATTCGTTTTGTCGTTTTGTCGTTTTTTTTTGGTTAAATTGTGGTTTTTTTTTAAAAAACTGGATTTTCGGATATCCGTTTTAACTATCCGAGTCCAGTCCGAAATTTCGGATATCCGAAATTTCGGATATCTGAAATTTCGGACTTGGACTTGGACAACGAAAACTGATATCCGAAATTTTCGGATTCCCGAAATTCGGATATCCGAAATTCCGGGTATCCGGTTTTGAACACCCCTAAGTGCGGGCTGATCAGAAGGTGAAAGATACATACCACTACAACCTAGCCCAGGGTTAATGGGTATTCTTAATAGGGTCACTGTGCTGGAGTCGTGACCCGATCCAGCAGGTTTAGAGCATGGATTGCATCAACCACAACATCAGATTGCTGCACTCCAACATTCTAACGCAGCACTCCAACACTCTAACGCAACACTTGCGGCACATGTCGCCCTCCAAACACAATGGCTGCCATGCAGGAGCACCTGCTTAGGAAGAGAGGGAGGAACCTTTCGAGGAAGAACCTTTTGAGGAGGAGCCTCAAGAGGAAATGGAGGAAGAACCAGATGTTATTGATCCATGATCTAATTTGTCATCTTCTCTTTTTTCTTTCTTTTATTTGTTACTTCGAATAAATTCGAGTGGCTATCCATTTTATATTGAATGTTTCCAAATGTTGAAATACATTACTATTGGATTTTAATTTTTGTAATGGATATTACATCTTTACTCTTTCCAATTTGTTTCTAAAATTATGTCGTGTGATGGATAGATGCATGAATAATTGTCTAGTGCTTAATGAAATTAGTACTGGACATATTAATTATTGGGTTGTATGTAGGGGTGTTCATGGTTCGGTTTCAAACCGCGAAACCGTCCAAACCGGTCATCGGTTCGATTTCACGGTCGGTTTTTTATCTTAACGAACGGTCGGTCGGTTTCGAAAATTTTAAACCCGTTGTGAATCGTTTGGTTTACGGTTTTTATGAAAAACCCGTCATAAAAAACCGGACCGGACCATGTATATATAATAAATAATATATAGTATATAAATATATATAAAAATTACATTGACTTGTTTTTTGTAATGAGATTTTGGGTTTTAGCGTTTAATAACAAAAAATCTAGAATTTTAGACATTTTTTCATCCTGGAAATCTAGTATACTATTGTATATATTATGAACTTTAGTATTTGCATCATGTTTTGGAGGTTACATGTTCTATCTAGAGATGGATTTTGTATTAACAAATTAGAGATGACAAATATCGTATAATAGCTCATATTCTCATTCCCACATTTGATAAAGTTGATTTCGAATTTTCTTTTAATTCAAATTTTATATTCTAAACTTATATTGAAAGCCTAAATATCCTAAACCGTGAAACCAAACCGAAACCAAACCGGAAATAACGATTTGGTTTGGTTTGGTTTGGTTTTAATTTTTGATGGTTCGGTTTAGGTTTTCGATTATTAAAAACCATAACTAACGGTTTGGTTTACGGTTTGACCAAAAAACCGTAAAAACCAGACCGCGAACACTCCTAGTTGTATGCGTGCTACCGTATATAATGGAATTGATATTGGATATATTAATCATTTGGTTGTTTGCATGGGTTTTCAGGATCATGCGTCCCAAAAGAAACGTCGGAAACCACCAGCCAAACCTCACCGCAGCTCAGATCCAAAATTTGATTAACTAAGGAGTTACAACAGCTCTAGCCGCGGCCCAAAATCAACACAACAAGGGTAAACTAGACGGTCGAAAATGAAGTTTTTTTTTCTTTCTTCTAAACCCTTAGGGGTATCATCTGAAATAGTTTGTATGAACAAATCCAAGGCCGGACCAATGCTCTTTCAAGACCTTCATGGGGTGCAAACCCCTAACATTCAAAGGAAATGAAGGTGTGGTAGGACTACTGAGGTGACTTGAGAAGTCCGAAAAAGTTTTCACAATGTGTAACTGCCCGAATGGGAGTAAAGTCAAGTTTGCAACTACAACATTGGAGGATGCTACTTTAACCTGGTGGAACGCCTAGGAACAAATGTTAGGACTTAATGCTGCCAACGCTATGGCTTGGCAGGAAT
Organism: Deinandra increscens subsp. villosa; assembly: GCA_039602395.1. NCBI lineage: Eukaryota > Viridiplantae > Streptophyta > Magnoliopsida > Asterales > Asteraceae > Deinandra > Deinandra increscens. The sequence continues at coordinate 65,928,170 of JBCNJP010000007.1, read as the reverse complement.
TCAAGGATGCCATCATGGAGGAGTACTGTCCTCGCTACCAGGTCAAAAGGTTGGTAATCGAGTTTCAAAACTCGAAAATGATGGGTTCTGAGGTTGAAAAGTACACCACTCGTTACCACGAGTACGCGGTGCTATGTCCTACGATGGTCGATGCTGATTACAAAAGGATAGAAAGGTATGTGTACGGGTTAGCACCACAAATCAAGGGATGGTTACTGCTTCAAACCTCGCAAATGTGCAGAATGCAATCAGGTTGGCACATAAACTGACTAACCAGGCTATAGAGCAGGGAACTCTGTCACCCAAAAAGGTCCCCAAGACTGCCCGAGATGGAAAAACAATGAGAGAGGACGACTCCAGTAACAACAACAATAGTGGGAACAACACTAGGACATCCTCGAACACTCAAAACCAAAAAAGAGGTACAAAAACTCCAAGGTGACTATAACAACAGTAACACCAAGTAGGGATGTTCAAAACCGGATATCCGAAAATTCGGATATCCGAATTTCGGATATCCGAAATTTCGGATAGTTGATTTTCACTATCCGAATCCGTATCCGAAATTTCGGATATCCGAAATTCGGATATCCGAAATTTCGGATACGGATTCGGATAGTAAATTGGATATCCGAATTTTCAAAACAAAAAAAAAAGTAAAAAAAAAATACATTCAATCTCTAAAATTACTAGTGATAAACATCCAAATGAACAAATAGTCTAATACAAATACATTAAATAGTCAAATACCAACAAAAAGATTTCAAATGTCTCGATTTTGAAGCTCGAATCCGTGTGCAACAAACTCGATGGGAAACTACAAATCGGCGGTGTAAGACAATGAGACAGTGAGGGTCGAGATTTGGAGGACGATGGGATCCAAAGAGGCAAAAAGAGTGAACATCGAAGTTTAAAACTTTAGATTTAGGGTTTGTTAAGTTAAAGTATGTTAAACTAAATAATATATATAATTTAATATTTAAAAAATATTTATTTCGGATATTTTTCGGATATCCGAATATCCGAAAATGTTCAAAATCAATATCCAAATCCGAATCCGAAAATTCGGATATCCGAATTTTCGGATATTTTCACTTCGGATATTTCGGATATTTCAGATTCGGATTCGGATTCGGATATTTTTGAACACCCCTAACACCAAGAGTGGGGGCGGTAACCAGAATCACCAAGGTAGTAGTAATCAAAATCAAAATGGGTACAAGGGACGAGCACCCTTCTGCATTGGTGCAACCAACACTACAATGGATCATGCAAGAAATCAACCTTTGAGTGTTGTAGTAAAGAGGTCCACGAGGCTAAGAACTGTTGGGGTGAACTACAAAACCGTCCTACTCAGAATCAGAATCAGAATCAGAACCATACGCAGAATAATGAAGGCCCTAGGGGGTGTTATGAGTGTGGAAAGCCAGGGTACATAAAGAAGGATTGCTCGTAGCTTCGAAAGAATAACAACAAGGCTGGAAAGAACAACAATCACCGTAGTAACAATAGCAATGGTGGTGGTGATTGTGGTAGGAACGGTGGAGATGGCGCCAAAGGGCGAGCTTTCATTATGGGTTCAGGTGAAGCAAGAAACGATGCCAACGTCATTACCGGTAAGTTTCTTCTAAACAACTAGTTTGCAAATGTCTTATTTGATACTAGTGCTTAGAAAAGTTTTATCTCAACTAAATTCTGTAAGCTGAATAAGGCTATCCAAACTCCACTAAAAGCTAGGTACACGGTTGAAGTAGCAAATGGTAAACTTATTGACACCACTCACTTAGTTAGGGACTGCACATTAGACCTATCAGATCATAAACTAAGTATAGACCTTATGCCTTTTACCATCGGTAGTTTCGATGTGATAGTGGGCATGGACTGGCTATCCAAACATCATGCAAAATTATTTGTCAAGAAAAAGTCATACGAATACCCGTAGTAGGAGGAGAAGTACTCTCGATTCAGGGCGAAAAGGGAGGTGCTTGTCTCCGGAATCATATCATACCTTAAAGCGCAGAAGTGTCTTCGGAAAGGACACATGGCAATCCTAGCCACAGTTACAGACAAAACCAGGGTGGAGAGGAAAATCGAAGACTTCCCGATCGTACGCAATTACCTGGAGGTATTTCCTGAGGAACTACCTGGCCTTCCTCCGCTTCGGCAAGTAGAATTTGGGATTGACCTCACTCCGGGAGCAGCCCCGATCGCGCGTGCACCATATCGTCTAGCGGTGAAAGAATTGAATGAGCTATCCACACAACTACAGGAACTGCTAGATAAGGGTTTAATGAGACCTAGCTCGTCACCATGGGGAGCACCGGTATTATTCGTCAAGAAGAAGGATGGCACATTTAGGATGTGCATTGATTATCGCAAACTCAACAAAGTCACTATCAAGAATCAATACCCTCTTCCATGAATAGACGAACTATTCGACTAAGTTCAAGGATCCACTTACTACTCCAAGATTGACTTAAGGTTTGGCTACCATCAACAAAGAGTTCGTGATGAGGACATAGAAAAGACAGCCTTCAGAACACGCTACGGAAATTATGAATTCTTGGTCATGCCTTTCGAGCTGATAAATGCACCGGCTGTATTCATGGATCTCATGAACCGTGTGTACAAGCCTAACCTGGATAAATTAGTCATAGTGTTCATCGACGACATCCCCATCTACTCCAAAACAAAAGATAAACATAAGGAACATATGTGGTTGATCTTGGAATTGTTAAAGAAAGAACAACTCTACACAATAAGTGTGATTTCTGGATCCGAGAGATTTAATTTTTGGGCCACATCGTTAACGAACAAGGTATCCACCGACCCAGCCAAGATCGAGGCCATTAAAAGTTGGTCTACCCCTAGAGCACCTATAGAAATTCGCCAATTCCTAGGTTTAGCGGGTTACTGTCGTCGTTTTATAAAGGGATTTTCTCAGTTAGCTCAACCATTGACTGCCTTTATGCATAAAGGGGTTCAATACAGATGGGGTGATAAGGAAGAGGCAGCCCTGAAAACTCTAGAGGTGAAACTTTGTACTGCACCCATATTATATCTACCAGATGGGGTTGATGACTTCGAGGTCTATTGTGATGCGTCAATCCAGGGACTTGGCTGTGTTTTGATGCAAAGAGGTAAGGTCATCGAATACGGGTCAAGGAAACTAAAGGCCCATGAGAAGAATTACACAACTTATGACCTAGAGTTGGGAGCTATTGTATTTTCCTTGAAATTTTGGAGCACTACTTATATGGTACCAAATGTACGATATTCACTGATCACAAAAGCCTCCAGCACATTCGAGCAGAAGGAACTCAACATGAGGCAACGTAGGTGGGTCGAGTTACTAAACGACTACGAGCTAGTGACAAAATACCATCCATGCAAGGATAACATGGCGGTCGATGCCTTGAGTAGAAAGGAATATGTTAAACCTATAAGAGTTCGAGCTCTCCAATTAACGATCCATACGGGGCTACAGGATAGACTCCGGGATGCTCAGAAAGAGGCCCTAAGGGAGGAAAATTTTGGGTCTGAATCATTACATGACATCATCGGAACTTCTGAAGTTAAGTCCAATGGACTTCGTAGGATCGTATATGGGTACCTCTCCATGGAAATCTTAGAGAACTGGTGATAGACGAGGCTCACAAGTCCCGTTATTCGATTCCATCCAGGTTCAAACAAACTATATCAAGACCTAAAAGGGCTCTATTGGTGGCCCAATATGAAAGCTGATATTGTTAGATATGTCAGCAAGGGATTGACGTGCGCGAAGGTCAAAACGAAACATCGAAAGCAAGCAGGATTACTGCAACATCCTAAAATTCCTGTGTGGAAATGGGAAGAAATCTCGATGGATTTCATCACGGGATTGCCCCGTTCTTCTGGCGGTTACGATATGATTTGGGTTATCGTTGACCGGTTAACAAAATTCGCGCATTTTCTAGCTATCAAGGACAGCGACAAAACAGACAAACTTGCGAAGATATACCTCAAGGAGATTGTCAAGCTTCACGAAGTGCCTTTATCTATTATCTCTGACCGAGACCCTAGATTTGCTTACAAATTTTGGGATCCTTACAAACGGCGATGGGCACTCGCTTAGATATGAGTACCGTGTTGTTGGGTTATGTCAGTGGTATACGGGTGCTCGGTGACGTCAAAAAAAAAACTTTTACATTTAGTTAAACATTACCGACTAGGCATTAGTAAATCAGAGGTAACCGAATTAACAAGTAATTCGTTACGCAGCGGAATAAAACGATTTAAACTAAATAAACGCGTAAACCCTAAAAACGTCGTAATTATGTCAACAGATCACAATCACCAAATCACACAAACACTAATAACGCGTTAAAACGGAATGCGATACAATAACGACTATACAGTCGAAATAAAAAGAATAATCTAAAGCAAATTTAGATATACCCTAGCGGTGTTCTAACAACCGTTAAAGACTTCAAGGGACAACGAGATGTACTAGGGTTTCACAGAAAACGCAATCTTACCGTTCGGATCTAGACTTCACGTATCGCGAATCTCCTCCGATTGACCCATCGCGTGCGGCGGCGACTTGAATGGTGGTGGTGACTAGCTCGCGCCAAACAGAGATGAAACGGCGACGACGTCAGCTAGGGTTAGCGGCGGCAAAAAAGTGGCAGACACGTAGTGGCTTGCGATGGCAACGCCGCGGTGGTGGCGGCGCGTGACAGGATTGGCGCACAGCAGGAGCGGCAGCGGGAGGTCTGTCAGCGGCAGACTACGGCTTCAATGGTGCGATTCTAAGTGGTTCGGAGGAACCAGGCACGGTGGCCGAATGGTGGAGGTTTGGTGATCACCAGGCGGGAGGAGCGGCTGATGATCGCCGGTGGCAAAGGCTTCACGGCGGGAGGAAGGAGCCGACGAGGGAAGGGAGATCAATGAGATGGAGGTGCTGGAGTGGGATTATGGTTTGCTTAATTCTTAGTTGGATATTTATATATCAGACTAATTACGTCTTAACCCTCTAGCCAATTCCTTAACCGAAATGGACCACTAATATTTACGACTAATAATCAAGTTCATTAATGTATAAAATTCGTAAACCAGAGAACCGATAAACTCAAATAACAATTTATTTGATTTATTAGATTCACCGTAAACGTTAGTCGATAAATAGTAACGTTACATTCCGCACTTTTCCTCGAAGGTAAATAGATAATTAAATATATGTTTATTAATCAATAATAAACAATAATTAATTACTGATTTCCATGATTTACCGGTTAACCAATTTAAGCGGATTTATTCCTCGTTGCCCTCAGTGTAACTCTTACGGGTCTTAACCGGGTCGGGTTCTTGGTGTTGTTGGGTCTGGACATACAATATCTAACAAAATCCCACTTGGACAGATTGCGACAACATTAGAAGAAACAGTCAAAGGTGCTCTAGCTACACATGGTTATCCCAACCAATTATGACACTTCAAGTCAGTAACCAAGGTATATCTATAAACTCGCGTTATAGTTTACACTTAAGGTAATTCAAAGTCATAAGTTCCCTTTTGTATAAGACATCAATTGAACAAAAGACATGGATTTGATTCATTCTCTTTAACGTTCAATCATTGTATTTCTTGTTTCATCATTCATAGGATACTTTCCATGCTAGGGAATGTTCTTAGACAAGAACATTTGCCACGATGGGGTAGTCGCATCAAAGCTTGTCACGTTCGTCCAGGTCGAAGTTCAGCAATTACAAGAAACAGAAAATAATCTACATCTAATTTCGATTAAAAATGACAGTCGGCAATCGATCGTTCCTTAACAGTCGTCGGCGATTTTTAGTCTTTCGGTAACCGATTGATACATTCATTCCAGCCTTCTTCGATTGATTAAACCAAAATAACCCGATCATTTAGACACCCTCAACCATCTGGATAGCCCTTTCACTCTTGTTCTCTCTCAAGCACCACCGCAGGAAAACAATCGGGAAGAAACTCCGATCAAGTGCATCCACCACTTCCATCACTATTAAACCACCGTTGGCCATCGTGTAGCCATCTTCATCCGCGGATCGTGCACGAGCAGTCATCACAGCACGAGGTAAACCTAGAAACCTTTTACAATAAATATCATTTAGTCTCTGTTATGTTTTTTTTAGACTTTTGTATGCACTTGGCAATTTTTCGGTGATAGAAAATGGAGGTTGGGTGGTAGGGTTATGGGGTGGTGAAGAAGATGACACAAGTTCACAACTGCTTAAGTATTAAACTTACTGATTAAATCGCGTACTCAGTGTCTGGCCGAGTGGTCAGGCTTTTGATCTGTAACGGAAAGGTTTCCGGTTCGAACCTTCCCAGCCCCAAACCTTTTATCGCTTTTTTTCCTAATCCGGTTTCCCTGTCGCCGCATGAATAAAACCGTTAGGTTGCGAACCTGTTAACAAACCGAGCCCTAGCCTAGTGGTTACGGCGTTGTAATACAACCTTCAGGTTATGGGTTCGTGTCCCGTGACCTCCATTTCGCTATTTTATTTCTTTTTCAGAGATTTTAAGCATTTCATGGTCTGAAACCCAACTGCTATTTGTTCCTTATAAAATATTGATCTGTGAATGTCCTATAGATCCCGTTAGAGTGCTATAGAATTATTATCGTATGAAAAACATTACGATTTAAATGAATCAAAACTTGATGGCCTCGTTATTATTAATATAAATTAGTTTTCAAACAAACAATTTCTATCACGTATTGAGATTTATCACCTACGTCACATTTGGAATTACTTGATATCGACACCCGTCGTCAAGGCAATGTCGCGCACGTTCGAACACTCACTAACGTATGTAAAATTCATTAGGTTCTCAGTAGTTACGCAAGACTCAAAGTCTTACAAAATTGTAGCAGCGCACCCTAAGGTGAGTTACACAACCTCTTACGTTACGTCCGGGTTTGGACGATAACACACAAACACGTTACACCCAGGTTAGGTTGATAACACGATAACTTTTGATGTATGATTAAAGTATCCTTTTTTGTCTTGTGTTTGCACGCCGAACACTCCATTATCCATGAACTTGATATCCAATTTCTCTATTCTTTCTTCTATCATGGGATATTTCTTCATGACCACCATCTGCACAAATCTTTGTGTCATCAGGAACTGTTCTCTTGCACTCAAATCTGCATTCCCAACCCAATCCAACAGCATCATTTTTGAGAAGTTGAAATCCCAGTCTAAGGCTAGTGCTACAAATGTCGTGCCATGCAATTTGTTTAGCTGATCAAAACTAGTTCTCTTCCCCAAGAAGGATTTTTGCAAGTAATGAGCCAAACACCTCCAGTAGTGCGGCAATAACTTCTTGAAGATGGGAGGGAACTTTCCTTCATATCCCAACGACTGAGCACCTTCTAATACAAGAGTCTTTGAGTACTCTATTGGATCTTCAGCTTTGTCATTGGTGTTAAATCCCTGGCGGATGTCTTCTTCGAGTATCACAATTTAACGATTCTGAATATTTGTGGTGATACTTATCTTGTCAGCATTTGCTCTCGCTGTTCCCCATAAATCTCTTACAAGCTGCTCATCGATAAGCACACTTGTTCTTATAGCATGGTTTATCTTGCATACGTTCAGCCCCGCCACCAAAGAGTAAAATAGCTGCATGTGCCTCTCTGGTGGGTCATCAAGATATGCCGGGATGCAGTGGTCTCTCTCAAAATGGATCTCTTCATCAAGCATTTCGTCTGCCATCTGAGAAAACGAGACAAATGCATCAGGCTTAAATTCATCAAAACGAAATTATGTTTGCCAACAGTATCTTGAAGTTCAATTGATTAACACATTTAACTTGATAAGTTCTGAAAATCTCAATTTAAACGTTCAAGAAAAAATATATGATTTTGAAACACAATTTGACAAACACCACTAATTTCAACTAAAAACGATTAAGTTTGAAGAGATTTTAAAAAATATTAGGTGTTTATGATTTTAATTTAAGATTAAGTGAGTTTACGATACACTGGATGCGTTTAAGATTCAAAATTTGGGTTTCCGATCCAACATCTGGGTTTACGATCAGATTAAAATTTAAACAGATTAAGCCCAATCGTAAACATGGTGTGTCCGATCGTATACACGGATCGTAAACACCAATCGGAATCAGCGATCGAAAACTCGATCGGAAATACCGATCGTAATCTCGATCGGAAACACCGATCGTAATCTCGTAACGTCGTCTTCTTCAACGAGATTATCGTAAACGCCAAAAACACCATAACCGGACCTGCAACAATCTCGTAAACATGTTAAAACACCTCAAAAATGTAAACACAACACATTGCACTACCTTTTATGAGTTTCAAACACAAAAAACGACTTCAAATCTCGTGGAATCGACTCGACACACCAGATGATCAACCGAGAGTTTTAAACAAGTAAAATCCGGTGATTAAACTGACAAATCCATGATAAACTTGTCGATTGACAGGTGTTTCTCGGTCGAAAAGAGATTGCAAACACGGTGGAGGGTTCGGGTTTGACGGAGGGTGGACGGAAATGGGTGAGACAGGTTTTCCGGTGAGCAGTAGCGGTGGTTAGGGTTTGGTGTGGCGGTGGTCGTAAACGAGAGAAAGAGGAGAGGGTCTGATCGTGAATACGATCGGAAATAGGTAAAGAAGGTTTTATATCTTGAAAATTTTCATTAAGGACCCTCCAACTTTCAAAAACATTTTAAAACCTCCCAAACCTCTTAAAAAGTTAATTCTCTTAAAATGTGTTAACTTTGAAGATTTGAGAATTTACGAAGCTTCCCCTCAGACTCAAACCCCGAGTATCTGATCAACATCATAAAAAACTTAAATTTTAAACAATTAAAAGAAATAAGTAAATGAAAAATAATCATAAAACAAAGATAACCTAAAAAAATTAAAAATTCACTTGCCTCGAAGCTGATGTAAATTCATGGATCATACCAGACCAATCTTTGACTGAGGAACCCTTTTCAGCTTCCGTTACTCGATGCTCTAGACAATTGCTCAAAAAAAATTTGAAATCACATAAACTCACATCCAGATAAAAATTTTAAAGTGCTTATACATAGTACATAATTACCTTCATGTTTAACCGTCCCCACACCCAATCGTTCATAGCAAAACCTACCCAACCTCAGAGTTTATTGAGGATTCACAAACCCCCAACTTGAGGAACCATGCACCACTGCTATGACTACCACTTATTTTCTTAATTATTAGTTGGTGATCAGGTCGGCCGCATAAGCACGCAGAGAAGACCAAACACAATAATTTTATGAATTTTTTTATCAACATTTTTTATTTTCCTTTTTCTTTTCAATTTTCTTTTTCTTTTCATTTTTCTGTGGTGTTGTCATAATTAGCAGAAACATGGCGTGTGAGAGAGTGAATACTAGGTGAATACCACTCTCAACCCGTTTTTGCTGGGACTCAGTCTTTTAAACTATGTAAACCAGGATGGAAAACTAAACATATATAGAAGTTAAGTTTACTGCACTTACTTGGATGATCATAGTTTTTTATTTACCTTACCGAAACATCATCTTTGAGACGTCTTTCACTTCTGCCTTACACGTGTCAGTCTCCGATCGTCTTAGAAATTTATATCACTTCCTACCAACTCAAGGCAAACAAAAGACATCATAAAAACCTCAAACAGATATTTTTTAGATTTTCTGAAACAATGATATTTCTTCCCCTGTTTTTATGAGGCTTTTGAATTAAAACACAATTTTTTTTAAGAAAAACACTATACACATACAATTTTGATCCGATCATTCCTCGAAGGCAATCATCTTGAGGCCTTCGACACACATTTCAAAATTGGGACGAGGGAGGGGTTTTGTGAAAATATCAGACACATTTTGGTCTGTGCTCAGCTTTTAGAGCTGAATTAACTCCCGATCATAACAATCACGAATAAAATGTACCTTGATGTCTATGTGCTTTGTTTTTGAATGATGAACGGGGTTTTTCACAATTTCTAGAGCAGCAGCGTTATCACAAAAGATAGGAGTGTTGACAAATTCCATACCGTAATCAGTGAGCTGATTTTTATCCATACTACCTGTGAGCACCCAGCTGATGCTGCCACATATTCAGCTTCTGCAGTGGACTTTGAGACGGTATGCTGCTTTTTACTCTGCCAAGAAATGAGTCTGTCTCCCAGATACTGACATCCACCAGTTGTTGATTTCCTGTCAAGATCACTACCTCCATAATCATTGTCAGTAAGTGCAAACAATTGGAAATCAGTGTTCTTTGGGTACCAAAGTCCAAGCCTAGGCATGCCCTTCAGATACCTAAAGATACGTTTAACAACAATTAAATGTGAAAGTTTAGGATTAGCCTGATAGCGGGCACACAGACACACTGCCTGCATAATATCTGGCCTCCTTGCTGTCAAATACATAAGTGATCCAATCATCGAGCGATACATGAATTCACTCACTGACTCCCCATCTACATCTGCTGTCGGTAGAGGTCCGGATGCCATGGGAGTTGAGATCGGCTTGGAATCTTGCATTTTGAATTTTTCTAGAATCTCATTCACATATTTTGCTTGGTGAATAAGAATCCCAGATTCATCATGTTTCACTTGCAAGGCTAGGAAGAAACTCATCTCTCCTTGATCACTCATTTCAAATTTCTTTCTCATTATTTCTTCAAACTCGGTGCACAACTCTTCGTTTGTTGACCCGTGGATGATGTCATCTACATAAACCTGCACCATGATGATATCATCCTTCACCCTCTTTCTAAACAAATTCTGATCAACCACTCCTCTTGTGTATCCATTCTCCACCAGATGAGTTGATAGAGTCTCATACCACGTGCACGGAGCTTGATGTAGTCCATATAAAGCTTTATCCAGAAGATACACATGATCTGGATGCTCCTCATCTATGAACCCCTGGTGGTTGAGTCACATAAACTTCCTCATTCATTTCTACATATAAAAATGCCGTCTTGACGTCCATCTGGTGCATAGTGAAGTTTAGGTATGATGCAACTGCAAGAAATATCCGAATAGCCTCCAATCTAGCCAGGGGTGCATACACCTCATCATAGTCAATTCCATGTATTTGTTTGTGACCCTGAACAATCAACCTGGCCTTGTTTCTGACAATTATACCCGTGTCATCCTTCTTGTTTTTATATAACCAACGTGTGGGTATAACCTTCTTGTTCTCTGGCCTTTTCACTAGACGCCACACTCCCAGCTTTAAAAACTGATTTAATTCATTGTGCATGGCCTCTATCCAACTTGGATCTCTGAGAGCAACCATCACATTAGGAGGCTCAATCTGGGAGATGAAGCACGAATACATGTAGAAATTAATGTCTCCCGTGCGGCTTCTAGTGGTAACACCTGCTGAAACTGGCCCAAGTATATTGCTAATCGGATGGTCTCTGTTGATCCTTGATACTTGAACATCTGGCACAGAAACAGAAACAGGCAGGTTAGAATTAACAACATTATCATTCATACCTTGGTTTTGAGAAATTTCTGAATCATCATGTGTTCCCGAAGATCCCGGTGTATCTGCATTGATATTTATGGGAACTGAATTAGGTGCTTTCTCACTAACTTTTTCAACATCAGGTCTTGATTCAGATGATTGAGCAATGATATCTTCTTCCTCACCCAAATGATGGAAAACATTTAAAAAATTGAACCCTTCAAACAGTGACCCATAATCAAAAATCCAATCTGGTCCACACCCTGCATCTGTAGGATTATCTTCAAGCCAGTCTACGTTATATGCCTCAATGATTACTCTGGTGGTTTTTTTATAGACACGATAAGCACTATTTGCCGAATAACCCACAAAATAACACTCATCAGCCTTAGCTTCGAATTTCCCCACATCGGACTGAATCAGAACCGTACATGGACACCCGAATGTCTTGAAATATCCCACCGTTGGCTTATCTCCATAAACAATCTCATTCGGAGTCTTATCATGACGCTTGTTTAAAAGTACACCATTCTGCACGTAACAAGCCGTGTTGACCGCTTCAGCCCAGAAGAAGATTGGCAATTTATCTTCACACATCATTGTTCTTGCTGCTTCAATGAGTGTCCTGTTTCTTCTCACAGCGACTCCATTCTGTTGGGGTGTGTAGGGTGCACTGTACTGTCTCTCTATACCCTTCTCTCCACAGAACATATTCAATTCAGCATTTTTAAATTATGTTCCGTTGTTCGTTCTAATAGCCTTGACCTTCTTGTTCAGTTGATTCTCTATAAGCGTGACAAACTGTTTCACTAAAATCGGAGTTTCATGCTTGTTTGATAAAAAGAAGACCCAAGTGAATCGTGAGTAGTCATCCACAATCACGAGACAGCAAGAGAATTTGCTGATGCTTTGTACTTGCATTGGCCCAAATAGATCCATGTGAAGAAGTTGTAATACGGACGACGCTGAATTTGCTATCTTCTGACGGTGCGGTAACTTGTGCTGCTTCCCCTTCGCACAAGCCACACATTTTTCTACAGTAGAGAAATCTTTGATAGGCAGTTTTCTGACATGTTCTCCCTTCGCCAGCTTGGTCAAATTCTTCATGTTAGCATGCCCCAGACGCCTATGCCACAATAGAGCTAAATTCTCATTTTGTTTGGATATAAGACAGGCTACTTCTGAGGTTGGAGGTTGACCCATATTAAGCTGATAAGAATTTCCTCTTCTCGGAGTATGCATCAAGATGCACTCCTCTGGAATTTTGACACCTGGCTTGAGTATGATACATTCCTTGCGGTTGAATAAGACTGAATATTCCCTATCACAAATTTGTGAGACACTTAGCAAACTGTGAGATAATTCCTCCACATAGTGCACATCAGAGAACGTCAAACTTCCATTATTCACTACTCCTTTCTTGCTTATTCTTCCACCTACACCACCTGCAAATGATACTCCTCCGCCATTGAAGTCTTGTACATCTTCCAAGAGGGATAAGTCTCCAGTCATATGTCGGGAGCAACCGCTATCAACGTACCAGAGATTGTTGATAGATCTTCTTGGTTGTCCCTACAAGAATCAGAGATCAGTGAGATTCAGGTACCCAGGCCATAACAGATCTGGGCACACCTTTGGAATCAATGTAATTAACTAATTGGAGGATCATTTCTGGCTTTGATTCAGGTACATTCACATTTTGAATGTTGACTTTTGGTTTCCAGGTGGTGGTTTTCTGTGGTTTCAACACATTTGGTGAGTTCTTGACTGACACAGGTTTCTTTTGTGGTGATGTGGCCTTTTTACTAGCTGGCTTTTTAACAGGCGTCCACTCAAGTTTCAGTTTTGTGTAAACAAGTTGTTTTGTTTGAGTGACATCTTTTTGTTTTAAAACCTGTTGCTCAACCTTTGCTTTGCCATTAGGTTTATTAACTCTTTTGACTTTAACCACTTGTTTCTCAACAAATTCTGGTTTTATCTTATCATTTCTTTTGTAAACTCCTTTAGATACATAAGTTGGTTTTGGAGTTTTGGCCACATTCCACTTATCAACAACAGGCTTTGTCACCGGTGCCTTTGTGTTTGAAACCTTAGACTGTTGAGTCTTCATTGGTTCTAAACACTGCTTCCCCTGAGACAAAGCTTGTTGCTTTTGCTTTTGCTTTTGCTTTTGCTTTTGCTTTTGCTTTTCTCCTGTCATCATTTTCTCCAACATACTAGTCCGTGGGTTTTGCGGATAGTATGGTTGAAATGGTCTATTCACACAATTAGCAGCAAAGTGTCATGGTTTTCCACATTGAAAGCAATTCATGAGTCTAGGCCCATTGACATGACTACAGAGGTATCAGCGTCTTGGGTAAGACGACTTCCATTCTGGCTTATCATCCCATTTGTGTATAACATGTTTTGTAGCTTTTTCCGGTTGTGTGATTAAACAAAATTGTTCTGATTTATACTTGTTTGTTCTATTGAAAGTCGACACAACCTGGGGATAAGCAACAAAATCCTTGGGCTTAGTCTCACGACCAACTTTAGTGTTAGGCACACGAATTTTAAAACCATTAACTTTTTCATTGGAATCAGAAACATGTTTCGATAACAAAGATACAACTAATTATTTTGACTTGGACGTATTAAGTTCTGACACAGATGCCAGAACATCGTCCTTAGGTAAATCAGACATCAAACTACTAGACACATGACATTCATTGACTTTTAAACATTCAGCATCCTCCCCAGAAACATCTTCAATACCTACTTCATCTGCACATGAAACAAAGGTGTCAGAAGAACCAACATTATCGTTTAATGGTTCCTGGGATGGACCCGATTTACTTGTGGATGCCATTGTTTTGTTCTGATTACCCAACCCATAGATCATGTGTTTCTCATTTTCAAATTCCTGATCAGTCATAGGTGTCACTCCTACCAGAACACTATCTAAGGGAGGTCCTATCTCATGTGTTCCTGTTTCAGATCTATCTACCTGATCCTCCTCAAAGATTATTCCTATTATATCTCTAGTTTTATCTTGAGGAACATTGTTCTTGTTTTTGTCTGAGAAGCTAATTCCTATTCCACCTTTGTCCTTACCCATTCTAACATCATTTATGCAGGTGTTCAAAGATTTACTAGCCTCTAGCATTCTTTTGCTTCTCATATGATTCACATCAAGTTTCACTTACAACTCATTGTTCTTATGCTTAAGTTCATCTATATGCTTACTAAGTTCAGCTATTTCTAACTTAGCATTGTCATACAGGAGAGTTTTCTCAGTTGCCAGTTTTTGATGTTTCACAATGTCTAGTTTCTGAGCTTTTACCTTCTCCTCATTCTTTTGCCATCTACCCCTGAATGAACTCCTTTCGCATTTTATCTCAAACAGTTCTATCTCATAATTTTTACATATTTGCCTAAGTCCAGGAATTAAATGTGCACAAGTGGGATTAGGACATACCTTGATGTTATCAACCTCAGCAGCAAAGGCTTCCTTGTCTTCCACCAGGTTCTCTTCAGGTTCTTCATCAGTGACAACAAATGCATGCTCTTCCTCATCATCGTTTTCCATAGCAGCAATCATTGCATGCGACAGGCTAAACTCTTTCATCTGAGGAGTCCAGTCATATCCACCTCCTTCCTGTACAACCAAAGCACTTGACTCTGCCTTTCCTTTGCTATCTTTTGCTTTCCTTTCTTCTGTTCTTTCTCTCCTCGGCTTGGTGCACTCTCTTGCGAAATGCCCGTACTCGTCACAGTTGTAGCACCTCAGCTTGCTCTTGTCAAACCCCATCCTTATCTTATCTTGATATTTCCACACATTTCTCCCAGTCTTTGCCATGAACTTCTTTGCTCTGAAAACAGCCATTGCCATCTGCCAAGAAACATCTAACATCTCTACATCTTCAGGATTTATCTGGTTTAGCTCACCCGACAGCATATCAGTAGTTACTAAAGTTCCGGCCATAAGAGCATGATAACTGTTCATAAATTCCATTCTGAGGGCAAAGTTGGGATCATTTGTAGCATCAGGGTTGACACCTCCACTTAAACTTGCTTGAGGTTGTGCCACAAATGCAGTTGACTTTGTGACAGAGCTCGGTCCACTCCCAGTTGACTTTCCATCTTGCTTAGACTCCACTTGTTCTGACAACAGTACCTGGTTCAGTTTTCCTGCCAAACTAAGAGAGCTTATATGGTTCAACTCTCTCTGCTTGTCATCAATAAGTTTTGACTTCAGTTTGTTGATCATCTCATCAAGAGATAGCTCACTCAGCTTGTTGTTGTCTTTAATGATGGAGATGTTGGTATTCCAGGATTTGGGTAAGCTATTCAGCAGTTTCTGATTCTTATCTTCCTGATCTGGTTCAACATTGTAGCTTGACATTTCGGCCATCAGAGACACGAACATTTGCACCTGTGCTTCAAAGGATTCTCCTTGAATGTGGTTGAACAGATTGAATTTCTACTTCAGCATTTGCTTACGGCTTGCCTTTATGTCTGGATTTCCTTCATATGCCACTACCAAAGCATTCCAGAGTTGCTTTGCAGTCTTGCAGTGCTTAAATCCTTGTGCAATATCGGGTGTTAGAGCCATAGTCATAATAGCAAACGCCCTCACAGCTTTGTTACATCTTTCCCAATCATCATCATCATATTCGTCTTCCTTTTTAGCTTTCCCCGCATTAACTCCTTCTGAATGTGTAGGCGTGTATGGCCCATGAATTACTGCTCTCCATAGTCTTAGATCAACACTCTTCAAGTGGTTTTCAAACCTATATTTTCACTCCAGAAAGTTATCCGCCGATGTGAGTCTTGGTGGACGAGTGATGGATCCAATCTCAAAATCCAACTTCTGATACATGCTTGGTTCGAAATCCATAACGTAAGCTTAGGAAAACTTAAAAACTAAAGTCCAAATGTCTAAAAAGAGAGATTACGATCATAAACACCTGATTACGATCGTGAACACCTGATTACGATTAAGTCACACAGCAAGTCGTAAACTCCAGATCGTAAACACAGATTACGATGGAAGATAATCGTAATCGTCGATTCCGGCTGAGAAAATCGTAAACTCCGATTACGATTGATGATTCCGGCAAAGAAAAGTCGTAAACACACGATTCCGATAAAGTACAATCGTAAACACCAACTTCCGGATCGTAAACACTTAAAAATTGCAGTTTGAACTCGTAAACTTGTTTCCGATGAAGAACTTCAAGAACTTGCAGTCGTAAACACCCAATAAAACCCAGAAAAATGTCGTAAACCTCAAGAACAACAGCAAATCCTCCAACAATCGAACCTTTTTCCAGAAAACACTTGAATCCAATACCGTGAGAACCTCGAATCAGTGATTCTTGGCTCTGATACCAATTGTAGGTCCAGAAAATCTACCAAGACACGATATTGATATCACAAACGAGTGCGGAATCCTCGTAAGTGATTGATTCAAGAAGAAAGTAGAAGAAATAGATTTAACAAAGATCAAATCTTGAATGAAACACAAATACTTTCTTTGAGCTAGTGAAAACCGATCGGAATTACAAATAGAGAGAGAGAAATCGTAATCTCCAAAAGCTCGTTAATCATAAATACTATGAGGGTTTATATACTACCCTCTACAAAACCCTAAGCCCAATCATAAACATATAGAAATCGGTCCAAGAAGCCCAAAATCGTAAACCCTACTAAGCCCAAATCAATGAAAGCCCAATCTAATGTTCATGCCTTACAATATATAGCCCAACAGTTAACATGATGGAATGATGAATTGGGTAATTTGGGTGGAAACGGGACTCAAAAACATCGAATAACGAAGAATCAAGCAGGTAAAACAAGGAAAACCGAACAAGAGGTTGGACCAGGGGTCGGATCGTGTCGCGATTCCCTCGGGCCCAACCCCTCGCGACACTTGGGGAGCCCAGTCGAGCATAATCGACTTAATGCCCTATTTAAGCGAGTTTTACCCCACAAAACCTGATTCCTCTCTTCCTAAATAAACCCTAGCCGCCATATATGCTACCCTATCTCTATGCCATCATTATTTTGAAGATTTTTAGTCATTTCGGGTATATTCTAGCTTAGATCATCATCCATCATAATTCCCCATAGCTCGGTAAGTCTCGTTTTTGCTCCTCTTGTCATACATGCATTAAAGTCTTGATTTTTATTAAAGATCTAAGTTAAATCTTGGTTGTACATGCTTGCTATGAGTAGATCTAATGAAATCCATGATAAAAATATAAACTTTGAAGTTAAAGTTTAAGTTTTTGTAATGTCAAAGTTGAATCTTGCATGTTTGAGTGTAAAGCCATTATTTTTATGATGAATCTATGTAGATCTAGGTCATGCATGTCTAATGATGAGTAGATCTAGCCATTTACATGATAAAAATGTAACTTTATTTTTTAAGTTGGGATTTCTATGATCATAATGTAAAATCTTGCATGTTTGATATTAAAGGCATGAACTTTATGCATGATTCATTTTAATGGAGATCCATTTATGATAGATCTAGTGTTTACATGTGAAAGGCAATGACATGATGGTAACATGTTTAGGAAATCTATAGAGGTTGTATGTATAGTTGTAAAGCATGAGTTTTGATGATAATTATATGGTTAGGTCATAATATTAATTGGACGCTTGCATGCAATATAGTAAAGCTAGGTTTTTGTCATAAAAATAAAAATATATGAATACATAGATATGGATTATGATGTACACATGTTGAGATTCTTGCATGTATAACGTTGTATTTGACACGTATGTATGATTTGATGCTTAGCGTGGTGTATTCGTGCTCAATGTTTGACTCTAGGTGATTTATGAAATATATATATATATAAATATATATATATATATATAAATATATATATATAGGGTTAGGTTCAAATGAGAAATATTTATTTTGAGAACTTTTGAAAACTAAATCTCCACCACTAATTTCAGGTGGGGACCACTAATTCATGGGGGGGTTTCCATATATATAAACTAGTGGCTTAGAATGGTTCTCAAAAGTTCTCACAACCAATTAGTTCTCAAATGATCATTTCCCTATATATATATATCTATATCTATATAATATATATATAAAAAGATTGGATGCCACATGGCATCACCACAACAATCCTTAGATTCATTTTCCCGCCTAAATCACTCCCCCTTTTTTTCTCACGCGGATTCTATCTAAAACATGCGAACGTTCTTGAAAACCCGATCCACAGTTGAAAAAGCATCTCAACTAAAAACCCTAGATAACTCACCGTCCCTTTATTCTAGCTGTTTTTCTCTCTCCACGCGATTAACCCTTCATCATCGATCTCAGCCGCCAGACTACCCTTCATCACCGCCGGTATTCATTTGATGACCCTAAAAACGGTACCTTTGATCCGTCACGAATAAAACCCTAATTCCCTTTATCATTCGTTCATTCGCCTCCTGATATCTATCTCCCCTCAAATCACAGACGATTCATCTTCGATTTGCATCATCATCTGCCGTCAAGACTGCTTCTTAATCCAAGATCATCGATCTCATCTAACACAATCACTTTAAGGTAACATGTTTCTTAATCCAAGATCATCGATCGTATTTTTTGTATTTTCAATCGATTCGCTGCTCTTCAAAAGCGTGAAAATTTATGATTCCCAGTTAAATTGAAGCCAGGTAAATCTCTAATTCGATTTTAGTTCATATGTGTGTTTCCCTCAGTTACTTGGATTTTCTAATGAATCGGAAATAAGTTTGAATCTTGATGTTGAATCTGTCACCGAGAAAGGTTCTGAGGTCCCAGAGGAAACAACTCATGAGCTGGATGTTGTGGTGAGTAATATAATCATTTATTATCGTAATATTTGATGTGAGGTACTATTGGTTTTTAATTAATCCTTGAAGGATGCACCCACAGACTCAGAGTTGGATTATGATAATGGAACCGAAAGCAATTCCAAGATTGAAAAAACAAAAACTGAGGAGGAAGCCATTACTAGGGGATTGCAGAGGTTCAGTTTCATTTGCATAGTCAAGGTAAAACGTGCATAAGGTTATTCATATCTGAAGAGACTTTCTATTTACAGTGCCATATTGAGGGCGTGAGGTTACGTTTTAATCGTGGATGATTTTGCTTGCTGTTGCTGCAAAAAAGGTCTACAGGCGCTCCAAATTTATCAACATCGAATGTGAGTTTTGGTCTTTAAAATGTTGTTTTAAGTTTTGGTCTTTCTTTCTTTCCCCTGAATTGACTTTTACGGTAAAAAAAAACAGATTTGAGGTCATGTGAAACTTTATTTTTCTTATTTTAGTTTTCATGGTATGTTTACAAATTTTAGTATGATTTATAGTTTTCATTACAGTTTTCGTTGATAAGGTTTAATCTATTTTTAAGTTTTTAAGGATGATAACAACTTTCATACAGAAGTCTGCATATTCTTTCTTATAAGGTTGTTGTTAGACAAATATATTGTGGTTACAAATTTATCCATGTAAAAGTTGAGCAGGGACAAGAGCTATATGGTGGTAATTTAGATTGTCGTAATCATTTCATTGGTGTTTTCATGTAGTTTGTGAAAGGCGGGACCACACAAGCTCAAGGTAGAGAAGTTTGTTCCAACAATGATGGCTCCTGTTTGAAAGTTTTTGTTAATGGCCGATTTCCTCACTCATTTTCAGGTTAGTCGGTACGTTTTTTATATCAACGAGGCTCATGAAATAAGGAGGTAATTAAATTTCCAGCTTTAAGCCTTTTCTTAGCCTCTTTTATGAAAATACCATGATATTCTATATATGAAGATACATTTTTATGTGTTCTTTTTATATCGATGAGGCTCATAAATAAGGAGATAATTCGAGTTTTGGTTTTAAGGTGTTTTTTGGCGTCTTTTATGAGGATACTCTTTTATTTGTCTTTTTTATATCAATGAGAGTGATGAAATAGGGAAGTAATTAAAGTGGCGGTTTTAAATTGGATTTTGAGCCTCTTTTCTTAGTTATTTTTCATGTTCAGATCATATGAGATACATATATCTCATATGCCATATAACATATATATTTAGAAAGATTAGAGTAGGCTTAAATTCAGTTCTAAGGTATAGTGATATTCTTTATATCAAAATGCTCTTCGCTGTGGGTTTTTTTTATATCAATGAGTTTCATGTGGTGTTCTTCATATTCTTTATATCAAAATGCTCTTCGCTGTGGGTTTTTTTTATATCAATGAGTTTCATGTGGTGTTCTTCATATGAAAGTACTCTTCTCTGTTATTTTTAAAGTGATTTGAGATTGATGTGGTGTTCTAGGGATTTTGAGCAGGTAAGGAAGAATCAATGCATTCAGTCGTATCACTGAACCAAAAAAATTTGCTTGGATACCGCGCTAAATGAATTCTCATAGGTGAAAAACTTATATTAATTTCTTTTATTAATGTTCATGTTTGTTTTTATTTTGATAATGGTTCTGGCAACATGGCTGTTATGATAAAGGCTTATACTTGAATAAAAATTTCAGTACAATTATCACAGAACTATTTACTCTACAACTTCTTATTTGATTCTATATTAACAGTCTTATGAACTGAACTATTTCACTACGATTTCCTATTTGGTTTAAAATATTTTATTAGTCCAAGTCTATGAATTTAGATATCCTTCATTTACACTGTTGTGAATCACACAAACCTATTACAAATGTCCTTTATACTTCCATTGTGTTATAAGTTAGTTTATTGCAATTTATACAATTTATTAATTTAAAACATGTATTCATCCTAACAGATTATACTGGGACCTTAATTGATACAAGGTAATTATGTAATGTTTCTTTTCATTTATCTTTCTTGACATATCATTTCTATCCATCAACATATACTTAAGATCTCCCATTACTCATTGTTAGTTACAGTCTACTACAGGTCATAACTTGCTATATTAGGGAGGTTTGATGTACCATATCATTATTGGTCTACAGTGAGATTTTAATTTGCATATCTTATTGTCAAGCTATTCAATATTTTAAGTGCCTATTGAGATTTCCTTTGTGTGAGTTGCTTATTCGATTATCACGTGTAGGTCGTCAAGGGAACCCAACTTGGTCAAAAGTAGTTCTAAAGAGGAAAGGTAGAATGTGATGTGGTATTAAGTTGCTAGCTTTTTTTTTCTTTTTATTTAAATACATGTGGACTTACAAGGAATTTGACAAAATACACAGGGGGCATTTGTTTTTTGGAAATATCAGAATTCTATTCCTTACTAAATTTGTGTAACAAATGGTATGATACTATTGTTGTAGTATGAAATACAACCTCCTACATTTTCTTATAAATATGCTCCTCAACTAAGACATTAACAAATGGAGAGGACCACAACAGGTTAATTTATCTTATGAAAAATGTTTATCTTGATTCTGGTGATGTTGCGTTTATCTTTCATGAACTAATCCTTGATTCTCAGATTTTTAGGTTTCTTCTTTATATTGATGTTTTTGTTAATCCTTAAAATCTCAGCTTCAAGGTTTATTTTCTATCTTAACTTTTTAATTATTTCGAGGTTTCATTTGCTCCAGGTATGGGTAATAGAATAAATATATAGTATGAATTTTGTGTAATTTGAAATTATTTGGCTACATGTATAGTTTGCCCAACAATCAACATAACTGTGTTAACTGTGTTGAAGGTCATGTAGGTGACTATTTAATGTATATCCTACTCAATGTTGATGGTTTTTAAATTGTAAATACAAATTACTCAATGTTATATAATTTGTAATTTCAATTATTGTATCACATTTATTATAATATGTTATTATAAGTATTAATTTTTTAAAAATCTACCCGTGCATGGCACGGGTATCAAAAACTAGTATATATATATATATATATATATATATATATATATATATATTTAGGTTGCAATGAAAAATAAGTATTAATGTTAATACCTATTTTGTCGTTGCATAATCAAGTGTTGTGTTTGCTTTATGTGATAAGATAAATACGTATGCGATCACTAAAATAAATCACCAACGAGTCGTTAATTCGATTGTGTCACTGTGAGTCGTGAAGCGTAATTATTTATTTATTTATTTCTCTATCTCATCTAGTCGTCAAGGTCCTCTTCGGTTCCAACCGTCTCTTTTCGTGGTGTCATTCTTTCATTAGTGTCTCCATTCCAGGTGAATATTCATAGCCCCTTTTCTTTTAGCGTTTTGGGGTGCAACATGTACACCATATCAATCTCAAATATCTGTATCATTACTTACAAATTTCATATGAACTCTATGATTGTTATATGTGTTCTAGTTTGTTGAACTTGTGTGGATTATTATTGTTGTGGATGGAATCTATTTCAATGTCCATGTCAATGTCAATATCAATGTCAATTTCAAGGCGTAATTATTAACACTAAAAAGGCCACGATTATAATAATAGATCTATTGGTTTGGCAGCCCACCTAACTTGACCGGTAACTGACGTTGGGTGATTGGAAGCCTTATTTGTTAAGGGTTGGATTACGCCACACTATGTGTTCTATATCAATGCTTGTTTATCATATCAGAATATCATATCACTCGTAGATCGCATGTTTGATCTATTATAGTATATCAAACCTATGTTTACTCACCAACTATTCGTAGTTGACCTTTATTTTGTACATGTTTTAGGTTTCCTTGCAAGAAGATGATTCCATGTTGATGACACCATAGGATGCATGCGGACTTAGTGAGACCTAATCTTAATGAGTTAATGAAATATATGTATTGATGGAATGGGATGAATAAGAATATCGCAACATTAATAGTGTTGTGTGTAACTCGACAATCATCGTGCCCCAACGTATTTTGCCGTCGGTTGGGGTGTGACATGACTCCACTTTGGTCTCCTTTTTGGCCGCGAGTTCAGCCTTTTTAGTACCTGATTCCTTCTTAAAACCCCTTCTCTTCAGTTTACCCACTTTCACATGGTTATCGGTCAAACGCATAGCAAGGCAAACAATGCTATCAAGTGTCACAGGATTGCTGGCCAGATAGAATCTTGTATTTCCTCAGGTAACCCCCCAGTATAACATTCGATAGCTCGAATTCAGTAGTGACAATTTCAGGCACCAAGATTTTCAGTTCATAGAACGGGGACAATATTTTTCCCTCATGACTTCCTTCAGTTCAGCCCAAGATAGAGCTAAGGCTTCATCGGACCCACAATCTATTTCTCACCGTTCCACCAAGTGAGGGCTTTTTCAGTGAGGGTATTGGTGGCACGCAGGAGTTTTAGATGATCAAGACAGTCACTGTTAACGAAGGTATTTTCCATCCCCTCGAACCAGTGAAGTAGACCAATAGGACCCTCGATACCCATGAATTTGGGAGGGTTACAGGAATTGAAATGCTTGAAAGAACAAGCAGCAACAGCAGCAGCATTAGCAGGGTTAGCATTCAAACCCTGTTGAATATGAGCCACGATGCCGGGAAGAACCTCAACCACCTGTTTGGCTATCACTGAGGCCATCTTGCGGCCGCTATCGCCATTTCGGCATCCCTTGAAATGGATCGACATGCTAAGATTCATGAATAAACAATGATGAGGCAAAGATGAGGATGTGATTGATAATCAAATTTTGAGGGTATAATTGTTAAGTGTAAAACTAGTGTGTGTTATTGAACCATGATATCGTGTAACACAGATCATAGTTTATCAAAAAAATTGTTTGTTTAAACATAACCGCGCGCCAAAAAGTGAAGTCAAGCAATTGAGATAAAACACAACGGAGTGGTTCTCACCTCCCGTTTGGAAGGCTACAACCAAGACTAATCAGATTAAGATCCTAGTGGTAGAGACATGCTTTGTCCTAGTAGGTTTTAACACTCTCATCGGGGTGTCCCAGGTGAGCGTCCGGGTCTAACGGTTGATAGGATTTATACGCAACGCTTTTCTTGACAGAGACCCCAACAACTAGTGTTTCCACCCTTCCAGTTACTACATGTCTACCACTAAAACTCTAATTCTGACGAGATTTGAAAATCATGAAAATCACATTTTTCCTAAATGGTACGTAAGGCACCATTTTCTAAGCAGGAGGCTAGGAATCCTTAGTGATTCGTGCTTATGTGCGTGCTGATTAATGGGAACAAAGTAATTGCAATAGGCAACAGTTAAGAAGCAATTTACTAGACAAAATAAGCATTTATGCACATTGCGCATGAGACACTCATGTAGGACACCTAAGGAAATAGTTTAGGTCAAACCAATTCTAATAGCCTAGATCCCTATAGTCGTGGCTCTGATACCAATTTGTCACACCCCAACCGACGGTGGAATATGTAGGGGCGCGAAGATTGTCTAGATGCACACAACACTAAAATTAGGTTGCGATATTCTTAATTAATACCCATTTCATAGCAATCACAAAATATCAGTCAACAGGAATCAGAGAGTACGAGTTAAATAACAATTTATGATAAATAAAGTCTTAATTTATTTAAAGGTCTCTCTAGTCCCATGCATCCTATGGTGACGAAATCTGATATCAAACTCCATTACCTGCAACATGTTTATAAACAAAGTCAACTAAAATAGTTGGTGAGAATTCTTAGGTTTAATGTAATGTTCAAAAGCATGCGTACAAGTGTTTTTAGAATCAATTGATAAAATGATATGAAGTGTAAGTTAACGTAATCCAACCCTTGACAATTAGGCTTCCAATCACAAGGCACCACATGCGAGGCAGGGTAAGTGGGCTTCTCAGGACAATAGATCTATTACTGTAACCCCAACATGTTTATTATTAATAATTACGTTCATCGTTCAATCGTTCATCGTTCCATCGTTCATTGTTCAATCGTTCATCGTTCAATCCATCAATCAACCAATAGAATCATATAGTCTCAAACTGATATCTAACATAGAATACGCATGTGTAAATAGAGTTTTGGAAAGTCATACATGTTACACCCCAAAAACGTTTAAGTAAAAAAGGGGCTACGGAAACTAACATGATAGTAGCAATGTGAAAAGAGGAAACTGACGATCGAGAGTGTGCTCAAATTCGGATATCACCTTGACGACCGATTGTGATAGGACAAAATAAATAGATAAATAAGTAATGGATAAAATTCCATGACTTAAAATGACACATTGGACATACGGACAACATGACTCGTGAGTGACTTGATATAGTGATACGTACGGGGCCGATTTGTCAAGCAAAGGAGGTCAAACCCTAGTCTAGGTCAAAGATAGTAATACATTCAATAATTAATTGGTTAATATTCATCCAATTTCATGGAATTTCAATAAAGTCAAACAATAGACAAAAGTCAAACTAAAGTCAAAAGTCAAACCTAGGTCGGAATCAAGGGTTTATCATGCAACATAACCTAGATCTAGAATTCTATTATGATTAGATTTCAGATCTATATATCATGATAATTATTTCCATGATAACATACAAGATCAAGTAACAAAATATTGATTTTCATGGTGAAACCCTAGATCTAGCATCAAATACGCGCCTTGCATGGTGAAACCCTAGATCTAGTTTGATTTATAAAAAAATCCAACTTGTGACAAATATATCACTAGATCTATACTGTAGGAGCATGCATGGGGTAGATCTACTACAACATTATCATAAAAATACAAACTTTACACCTAAAACCCTAGATCTAGTCATATGGAGCACACATCTCATGGATCTCAACATTTTAGAGCATAAAAATCAAATCTTGACATGGCAAACCCTAGATCTACAACATATCAAAGATTTCTCATGATCGAATCCTAGATCCATAATCAAAATCATAACTTTCATGTAGATCCATACATCAAATTGCATGAAAAACATAGATCTATAGGGATTTCATCATATACACATGTTAGATGAAGATATCATAAAAAAGGTGAAACCATTAACCATAAAAACCCTAGATCTACAACATAGATCTAAGCAAGAAATCATATAAAGTTCAGATCTTGATGGGGTAGAAGAGAAGATTCAAGGTATTAACATCAAGGTTTTGAGATTACATACCGAAGAGGATGAAATCTAGATGATCCTAAGCAATAAAGCAAGAAATTTAAGCCTCAAATCTTCAAAGATCTTCAACTTTAGGGTTTACAACAGTTTTGGGTGTTTAGAAAGTGATTTGGGGCTGAATGAGGGGAGCATGGAGGCTTAATGAGTTTAAATAGTGGATTTTTAGGGTTTTGCTGGAAAAAATTGTATATCGCCTATGGCAACACATAGCTCCAAGCGATACGCCTGGAGCATGCCTAAACCAAATCCTTAATAATTTCTTGTTTCGCGTGCTCGGTTCTTCGTTTTTTGGTGTTTTCGAGTTCTGTCTTCACTCAAATCACTCGATTAACTATTCCATCATGTTTAATACATTAAATCCACTCAAAACGATCATAAATACGTCACGTAACACATAAGTATGCTCAATTTAGGTCGGTTTTGGCGTACGTATCGCGTT
Organism: Deinandra increscens subsp. villosa; assembly: GCA_039602395.1. Lineage (NCBI taxonomy): Eukaryota > Viridiplantae > Streptophyta > Magnoliopsida > Asterales > Asteraceae > Deinandra > Deinandra increscens. The sequence goes on along the minus strand of JBCNJP010000007.1, from coordinate 65,901,224 downwards.
TGGTCAAATCACCTACATTTCATGACTCGATCTAGCGTGTGATGACTCGTGACATCATATGTGATAATAAAACTTATAAATATGACAAATCTGATATATGATACTAAAAAAATGTGATCTCCCGCTTAAAATCGAACTCGCGCGGGATTTACTGATCTTTCACCGATTGCGTTCTAAACCTCAAATTCTCGCACGTCTGTGCTTGTATTTACTTGTATGTGTAACTAGTATTACACATAAGCCTCGTACATGCTCAGATTGCTTGAATTCCCGGTTAAACGTAATTATCAGTGCGTTCGCGATAAAATCCAAATTGTGATAAATCGAACAACGAACATCATAATGGATCCAATAACATAGAATTATGTTAATAAACATCAAAATCGATCAATACCCATATATTTGATTATCAATCATTGGATCGAGTTACAAAACGGATACAATTGGACAACGGAAAATCAGAAATGTTATAATCATGACAGAGATTACAATAAGCAGCGGAAATTAAAACCTTAATAACAAGTATAAATGTCTACAAGATAGGATAAAACTACTCTATGCCAGTCTTCAATGTACTCTTGATAGCCTGCCTTAATAGACTGCACAAACATTCTCTTGCCCCTTCTGCTAGGAGCTACAACATAACCTGATATGCATGTTTAAAGTCAACTTTCGTTGGCGAGTTCTAAGTTTTATCCCTTTACAGTTAACAGTTCAAGTTCATGTAAGAAAACTTTCAATTGAAAACATGTTCATTCACATAACTATCACATATAACACACATTACTTATCACACTTTCATATAATTAACATAGTTGTCCCCTCATAGGCTTTTACTATCCAGGGTAGCTAGCCCTCTGTCAGGTAGGTCGTCACCGAACCTTTACTATCCTTATCGAGCTCGTTGCTTCTGGAACGAAAAACATTGCACCTAGGGACATACCTCTCTTCTGAGAAGTTCATACTTTCATTCACATTACACTTTCATCTATCTAATTATGAAAAACATACTTTCTCTTTCACATTGAAAACCACACGGTGCTCCACCGTGTTTAAAAAAATTAATTTATCATTTCACAATCTTTCTATGACATAAGCCACACGGTACTATACCATGTTTAAGACCATACGTTAAGCCGTTTTTCTTTTCAAAACATAACTTTACCTCCACACCGCAGTGTGGAAACACGTAAATTGTTAACTATTCATAACCGTGTTACATCAGTAACCCATACCCTTTCAGTGTATATGTGTAACATACTTACACGGAATCATAACTTTGCCAAACAATTCAAGAAAACATTTATAGTATGCATACTAGCCCAAATATTAAAAACATATACAAGTGAGCTCATATATAGAACTCACCTTAGCTTTAAACTGCACATCTATCTCTATAGCTATGCAAACTGTATAACCGGTCCTTTAACCAACATCCTATAACAAGATGTCCTAGCCACGTTTCTTTACTAATTAACTATAACTACTATCCTATGGACCAAACCCGACTCGCACGGGTTATACTTCCTTACTTAGCCATTTTCATAAAAACTGTCAATTCTCCAATATGATCGTATTACCTCCATCTGATACGGTCGTATTCTTTCAGTTATCCAGAATTTCTAAAGCATATTCTGTGATACGGTCTTATTGCCTTAAATTATAATATGGCCGTATTGTTCCTTTTCCAGATAATCACTTTAACCAAAAATACCTTTCAACTTGGTTTACACATATAGATTTACATTATTTTATATACATTTTAGATAATAACAAGTAACGTTTTGCAATGTTTGTCATATTGTTTGGTCCATAGATATACATCTCCCAGGTCTAGCAATATTATCAAAACAAATATGTTGTATACCTCTCGGTTGACTAGCATATCCGACCCAATGATACCGAAACCGAGACTTGTCTTAAAACATCAACCAAATAGTCTTTTCCACTTGTTTTTCTGTCACGAGCATTTCTACATCTATTTTGAGGTTGACCAGATTTAACCATTCAAAAATGTTGACCAGAATGTTGACCCGAGTCCCAAACTCTACCAAAACTGATTTTTCTATAAAGTTTTAACACCCACAAGACTGCTACTACCATCCACCACCGTCATACATCGCTGTCCGGCGGCATTCCGCCGCCACAACTCCTATTCTGACCGTCCACCACCATCAACACCATCCATCTATCATCTAAACTTCCCCAAATCGATTTCCATTACGAATCTGGAACATGCAACAAGAAATCTGAGAGTTTAGCAGGGGAATCAGACTGGAAATGAAAAGAATACTCGAGATTAATTCAACCTACCACGATCAGAGGCTAACCTCTCCGGAAATCGCTACATAATCACCGGAATCGCAACTACAATCGGGTCCTTGCTCGCAATCGCCGTCGCTCAGTGGTTGTTCTGCCATAATCGCCACCCTCCATCACCCCCCGAAGCTCAACCGTCACTGATTCACCAACGCGGAACCCTAATCGAGCTTCACAGCCGCCGCAGATGGAGGGGAAATGGGGAAATCATGGCCGAGTTTGAAGAAAAGGGGAGAGGGAGTGTCGATCGGAGCATGCAAAGGAGAAAAGGCCATCGCCGGTGGTCGGCCGGACTTCGCCGGAGTTGCCTGCTGTTGTTGCTCTTGTTTTTGTCGGACCGAGAAAGAGAGAGTGAGTAAAAAGGGGTGTTTGGCTGCATTTTCTATCAAATGAGGTGTAAGACAAATAAAATTGTCTTATATACCCATGACTAATTGTGTGGTCTACACCTAGTAATCAGTAATATACCGCGTTTTCCGACATATTAACTATTAAACATCGCGTTTCTCGTTCCCGACTAATGCTCGATGTCTGAAATAATTCGTAGACCCCATAAACATTCGCTGAATATTTATTTAGTTGGATTTAGTTTAATCCGATTTATATTCGATTTAACTCGCGGTATTTGACGCGTGTTCGATCGACGTTACGAACGCGACCGCTTCATGAACCGAATACAACTGGTAACTAAAACTATCTAAAATGGATAACGATTCGATGTTGGTTGATATTGTGTAATCGTGCCGATTACGATTTCACCGTTTCTCGCACCGAATGTCATAGTCTCCCTTGTAACCAAGTATATACCGATACATGTCACTCTACTTATCCCTTACTGGCCTTGATGTCAGTATTGACGACATATATGCGTTAGTTACGGTTATTACATAACCATGCCCAAATCACTATTTTGGACTTTCTCGTTTCGTTACAACACGGATTTCAAATCTGTTTTCACATACGATCATCATTTTCAATCCACTATCAAATCCAAGTGGGTTTGCCCCTAAATACTTTTCCAAAGTATCGGGTGAAATATCCTTGTCAAACCGAATCTCCGGTTTTCTCCTTCTACTCCGTTACTTGTGGTTTCTCCGTTTCGTCTTTGCACACCCCATTATATCCTATAACAGGTCTCTTATGTGCATTAACTTTTACCTAATCCCTTCCAGATATCCATTACCGTTGTGCGTACCCGGCATACGCAAAATGGGGTGTTACACCGAATAAGTTTTTTTGAGTTTTTTTTTTGGCTTAAAAGTGTTGGGCCTTGGTTATAACTAATAGAGATGAGCATGGGTAATTGGGTTTAGGTAATTGGGTTAAAAATTTAAAACCATAAATATTATTGTGTTTATTACTTATTAGTGATTTGAAAACTTTTTTCAAACTACAAATTTTTTTAAAGTTGAGGGTCGGAGAAAAAGTTTAAGGGATTCGGTCGGTTCATAAAAAATCAGAAAAATAGCACACCGCAAAAAAAAAAAATTCATGGGTGTCGGGTGAATCCCTAGGGCTTGCCCTAGGTCCGCCACTCCTCATAAAATAGATATATGCTACACTGAATTTTACCATATGAATCAAATTTTTTAAAAGAAATCCAACATATAAATCTAATATTAGAGGTTCACCTATTCAAAATTTTACAAAAGAAATCCCACATATTCAAAATTTGGTTCTCTTCATTTTCTATAGTGTTTTGGGATTCAAAATCAAGTACATCAAAACTGAACCTTAAAGAAAATGATGGTGCTTCAACTAAAACCAAAGTTTGAAGGGTTGAAAGAGAGAGAGGCAGATAAGAAAACTAAGGTTAAGAGGCTTAAAATTACGAAATACAAATAAAAAGAGTTGCAATTAATGGTGAATTCGCCAGAGAATACAAAGAAGAACAATAAATTTTACATGGTAATCTCTAAAAAAAGATATTACAAACTACGATAGAAAACGTATCGAGCAACACCTATCAAGAAAGGAAGACTCACGCAAGCAACCACAGCAAGACTTAGAGCCGACGAGAAAGTTCGGATGCAACATTTGTATGAGATGACAATTAGCAATGATTCCGAAAATCGATTAAGAAGGAAAAACATAAGACGATAAAGAATATGTACCTGATCTGAATCTAATAATCGTTGATGAAGACGACGGCGATCGGAGGATATGATGAGTGAATATCGCTTCCGGAGAAAGATGAGGAGACAATAGGCTGAATAAGACGATACAAAGGAGATATATTTGAAGAGTAGATTATAAACGATATGGGTCAGGCAAAAATGATCCGAATGTAAGTTTTTTTTGCCAAATATAACCTTGATTTGGGCGGGGAAAGTAGATAAAAAAAGGCTTTAGTAATGCCACCTTATAATGAAAAAAATCATTTATTAAAATAAATGTAGATGATATTGTTTTCTTGTTGATATGAAAAAAGTTTTAGGAAACCTTGTCTAATCTAATCTAAGCTATAATAAGGTAATAGCAAGACAAAGGCAGAGACGTGAAAAATCTTAGTTACGTCCAAAAGTAAGGCGTCGTATATATAATTTGGTCGATGGATTGATACCGACCTAGGTTAGGTTAAGGTTAGATTGTTAAAACCCCCCTCCCCACCGCATAGCTTCGCTTTGCTTGCAGTTTCTTCTTAAACCCTCCCATGGTTGGACCTTTGTTTCGTGCTCTCTTCTCCTCCTCCACAACTAGAACGACGACGAGGTCTTGTTGTTCATATCTCAAACAGGGCCGGCTGTTCTCCTCTGCTACCGCTGCTGCTGCTTCAGCGACTACGGAGGCGCTGGATCCCAGGCGGCTCCGAAACGTGGCGGTGATTGCTCATGTGGATCATGGTAAAACCACTCTTATGGACCGTCTACTTCGGCAGTGCGGCGCCGACATCCCACATGAACGCGCACTTGATTCTAATCAGCTTGAGAAGGAGCGTGGGATCACCATTGCCTCCAAGGTATGTATGTAGTAAACACCATCAATCAATCGATTTCTTGTTAGTGGTATATAAATTCAATCCCATTCAATTTGGATGCAGATCACCTCCATTTCATGGAAAGAAAATGAGCTAAACATGGTAGATACACCTGGACATGCCGATTTTGGTGGTGAGGTAATTTGACTCCTTCAATTATTCATAGATAGATATATAGATTTATAAAACTGCTTCTAACTTCTTCATGCCATGCTATGCTGCTGGTGTACTAACTTCTTATTTCACTCCCAAATAAACTCCCCCCTCTCTCTCTCTCTCTTGATATTTTATTCCCAAAACACCACATATTTACAATACAAACATGATCACCATACAACATGATGCTAAAGAAAAAACTCCTATCCAAAGCTACAAGCTACGCTTATGTTAAGAAATTTGATGACATCCCAATCTTATTTCACCTTGTTTGAGCCTATCCACATGAAAGACATATTATCCACCACAGTCCTCTTGTTGTTGTACACCACATTGTTCCTCCGTGCTTTCCATATAATCAAGCAAGATGTTATGATGACTGCATGAATCCCTTTCTTCCATCTCTTCTCACCGGTTAACTGGTGATGTATATCTCCATTAAGTCTTTGAACGTGAAATCAAAGATCGGTCAAATTTTTAACCACTTTCCTACTCGAATCCATATGCTATCTCTCCTTTCTTTCTTTCTACATTTTCCCTCAGTGCTCAGCAGAGAGAGAACCGGATGATTCACCTATACTCTTTCTCCTGATGTCTTCTCTTAGGATAAAGTCACGAATTCCCTCAAACGTGAGTTTAGTGTTTCCAGCTGAACCACTAATAGTTGTGACTAATCCTAACCAACTATCGGTAATGAAGATAAAAGAAGCAAAGCTACCTCATCATCAAATTTAATATCAACTGATAATATATAAGAGTGTTGAATTCATTTACATGAGAAGTAACAAATGCAACCTCCCGCATACGAGTGTTGACCAAGTGTCTAATAAGAAATACCTAGTTAGATGTGGAAGGTTTCTCATACATGTTTGACAACGCTTTTATCAACCCACGAGCGGTATTCTCGTTCACTATGTTGAAAGCCACGCTCTTAGCGGTAAACCAGATGACAACAAGGGCTTTTCTATCCATGTCGGCCCATTCCTCTTCCTTCACCTTTTTCTGGTTTCTTATTTGTTATCAAAACTTGCAAGAGATCCTAAGTCCTCTACTTGCATCTTGCACCACGCAAAATCTTGTTCATCGAACTTCTTAATTTTGATCTTTACATCTTCAGACATTATCTTGAGTTATTCAAAGCGACTACCCAAAATAGACCAGAAAAAATTGAGACAAAAAATTGAGACAGAAAAAACTGAGAACAACCCAAAAACTGACCTCGTAATCCATTCAGAAAACCAGAACTGTGTTTGAGGACCGGTTAACGGCAGCAGAATAACAGAACCGCCAATGGCGGCGGCGGCAAACTAAGGTTTGAGGCGGCGGGCGGACCCCTAATATGGGTTCAGCGGCGGTACGCCGCTGGTGGTGGCTGTTGGCAGGGGCGGTGGTGTGTTCACGTGATCATGAGCCTATGCTCTAATACCGGTTGTTAGGAATTAGAGCACACGCACACGGACAAACAAGAACACAACGATTTAACGTGGTTCGGTGGGCTGAATGCAATATCACGCCAACAGTTTCCGTGCTTTATCCTGTATAAGACCTTTCTTTGTATTGAACTTATCTACGTCATCATATACCATTTGGCTAATAATGCTATATTTGCCGCTCTTAATGTGCTTATTCCAAGTCCTTCGAGTTCCTTCGTTGCAGTGACCGATTCCCATTTAATCTAATGAATTGCTCTTTTTCCTAAGCCCCAACTCTACAGGAACCTCTTTGTATTCTGTTCGAGGTCATTTAGTACCTTCATCGGGCCTTTGAAAAACGAATGATAAAACTGGTTAGGGTCCTCGGACCTCTATATCTCCACCGTAAATGTGAGAAGAAGATTGGAAGACTTGGGTGTTGATTATGGTTACAATCACAATTGCATTAATGGAGCTCCCAAAAAGGTCAACATTTTCTCTTGGAAAGCTGCAATTAACCGAATTCCGATAGAAAAGGAAATGGAGAGAAGAGGTATAATTTTGTAAAACTCGGCGTGTTTGTGGTGTGGCTCTGAAATCGAATCGGTGGAACATCTCCTACTATAGTGCACTATGGCCTCTAATTCCAGGAATCGAATCCAAGACGACGACAACAACAACAACATACCTATTAAAATCCCACCCAAAGGGCAGGGTCTGGGGAGGGTAAGAAGAGGAAGAACCTTACCTTTACCCCTAGGGGTAAAGAGGCCGCACCCAAAGGGACCCCCGACTCAAAATAACCCACAAACATGAGCAAGTAAACACCCCTAAACGAAACTGAACACATAACAACGAAGGCTACAAACACCCCTAAACGAAACTGAACACATAACAACGAAGGCTACACAGAAGTAAAAACCAAAAGAAGTCAGATAAAGAAAACAAAACACAAGCAGGTAGCCACACCTAAACGATACTAAACACACAGGAGAAAATGAAACACACGAGCAGGTAGCCACACCTAAACGATACTAAACACACAGGAGAAAACGAGACACACAACCCTAACAATCCTTAACCGTTATCTTACGTTTCCAAATACTCCTATCATAGATCATGTCCTCAGATAGGTGTAAGTCTAACAAATCATGTCTAATTTGCTCATACCATGTGAGTTTAGGCCTACCTCTATTCCGCTTCCCCTCAACAATAATCCTATCCACGCTCCTAACCGGTGCCATCAACGGCCGCCTCCCCACATGCCCGAACCATCGTAACATCCCTTCTCTAATCTTACTAGAGATACACGCTACTCCTATCTGCTCCTAAAAATCTTGTTCCTTATCCGATCTAACCTCGTGTGGCCACAAATCCACCTTAGCATCCTCATCTCTGTTGTCTCCAACTTTCGCGCCCGAGTCTTCTTGATTGGCCAACACTCAGATCCATATAGCAGGGCAAGCCGGATCGCCACCCTATAGAATTTTCCTTTTAATTTCTCCGGAAACCTCTTGTCGCACAGAACACTAGAAGCCGCTCTCCATTTGCACCACTCTGCTTGGACGCGGTGGGTAACATCGCAGTCTATGTCCCCATCACTCTGTAGGAAAGAGCCTAAATACTTGAACTTTGAGGTTTGCGTCACCAGAACTCCTGTGATATTTAGGCTGATTTTCTCCCTCGATTCAGTCCTGCTGAAGTTACAATAGAGATATTCGGTCTTAGCAAGTACAGTCCTGCTGAAGTTACAATAGAGATATTCGGTCTTAGACTTGCTGATTCGCAATCCCTTCTACCATAAGGCATCATGCCACTCCTGCAGCTTCACTTTCAAATCATCCATCTTTTCCGTTACCAACACAATATCATCCGCGAAAAGGAAACACCACGGGATATCCGCTTGAATTGACTTTGACAACTCATCCAAGACATCGTGAACAAAAAAGGACTCAACGCTGAACCCTGATGGAGCCTAGTGTCCACGGAAAAGAAGTTGGAATCCCCCACCGGCGTCCTAACACAAGTTTTAGCACCAGCATACATATCCTCAATTACTTCAATATACCACGTCGGTATACCTCTACTCTTAAGACTATCCCATATCACCTGACGAGGTACACTATCGTACGCCTTTTCCAGGTCGATGAACACCATATGCAAGTCTCGATTCTTCTCCCTGTACCTCTCCATCAACCTCCTCATAATGTGTATTGCTTCAGTAGTCGACCGCCCCGGCATAAATCCAAATTGGTTCAATGAAATATGAGTTTCACGTCTTAACCTCGCCTCGATTACCCTTTCCCATAACTTCATAGTGTGACTCAAAAGTTTTATCCCTCTGTAGTTGCCACAACATTGAGCATCCCTTTTGTTCTTGTAGAGTGGTATTAAGACACTGCTCCGCCACTGGTCTGGCATCTTACAGGTTTTGAGTATGGTGTTGAACAAGATCGTCAACCACCTAACCCCATCACCTGCGAGACATACCCACACCTCGATGGGGATGTTGTCAGGGCCCACTGCCTTAGCCCTACCCATCTTTTTGAGCGCCCTCCCAACCTCCTCTACGGTGATCATTCTGCAGCAGCAGTTGTTCCTTATTTGTCCCCTGTTTTTTGTGTCCCTATATGTTTCCGGCCTTCGCCCATCATAAAGATCATGGAAATACTTTTCCTATCTCGCCTTAATGTCCTTCTCCCTTACCAACAATGCCCATCCTCGTCCTTGATGTACTTAACTACCCCCAAATCCCGTCTCCTCTGTTCCCTGGCCTTGGCAATCCTGAACATGTCGTGTTCCCCTTCTTTGGTCTTCAATCGTTTATACATCTCACGATAGGCATTGTTCTTTGCATCTGCTACTGCCTTTTTCGCTTCTCTCTTCGCCTCTTTGTAGCAGTGTTGCAAAAGTCGCCGGAGTCGGCCGAGGAATCGCCGGAGAATCGGAAGTCGGTGCTCCTCCGCCGCGACTTCTGAAAATCGGTCTAATAAATCGTTGACCAAGTCAACGCCTGTAAATTATAGTGTTTTAACCCTATTTGGAGCATCGCCGGAGCATGTTGTCGGGGGAAGTCGCCGGAGGAAGCCACCGGAGCAAAGGAAGGAGTCGGGAGATATGGAGTGGCGGCTTATTTATTGTAAACCCTACTAGTTTTATATGTATTAAAATAAGAGTTATAAATATACCCCTTTAAAAACATAATAGTTACAAATATACCCCCTTTTACTTAAAAAATATTCAACCATCACCCTTCATGTTCTAATAAATTCTAAAAACATCTAAAATATTTTCATGTTTTAATAGACCTTTAATATCTATGTTTATCAATATAATTTTATACATATAATTTCATATATTTTTATTTTTGTATTAAAAAATCCGATCCGATTCCTCCCGAGGAATCCCCGAGGAATCCGAGGAATCCCTCCAAGGTCGCCGGCCGCCGCGACTCCGACTTCCGACTTTCGCAACCTTGCTTTGTAGCGCTCTTTCCATATTTCCCTCTCATCATCCCCATTGCTGCTCCGAAGCCTCCTGAAACACTCATGTTTTGCTCGAACCTTGCTTTGCACCTCCTCATTCCACCACCATGATTCCTTATGGCCACCGGCCTTTCCCGGAGTCATCCCGAGAGTCTCCTTTGCTACTTGAGTCACGTTGTTCGCTAAAACCCCCCAAATTTGGTTCGAGTCTCCATACAGCCCCCAAACACTCCTCGCGAGTACCTTATCTCTGAACAAAGTAATTTCCTCGCCCTTCAAACAACCCCATCTAATCGTTGGCCTAACAATCCTCTTCCCACCCACCAATTTTTTACTCATGGTCACATCCGCCACTAGAAGTCAGTGTTGCGCAACCACTGTCTCCCTCGGGATAACAGGTAATCAATTTATGTGTCCCGGCCGCTGCTGCTGAAGGTAATCAAATGCGAGTCCCTCTTCTTAAAGAACAAGTTTAAGATACCTAAGTCATGCGCAACCGCAAAGTCTAGGAGGTCCCCATCACTCTCATTCGTGGTACCAAAACCTAAACCTCCGTGCACCAAAGGATAACTGTCACTCTCCCTCCCAATGTGACCATTAAAATCCCCCCCCCTATAAAAATCTTTTCATCACTCGCTATATTACCAACAACTACATCCAAAAGCTCCCAAAATTGTCTCTTTTCCTGATCTCCTAAACCCACCTGTGGAGCGTAAGCACTTACTACAACCACAACCTCCCCCCGAGCACAATCCTTATCACCATGATTCTATCGCTATGTCTACACACCTCTACCACATTATCCTTTAATTCACTAGCCACTAGAAAGCCTACACCGTTCTTTGCCCCGTCAGTCCCCGAATACCACAACTTATACCCATTGCATTCCCCTCCTTTGTTCCCTTTCCATCTAGTCTCCTGAAGACAAGCAACTTGCACCCTATGCCTCTTGAGCACATCCACCAACTCTAATAACTTACCACTAAGAGTGCCCACATTCCAAGAAGCTATCCTCAAACTACACTCTCTCCTTAACCCCCTACTTACACCTCTCGTCCTAGGACACAATCTCAAGGCCGCATTGCCAAACGCCCCGTCTATAGTAGAAACGCTAAGTGAAAATAAACAACGCCGACAATAAAACACACACCGAGTACAACGAAACAGTCAGGAAACAGAAAAACTGTGCACCAGAACACTCTAATAGGTATAACTAAGCAATCTGACTAAAGTGCTAGAAGAGACCACCAAAACACAGGTAAAAGACTAACACAATCTAACAAAATCGTGGAGATATAGAAAAATAATCAACGTAGTATGGGAACTCCCCTAGTTTGCTGTGGTAAGCAAACTGCTTTAAATCCTCGAACCTGGGCCTGTTGGATTTGCCAACCCAAAAGTCAACAGCAACTTGAGTATCCTGGCGTTGTTTTTAGTTCACCAACAAAACACAAAGAAAACGCCGAGGGGGCGGTCTGACCTGTGCGTGGTCCGTCTGAGAAAATTAGGGCTGTTTGTGGCCGGCGTGACAGGGGTTGACGGATGGCGGGTAGGGCTGGAGCGGGGTGGGGGTTTAGAGCACTCTGTTCATTATCTCCTACGCAACCGCTTGGGCAATTTGGAAAGCCAGAATTGGAAAAGAATTTCAACACATGAACACCCACCCGGGAAAAATTGTGGATGATATCAAATTGGACACATTCCTGTGGCTCAAGCATAGAGCAAATCATCTAGATCTAGATTGGAGTTGTTTTTCAAATTACGCTTTGTACTTTATGTAATTTCGTTTTTTAGCTTTCTAGCGTCTTTCTAGTTTTCAATAAAATCGTTGCCGTTAAAAAAGAAGCAAACTATTTAGCACCGACTTAATGAGTGTTAGCCTGCCACCAACGAATAGTAGCCTGCTTTTCCTAGGTGATAATCTTCTTTTAAATGTATCAATAATTGGCTACCAATTCTTTGTCGGATTAACATGTATATGGGTATGGGATAATCCCAAATAGTCTTTTGGATGTTTAATTTCTTACATGCTGCTACTGCACGTAAGTTTCTAACTTGACATGTATTTAGATTCCCAAATTTTCATCTTTAACAATACTAATATGTGCGTTTGTTATTTGTTTCCTCATGTATGATGCCTTTGTTATTAGATAAAATGTTTATTGTTCAGGTTGAGCGGGTTGTTGGCATGGTTGAGGGAGCAATACTAGTCGTGGATGCTGGTGAAGGTCCACTTGCCCAGACAAAATTTGTTTTAGCAAAAGCCTTAAGATATGGGCTACGACCTATTTTACTTCTAAACAAAGTAGATAGACCTTCAGGTACGATTTTCCTTCATATTGTAGTTACTACATTCACTTTTTTTTCTTGTTTATTATTCTTTTAGTGATATTCATTCCACGTTTGCTAAACAAGTTTTTTTTTTCTTTTTTTTTTATTGTAATTTTTTTATTAACGACTCTAATCTAATCTTATTCTACTCCCAACACCTCTTGGTTGAGGGGCATACACTCTTGCCATTTGGCTAAGCCTGTGGGTGTGTTTGCAAAACAAGTATATACAAAAATAGTTATAGTTTCTTTTTTATGTTATTTATTCTATGTTTTACAATACTTGAATATTTGTTGGTTCAAGCATTACCAATCATCTGTCATGCAGTTAGCGAGGAGAGGTGCGATGAAGTTGAGAGTTTGGTATTTGATCTCTTTGCAAATCTTGGTGCATCAGGTGTGTAGATACTGGAAATAGAGCATTGTTAAAGAGGTGGCAAAACTAAACTGTTGGGTCTAACAGATAAATATTTTGGACAGCCCATGTTGGGTCGACCCAAAACACTTCTTTTAAAAGAAATTAAATCTTTATGATTAGTTAGTGTGTCAAATATGATCAAACAAAGTATATTGTTATGATAATTTTCTAAATAAAATTGTTTTGGCAACTTTTGATTCTTTGACCCATTTTCTTTTAGCTTAACGTTTTTTTTACCCATTCAACAAATTAGAGATAAAACATAATCTACTTTTAAGCAACCATAAATCATAAATAAATGGGTTAAAGTTGCCACCTCTAATATTAAGTGTTATCATATTCTTGATTTTTCATATCATCTTGAAACTATTTGATGTCTCAGAGGAGCAACTTGACTTCCCGGTTCTGTATGCTTCTGCTAAAGAAGGCTGGGCTTCATCAACATTCACCAAGAATCCTCCGGCTGATGCCAAAAATATGTCACAATTGCTTGATGCAATTGTAAAATATGTTCCCCCACCAACAGCTAGCCTTGATGAACCTTTCACAATGCTGGTTGGTTATTTTCTAGGGCATTATATATTTAATTAATGTATGCTACATACTATCAATTCCACAAGAAAGACCTAAAATCACCAACAACAATATTGTTAATCCCGACAAAACTGGATTTTACATATTATTTGAGGAAATTTCAACTCCGAGTTGTTCTTTTGTTAGGTTTCTATGATGGAAAAAGATGATTATGTGGGGAGGATCTTGACTGGGCGAATTACATCTGGGGTGGTTCGTATAAATGATAGGGTTCATGGATTACGTGATTCGGATTCTGGGGTTGTGAAAGTTGAAGATGGAAAAGTTTGTGACCCGACATCCTTTGTAATATCGAGATACAGTTTTGGTGCTTCTGATTTTTAATTATATAATCTTGGTATATTATTTAGATTGTGAAGCTAAGGAAAAACAAAGGAATGGTCTCATTTGATGTTGATTGTGCTGGTGCTGGTGATATCATTTCAGTGGCGGGGTTGAAGAGTCCATCTATTGGGCACACAGTAGCAAATGTAGAGGTACCCTCCCAGAAAGAACTCACACCTTTTGCAATGCATGATAAAAATCATGGTTATGAGCAGTGAAGTGATTGGTGGTAATCATGCTCAAATAACATCTTTGTTATTGGGTTGAACTCTGTGACATTAATAATGAAATGATTGATTTTAAGTGAATTTAAGCTGTAAAACAAAGAGATAACAATACATTTTTTAGTCATGATACTTTTATCAATTATTACAGGTTGCTCTGGTTTGCTATCTAATATTGTTACTTATAAAATTGGTTATTAATTATTTTCCAGGTCATGACCCCCTTGCCAACTGTTGAGCTGGATCCTCCAACCATTTCAATGACTTTTGGTGTGAATGACTCTCCATTGGCTGGTCTTGATGGTACTCAAGTAAGATATGTTTTTCCTTCTTGCAGTTCATACTTAGTTTTTATGTTAGTTTAATGTTCATACTTAGTTTTTATGTTAGTTTAATTATTTTAAATTTTAATAAGTAATTAGAGTTCAAAGCCTTACTTACTGGTCTATTTTTATTTGACTTTGTTTAGCTATTTGTAAATGTGGTTATTACAAGTCAGTTATGCTAATGTATATGTATATATTCTGTAAAAACCAGAGTTTCATATGTATTATGGTCTTTTAATTTATGTAGCTAACAGGGGGAAAGATTGGTGATCGCCTCTTGGCCGAAGCAGAAACAAATTTAGCAATAAATGTGATCCCTGGTTTAGCGGAGTCGTATGAGGTTCAAGGCAGGGGAGAGCTTCAATTAGGTGATATGCCTTTAAACTCACCATGTGCTTCATACAATTTTGAGGCATTATGTACACTGACTGCGTTCAATGTGTGTGACTGAACCAGGTATCTTGCTTGAGAATATGAGGCGTGAAAATTTTGAGCTTTCTGTCTCACCGCCGAAAGTTATGTAGGTTTTCTTAAATGCCATTTTCATCGTATTCTTTTTTAGTTTGAAAATTAAACATAATTTAATGATAATGAGGGGGGACTTGAGAGAGTACCAATGATTGTTACTGCTGGAATGCTTCACAATTAGTAGCACATAATAGGGGTGTTCGTGCTCTGGTTTTTACAGTTTTTTGTCAAAGCGTGGCCAAACCGTTACTAACAGATTTATATTATGTAATGGTTTGGTTTCACGGTTTGGGCTCTAATGGGCCTTTATAGTTTATATAAGTTTAGAATAATAAAATTGCATAGAAACTCTATAAAGGTGTAAAAACAGGCTTAAGAAATCTTAAAAATAATCACTTTATGTGGTAAATGTTTTAAAAATAAAAACTTCAAAGAGCTTTAAAGAAAAATAGAAGTATCAAGGTTTGTGGTTGGTAGAAGCCCTTAGGTGGCGTTTGGTTCACGGAATGCAATGTAATTGGAATTGTAAAGTTTTCCTTTTAAAGTTGTGCTTAAGTTGGATAAGGAAGGGGTTTGAAATACAATGAGTTCCTATAATCTATGGAATTTGAGGTCATGTAACTTTCCTTCATTAAAGTGAAGGATTTCTAAATTCCATTGATTAGAGGAATTCATTGTATTTCAAACCTCTTCCTTACTCAACTTAAGCACAACTTTAAAAGGAAAACTTTACAATTCCAATTACATTACATTCCGTGAACCAAACGCCACCTTACTTTCTAGATGAAATGAAAAATAAGACGTTGAAAGACACCTTAACACATTATTTGTGTTGGTGATTAGGAGAATATGATTTAATCTCAATTAGCCAATTCTTTTAATCTACTATGTATTCACTATCGAGGGCTTGCCCTAAAAAAATTAGACGTAAACTAGCCCAGATTTTATAAATAAAATTAAACTAATATGAGTAGCTAAATATGATTATTATTAAATGTTTTAAAAAAATGTTAACTATAATTAAATCTAGTGGTCGGGTCTGGTTTTATACAACTGTTTTTTTTTTGTATAAAGCGTGAAACGGACCGTTTGTTATGATTTGAAAATTTTGAAACGACCGTGAAACAGAACCGACCACTTTAGGCTGTTTTGTGGTTTTAAACCGAACCATGAACATCCCTAGCACATAATGTTGCTTCAGTTTGCAATTATAAGTATATTTAATATTACTCACGGAAGTTATAATTTCAAATGTTTAGGGGCTATTACTATACGTATGCTACAATAACAATAATAAACTTCTTGTTATGCGTATTAGCTTTTCTAATTGGTTATTCACTTAATATTATTTAATCTCACTTTTACAACATTCGTTAAAAAGAAGAACTTTTATTTTGATATTTTTCTTCGTGCTACATTTTAGTAATCATTTTTAAAGAGAAGATTGATATGCAAATTATTTGTTAGTTGTAGGAGCTAGATTAATGTGCTAACTATTATTTTGATATTTTTCTTTGTGCTCAACTCGACCCCTGGCATTTCAACCCACACTAAAAATAACATGTTCTTACTTGAAACCGTTTTGACATGTTACCCCACTTGCCCATCTTCACCACCTTTAATTAGAACTTCTTGGATCTTATTTTCAGTGCATTGGTATGCTTCTTTGTTGTATCAGGTACAAAATTGAGAGTGGTGTGAAGTTAGAGCCAATTGAGGAAGTCACGATCGAGGTGCGAAAGCCGATATACTTCAGATGTTATGGTTCACTTCCAATTATGATACGAGCTTTTTTGGGTAATTATGATCTTATGATTTATTCATCTTAGGTCAATGAAGAACATGTGGGGCTGGTAATGGAAGCACTTTCTCATAGACGAGCTGAGGTTACTGACATGGCCCCTGTTCCGGGAAACTTTGGCAGGACTAGAATGACATTAACATGTCCTTCCAGGTCAGTCGTCAATCATTTAGTTCACTTATTTTAATATTTTATTTATGATATTTCACATTTCACATATGTAATATGGTAATATGGTAATACCGACGATGTTTGAATTTATGCCAGTTTACATGTTTAGTAAAGACATACTCAGCCTTGTTCTTTATGTTTTTGATCCATTATTTTTATCGTTTAATGTAAAGACATCATGAGCATTGTTTAATACATAATTCTTAAATGACTCTGACTTCGAGTGCCAAATATGATTACAAGAATTTTATTCTACCATAAGTAATTTTTTTAATAAAACGATTTTAGGATGTCTTATGCATTAAAAATGAATAAATTTTACATCTACTTTTCATGATGAAGACTATCGTTTCTTTTTCTTCATTTTATCAAGCTTAATTCTCCAAATGCTACTTCAGGGGACTTGTTGGTTACAGGAGTGTGTTCAGCAGTGACACTCGTGGCACAGGATTTATGCACCGTGCATTCATGGGTATGCTTATTTTTATTGTCTTTCTGAAGAATAACCTTCACATTTTAAGAGTAACAATTGTTCTAAAACCGCCCATATACATATATATATGGAGAGGATCATTTGAGAACCATTCTGAGCCACTAGTTATATAAGGAAATCCCCCCCCCCCCCCCCCCCCCCCCAATGAATTTGAATGGTCCTCCTTGAAAATTAGTGGTCCAGAATGGTTATCAAAAGTTCTCAAAACCAATTGGTTCTCATTTGAGCCTGACCTTATATATATATATAGGGGAAGGATCCTGCGAAAACCCTTTATATTGCGATATTGCGAAAACGCGAAAGCCAATATTAAAACCTACATAACTTCTTCATACGTTAATGTTTTTTCATAAAATTGGCGCCAAATGTCTTGAATTACGTTATCTGCAATTCTGGAAACAAATTAAAAAAAAATAACGTTTTTTTTTCCTTGTGATACACATGTGTATCATCATCATTACTACTGCACAAAAACGAATTATCATGTGTAAAAACACTCCTTATGTTAAAAACACTAAAACATATATGGTACTAATGATAATGAAACATAGTGCACATGTGCAACATATAATTAAAAAAAATTATAAAGTGTTATTTTTTTCATTAGATATAAAGATAACATAACTATAAGACTTATGGTGCAATTTCCTTTTAAAACTAGTAATGTATACCACATATATGAGGGTTTTTTTTTTGTGTGGTACACATGTGTATCATTAAAAAAAACACAAAAAAATAACAGAAATATAACACATATGGTGCGCCCTAGAGAAAAGAATATTAACTCATACTAAATTATGAGTTCTTTTTTTGTGGTACACATGTGTATCACAGAAAAAAATAAAAAATAAAAAAACGTTAACTTTTTATTTTTTGTTTTTATAGAATTAAAGATAACATAATTATAAGACTTTTGGTGAAATTTTTTAAAATAAATATTAACGTATGAAAAAGTTATGTTGGTTTTAAGATGGTTTTCGCAAAATATATGCGTTTTCACATGATCCTTTCCCTATATATGAGAGGATCATTTAAGAACCAAATGGTTTTGAGAACCATTCTGAGCCACTAGTTGTATATGAAGGAACCCCCCCCCCCCACCCCCCCCCTCTCTGAATATTAGTGGCCCAGAATGGTTCTCAAAAGTTCTCTAAACCAAATGATAACTTTTTATTTTGAGAAGTTTTGAGAACCAAATCTCAACCACTAATTTCAGGTGGGGAGCACTATAATTAATTGGGGGGGGGGGGGGGGGTTCATATATATAAACTAGTGCCTTAGAATGGTTCTCAAAAGTTCTCAGAACCAATTGGTTCTCAAATGATCCTTCCCCTATATATATATATATATATATATATATATATAGGGTGAGGTTCATTGTAGACACTTTCACATGTGAAATAACTCTTTTTCACATGTGAAATGCTCTGAACAATTAGAAAAAGGAAAAAAAATGAAAAAATGAAATTATCACAACCACTAGATCAAGAGATCTAATGGTGAAATATAGTGTCTACATGTCTACACTTATGAGGGTGTCTACAATGAACTTTTCAATATATATATATATATATATATATATATATATATATATATATATATATATATAGGGTTAGGTTCAAATGAGAACGGGAGAGGATCATTTGAGAACCAATTTGATTTGAGAACTAAAAAGAACTAATTTGAGCCACAAGTTTATTTACATGTATCCCCCTCCCATGAATTGTAGTGGTCCCCCCTGAAATTTGTGGTTGAGATTTAGTTCTCAAAAGTTCTCAAAATAAAAAGTTCTCATTTGAACCTAACCCTATATATATATATATATATATACTAAACTGGAAAGTTGGTTCTTTTTTGGGATGTTATTTGACATTCTTACTTATAGAATCTTTGTTTCAAATATAACATATATATTGAAATATGGTTTCCAAATATTGAATTTTTATACTTTTTTTGTGACCGTGTTTTTACAGCTTATGAAAAATATCGAGGTCCACTTGGAAACGTCAGAAAAGGAGTGTTGGTAATATCCATCTTACACAAACATTTCAATTTTTTACTCTAACCCTTTGAGTTGATGAAATAGAACAGGAAGTGTTTGACTAGAAATTTACTAAATAATATTTGATAATCAACAAATCAATTTTCTTTTTTTAGTTTCTCAATTAAATATATGTATTTGATTGTGGACGACGTAAAGCACTATAGGTTCTATAAAGCTTTATGTCTTAATGTGAACATAAATCAATTATGAAGCAACCTAGAAATAACAATTTCTTTTGCGGAGGCAAAAGGAAGATACAAAAGTGAAAGCTAGAGGTAGCACAAATGAGGTAGAGCCATAGAGATGAGGTTGCTGATGGTTTGGGCATGTGAAGAGGAGACAATTGACGGCTCATGAGAACCCTCACTGGAGTGGAGAAGTGGGAGACATGAACTTACAAGGGATGAGTGGATTAGGCAGGACTTGCTAGACTTGCAGCTTCCCGGGGACATGGTCCGGAATAGGAGCTCTTGGAGAGGTCGTATTAGGGTTACTGATTTTTTTTTGGGAGTGTATAGATCATTAGATCTATTTCAGATGTGGGCCTTAGCTATTGACCTTTTTAGTTGGGTGTATACTGGATATATACTTGCATAGGGGTTAGGGCTTCTTTTGAATAGTCTATTTGCTCTTTTACATGTAGATACTATATGGTTGTTTGACCTTTTTGCAGTATAGTTTACTCATCATTGTATGTTAGCGATCGTTTACAACTATAATTATTAGTACCTTTTAATGGCTGTTCGATCTCTTTTTATTTGTTATATTTATATTTAAGCTTGATCTTTGAAGCCAGTGGTCTCCACGAGACCAACCTCTCTATCCCTTAGGATTGAGGTAATGCACACCCCTGTGACACACCTAATAAATAGCTCTGCAATGAGTGGGTTATATCGAGTACGTTTGTTTGTTTGTTTGTGTTAATTGTGTATGCTAGTTATTAGGTTTTATTCGTTTATGGCTCATAGTCCCGATATAGGTTTCCCAGGGTTATCACTTGTATAATCGAGTGTCCCGCAACTGTAATTATTAAATATGCTTTTTTATATGGCATAAGATCTAAGGCTTTCGTGCAAACCATAACCGCCATCGCTTGTGTTCCCCTTTTTATCTTGTTCAGATTTCCTGTTTTGGTTTCTCGTTATTTGTTTCAGTTCTTGTTCTAGTCTCTTGCCATCGCCATATTGTAACGTGATCCCTAGTACTGTTCATTGTGTTTCCCTGTTCATCACATATTGTTCACCACATTACTGTTCATTACATAGTTCTTGTACTATTCATTGTGCCACTACTGTTATCAGTAGTGTTCCTCGTGCGGTTCACGCGACGCTGTTTTTATATTATTGTTCATTGGTTACTGTTTGCGGATGCGAGTCCATGTTAACAACTTGTGTTTTTGATTTCGGCTGTTGCAATGAGAGACGCAAAGAGTTGGACTTGTATATATACCCAAAAGGAATGTATTTGCTCAAACGGTCACTTGCCTCTATTTGACCGCATCTAATCCGCAAACCAAATCGGCACATGTATGTACATTATCTAGTCTTCACCCATCATGGGTGATCAGCCACATGTCATATGTTTCGGAATCAAAGTATTTTTTTTAGCCTACATTATATATCTCACTCACCCATTTGACTTGCTGATGAATCCTCATGCCCCATTCGCAACATCATATCCATCGGTAACTCGAAAAACTTAAACCTATCTTCTATCCTATTTGTTCCTAAATCTCTGAACTATCTTTGCTCACTTAGTCAAATTTCTAACCAAACAACTATTTTGTAATTGTAACATTTTATCCTATATTAGTGTCTTTCAGTGCATATAACAAGTTTTGGATCAAGAGGTGTCTATTAATGTCTCCACTATCACCACTAACGACAAATATATGTCCTTGTTAGCTTTATTATTTTTAGTTAGTCTTGAATATCTATTTTAATTTGTGTTTTATTATGTGTTAGACTATTGGGTCAAATGGGTCAAATAAGTTGCTTTAAGTTTAGAGGGTATTTGGGCCATAGTGGATTAGCCCACCCTAAGCAACAAGTGTGGTCATATGTCGAGATTGAGCCCAACTGATTTCCTTGATTGGATTACGGTGTTAAGCAGTTTTTATAACTACTAACGCCGTGTAAAGCTCCTAGGAATCAGGGTTGCGACAGTTTTCAATTGTTTGTATATAGTGGGGCGAACAAAAGGTCAGAAACATGTGTGTACGTCGGTTTTGTATTCTCTCTTGATTACATAATCGATTTTCTTATTCTTGTTTGTCATTCTTGTGTATCATCGATTCACTTCTCTGCAATGGATCGACCGAAACATGTTTGCTACTATCATGATGATGATTTGCCAATTGAAAATCACGTGGATGGAATCAATCTGATTTGCACCCATGCATGTTGCGAGAAACCGGCCAACAGTGGCATCAGAGCCAAGGTTCCCGTTCGAGATTCACGATTCCGGAGGGAGGGAGACGCCCAGAACTTCGCCATGGATACTCAAGGTTCAAGTCAGATTGGAAGAAACCGCTTAGGAAAGACCGTTTCCAGGAGGGAAGACGGTGGAATTACGAAAGGGTTTGCGAAGATGGACTTGGAACAAAGGAGGGATCGCAAGGGGAAGAAACCTCAGATTGTTGTATCTCGAAAGGGAAGAAAGATCAAACTCGCAAAGAAGATTGTGCAAAAGGCAAAAGTGAAGAAGTACTACGGGACGCCGGGTGCAAGTTCAAGCAAGAATCCGATTAAAAAGGTAAATTTTAAGTGTCTTTATTGCCACATGATTGGGCACATTGCATCCATGTGTCCAACAAAATTTTTGAATAATAAGATGGAAAATAGTTTGGAATCATACATTGTGAAGGGAACCGACACGGGAAAATGGTCGAATATTTAGGAAGTTGATCCAAACTTTAAAAATCATGTAACTGGCAATAGGGACAAGTTTGTTAATTTCAAACGAACGTTTGGGGTTAACATTCACGAGGGTGAAAATTCTTTGTTTTCATTCATGGCATTGGGGAAATTAATATTGAAGTCGAAGGAAAAATGAAACGAATTTCATGTGTGAATTATTTGCCAAATCTAGACAAAAATGTTTTAAGTATGGAACAACTCCTTCATTAAGGAATTGAAGCCATATGTGATGGAAGCAAATGCACTTTGAAAAGGATGTTTGGGAAAAATAATAAGATTGAAAGTGTAGTCGAGAAAAGGGATGGTAAGATGTTGGAAGAAAATTACTTGAATGATTATTTCGAGAAACTTAGCGAGGAATGCGATTACAATTGTGAAAGGGAGAAAGTTGAAGCATACTTGCACGGTTACTATGATCGTAAAGAATGCCTGGAGGATTTTTGTGGAATGACTATCGAAGAACCTTTGTTCAACAAAGATAAAAAACCAATCGAGGTATGTGACATGAAAACACTTAGTTGCTTTCCTAGATATGATTACAATTAACATGTTTGTTGACAAGCACAAGGAAAGTATTAGAAAAGACTTTGAAGATATGGTGCGTTGGTACTTTGAAGAATGTTTGGATATTCATGAAAAAGATTTTCCACCGGCAAATGGTGTTGAGGTCGATTTACTCGATCTCTACATGGCGATCAAAATATCGGGTGGATACAAGGAAGTGATTCAACAAAACAAGTGGACCAAGGTTTCCGAAATTATGGAATTACCATGGGAGGAAGGACCAAATCTACTTGGCATTTACGTGTCATACCTTGACATGATGGAGATGAATTACCTAGTTCTTAAAGAAAATGACAAAGAAAGCAACATTGAAAAGGTGAATGAAAAAGGTTAGTGCTAATCGAGACTTTCCACCGGGTTGCGGACCAATTAGTGACATGCAAGTTGGCAACATGTTTGATGATGAAGATGATGAAGAAGAACCGGTCGAGGGGCATGACGAAAACAAAGTAGAGATTGTCAAAGAAGTTGAAGGCAAGAATGATCAAGTGATTGAACTCGAAGGATATGTGCACGTGGATGGTGACGAGGTCACCATTATTGAAGCATGAAGATCAAGATGGAGCAATGAAGATGTCAAGACTAAGGGGGAGATTGTTAGCTTTATTATTTTTAGTTAGTCTTGAACATCTATTTTAATTTGTGTTATATTATGTATTAGACTATTGGGTCAAGTGGGTCAAATAAGTTGCTTTAAGTTTAGAGGGTATTTGGGCCTTAGTGGATTAGCCCACCCTAAGCAACAAGTGTGGTCATATGTCGAGATTGAGCCCAACCGATTTCCTTGATTGGATTACGGTGTTAAGCAGTTTTTGATAACTGCTAACGCCGTGTAAAGCTCCTAGAAATCAGGGTTGCGACGGTTTTCAATTGTTTGTATATAGTGGGCCGAACAAAAGGTCAGAAACATGTGTGTACGTCGGTTTTGTATTCTGTCTTGATTACATAATCGATTTTCTTATTCTTGTGTATTATCGATTCACTTCTCTGCAATGGATCGACGAAACATGTTTGCTACTATCATAATGATGATTTGTGAATCGAAAATCACGTGGGTGGAATCAATCCGATTTGCACCCATGCATGTTGCGAGAAACGGGCCAACAGTCCTCAGTTCCACTTTCTACTACCAAGCATGATACAATCTTGCAAGATACTATCCATTATGATACACGGTTGCCGGAAAATACCCTTGTTACCGAAGGTACCTTTATGAATTATGACCCACCTAGTGCTCCATATCATCATATCCTCGTATGCATGTTCTTTTTTGCAAGGAACCTAGACATCATGACATCACACCTCTCACATGAGTCTCATGCCTATACCACTTCTAATTCCTACCTAGTTCCAAGGGATAAGATGATCACTCTTGCTCACTTAGGATGGCGACAAGTCATGTAAGACAAGATAGGGGCCCTGTGGGCCAGTCCTACTTGAGATCTTGAGCCGCTTTCTCGTGGTAAGCATGTTGTTGGTTGTCGTTGGGTCTTCACTGTCAAACTTAACCTTGATGGTTCCTTGCATCGCCTAAAAGCTCGATGGGTTGCTAAGGGTTATCATTGGACTTATGTCATTAGTTGCCAACGTTCCTTATTCCATGGTATTGCTTGATCTCAAGAACACCTTTATTGCAGGAATGATCTCGCAGCCACAAATCTGGAGTGTTTTTATTAGTCTTTATTTAATTCTTTCTTTATTCGGTCTTTTGGTAAATCTAGACTTGGTTTGATTTGCTCTCTGGAGTCGAATCTGACTCGGTTGCTTGGTCATAAACAGGGGTCTTGGTTTATTGTAAGTGTGTTTGGTTGATACATAATAAAAAGAGTGATGGAATTGTGTTGATAGCTTAGATTGTTTGGTTGACTTCATAAGTAATTTCTTATTATTATTTTAGGAGGGACGGGTTGACTTGAGGAATCATCATTTATAATTTTAAGTTTTGCCCATAATTCATTCTTGAACCTCCATTTAATAGAAAATAAACAAACAGGTATCATGTGCCCGTGGAACAATCACATCTTATGCTTTAGTGAGTTTGGAACCACGTGGAACACTTTTTGTGACTCCTGGTGTAGAGGTGATTTTTGTTGTTGCTATAAATGGCTTTCCATTTGACCTTTAAAAAGTTAATGTTGGCTTTTTGATTGATGCAGGCATATGACGGCATGATTGTTGGTGAACACTCGCGAGACACAGATCTTGATGTAAGGGGGGATATCCATTATTTATATTTTTTATTTTTTCCAAATTTTTTATTGAGGAAGTTGGGGTGCGGTGGCAGGTTAACCCGGTTCGAAACAAGGCACTTACAAATATAAGATCTGCTGGAAATGATGAGAATGTGAAGCTGTCACCACCACGCAGAGTTGGTCTCATTAACCTTTGTTTGTTGTGATCATTTATCACATTGTTTGTAAAAAGAAAGAAATTCAAAAGTTGTATGTATAATGCAGATGACACTTGAAGAAGCTATCGGCTATGTGGCGTCAGATGAGCTAATTGAGGTTATTTCACTTTCAGTTTCACCATCGGTTGGGTTGGTTATATAATAATGTTTTGATTTTTGAAATTTGAAACAGGTTACACCTCATCATATCCGGTTGAGAAAGAGATATTTGGATTCCAACAAGCGTAAAACAATGAGTAAAAGGCCAAAGGAGTGAGTGAACCAAATTCACCTCATGTCACATCATTATTTTCATTTTTGTCACAAATAATAATAACTAGATGAGTTTTGCCGCGCCTAGTTGCCGTTTCGGCTTATAGCAAACCTGTATGATCATTTCATCATATACCAAATTTGTATGATCATTCCATCATTGTCAAAAGATGGTGTTTTCCAATTTACAAAACTGACCAAGTTGATGTCTAGTCTTTAGGAGTCCTATTTTCATCTTTTTTTTTGAACTGCTCCTATTTTTATCTAAAGATGGGCATACATACAAGTTCATTAATGAAGTTTTCACTTGATGTTACAAAAGAGGCCGCCGTTTTGCTTGTTAATCCTGGTGTTTGGTCCTTTTCTTGTTGCCCATTGCATCGCCTGTAAGTTACTATTTGTTACTGTATAATCTTCTGTTTATTCGGAGTGGTATTATTTTTATGGTTTTGGGTACCTTCATCATTCAATAGTTGTCTTTTGAGGTGCTTTATTGCCTTCCTTTCTTTGTGTGGATATGTTATGGAGAGAGCTGCTTGCTGTCCTAGTGCACATGCTTGAATACTCTGTACCAAGAACTTAAGTGTGTCTCTATTGTACCCCTCAGCTTTTTGGTTTGCCCTTTTATAGCGTGTATGGCTTTTGGGAGTTTCTTGTGTGGCCTATTTTCATGGGTTATATCAGGAGCTTACCGAATGGTTCTCAAAAGTTTTTAAAACCATTTGGTTCTCAAATGATCCTCCCTATATATGGGAGGGGAGATACATGTAAATAAACTTGTGGCTTAAATTAGTTTTTTTTAGTTCTCAAATTAAATTGGTTCTCAAATGATCTTCTCCCTATATATATATATAGGGAGAGGATCATTTGAGAACTAATTGGTTAAGAGAATTTTTGAGAACCATTTTAAGCCACTAGTTATATTTACATATAACCCCCTCCCATGAATTGTAGTGGCCTCCAACTGAAATTAGTGGTGGAGATTTAGTTCTCAAAAGTTCTTAAAACAAAAAGTTTTCATTTGAACTTAACCTTATATATATATAATATAGGTTCAAATGAGAACTTTTTGTTATGAGAACTTTTGAGAACTAAATATCAACCATAAATTTCAAGGGAGGCCACTACTATTCATGGGAGGGGGATACATGTAAATAAACTTGTGGCTCAAATTAGTTTTTTTTAGTTCTCAAATGATCCTCTCCATATATATATATATATCTTCCTACTCTAATAAATAATTACAATTATTGACACATGTCAATACTAGATTTATTCTCATAAAAGTTTTCCCTCCCAAATCTATTATCTAATTAAAAATTTTTGATTAAAAATTATATGTTATTTTATAATTAAAAATCATGATATATTTGTATTTATTTATATTATGAAATTATGACAACCATATATTAATTTTCTTTTTATTTTTATTTCAAATTATTTTTTATAAACTATTACTATTTTCATTTTAATAAATATATTAAAAAAAATTATAAATATTCCTAATCTAATAAATAATTACAATTGTTGACACATGTCAACACTAGATTTATTCTCTCAAAGGTTTTTCCTCCCAAATCTTCTCCCTAACTAATCTTTTTTATTGGAATTTATATCCTATTTTATAATTAATCATGATATATTTGTATTTATTTATATTATGAAATTATGACAACCATATATTAATTTTCTTCTTATTTTTAATTCAAATTATTTTTTATAAACTATTACTATTTTCATTTTAATAAATATATAAAAAAACTTATAAAATACCAATAAAAACTTATTTAGTGTGTTTTCAAATATAAATGAGCAAATCATATTTAATATTTTAATTAATGAATACCTAATATTATTTTACGAATTCAATCAACATTGTGGATGATACTCTTTATAAATAAATTCATAGACGACAAAACCCATGTTCATTAGATCCAATATTAAATATTTCTCTACCATATAAAATGCTCCATGTTCATCCAATTTGAACATTTTAAACATGATGATTAATTCAATTGTAAGGATCCTAATGTATACCAAGATAATATTTTTTTTTATTGATATAACATTATAATACTGATTATTATTTAGATTTTAAATCATCAATCAGACAGTGTTCATTATAAGCTTGATGAAACTTTATACTCACCTAACTTTCTATAAAGACTTAAAGTCTCAAGTTTGTCAAATCATAAATTAATGTTAGTTGCTATTCAGGGTAGGGTCAGGTTATTTTTTTAACAATCATTTTTGTATGTTGCATTTTCAAATATACAAGTAGAGACATGGGCTCTAAATATTGTTTTTGATAAAGATGG
The DNA here is from genome assembly GCA_039602395.1 of Deinandra increscens subsp. villosa. Taxonomy (NCBI): domain Eukaryota; kingdom Viridiplantae; phylum Streptophyta; class Magnoliopsida; order Asterales; family Asteraceae; genus Deinandra; species Deinandra increscens. Next base: position 65,873,220 of record JBCNJP010000007.1, on the reverse strand, counting down.
TAAAATCACTAATACCATATTATGAATTATAACTTTAACTTTTTATTTAATGTAATGTAATACGTTATTTCGTTAATAAGAAGAGTATGCATAAATTATCAACTATATATATTTTTAATTATTTAACCCGTATAACATACGGGTTCTATCCTAGTATATATATATATATATATATATATATATATATATATATATATATATATATATATATATATATATATAGGGAAATGATCATTTGAGAACCAAATGAGTTTGAGAACTTTTGAGAACCATTCTGAGCCACAAATTATATATAAGGAAATCCCCCCCCCCCCCCCCCATGAATTTGAATGCTCCCCCCTGAAAATTAGTGGTTTAGAATAGTTCTCAAAACTTCTCAAAGAAAAAAGTTCTCATTTGAACCTAACCCTATATATATATATATATATATATAGGGTGAGGTTCATTGTAGACACCCCTATAAGTGTAGACAGGTAGACACCCTATTTCACATGTGAAATTACTCTATTTCGCATGTGAAATTCAATAAAAAAAAGTTTTTTTTAGATTTTATGTAAATAAAATCTAAGATAAAAAATGTGAATTGTGAAAAATTTAATTCATGAATGATTACGTAATGAAATCTATGATGCACATGGCTTGATTTTGGAAAAAAAAAAGTAAAACGAAAGGATCAGAATGAGTGCGTAATCTGCGTCATTCATGAATTAAATTTTTCACAATTCTCATTGTTTATATTAGATTTTATCTATTTATTTACATATTATCTTTAAAAAAAGTTTTTTTTATTGAATTTCACATGCAAAATAGAGTAATTTCACATGTGAAATAGGGTGTCTACCTGTCTACACTTATGGAGGTGTCTACAATGAACTTTTCACTATATATATATATATATATATATATATATATATATATATATATATATATATATATATAGGGAGAGGATCATTTGAGAACCAATTTGATTTGAGAACTAAAAAGAACTAATTTGAGCCACATGTTTATTACATGTATCCCCCCTCCCATGAATTGTAGTGGTCCCCCCCTGAAATTTGTGGTTGAGATTTAGTTCTCAAAAATTCTCAAAATAAAAAGTTCTCATTTGAACCTAACCCTATATATATATATATATATATATATATATATATATATATATAGGGTTAGGTTCAAATGAGAACTTATTATTTTGAGAATTTTTAATAACCAAATCTTAACCACTAATTTCAGGTGGGTACCACTATAATTCATGGGGTGGTTTTTCACATGTATAAACTAGTGTCTTAGAATGATTCTCAAAAGTTATCACAACCACTTAGTTCTCAAATGATCCTCTCCCTATATATATATATATATATAGGGTTAGGTTCAAATGAGAACTTTTCCTTTTGAGAACTTTTAAGAATTAAATCTCAACCACAAATTTCAGGGGGGGGGGGGGGGGGGGGGAGGGGGGGCATTACCATTCATGGGAGGGGGGATACATGTAAATAAACTTGTGGCTCAAATTAGTTCTTTTTAGTTCTCAAATCGAATTGGTTCTCAAATGATCATCTCCCTATATATATATATATAAAAGGAGGTTCAAATGAGAACAACTATTTTGCCTAAGATCGGTAGGGGCAATCCTGGACCATTAGATCATTTAGTTGGATTTATGAGATTGAAGGAGATTGGGTAAGGGGATATAAAACGTAAATTAAGGATGGAAGGGCAATATAGGGATAGAACTTTTGTTGACTTTTTTCAAGTTTTCCCCTATTTTTTGAACGACCATAACGTTTTCATACGACGTAATTTTTTTTAAAAAAATACACCATAATTCTAGTCGTGTTTTTATATTTAATTCGAGACTAGGTTTGCTCGATTTAGAGAAAAACAAATTTTGACGTTTTTACGGCGTTTTCCAGATTAGTTTATACATTGTGCTGGTAATTTTTTTTATGCTGATTGTTCTTGCGTTTGATTTTCCAAGTTTGATAGACATCGTTTTAGTGCTAGTACTGCTTGATATTTACAAGAGCACAAAAGTAACACAGATTTATACAAGCACAACCTTTAAAAACTAAAAAAAAACTAAATAAAACAACATTTGGCGTGATGGTGTGCGTATGTTTCTGTGCTAGTGTGTTTGTATTTTCTGTGCTAGTGTGCTGGTATGTTTGCATTTTTATGCTGTTATGTTGGTGTATTGGATAAACGCTAAAAAGTCATTTTTTTTTCTCTCCAAATCGAGCAAACCTAGTCTCAAATTAAAGATAAAAACGCTAAAGAATCATGGTGATTTTTTTTTTTGAAAAATGTCGTATGAAAAAGTTATGGCCATTTTGAAAAACGTGGTGAAAATGGGCTATTCGCACCCCCCTCTATTACTTGTTGCACCCCCCCCTGAGATTTTAATTTCATATTATACCCTTATACTTAATAGATTTGTAAAAAAAGCAAAAATATGTTAATAAATCATCTTATACTCATTAGATTTGTAAAAAAAAAAGATCGATGGATACTTACCCGAAACCACCGAAACCACAATGATCAAAATACATGCTCGATTTGTAAAAAAAAAAAAAAAAAATATTAATAGATCACAAAGTACATGCTCGATGGATACTTACCATAATAAAAAGAAATAATAATACACCATTTATCTTAACAAAACCATTTGGGACTTATCAAAATCTAATTAGTTCTTTTTTTTTTAGGTACAACCCAACAAAAATTTAAATCATAAGAGTACTACCACACCATCTTTCAATATTCCCACATCAAATTCCACTATAAACCCATCAAGATTAACCTCTACAAATCTATAACTTCACTTTGAGAACATGGATTAAGTTTAGTATACATTTCTAAACGATGCTTGTATACCGATTGCCATCCAATTGCAGACACGTGTTTATAGTGCTTCCATAGGGACAAAATAGTAGGCATTGGGTACTCCCCTTCTAATTGTACCATGATATAATGGTTACCATGGACGTGTGCAATAGTAAGAGCTCGGTGGTTTTGAATCTCTTCAGGGCTTCTCCAAAAAGGAAAGCAAGTTTCGGAACCGTTTTTGCTCAAGAAATGGAGGATGACACCAAACCGGTTTGCAATCAGGACACCTGTGTCAGGCATAATCAACCAGTTTCTTTGTGGTGCAGGACCTGTTCCTTTGAAAGACAAGGAATGATGCATTTCATCAAAGTCTGTATCAAACACACGTTTGTACTCATTTTCTCTCTGATGTAGCTCGTCTAACAATTGATACCGAATTTTGGGCCACTCATCTTCACTGAGTCCGAGACAAACGGCAATTGATCGAAATCCGCAATGTCCATCGCCGTCAACATCTTGTATATGTGTGATGTAAGGATGAAAGATGTCTGGGATTTCTTTCAAGAATGAGTTAACGTAGCTTGTGTTTGAACTAGGCCTTGACGGTGATGCTTTCAACTCTATAAAATTAGATTCAAGAACATTTGATGTGGTTGAACAACTACGCTTACGCGGATATTGAGGACTAGGATTCTCTCGTCTTCTTTTTTGTTGGTTCTTCAAGCCTGGTCGTCCACGAGTACTTTTTTGAACAATTGGTTCTTCATTTAAATGTGTAGTAGGATTGTCTTGTACTTTTTTTTGTTGATTCTTCAAGCTTGGTCATCCACGAGTACTTTTCTTAACACTTGGTTCTTCATTTAAATTCGTAGTAGGATTGTCTTGTCCTTTTTTTTGTTGATTCTTCAAGCTAGGTCGTCCACGAGTACTTTTCTGAACAATTGGCTCTTCAATTACTTGTGTACTTGGATCATATATTCCTCTTAGCTTTTCTAGAAAAATTATTTTCCCGGGTTTCGATTGGTTCTCAAAGGCCTTTTTAAACATCTCCACTTCCACGTCACAAGTAATATCATCATTTTTGTCATGTTTGAAGGATGATAAATCAAGTTTCCTCCAAAAAATATCGATTGAATCCAAAGGAATCCCCCTATCTACATTCATAAAACAATGTGGTTAAATTTTTTACCATTATATACAATAACGAGCAAAATAAAATATAAAACCAACCTAAGTTAAATTTACTAACCTGCTTTTAAATGCTTAGAAACTTCGCAAGCACATGGCAAACCATAACATTTACGAACTTCACAACTACATTCTGAAGGGTTTGACTGAATCTCCTTCACTATTATATCTAGTGCTTCATGGGAAACAAAACCATGTAAATATTGCAAGCACGATAACTTGTGTTTATGCTTAAGAATAATCATATTTCTTTCACAACTCTCTTTGATTGATGTATGTTGTGATCTCACAATTTCATCAATACAACCAACAAGCTTATCCAAAGAAGAATTTGATGAATTCAAGTATGTTTTCAGCTTATTATGTTGGCTCTCAACTATGTTAGTTGTTCGATTTCCAAAATGTAGGCATTGGTCAGTCCAAGCGCACACAAAAAATTCTTTATATTTGTTTAGCCAAACTTGATCCAAGTACTTCAAAACACCTGTTAGAAAAATAATAATATTTATAATAGTAATAGTAATAATAATCATCATAATAAAAAGAAAAATAGATATAAGAAAATACCTTGATGTTTAATGCACATTAATTTAAGCTCTTTGTAATTGTCTTTGTATAATGTCACCGTTTGAGAGTCAATGAGTGAAAGCCACCGTCTCATAAATGAATCCCAACTATGACGCCATTTGAAAGACCGTTTGCATTTCTTAAATATATTTTGATAAATATGAAATCGACAAAGTAATCGTGTAGCATTTGGAAAAACTTGTTGACATGCATTCATCAGTGCCAAGTCTCTGTCCGTAACTATAACCCGTGGTTGCATGTCCTCCTCTAGTATTGACTTGAAACATTCTAATACCCAAACGTATGCCTCCTCTGTTTCTTTATGCATGCACGCAAAAGCCATTGAAAATGTTTTTTTGGTAGAAGTTGTGCCAACGATTTCAAAAAAAAGGCATGTTATACCTATTTGTTTTGTACGTGGCATCCATCATCAACACATGTGGAAACGCACGCAATAACTCAAATGACGTAGGATGAACGAAAAACAAGCCTTGTAGCTCATTTGTAGAAGTATTCATAAACTTATTAGAGATATAACCTTTATTATGTAAATGAGACAAGAGGACCTGCATTGGAGTTTTTCCTTCATGATCTCTCTCTCGAATTTTACCGCGTGCATTGTATATAGTTTTATTTGTAGAGACATTATTTTTATTTCGCTCCTTTAAAATTGCAAGAATATCTCGTGGAGCCACGTGTTTCCGTGTCAAATCTGCCACCAGTTGTGTTTCATCTTCCGCCAAACGTCTTACGTATGGATGTCCCTCCATATACTGGGCGGGCGGGTGATTATGTTCATCACGTTTAACAATTACCGTCCAAGAATCATCTTCTTTTGAATATTTTCCTACCAATTCAAATGGACAATTTATTTTTCTTGTGCCGGTTGCTTTACTTGTACCTTTAGTTGATCTATACACACCACCACGGTCACACATAAGTACGACTTTAGACACATAGCCACTTGGTCGTGATTTTGATCTTTTAGTTACAATAACATAACCAGTAGAGCGTGCAATATTTTGAACCCATTCCTTCAAATCTTTACGAGACTTGAACACCTAAATATAAACTCATATAAGTTTATAAATCTATTTAAAAGTTTAAATAAAATTTATACCTGATTAGTAGAAAAAGCAGACATCTTAAATGCTTCCGAATCAAACTCTACAAATCAATAAACAACATGAATTAATTTGTTCTCCAAAAATCAATCATAATCAATAAATAGTTTACAGAAAGAAAAAAAAATCGAACAAATGATCATGATCATTAATTCATGATTTGCTATAGATAAATTATGAAAAAGAAAAGTAGTACCTTTGTCGAAATTTGTGATTTATTAAGCTTCGGAACTTCTGCACCTACAATCAAAATTCACTTTGATTTATAAAGGCTTCAAAATTATTCAAGTTGATTAAATTGTGATATTTGATCACTGTTTACGGAATAAAAAATCAAAATTAATATAAATAATTATATTACGTTATCACTAACATAGAAGTTCGAATTTAAAAACAATTATTTAACATTTACACTTATCCAAACAAAAGATATAGTTTAAAAGACAAAAAAACAATAATAAGGTTTAGACTGTATTTTTTCAAAACTTGAAGGGGGGTGCAACAAGTAAAATTAAATTTAAGGGGGGGGGGGGGGGGGTGCGAATAGTAGCCCCCATATTTTTGGAAAAAATATAAATGGAGGGAGGGAGGGATATTGACAATTACTGGATTGCCCATATCCGCACGGATCTTAGGCAAAATGCCTGTCCGCACGCTAACCGTACTCTCTCTCTCTCTCTATATATATATAATATATATATATAGGTTTAGATATATATATATATATATATATATATATATATATATATATTTAGGTTTAGGTTCAGCTAAAAAAACCATTTCACCTAAGAAGGCTAGGAAGAAACCACGTGCTGACATGTGTACATAACACACTAACACAATGCATAAAAAATAAAATATGCTGACACACTAACACACTGGATAGTGTGTTATTGTCCACGTGTCAGCATGTGATTGCTTCCTAGCCTTCTTAGGTGAAAGTGTTTTTTTAGAATAACTTTATTCTCTCTCTCTCTCTCTCCCTCTCTCTCCTTATATATATATCTTTACATTCTAATAAACGATTACATCTAAGGACACGTGTCGCTCTCATATTGACTCTCATCTTGGTTTTCCCGCTTCCTCTTTATTAGATATCAATATTTTCTCTCCTAAAATATATCTCGTATTTATATAATTAAATATAAAAAATAAATCTTTTTATTGCAATAATTTATTAAAAGTTAATAAATTAGAGTAAGATTTTAATTATATCTTATCTTAAATTATTTATACTTTTATATCTTTATTATTTTATAATTATAATATTTATTATTTCTTATTTCACAAATATCCTAATAGAAAAAATACTTTTAAAAATTGTTATTTTTAATATGATGTATTTGTTTAACCCATGTATTACATGGGTTCTAACCTAGTATATATATATATATATATATATATATATATATATATAGGGTTAGGTTCAAATGAGGAATTTTTCTTTTGAGAACTTTTGAGAACCAATTTGGGCCACTAATTTTCAAGGGGGGAGCATTCAAATTCATGGGTGGGTTTTCCATATATATAAACTAGTGGCTAAGATTAGTTCTTTTTAGTTCTCAAACCCAATTAGTTCTCAAATGATCCTCTCCCTATATATATATATATATATATATATATATATATATATATATATAGGGTTAGGATCCTGCGAAAACACATTTTTTTGTGAAAACTGTGAAAACACATATTAAAACTCACGTAACTTTTTCATACGTTAACGATTTTTCATAAAATTTGCGCCAAAAGTCTTAGAATTACGTTATCTTTAAATCTGGAGCAAAATATTAAAAAAAACTGAACGTTTTTTTTTCCCGTGTGATGCACATGTGCATCATATAATTAAAAAAAGTTATAAAATGCTATTTTTTTCTTCAAATCTAAAGATAACACAATTATAAGATTTAGGGTGCAATTTCTTTTTAAACTATTAATGTATATCACATGTATGAGCGTTTTTTTTAGTATGATGCACATGTGCATCATTCAATAAAAACGCAAAAAACTGATGAAAATATATGACATATGGTGCGACTAAGAAAAAAAATATATTAACTCATACTAAAAGTATGAGTTTTTTTTGTGATGCACATGTGCACCACAAAAAAAAATATTTAAAAAAATAAAAAAAGCGTTAAGTTTTTTAAAACTTTTATAGGATTAAAGATAATATAATTTTAAGACTTTTGGTGCAAATTTTTTTAAAAAATATTAACGTATGAAAAAGTTATGTAGGTTTTAAGATTTGTTTACGCAGTTCTCACAAAAAAGGGGTGTTTTTGCAGGATCCTTCCCCTATATATATATATATATATATATAGGGGAATGATCAAATAAAAACAAGATGTTATTGCGAATACAAAGAAAACAAATATTAAAACCTCTATAACTTCCTCATACGATGATATTTTTTAAAAAAATTTGCACCAAAAGTCTTAAAATTATGTCACATTTAATTCTGGGAAAAAAAATTAAAAATATAAAATTTCGTGATTTTTTTTATTATTGCACATGTGCAATAATACGTATTAATTATATTACACATGTGCAATATTAATAAAAAAACGTTAATTTTTTTAAATTTTTTCCAGAATTAAAGATAACAGAATTATAAAATCTATGGTACAATTTTTTATCAAAAATATTAATGTATGAAAAAGTTATAGAGGTTTTAATATTATTGCACATGTGCAATAATAAATTTTTATTGCACATGTGCAATAATAAAAAAATAAAAAAAACGTTGAATTTTTTTTTAATTTTCTCCAGAATTAAAGATAACAGAATTATAAGATTTATGGTGCAATTTTTTATAAAAAATTTTAACATATGAAAAAAGTTATAAAGGTTTTAATATTATTGCATATGTGCAATAATAATAATAATAAAAATTATTGCACCTGTGCAATAATAATTTTTAAAAAAATTCCTTTGGAGGAATTGGAAATTGATGAACATCTGAGATTTGTTGAGCAACCAGTAGAAATCATGGGACGCGAGGAGAAAGCCCTCAAACGTAGCAAGATTCCGATCGTCAAGGTTCGATGGAACTCAAAGCGTGGACCTGAATATACTTGGGAACGAGAGGATCAGATGAAGAAAAAGTATCCTCACTTGTTCGAACAAACGTCCACGGATACTCAAGGTATGATTTAATTTTGGGGACCAAAATTCCTTTAACAGGAGGAGGATGTGACGACCCTAAAACTTTTGCTTTCTTTCCCCAGCAAGTACAGCAACGACGACAGCCGAGGCTGCGAACGCTACAACGCAAGAATAATTTTCGGGACGAAAATTCCATTTACAAGGGGATGATGTGACATCCGAGAATTTCAAGGTTACTGATTTATGTTGGTAAATGATTATGCATGCTAGATATTGAATTACATGAAATATGGAAGCTGTTAGATTGATTTTTAGGCTGATTTGTGAGTTTTTCGCGACCAGCGACACTGCGTGTTCTCTGGGCGAAATTATGTAGCGAAATTATGTATATCTTCATCCAGCGACACTATGTAGCGAAACTGTAGTGTCGCCGGGTAAACCAACCAGACCTGTCCGAACGAAACTACCGAGCGAAATTCCCTGAACGAAAGTTCAAACCAGTTTCGGGCGAAACTAGGCTAGCGAAACTGTGCCAACAGTTTCGAGCGAAACTAGCCTAGCGAAACTGTGTCATCGGGTATTGCCTAGCGAAAGTGCTGCCCGTGCACACAGCGAAACTGCCTAGCGAATCTATACTAGCGAAACTGTGACCAGACCAAAACCCAAACTTGTACAACCTGTTTGAATGTTATGCCATGACTTACATGATTATGCTATGATGATACATGCTTGGAATTCTGATGTATATGAACCCTTGTTTATGATCAACCATCGGTGTCGTGTGTCGGTATGTCGAGTCATAGTTCCAACGTGCTATGTTATGGGCCATAGTGACGTTAAGAAAATATTAGACACAAAACTAATACTTAAGACCTAAACGTGTTCATAGGTCTTCGATAAGCAATACATGGATTATTAGCAAGTGTAGCAGTGCAACCAAAGGTGAGTGTCACTAACCCAATTACCGTGAACCCGGTTGGGTCACACTGAATAACTTAATGAAAGACAATGCTGACAACCTTATGAGAGCTATGCACCTCTCTGATGAACTTGAACTCGGGAGTGCTTGGCACCCACTTGATGAACTTGAAGTGTTTTATGGGAAGCACTTGTGAAATACTAAAACAACTATTTCTAAAACAAAACTGAGAATATTTTCGGAATTTATGAGAACCCAAAGGAAAACCGTTTTAATATGACTAGTGTAGGTTAAAGTCTAAACCAAATGATATCACATGAATTCTAAGGATGCCTTACAAACTTAAAAGTCCTCAACTAAATTGTACCATTAATTGTAAAGCGAGGGGATGTTGGGTAGATCTACTGGAGTTTGACAAACTCCGCCCCATGGCACGGGGAGTGCACGGAGGTACAATATCAGCCTATCTGACCGTGATCCCAAGAGGACACGGGGGAGGCAAAACCGCGATGACATAGGTCCGCAAAACAGAATGGCACGGCCTCTACAATATTGGTCAGCTTTGGTACAAACTTCCTTAGTGCATGGAAACCGGTTTAACTACCCGCGATATCGGTTGACCGCTTTAACTCTTACTTAACTAGTGCATATTCGGTAATTCAATACTTGGCAATGTTTGCAAAACTAATACCTATTACATGATGATGAATACGATTATGAGACCGGGCCAATGCATGTCATGCCCACCGTGAACTCACCAACCGTTAGGTTAACACTTGTGTGGTTTTCACTTTTGCAGATCGCTAAGGAGTATCCGGATCGGGTTGGCATGGCACACGAAGACATTTTATTTTTAGTTAAACTTAATTGGGAGTTTAAAACACTGATTTGTAAAGCACGTGGTTAGTGCTAAAGACAATGTTTTTCCGCTGCGTACTGTTAACTGTTTTTATTATTAATGTTTGGACTTTACTCTGATTCGTTTAGTATTTGTAACTAATGGTTGTGGTCCTGGTTTGCTCGCACCCCTTAACGGTATAAACTCCGTTAGTGGCTAATTGGGGGTGTGACAGATTGGTATCAGAGCCATAAGTTGCAGAGAACTGGAATCACTTTTGAAAAACGATTTGGAAACTGCAACTTGAAAACCTTAGTTACAAACGAACAAACAAATTCCCAAAACCAAAATAATTACGTGCCAACCTGGGATACTCGCTCTGCTGTGTAAGTAAAAGCTTAGTACGTATGTATATATATATATATAAATATATATATAGACCGTGTCTAGGTAGTCTAACGGAAAACCTTAGGAAAATTTTCACACGCGAATACGAAACGCGAACGCGAATGAGCACACTATTCCGGGGGAAAGCGACAACGAAACGATGCTACACGCTACGTCCTGATTTCTACTACGATGACTACGCCGACGGTGACTTTTATGGGAAGGCCGAATTTCGACGATAGTACTTACGACTTGCGACGTTCTCCGACGACGCCTCGATTTTTGCACGAAAACTTTTCTGGACTAATAGTGGGATAACGGGAAATTGTTATTATGCATATTATGGGATATGTATAAAGTATAACTGTGACTGAACACTAGCTACTTTAACTGTCCAGCAAGATGTCTGGAAGAGGACACGGAAGAAGCAACATTAACATGACGCCTGCACAGCTGCAAACAATGATTAACGAACACGTGCAAGCCGCGGTGGCAGCCGTCCAAGCTGCATATGCCGCACAGGGAAACCACCATCACTGCACGTTTAAGTCCTTCATGGACTGCAAGCCAATGACGTTTTCCGGCGAAGAAGGAGCGGTAGGACTCCTCAGGTGGATTGAGAAGTCTGAAAAGGTCTTCTCTATGTGCAACTGCCCTGCTGGAGACAAAGTGAAGTATGCTACTGGTACCTTTGAGGGAGCTGCTCTCTCCTGGTGGAATGCCGAAATCCAGATGATCGGGTTAGATGCGGCTAATAACATGCAATGGGGAGCGTTTAAGGAGCTGATTATGGAGGAGTACTGTCCCCGTGACCAAGTGAAGAAGTTGGAGGGCGAATTCTTGAATCTGAAAATGACTGGGTCTGAAGTGGAGCAGTATACAGCGTGATACCATGAGTACGAGGTCTTGTGCCCCACAATGGTTGATGCTGAGTTCAAACGCATTGAGCGTTATCTGGAAGGCCTCGCGCATCAAATCAAGGGACTAGTGACTGCCAGCAACCCCGCAACCGTGCAGCAAGCCATCCGTTTGGCTCACAAACTTACTGATCAGGAGGTTGAGAAGGGTACACTTCCTGCAAAAGCCACAGAAAAGACTGCCTTAAGTGGCAAGAGAAAAGCTGATGATGAAGCTCCTGAAAACTCAATGAACAATCAGAGTGTTGGAAACAGCACTGGGAGGTCTTATAATTCTCAAGGTCAAAGTAAGAGGTCTGGAAACAACAGTGGAAACAACCGCCAGGGCGGAAATGGTCAAAGCAACTACAAGGGTAACCTGCCGTTGTGTAACAAGTGTGGGAAACATCATGCTGGTGTTTGTAGAAAGAATCTGAGCTGTGAAAGGTGTGGAAAGAAAGGCCACGAAGCAAAAGACTGCTGGGCAACTCTACCTGAGCAACAAAACCGCCAAAGGCAAAACAACAACAACAACAATCATGGCAACAACTATGGGAACAACCGTAACGGGCAAGGAAACAATCAGAACAATAATGGTGGAGCCCGTGGCTGTTTTGAATGTGGTGCTCATGGCCACATTAAGAGGGACTGCCCGCAGTTAAGAAGACAGGGGAATGGTAACCAAGGAAACAATGGTGGGAACGGTAATGGCGGAGGAAATGGCAACGGGAATAACAACGGGAATGGTGGAAATGGCAGGGGAAGAGCTTTTGTCATGGGTCAAGGAGAAGCTCGCAACGACGCCAACGTGATTAACGGTAAATTCATCCTAAATGGTTTCTTTGCTACTGTATTGTTTGATTCTGGTGCTGAAAGAAGTTTTATTTCCACTAAGTTTGCTAAGCTAATTAATGCTAAACCGATTGCCTTAGACGCTAAATATGTGGTAGAACTAGCGAGAGGTAAACTTCATGATATGACTCAAATAGTTAAGGACTGCAAGTTAGAACTAGCTGGCCATACATTAGGAATCGACCTTATGCCTTTCCCGATTGGTAGTTTTGATGTTATAGTAGGAATGGATTGGTTATCTGAAAATCGAGCTGAAATCTTATGTAAAGAAAAAGTGGTTCGTATTCCACTCAAGGACGGTGAAGTGTTAACAGTTCAAGGTGAAAAAGGTGGAGCAGTCACCGGTATTATCTTTTTCCTCAAAGCTCAAAAGTGCATTCGTAAAGGTCACTTCGCGATCCTTGCAAACGTCACCGACACGACACTTTCCGAGCGTAGAATCGACGACTACCCGATAGTCCGTGACTTTCAAGATATATTTCCTGAAGATCTGCCTGGTTTGCCTCCATTTCGACAGGTCGAGTTTGGAATCGACCTAGCTCCTGGAGCCGCTCCGATTGCACGCGCACCTTACCGTTTGGCAGTAAGTGAACTCAACGAACTCTCCTCACAACTTCAAGAGCTACTCGACAAAGGGTTTATTCGTCCAAGTTCGTCTCCATGGGGAGCACCGGTTTTGTTTGTTAGGAAGAAAGATGGAACGTTCCGAATGTGTATTGACTACCGAGAGCTTAACAAAGTTACGATCAAGAATCCACTACTACAAAAACTGGCATTCTTGACGTGCATTGCGCATCAAGAAGGTGCCTTCTTGACACGCAAATGCGCGTCAAGGATGCGGGGGTCAAGAAGCTTCTTGACGCGCAAAATGCGTGTCAAGAAGTTCTTGACGCGCGAACAATGACGCGCGTTTTATGACGCGCAATGCGTGTCAAGAAAGGGTCTTCTTGACACGCAAATGCGCGTCAAGGAAGCCGGGGTCAAGAAGCTTCTTGACACGCAAAATGCGTGTCAAGAAGTTCTTGACGCGCTGACAATGACACGCATTTTTGCGCGTCAAGAATGTTTTTAAAAAATTTAAAAAAAAATTATTTGTTTGTAAATCACTAATTTCCATATTAAATGACAATTAACCTCAATACAAAATACAATACACTTACAACAAAATAATGCATTTTATATATATATATATAGTAATCATTACAAACTTAACATGAGTTTACATAAAAAAATAAACTATGAACTAATTAATGCATGATATTTATAGTAAAACAAACAAACTGTGTTCAGTATGATTGTCACCTAAAATAAAAAGAAATTGTGTTCGGACCAGCAAGTGAAACCATGATTAGCTTCTGTCAACATAGCATTTCCGAGCTAAATTCACAATCCTGAAAGAAGGAACAAAAGAGAATCTAAAACGGGTCACAACGTATTCATCTGCAATGTACTGAAGTGCATAAGAATCTTCCTAAATCGGGTCACAACTGTGTGTGAACAAAACCTAAGTATTTCATTTAGTTTTGTTAGTTTATTTCTACAAGTGACAATAGAAATAAGCTGATCACTTAGTGTTGAGATATATTTTGAATTTCTGCAGTCCCTTTTAACAAGTGGTCCATCAGTTAGTGTTATATATTTTGATTTCCCATGTTAACACCATAATGAAGAATTGCTTGTTAAATTTGTTAAATCAGTTAATTGCCATTACACTAACTGATGGACAGAGGCTAAGACAAACCGATCAACTAGGCAACAAATAGAGAACTTGCAGGTTATGGAAGAACAAATTGATATACAGAGATTACTGAATTGTCAAGTCCTTACCATTATTGAATTATTTGAAGCATTTGCACCTGGATTTAACGAGGTAGGCCTGCAATACCTGACATTATCAATCAGTTCACCATTTCCATTCAGGTAAATGTTCCATTATCATACCATTATCCTAGCTAACAAGTAACTTTTTACACTTATAAGTTATAACTAGCTAGTGTAATATTGTTGGCAGCAATTGTATGAACATGAAGAAGCATACCAGAATTAGAGAAGCATACCAGTGAATGAACACTCAGACACCGCTCCTTGCGGCCTTTATAGCGCTCCAAGCGCTGGTGCTCCCAGCGGCCTCCAGGGCGCTCCAAGCGCTGGTTATGTCACCAGGACCGCTCCCAGCGGCCTCCAGGGCGCTCCCAAATAAAATTAACAACGCCAATTGATTTCCTGTTGAATCCATGCCAGATCCAAAGGGTATAAATCCATCAGCTTGCACATCAAATAAAATCTGCAGAAACAACAGCATCAGCAACAGAAACCGAATTAATAGCATGCATCATGACAAGAATTAGTGATACTCACAGAAACAGGATTTCACTAACCTCCTCTAGCAATCATTTAAAAGGATTTGTTATTAAAAAATGTTATAAATTAAGAAGAAAACCTTTATAAGGCATCTATGAACATTTTGTTATAAAAAAAGTTCAGGTCAATCACAGAAAACGCATAATTTTCTTTGTATCCATATTTGGCAGCTTGATCAGTTGTTGGGCGCACTTTAAAAGTACGGGCTACTATCTGTGCCGGCTTCATAATGAAAAATTGTTCCTGCAGAAAGTGTTAATTTTTTTTTAATTTCTCTTCTCTCTGGTAATTCCATATCGTTTATCAGGTAATTAAAGTCTGATATATTCTTTATTCCATAGAAACTGCACAGCATTGGGTTCTATGTAGATTAACAGTTACATTGTTAATTATCAAGATCAAAATATCCTTAAATGTTGACAAAATTAGGGAAGGGATTAATGGTTTATTTAATGCATACCTCCATTTGATTGACACCTCCAGAGCAATCAAACTGCAAAAGTAAACATTTATAATGAAATCTATAAATCCAGTACTTTATCAATAACACATGCTGATGCCAAAGCTCACAATTGGAAACTACAATGAAAATAAATACTATTATTAAGGGTCAATAGAACTACAGTTAAGCTGTAGGAAGCTTCCACTTCACCAGTGTTGTTAGTTGTGATTACGGCAGCCCCATATTGCATAGCACTATCATACATACAAAGACTTACAGCCATACATTGCTTTTACACTTTCAAAAATCAGCACATGGATGGCTAGATCAGTTACTTACTGTTTTCATTTGGCCAAAATCCATGACAACAGAATTTAATGGGTGGCTACATATAGTACCTAAAATGTCTTTCTTATAAAGCATTTTGATAGGACTATTTGTAGTTAACTTCAAAAGACTTTTACATTCTTCAACCTGCCTCCCTTTCATGCTTGCTTTTCTTTCATTTTCTTCACAGGATCAACTTTTTCATCTGTATAAAGAATGAAGTTAAGTATTTGTTATGGTGTGTGTATAAGTTTTTGTAACTTTTGTACCTGGTGTCATGGGTTGTTGCCTCTTGTTGACTTTTGATGCTGGTGTGGATGGGTTGAATGATCTTGAAGTTTGAAATGCTTGTGGAACACTTTTTTCCTTGGTGGCATTGAAGACTGGTTGAACAATGGTTGTGTCAGCGCCTCTGAGACGCAGACAGAAGATCTTTGTTTGTCCTATTTTTGACAGAATTGGTGGTGGCAGTTTCTTTGTATCATTGAAGCCTTGACTTATTACTAAGTCGTCACAATTTACTTCCATCAAGTCTGTCATTGCATCATCAAATAAGACAACTGGAATTGTATTTGTCTGATCTAGGAATATCATTTCCAGGAATAGGAGTGAATGTTGTACCTTTGCAGAAGACAATTGATGTTGGATGAGTTACTACCTGTTCATATGTCCTTGCATGATCAGAGGTGTACTTGTCAATTGTGTAGCATTTTCTATTTTGGAAGACATTCTCAATAGATTTATCATTTATATATGCCAGCGCTTCAATAGCATCACCCTATGATTTGAGAAGTGCATATTAATTTTCCTCCGTCCTAGTAATTGTAATGTAAAACAGAAGCATTTTACTTACTTTGTTGTCAGTGAGTAGGTAGTACCAATCGCGAGATTTCTGTTGCTTACCAAAATATGGTAGATATCTTCGAATGACACGTATATTCACTGGGAATGGGTCATCTTCTGCTATAATCTCGGCTATTCCTTTTGTTGTCATCTTTTCCTGTACCGTTGTCAATGAGTAAAGGTCAGTAACAATGTACCTTTTATTCATAGTCAGGTACTCATCTAGATTTCTATTTCACGTAAAAAGTCGGTATAGACGATATTCTTTGTCATTTTTCCTATATTGCTACCAATTAGTAAAAGCCACTAATAATGTACTTTCTTGTACATATTTAAGTGTTTATGTACATTTCCTATATTGCTGCCATTTTTTCCTATATTGCTGCCAATAAGGCTGACATTATGTCTTTTAACATGAACTACCTAATATCCTAGTGAAATTGCCGAATATATTCCTTAATAAAAGGTACCTACTATCCTAAATAAATTGTATCCTAGTCAAACTCTTAAATTTATACCTTACTCTAAAAATAAAAACAGTAAAGTGACTGGAATAAACAACTATTAATGAAAAAAGACAATACCTCAATAGCCAACGGAAAATCGCAAAAGATCCTGCAAAAAACGTAAAACAAAGTACCATATGATCAGAACAATCGAAAAGAATATGTAAGTCAAGAATCAAAATTTTTACATTGAAAGACAATGAGCAATGACATAAAGTAAACCTGACAGAAAAATAAACCTCACATATCTTATAACGGTTCTTAATGTAAGCAATGACAATTCAATTCAGAATGGAATGAAGTCTCTGTGTAACTTATTAAGATATTTTCTTTAAAAAGTTCATAACATAGCAAACATTCAGAATCTTTGAGTACACATGTACCTAACCTCTACTCCTTCAAAATTCCCTCATAAAAAATAAACTTCAGAAATCTTATAAGCAGTTCTTAATGTAAGCAATAACAATTACAGATACATATTTATATCAGTGAAGAAATGTCTAAAGACTACATTTTTACTCTCCTTGGAAAAATACTAAGGTTTCAATGTGCATAGCTTGCGAGTCAAAGTAATGATGTCTAAAGTAATAAGTTAATGGGGCCTACTGTATTTGACAAACAACCATGTCTAAACTAATAATGGTGGTATTTTTGAGCATAAAAGTATGAGTATAAATTGGACTTAGCCGAAGATAACTGAAATTCACTTATAATGAAAGCAATGTTCTACTAAATAAACTAAATTTAGCAAACTCGTGATAACATTATTTTCTAAATACAACAAAAAAAAAAAACTACAGTCAACTGAATAACACCTACACATTCATACAAACATGTTGTATGCACAAAATCATGATCCTATAAAAGTGAACTACTATTAATTAAGAATAGTTTAGGAAGTATAACACCAAGACACTTATACGAACACTATGTATGCACAGGAATCATAAACTTATATAAGAATGGAGAACTCAAATTAATTAAGAACAATATGAAAAATTGAAACTACTAAAGTTTAAACTCATTTAAATAAGCGTATTGACTACTGATGTTTATGCCCTTACAAAGTAACTTGAAATTAATTGGTATGCATGTCAAAGTACAGAATAGAAAGGAATTTGTCTATAGCTCTTCAAACATGTAATCCAAATGAAAAGATAAGAATTAACATTTACTACTTAGCTCCTTAACATTCATTTAGGCATTATGACGAACACCTGATGTGCATAAAATATACTAAGATGATGAAACCAAAGTCTTAAACTTTGGATTCAATACTCCCTTCAACTATCAACTCAAACAAATCGAGACATGTAATGCAACACAATCTATAAAATTAGAAATTAGAAGAACTGAATCCAAAAACCTAAAAGTCTACAAACCTTAATTTTCCAGTCATAAGTATCATTACCTCAACACCAAATCACGGCTAATGAATTTCTACCCCCACTAACCTAAAACCTGCAACTAATTTCGACCCAAACCAAAAAAAATTCAACCAAAAACGGCTAATCAAACCACGGCAATTGCATATGAAACATCCAACGACCTACAAAACTGTAAACCAAAGACATCGATTGACCTTCGCAACCAAAAGCCCTAATAAGGATAACCGTAAAATAAAACAATCAACATACCGGCAAAAGATAAGGAATACGAATCATAGAAAATTAAAGTAGAAAGAAGAACATGCAGGTAAGAAATTGATAGGATAAGCGGTTTTTGAAGTTGTGTAATGTTTGATAAGCGGACCTGACGGAGGCGGAGGAGAGGCGGCCGGCTGACAGAGGCGGAGGAGAGGCGGCCGGTGGAGAGACGACCGGTGGGAGAGTTTTTGTGAGCGGGGGAGGCGGAGGAGAGTTTTTGTGAGCGGGAGAGTTTTAGGGTTAAGGGAAAATATTTGGGGGAAAAATATTTGGGGGAGAAGTAGGTCAAATTTTGGGAAAAATTTTGGCGCCAAAAAAAATAAAAAACGACACCAGCTTCTTGACACTCACATTATAAGTGTCCTCCGTGTTTTTTTTTTTGAAATATGACAGAAATTCTTGACACTCAAAAATGCGCGTCATGAATTCTTAGGAATTACCTATAAATGACATTTTATTTTGACACTTCAGTTTTTGCACGTCAAGAATTATCGAGTGTCATCGTTCGCGTGTCAAGGAAAGCAGTTTTTGTAGTAGTGATCGGTACCCACTTCCTCGAATCGATGATCTTTCGACCAACTACAAGGTTCGAGCTACTTCTCAAAGATTGATCTACGGTCTGGATATCACCAACTTCGCGTTCGTGATGAGGATGTCCCCAAGACTGCTTTCAGAACTCGGTATGGTCATTACGAGTTTCTAGTTATGCCGTTTGGGCTAACTAATGCACCTGCTGTGTTTATGGATTTGAAGAATCGAGTGTGCAAGCCGTACCTCGATCAGTTTGTGATAGTCTTCATTGATGATATTTTGATCTACTCCAAGACAAAGGAAGAACACGAGAGACACCTACGACTTATCTTGGAATTACTCCGCAAGGAACAGCTTTATGCTAAGTTTTCGAAGTGCGATTTTTGGATTTGCGAAGTCCAGTTTCTTGGACACATTGTTAATCAGGAAGGAATTCACGTCGACCCAGCTAAAGTGGAAGCTATCAAGAATTGGTCTACCCCTAGAGCGCCAACCGAAATCCGACAATTTTTGGGACTTGCCGGATATTACCGAAGATTCATTAAGGGTTTCTCGCAGTTGGCTCAACCCTTAACAGCATTAACGCACTAAGGAGTGCAATATAGATGGGGTGAAAAAGAGGAACACGCGTTTCAAACTCTTAAGGATATGTTATGTTCAGCTCCGATTCTCGCGTTACCCGATGGGGTTGACGACTTTGTAGTTTACTGTGATGCATCCATCCAAGGACTCGGTTGCGTGTTGATGCAACGGGACAAAGTGATTGCCTATGGGTCCAAGCAACTGAAGGACACTGAAAAGAATTATACAACGCATGATTTGGAATTGGGAGCCGTTGTTCATGCACTCAAGATTTGGAGACATTACCTCTACGGAACAAAGTGCACAATATTTACCGACCACAAAAGCTTACAACACATCTTCGATCAGAAGGATCTCAACATGCGACAACGACGGTGGGTCGAGTTACTGAATGATTATGACTTGGCAATCAAATATCACCCGGGAAAAGCCAATGTTGTGGCTGATGCATTAAGTCGAAAAGAGTACGAAAAGCCTCGACGAGTACGAGCGCTGCAACTTACCATTCACACGGGATTGCCGGATCGGATCCGCGATGCCCAACAAGAAGCTTTAAAAGAAGAAAACTTTGCAGCAGAAGCACTGCGAGGGGTGGATGGTAACTCTGAAGTTAGGTCCGACGGACTCAGATACTACAATGACAGAATTTGGGTTCCTTTACTTGGAAATCTCCGTGAGCTCTTGATGGACGAGGCTCACAAATCAAGATATTCGGTGCACCCTGGATCGGATAAAATGTACCAAGATTTGAAAAACTTGTATTGGTGGCCGAACATGAAAGCCGACATTGCTCGATATGTGGCTAAGTGTCTAACATGCTCACGAGTTAAGATCGAGTACCAAAAGCCTTCTGGGCTATTGCAGCAGCCAAAGATCCCAGAATGGAAATGGGAGGATATCTCCATGGATTTTGTGACGGGACTACCACATCGATCGAATCGACCGGATGCGATTTGGGTTATCATTGATCGACTAACCAAATCTGCACACTTTATTCCAATGAGAGAAAACGACAATATGGATAAGTTGACAAAGCTGTACATTGATCGAATTGTGGCACGTCATGGAGTGCCTAAGACCATTATCTCCGACCGAGATCCTCGATTTACTTCCCGACTATGGCAATCTATGCAAGAAGCATTGGGTACCAGACTGGATATGAGTACATCTTATCACCCACAGACCGATGGTCAGACGGAACGAACTATTCAGACTTTGGAAGACATGCTCCGAGCTTGCGTTCTCGACTTTGGTAAGGATTGGGAGGCTCACCTTCCGTTGGTGGAGTTCTCCTACAACAACAGTTATCATTCGAGCATTGGTGCAGCACCTTTTGAAGCTCTTTATGGCAGAAAATGTAGATCGCCCGTGTGTTGGGCCGAAACAGGTGAGAAAGGACTCACTGGACCAGAACTCATTCATGATACTACGGAGCGAATTATTCAAATCAGAAAACGGATAGCCGCAGCACGAGACAGACAAAAGAGCTATGCCGATAAACGGCGTAAACCTTTGAAGTTCGAGGTAGGCGACAAAGTACTATTGAAGGTATCTCCCTGGAAAGGTGTAATACGCTTCGGAAAGCGTGGAAAGTTGAATCCTCGCTATATCGGTCCATTTGAAATCATTGGGGAAGTAGGCCCGGTGGCCTACCCATTACGACTCCCTGCCGAACTCGATGGAGTTCACAACGTGTTTCACGTCTCGAACCTAAAGAAATGTCTGGCTGAAGACATCGAAATAATTCCTTTGGAGGAATTGGAAATTGATGAACATCTGAGATTTGTTGAGCAACCAGTAGAAATCATGGGACGCGAGGAGAAAGCCCTCAAACGTAGCAAGATTCCGATCGTCAAGGTTCGATGGAACTCAAAGCGTGGACCTGAATATACTTGGGAACGAGAGGATCAGATGAAGAAAAAGTATCCTCACTTGTTCGAACAAACGTCCACGGATACTCAAGGTATGATTTAATTTTGGGGACCAAAATTCCTTTAACAGGAGGAGGATGTGACGACCCTAAAACTTTTGCTTTCTTTCCCCAGCAAGTACAGCAACGACGACAGCCGAGGCTGCGAACGCTACAACGCAAGAATAATTTTCGGGACGAAAATTCCATTTACAAGGGGATGATGTGACATCCGAGAATTTCAAGGTTAACTTCCGTTAGACAATCTCCGTTAGTTACGTTATAAGTATTAACTTAGTAACTAATGCTTAACTAGGCCGAATACGTCCACGACCTTTGGTTGATCACCGAACCCGTCCATATGTGTTTATTTATTGAATTGCCTCTATGAGGAAGTATGTGCAACATGTTTGTTGATTAATTGTGTAATTGCGTGAAATTCATGAACCGTGCTTATCTTGCTTAGAATGTAGATTGGTCACTTTTGGGTTCCAGCGAAACTACCGGGCGAAACTATAGTGTCGCCCGGCTAGCTTAACCTTTGACTTACAGAGTCAGTTTCGCTTGGCCAGCGAAACTAGCCAGCGAAACTAGCCTCTGATATATAATAACATAAAACCCTAGAGATCTCATTTTTTGCCTCATTTCATACAAAACACACACACACTCTCCTGGAACCTCTGGTCAGCCAAGAATCACCACAAGCCGACGTGATCCCAGCCTCGAGACAACACCCATTCGGATCCTAGATCGAATCGTGAGTCTTCCAAAACCATTTTTATGTGTTCTTTATGTGTTTTCTTAAAAAGCATGCTTAAACCTCCATGGAATCACTTGATCTTCTGATATGTTGCTTAGGAATGCTAGATCTACCATAAAGTCAGTAACTTTACGTTTGAAATCAAACCATAATGAAGATTTATGCTATTTAGGTCATTTTAGGTTTAAAATGCATTTTTGGTGATTTGATGATAAAAACCCATGTTTAAGGTGTTAAAGCTTACTGATTTATGTTGGTAAATGATTATGCATGCTAGATATTGAATTACATGAAATATGGAAGCTGTTAGATTGATTTTTAGGCTGATTTGTGAGTTTTTCGCGACCAGCGACACTGCGTGTTCTCTGGGCGAAATTATGTAGCGAAATTATGTATATCTTCATCCAGCGACACTATGTAGCGAAACTGTAGTGTCGTCCGGGTAAACCAACCAGACCTGTCCGAACGAAACTACCGAGCGAAATTCCCTGAACGAAAGTTCAAACCAGTTTCGGGCGAAACTAGGCTAGCGAAACTGTGCCAACAGTTTCGAGCGAAACTAGCCTAGCGAAACTGTGTCATCGGGTATTGCCTAGCGAAAGTGCTGCCCGTGCACACAGCGAAACTGCCTAGCGAATCTATACTAGCGAAACTGTGACCAGACCAAAACCCAAACTTGTACAACCTGTTTGAATGTTATGCCATGACTTACATGATTATGCTATGATGATACATGCTTGGAATTCTGATGTATATGAACCCTTGTTTATGATCAACCATCGGTGTCGTGTGTCGGTATGTCGAGTCATAGTTCCAACGTGCTATGTTATGGGCCATAGTGACGTTAAGAAAAGATTAGACACAAAACTAATACTTAAGACCTAAACGTGTTCATAGGTCTTCGATAAGCAATACTTGGATTATTAGCAAGTGTAGCAGTGCAACCAAAGGTGAGTGTCACTAACCCAATTACCGTGAACCCGGTTGGGTCACACTGAATAACTTAATGAAAGACAATGCTGACAACCTTATGAGAGCTATGCACCTCTCTGATGAACTTGAACTCGGGAGTGCTTGGCACCCACTTGATGAACTTGAACTCGGGAGTGCTTGGCACCCACTTGATGAACTTGAAGTGTTTTATGGGAAGCACTTGTGAAATACTAAAACAACTATTTCTAAAACAAAACTGAAAATATTTTCGGAATTTATGAAAACCCAAAGGAAAACCGTTTTAATATGACTAGTGTAGGTTAAAGTCTAAACCAAATGATATCACATGAATTCTAAGGATGCCTTACAAACTTAAAAGTCCTCAACTAAATTGTACCATTAATTGTAAAGCGAGGGGATGTTGGGTAGATCTACTGGAGTTTGACAAACTCCGCCCCGTGGAACGGGGAGTGCACGGAGGTACAATATCAGCCTATCTGACCGTGATCCCGAGAGGACACGGGGGAGGCGAAACCGCGATGACATAGGTCCGCAAAACAGAATGGCACGGCCTCTACAATATTGGTCAGCTTTGGTACAAACTTCCTTAGTGCATGGAAACCGGATTAGCTACCCGCGATATCGGTTGACCGCTTTAACTCTTACTTAACTAGTGCATATTCGGTAATTCAATACTTGGCAATGTTTGCAAAACTAATACCTATTACATGATGATGAATACGATTATGAGACCGGGCCAATGCATGTCATGCCCACCGTGAACTCACCAACCGTTAGGTTGACACTTGTGTGGTTTTCACTTTTGCAGATCGCTAAGGAGTATCCGGATCGGGTTGGCATGGCACACGAAGACATTTTATTTTTAGTTAAACTTAATTGGGAGTTTAAAACACTGATTTGTAAAGCACGTGGTTAGTGCTAAAGACAATGTTTTTCCGCTGCGTACTGTTAACTGTTTTTATTATTAATGTTTGGACTTTACTCTGATTCGTTTAGTATTTGTAACTAATGGTTGTGGTCCTGGTTTGCTCGCACCCCTTAACGGTATAAACTCCGTTAGTGGCTAATTGGGGGTGTGACATAAAGGTTTTAATATTATTGCATATGTGCAATAATAATAATAATAATAATAATTATTGCACCTGTGCAATAATAATTTTTAAAAAAATTTGATTATTTTTAAAATTTTTTCCCATAACTAAAGATAACATAATTTTAAGGATTTTGGTGCAAAATTCACATAAAAATATTAACGTATGAAAAAGTTATAGAGGTTTTAATATTTGTTTTCGTGTTTTCGCAATAAAAGTTGTTTTCACATGATCCTTACCCTTATATATATATATATATATATATATATATATATAGGTTTGGGGTAAAATACTAACAGCAAAAACGCTACATCCATTGCGGATTCATCTGGGGCGTCCATCAAGATCATCCAACAGCCAGGATCTATGGTGTTTCCGCCTATGGTGTTTTTTTCCGCCACCGAAAACACCATAGGCGGAAACACCATAGATCCTGGCTGTTGGATGATCTTGATGGACGCCCCAGATAAATCCGCAATGGATGTAGCGTTTTTGCTGGATGTAGGCTAACTCGACTCTCTATATATATATATATATATATATATATATATATATATATATATATATATATATATATGCTAGCTTGCCCCAACTGCTTCTTCTCAATCTCTTATCATGAGGGCACTGCTCTTGCTCCCAGAAGTCTCACCTTCATCTACATACATACTTTAAAATGACAGCTTACGTTGGTGAGTTCCAAATTTTAAAACTTTACCTCGTCCTGAGTTTAAAACACTTGGACGTGCAAACATTCATTAATACAACACATAACAAAACACTACAACACATAATGTTCATTTATAACCGACACATTTCCTTATAAAACATCTACCCTATTAACATCTACTTCATATTACTTGTCATGACATAACCCTAACTTCTATTTACCTTTATACCCTTTAGTTTCAAATACTATTTCGGGTAGAATAGTGTTGTAACTGTGAAGCCACTCCACTTATCGCATCCATAGCAGCGGATCCCTATATTGGGAAATACTACCCTTAACTTCTATTCGATATACTATCAGAAGCCCCTCACTCAGTACTGACAACCGTCCTAAGACCTTCGTAACCTTTCCTATTAAGACGTTCTATTTAGTTTATACCGAACATCTTATCACCGCCATTATCCTACTACCCGCCCCTAGTTAAATACCCAGATAACTTAGGTTGGCTAATAAACATGATAATGCATTTATATATTGCAACAAATGAACATCCCCTAATTTACCGTTGGAGTATTTATATAAGGTGTACCAGCGGCGTATCCACCAGACTTCCAATATACGGGGCGACTAATAATTATTATGTATATGTGTATATAGGATGTACCAACGACGTATCCACCACGTAATAACATAGTAAGTGCATCACATGTTCTCATATATAAATACACACTCACTATACATTTATTAATAATTTCCTTATAGCTTGGCCATTTAATTTCAAGTAAGATAATAACACACAACATATCATAATCAATCCAGTTGCATAAATAACACGTATACACATTTATAAACATTTTCACAGTACATCAAAACTGACCTTTAGCCACTAATTTTTCGAAAACGCGTAGCCACTATTTAAAAAAAACGTAGCTAAAGGTCATTCACAATAGTTTTAGCCACACATTATTTCTACGTGTGACAAAATATATAGCTTTTTCGGGCTTTTTAGTCACACATTTTTTCATTCGTGTGACGAAAAACACACCTTCTCAGAACCTCTAGCCACTCTTTTACAAACAAGTGTGACAATTACTAGCCACTCAAAAAAAAGTGTGGCCATTTGTGACCAACGACCACTCTATTTGTTTGTTTTTTAATTCACGTGACTATATATGATCAACGACCATGATATTTTTTTGTGGTGTGGCTAATAGCTAATACATATATATATATATATATATATATATATATATATATATATATATATATATATAGCCACTTATTTTAATTTGTGTGACCAAAGAGTAATCTTTATTATCCACCTAGTAAAAGTAAAAAAGAAAAGTGACTAAAGCTATCTTTTAGCCACATTTGAAATTTTAGAGCGTGACTAAAAATTCATGTTCCCCCATAGCTAACCTTTCAGTTCCCGCTTCTCTAATTTTCAGTTCCCCTTATTCCAAATCCCTCCATAAGTCTATCTAATCCCCATTCTCCCCCAGACCTCGTCTCTCTCCTCGAGTAACCAGAAGCACATCCTGATAATGTCGATCTTTCTAAAAAACGACGATTTCGATTTCACGTCCTGGTAATTTTTCTTCAAATCCCTCATCGCCATGGTATTCCATAGATTGTACGTTGCTTAACAAGGATATTATCTAGGGTTTCAGGTTGTTCTTATTTCAGTTTTATCCTTAGATTCTTTTGATTCAGGTATGGTTGAATCTTTCAGAAATTAAAGTGTTTTTGTTGTTGCGTTTGTTGATTTCTTGGACAATAACCTCATAACCTGCAATTCTTTCGGTGATTGAAAAGGTTTTTGTTTGATATATATTATTTTTGATCCATCTCTGTGTGCCATCTCTGCGGATTGGGGTTCTGTTAGCAGCGAATATGCACATACGTCATCCTGGTAAACTCGACACCCTTATTTTTCGTGAAGAGATTTTGTAAATTTAGGAAAAATGTCACATAGAGCTGGTCGTTCTCTGTTTCTATGGATCTTTTGTAGGTTACAACTAACGTTGGTTAGGTTCCCCACTTTGTTTTATTACTGTCGTTCAATAGAGGTATGTCACCCTTGATCCCGGTCTCTGTCTTCAAACATTTGCATTCGATGGAGTAGATGACGTTTATTTTCCAGCTCACTTGCTTCTTAGACCAAAGGATTTTGGATACTAATAGCCCTAGATGTGGTGAATATATACATCTCATGTTTTATTATACCTCCACCATTGCTAATTTCACAAAATATGTGCCTTTTTGTTTCATCTGTGTAACGTATCTGTCATTTGAATTCGATTATCATGTTTTTGGTACTTAAAATGGAGGAGTCGCGGCATTGCTATTGGATTGATTTCATTGTGAGTGACGATTATATTAGTTATATGTTGTCATCTATTTGTAGTGATTGTAGATAATTTTTGTTTGTTTTTTGCAGGTGCTTATTAGGTTCTTTTAATACGTTTGTCCATATAATGCAGTATAATTTTTAAGGTACATATGGGAATGTTCAATAACGTGAATTCCAAAGGTTTTAAAATGAAATGGAGCTAATTTAGTATGCTACTGAATTTGTGAGTTATAATTCACCTAATTGCACAATATGATGGAAAAACAGTTATATATACAATAGGATAGTTACCCCGTCTGATTTTATTAGTTGGAAATCTTCACAATAGACCATCCGGAGAAGGCGGTAGAGACGAAAGCAGGTAATTCCTTCCACAAAAATCGAATGTGTCTCAACCGATATACTGCCTGCCTCCTCCACCGACATGAAAAGCCAGTGATTCCGTTAACTATCCTTTCATTCCTTCCTGTTATCGATCTATTCTACATACATTGCCTAATTTTATGCACACAAGGATACTAATCTCAACTGATATGTCTTGAATGTATAAACTATTTGCCTTAATTATTGATGCAACAAAATATGATCACAGAGACTTGAATTACTTAAACTAGTTCATCCAGAAATCAAC
This sequence comes from Deinandra increscens subsp. villosa, assembly GCA_039602395.1. NCBI lineage: Eukaryota > Viridiplantae > Streptophyta > Magnoliopsida > Asterales > Asteraceae > Deinandra > Deinandra increscens. The sequence continues at coordinate 65,844,915 of JBCNJP010000007.1, read as the reverse complement.
AATTTGATTTCTAGGGTTTATCGCACACTGTATTCTTATGGGAGTAAGTTTAGATTCTGTTATATTATTTGATGGGAGTAAGTCCAGAAATCACAAACAAATATAATGAGGAATGGAGATGATATAGCCGAGATGTCTGCTGGAAACGCTTGTGTGCTTACAACTGTACTAAAATTGGTGGACAGATATGATCTTTATGATCAAGTGGCTTTCCCTAAGAATCATAAGCAAAATGATGTTCTAGAAATCTAATTCCTAACTACATTGTATCAACAGTTATAACTAGATACGTTTTACTTTTTCCTCTTTTTTATTTTTGTTTATGACATTGACATTAAAGTATCAATTATGATTCCATATACTTTACTTTACTAATATGTTGAAGGCCCGTACCAAATAAGTGGACTAGTCGTTTGTGTGATGAACATTAGGTGCTTGAAGTATTACAATGTGAAATGTTGACGATTTAAATTTATGTGAGATACGACTAGTCGTTTGAGATTTATGTGGGAATGTTGAGGTGATGTTTTGGGTCCTAGATGTTTATGTTGCTTATTATTTTACTGTCTTCGTTGCTAATTTTATTACTGATTTGGATATTATTGCTTTCAAGGATCAAGGCCATGTTTTTATCATTTATGTTGTTTCTGGTTTGTTGATCTTTATACTATATTAAACTGCTGCTGCTCTTTTAATCATGTTGCAGCTTTTCTTACAAGGTTGGCTCTGGAAGCTACTATGCACACCACGTTTTTAGCATGGAAGCTTATATAAAGTCAATCCCAATAATCGAGTTCCAATTGTGGTCAAAAGAATTAGATATTGGAAGATCTCAATAGATGAATTCAATAAACGATTGCATAAAATAGTAGACATTAAGCACCCAAATGTTTTACCAGTGGTTGCATATTACTCTACAAAACAAGAAAAGCTTCTGGTTTATGACTTTAAGTAGAATGGCAGTCTCTCTCGGCTTCTCCATGGTGAGATGACTCTTTTTTTTCATCTTTTTTCTAAGATGTTAAAGTGAAGTGATCTGATCTTTTCAGCTATCACACTCTGTTAAGTTATTATTTTAAATGGGCGGTTTTGGATGGATTATGCAAACTTTGTTGCATTCCCACCAAAACCACTCATTCTTGCAAAACATAGGTACTTAAAATCTTTTTGCAAGATTCAGAGGTTAGTATGAATAAAATAAAAACGTGAAGTCTGATTTATATGCGAATGGGTAGGATAACGAGTCAAAATAGATAATATTGTATGGGTTGGCTTGAAACATTTTCCATCTAAGCTTTAAGTTACTTTATATATTGTTTTTGCAAGAGTCATGGGTTGTTTGAGTAACATGAGGTCTGATGTGCGGGCAAAATGGGTAGGATAATGGGTCAAGATGTTGAACCACTCCTTGCGTTTTTGTTTCAGTATCACAAAATAGACAAATGTTCAACAGGGGAAGCAGACTAAGCCTTGCATCGAGCATAGCTGGAGCACTCAAGTCTGGTTCTTTATCATCCTTTTTTAATGGAAACTTAATACTGTAGTTAAACTAATCAGATGCATGTGTCAAAGAGTATGTTACTTCCTCAAGTCTGGTTCTTTTTTAAACTGTTAGCTAACTTGACCCGACCCGCCATACTATTAATTTTACGTATTAACGGGTCAATGATAAGATTATATACTAAGCTTTTAGATTATATGCTCTCTCTCCAGTTACCATTATTTCTATTTTTCTTTAAATAACGATAAGCTCAGTTAGAAGCACAAAAGATTTCAATTTGTCAATAAACGGGAAAATGGTAACTGGCTAGAGAGCATATAATCTACTTCATACCAAATTTGACATTAAAGTATCAATTATGATACCCATATACTTTATTTTTGTTTATGACTATAGACTTCATGCCAAATTTCAAATTCAGGCCCTACTTCATGCCTGCATTGCATGCTCTAAAACCTTTCACTGAATGGATTGCAGCTTCTGATATCGACTAATTTAGTGTAGGTATTCTCTTATGAAATATAACTAATCGTGTATTGTATGGTTTTAACGCAAGGATTTACATTATAACACTTTCTATGTTTATTTCTATGATTTATTCGCTTAATAATAAATAATTATTAAGACTAATCATTTTAAAGGTCAAAATAACATAAATGGCCTCATAGGAAAAATATAATTTTTAATGATAATATGAAGACGCGCATTCCTATAAGTAAATGTTCACCCTGGGATCGCCCAGGGAGGTGCGCCAGGTCCTAGTTAGAATTTATGCGACACCCTCCCTATGCCAGAAAACCCAGTGTATAAGCGTTTACCCTTCCAGTCCACACGAACTTCTGAATACCCGAATAACTCGATATATTAATATTTTATTTATTTATCCATTCGTATACACTTATTATATATATATATGTATGTATATATATATATATATATATATATATATATATGTATAGGGAAGGGTTCCGTGTAAACCCCTTAAATTTTGTAGACCCCGTAGACCCCTATAAAACTCAATAAAAATAAAACTCAGTGTTGTAAATTTGTTTTTTTTATTACGATAAGCTTTTAAGAACCAAAAAAATAAATAAATAAATTAAAAAAAAACAAAAAACATTGAAAATCGAACATTTTAAGACAATGAGTTTTGAAATAATAAGTTTTAAACGCAACACTGAGTTTTATTGAGTTTATTGAGTTTTAAACTCATTGATTTTTAAAACTCATTGTCTTAAAATGTTCAATTTTTAATGTTTTTCGTTTTTCTTTTTTTTTAATTGTCTTTTTTTGTTCTTAAAAGCTTATCGCAAATAAAAAAAACTAAATTAACAAAACTGTGTTTTATTTTTAGTGAGTTTTAATGAGTTTTATTTAGTTTTATAAGGGGTCTACGGGGTCTACAAAAAATAAGGGGTCTACACGGATCTTTTACATATATATATATATATATATATATATATATATATATATATATATATTATCCTATATTAACAAAAGACAACTTATAGTACAACCTTCAAAACAAAGAGTACAACACTCCAAAGCATCCATTGTACAGCCCTCTATGCACTATGTACAACCTATTCTTGCACCATAAAAATTTGCCTAGGTTACAAGCTTTTATGCTCATTGTACAATGCTCATAAATGAAAGAAAATATTTAAACTAAATAAATTGTTGGTGGGACACCCAGACTTTCCTTTTCACATGGGGTTGATTGCAACATACAAGTTTACAGATTTTCCATACCTACTCCCCTGCTCTCCCTCTCCGTATCCATCCAACCATACCTGGTCGAACAACTCTCCTCTCCATACCTTCGCTCTCCCTCTTCGTCTCCATACCTTGCATGTCTTCTACATTGCTTCACCGATTCTCTCTCTTGGTCTGCAAGGTTGTTCTCTTCTTTCGATTTGAACTAGGTTTTCCCGATTTGGGGCTGAAAGTCTGACATCAGAGCCTTCAGAGGTGTAGAATTCTACATCAAGAATGACGCCGAGGATGCCTCTATGTCTCCATTTCTCCGGCGATTTACGATGATCTCTCTGTCGTTGCTCAGTTTAGTCGATTTGGGGTTTTCAACCTACGGATCGGTTTTGGCCTTTTGGGTTGTCACTTTTCTGCACCGATTGGCCTTTAATTCGTTTACTATGTTGCTAAACCCTTGATCGACACTCTGGTTACGGAACATGACTTCAGTTTGATCCATACCGGTTCATATAGAAGACAACATAAGAATCTGATTAAAGGAGGATTTGAAATCTTCATTTGGTTCCTAAAAAGTTAGGTTACAGTTATGGTTTTATTTCTTATTGCAGGTGCTTCTGGTTTTAGGCTACTTCTGTTATAAGGTACTTATTCGTATTGGATTTAGAAGGTTTTTCTTGGTTGCGTATTTTACGCTTTTTCTATCCATTTTGTTATCTTCAATGGTCGAGGTTGGAGTATCTGATCGATTGTTGATTTTTGAATAGATCGAGTTGTTTATATCCGCGTGTATATATCATGGTCTACACACAAGTAGTTTGATTATAGGTTCTTAACTCGAAATTAGCGCTTTGGTTTGGTGTGGATGAATTCATAATTTGAGTATGTTTCTTAGATTTCTACGAATTAGGCTTGCACTAATAAAAATCTCATGCTAAAATTGATCTATTCTGTTTATTCGATGTTTGAGGTCAGATTTGATTATAGGTTGAGGCCTGGACTTTGTTAAGAACCTATAATCAAACTACTTGGTTAAGAAACACATGAGTAATGTTGATAAAATATTAGTTTATTTGAGGCTTATGTGTGTTTTAATATTTTGTCAGGTTGTTATCTTTGAGGAAATTGGTTTACACACATGGAAGGTTGTTGTGTGAGTAATATAATTTTTTTTTTGTTCTTATTTCTTCATTGCATAATTTTAGGTTTTTTATGTGTGGATAGAAGCTTATAATGCGCTGTCTTTTGAGTCTGGTGTTTGTTCCAACATAATTTTTCACTCATTCATCTCTGAAACGGCATGCTTTATGGTATTCATTAACCTCCATATTGATTTTGGCTGCCTGTAATCAATCATTTTCTGTTTGCATATCTTTATATTTTAGATTTGAGTTTCTTTTTCTTCTCATTGTTACTCGGTTCTGTAGAATTTTCATATGTTTTGGGTTGTTTTGATGCAGCAGATGAAATTGGGGTATAAAGGCTATTGTAGAAGCTGAGGAAACCTACAAAAGAGGTGATTTTTTCTCTATATTCTATTGTTTTTTCTAATGCAGCAGCTTGCATGAGTTTGCAAATAAAAGGTCCAACTTTTCGAATTAGATGAATAAAAATTTCTTATATAATTGGGCTTTGATTTGAATAGATTTGAAAATAGATAGGAGGTCTCCATGTTTGCTATCGTTTTGTGTGTGCAGTTGGTCATTCTAAAATGTTTGCTACACAAGTATTGTTCTTTATGTGGTAGTAATGTTTTGTTAAATTTATTTTTCTTTTTTGTCATTTCCTTTTGGAAATCCTTAGTGGTGTTTTGTTCATATGATTTTTGAATCTGCATGGAAATTGTTGTGTTTGGTGTATGAGTGTTTTGTGTTTTTTCAAGAAAAAACCCATAACAGATTTGACTTTCAGACATGTATGTGCAATTCGACTTTCAGAAAGTCAAACAGATGCATATGCGTATCTCTGGAACATGAATTTTGCGTTGCCTTTGGATTGACACACCGACTGTTTTTTATTGCGAGGTTTTACTACAGGGTACATTCTTTGTCTTTAGCCACCTCCCTTTGGATGTTATTTGTAGACTAACACTTCTTCATATAAAATTCTCATATGTTTGTTTTGTACTCACTACATTTTTCAAGGTAATAATATACTTACATCATGTTTATAATCTTAACATCTAGATAAGTATATATAGCTTCTAGAATATGCAATAGAATGCTTGAAGGTTAGTTATTTGTGTTGTCTATATTTGTTAGTTATTTGTTCTTCTTTTGACATGTATGTTATGTTTTACAGGTCTCTTTTGTTGCTGCTCATTTGGTGTGGTTGTGTTTGGGTTGGTAAGTTTGTATTCTTTGTTTAGTATTTAGCTTTTTCAATCTGTTTGTAGTAGTTTTTAGGTGTTTCTTTGTTGCTTACTATATTAATAGTTTGTTTTAACAAGATTATTGGTTGTAGTAGTTTTTAGTTGTTTTAAGTGTTTGTTTTGAATTCTGATGTTTGCATTATCTCTTGCAGGTTAAAGGTTTGCAGGTGTCTAATTGATCTTCTGTTTAGGTATTTTCATTATGTGTTTCATATGTTTTAAAGTTTTGAAAAGTGGGTCATTGGAGTTATTATAAATTTGAGCATAGGTCAATTGAAAATTGTCCATTGGAAGTACCTGTTGGAACATATTTGTCAAAAGAATACGTGTGAAAAATTATCCAAGTTTTCTGATTGTGCCTAATAGCTAAGAGTGCATATTAAGTTAAGAATTGGAATATTTTAGAATTTATTTTTTTGTCAAACAGATTTAGTTAAAGAGGGCTTAACTATATTTAGGTTAATGTGTAGTGAAGCTCAAGAGGAATTAGCCATATTTTTTTGAAGCAAGTACAACATAAACAATTTATGAATCTCTATATTTTTATATTTTCTTTCTTTGTTAGAACTAATTTTATATGCATTCATGACACGAGTTTTGCACATCCAGTATCTCATGGTTTTGCTAACCGACTTTTAAAAAAACGGCTCGGCTCCGCGGCGAAGCGCGGGTCGACCCACTTGTATATACACATAGGGTAAGGATCATGTGAAAACAACTTTTATTGCGAAAACACGAAAACAAATATTAAAACCTCTATAACTTTTTCATACGTTAATATTTTTTTAAAAAAAATTGCACCAAAATCCTTAAAATTATGTTATATTTAGTTCTGGAAAATTTTTTTAAAAAATCAAATTTTTTTTAAAATTATTATTGCACAGGTGCAATAATTTTTGTTATTATTATTATTGCACATATGCAATAATATTAAAACCTTTATAACTTTTTCATATGTTAAATTTTTTTATAAAAAATTACACTATAAATCTTATAATTTTGTTATCTTTAATTCTGGAGAAAATTAAAAAAAATTCAACGTTTTTTAAATTTTTTTATTATTGCACATGTGCAATAAAAAATTATTATTGCACATGTGCAATAAAAAATTATTATTGCACATGTGCAATAATATTAAAACCTCTATAACTTTTTCATAGGTTAATATTTTTGATAAAAAATTTTGTACCATAGATCTTATAATCCTGTTATCTTTAATTCTTGAAAAAATTAAAAAAATATATAATGTTTTTTTGTTAATATTGCACATGTGTAATATAATTAATACGTATTATTGCACATGTGCAATAATAAAAAAATCACGAAATTTTATATGTTTAATTTTTTTCCCAGAATTAAAGGTGACATAATTTTAAGTCTTTTTTGTGCAAATTTTAAAAAAAAATATTAACGTATGGGGAAGTTATAGAGGTTTTAATATTTGTTTTCGTGTTTTCGCAATAACATCTTGTTTTTATTTGATCCTTCCCCTATATACATATATACATATATATATATACATACATATATATATAAAGCATATTGATCAAAATGGTATTTTCATAATACTAGGCGTCTTAAATTAAGACGCGTACACAATATAAAGCCTTGTGTAGAAGTTGATAAAGTCTTGAAAACTATCACAACAAGCTTCTACCCCTTTTAGCTGATATGGGCTTTCTTTCTCATGTTGCAGAAAAAACAAGATCCCTTCTTTGATCGGATAGTCAATATCTACCCTAATTTAAAATCCATCCAAAACTCAGGAGTTGCAGAAACCCGATTTGGGAAACGCAACAAATGATATCCTCTTTTAAAGAGATTCTTCCTCTCCTTTTAATGTTCAAAGTAACCTAAACATGAATTGGGTAATCTGATTTGAAATTTGAATCTTATATTCACTTTATCTTTTACCTTCAATTTCATGAGAGAGAAACTCGATCACTATCGAATAACTCCTTAACACCATCCTCTCTCTACTAGATGTGCCACAACTTCAATCTCGATCTCAATCCGAAACAGAAATGGATGTGTATTTGAGTTGAACGCCTCGGTATGTTGCAAGTCAAATCGATCCCGACACACCATCAATCCAAAAAATTAGTCTTCTCTTGTAAGTCAAATCGATCTTCTAGATCCATACCTAAATTCTCATCTGACCTAATTAAAATTATCGTTGTTTCAGTTTCATACGAATTAACAACAATCCACAAACGAATCGATGAAATTTTTTTGTTGATTATTGTGCTACATTACGTAGGCATGGGGGCGGCTTATAGGACAACGAAGAGTGGCGTTGGAGTGGCTTCAATGGGAGTGATAAGGTCTCAATTAGTGATGAAGTCAATTGTGCAGATTTATTTTCTTTCCTCCGGTGCTCTTAATTTGAAGGTACACCATATTTTGCCTTATCTATTACACAAATCTTTTAAAGTTCTACGATCATACTTCACACAAATAATAGTTTTGTGTTAAACAATGAATAGAATGAAAAAAAAAGAGTTTATTGCAATGCTTAATCGTTTAAAGTTCTACGATCAAACTTTAACAAAAATAAGAATTGAAGTAAATAACTATTGTTGGTTTACAAGTTCGCAAGGTAGCAGTTGAGGTTTGAGTTCCTTTTTTCTTATTTTACTTTAGTCAAGGATTAATAGTAGCTGTGTTAGGTGTGTTTTGTTGTTTGTCTTTCTCATCATAATTATGACGGTGACTACCTTGTTTTGCATTTTGTAAATTGTTATAGAGTAAGCAGGTTTAATAAGGCAACTTTATGAAATTGGATTTCCCTTCGATATAAAGTTTTAGAGGTTTTAGAGTTGCTGATGATTATTTATTCATTTTTTGCTGTTATACTTTTAAAGTTATTAGTATTTACTATTCTCTAATAAGGTTATCCGTAGTGGAGAGCTATATTGTCAAAAAGGGCAACATGGCGCCCCTATAACGCCCCTATACCGCCCCTCGGGGCGCCATGTTAGCGATGGAAGGAAACGGGCATGATGTACATGGTGTCCTTAATTTCATTTTTTTTACTTCTCCCATCCTCATAACCCCCACTACACGCCTTACCTCATAACCCCCCATTTCAACGTCATACGCCACATGGCACATAACCCCTCAAGGGAGGGGGATAACTACTACGAATAGCCTAAATGGCATTTCTGTAAAGCAATCTTTTAAGTTTGTATTGTAGTGGCACTTATGCTTGTAAGGAATATTGCGTTTGGAAGATTTCCGGCTGAATGCCAATTTTGTATAGTTCCGGCTGAAGTTGAAGTTGAAGCGGGATTCTCACTTCAAGCGGAACTGGCAGTTCAAGCGGAAAGAAGCAATTTTGTCCTTTAGCGAATATTCCGGGTGAACTCGATTATCCACCAGATAATGAGTTCAACCGGACTTTTCCTGAGATGTCTTTTCAGCAAGTCCAATCCTGCAAAAGCTTCTCGTATGCTTTTATATCTGATTCAAGCCGCTCTCCTAAAGTAGTATGTTGCTGCAAACACGCAAGATATTCCAATTACCGATGTTTATTCTTTTGGTAGTTTGTATTTGACTTTTTAGTTTACGGTCTAGATTAGATCGCATGAGATCAATGGCTGTCATTGATCTCATCAGCACTATATATAGCTTAGCTAGCTCTTAGTTTACACACAGTTGTCATCTTTGTTGTTATCAGTTCTTGAACAACTTGTAATAGTGTAGCTTCGAGTTAATACAAATAGTGCCGAGTATTTGATACTTTGTTGTTACTATATTTCTGCAAATCAAGCGTTTACATTATACACAAGAACTTAATATTGCTTGAGTAAAGTGAAATATAACTTTAATTCCGCAGGGTTATATTTGCAAGTAAAGGGCTTTGTTTAAGTTTAACTCTTAACTTTTAACGATCCTACAAGTGGTATCAGAGCTTTGGCTCTTACCTTGAAGACTTTCTGTGCTTCAAGGTTGATACTTTACTTGCTTACTTTACAAGCTTTGTTGTCCTATCTTTCTAAAAGTTTTCAAAATGAGTGATTTCAGTTTAAGTTGCCCAAATGGTTCTTCCAACAAACCACCAATGTTCACTCCTGATGACTTTGGTACCTGGAAACTCAGGATGGAAGGTTTTATTAGGATTTTGGACCGTCGTATTTGGAAATCTTTCACTGAAGGTCCATACTCACCCATGGTTTCATCTGCTGATGATGCAGAAGTCAAAATACCTAAACCACTAGATAAATATGTTGAATCTGACTATACCGCTCTCGAATTTGACCATAAGGCATATTGGACTCTATAGGCTGCACTTTCTAATTCCATTTTAAGTGGGTTCAAAGGATATAAAACTGCATTTGACCTGTGGAATGCCTTAAGTGAAATGTATGAAGGAACCAGTGAAGTTAAAGAAAACAATAAAGATGTCTTAAAACAGAAGTATGAAAACTTTACTTTCAAATCTGGTGAAACAATGACAAACCAGTACTTAAGATTTGTTTCTTTGCTTGATGAACTCCAAAAAGTAGATGTAAAACTAGACCAGGTAGATGTTAACAGAAAGTTCTTACGTTCCCTGCCTTCTGTGTGGACAGTTTACACAGTAAGCATCAGGGAATGCAAAAACTTGAAAAATATGAGACTCAGTGAACTTCATGGCATACTCAGTGCCTATGAAATGGAACTAGATCTTAAACAAAACTCATCTTCTGAGTCAACTCAGCTGTTTTCATCTGCACTAGTAACTACTGATTTTAACAGTCAAAGGTCTTCAAACTCATCATTGTTGAGGCAAGATTATGAGGCTTGTAATATTAAATATGTTGGGCTGGGCTTAGAGGGTTTCATTAGTTTAGTAGACTAGTTTGGTTATTTTATGTAGGCTAGTTTATGGTTGGGCTTGAGTTTACTATTGGGTTTATGACTCAAGAGGCCCAATAGTAAACCCATTGGGGTGCCTATATAAACCCCAATGGTTCTCCTAGTTGGGGTTGCTCATTCTAGTTGCTGATTACGACTTTGAGAGGAGCCTCAAGGTGTTTACGATCGTAATCGTAATCAAGAGAGAGAGAAGTGAGTTTACGATTTCTGTTTTGTACCCGACAAGTTCATCTTGTGTGCAAGTTCAGGTTTTTCATTGTTTTAATCATCGTATTCTTGTGTTCTCTTCATCTCTATTCTTGAATCAATTTCTACAAGGTTTCCGCACTTGTTAGAAATCACAATATCATGTTTTGGTTAAATTTCTGGACTTACAATTGGTATCAGAGCTTACTATTGGGTTTATGACTCAAGAGGCCCAATAGTAAACCCATTGGGGTGCCTATATAAACCCCACTAGACCTCCTCATTTGGGGCTTGCGGTTTACGATTCTGTTTGGCTGTTTACGATTCTAAGGGAGTCAAGTGGTGTTCACGATCGTAATCAGAGAGGAGCTAGTTTACGATTACGATTTTGTACCCGACAAGTTCGTCTTGTGTGCAAAGATCAGGTTTTTATCATTTATATTAATCGTTTTCTAGTATTCTTCTCATTTCTGATCTTGAATCAATCAATCACTTGGATTCCGCACTCGTGATTGATAGAACATCGTGAACGGTTGTTGTTTTCGGAACTACAATTGGTATCAGAGCCAAGAAACGAGTGTTTCGCGGTTCTCACGATATTGATTCAAGAGATCTAATGGTTTTTGCGAGTTTTCTTGAGTTTTTCAGGTTTACGATCGCTGCTGCTGCTGTTCTTGGGTGTTCTCGATCAGTTTTCTGGGTATTTTGTGCGTTTACGACTGGGTGTTCTTGAGTTTCTTCATCGGAATCTCGTTTACAACATCAAGCTGGGATCTTTGACTGTTTACGATCAAGAAATTTGTGTTTACGAGTTCAAGACGCAAGCTTTCGGTGTTTACGACATTTTCTGACCGGAAACGTGTTTACGATATTTCTTACCGGAATCGAGTTTACGACTGTACTCGATCGGAATCGGCGCTTACGACTCATCTCGATCGGAATCGGTGTTTACGATCTTTGTTTACGACCCGGAGGTGATTACGATCGTAAATAGGGTTTACGATCTGAAACAGGATTTGCGGTAAAAAGTCACTATTTCACAACTTCACGGAAACGGACGTAACTTTTGACTCGTTTGGAGTTAGAAGCTCAAATTTTAACACGACGTTCGTGACAACAAGCCCCAGAAATACCCCCGAATAACGTCCAGGGGAGCTCGTTTGGACCCCCAAATTCCACTCCAAAGGCCTCCGTTTTACAGTTTTAAGTTTTTGACACTATTCTTTGAATAGTACTTTTGCCGTTTTTGCCGATTCTTCAAAATCTTCAAAGGCTGCATATCTAAAGAAAGAAAATGAGTTCAGTGGTTGAAGAAAAGAATATAGTTGAGGACAAAGATGCTTTCGCAGATGAAGTTGACAAAACTAAGATATGCCCCAATCCTACTTGTTCTCGTATAATTCCTGGACTTAGGCAAATTTGTAAAATTTATGAGATATAATTGTTTGAGATAAAATGCGAGAGGAGTTCTTTTAAGGGTAGATGGCAAAAGAATGAGGAGAAGGTGAAAACTCAAAAACTAGACATTGAGAAATATCGAAAGCTAGCAACGGAGAAGAGTATTTTATATGATCGGGCTAGGATTGAGATATCGGAGCTGACACCGAAATTAACTGAATTGCAGCAAAAATATGATGAGCTGCAGGTCAAGTATGATTGCAATCAGGAAAGAAATCAGCGAATGCTCGATGCAGGGAAGGAATTGTCACGTGCTGTTGTGACCGGCCAAGTTGGGAAAGATAAAACTGGGTTTGGGTCAGAAAAGTCTGATAAGTCTCTGTCTGCAAACATCATCATTCCCCCACCTGTTCCTAGAGACATTATAGAAATACTTCTTAGTGAGGAACAAGTTGAACGAACCAAGTCTGATTATAAAGAAGCTGCTCCTCCTATTGATAGTGACTTGGTTGGAACTACACCATTGACTCAAGAAGAAATAGATAATGAAGCAAACATGACTTATGGTGAAGGGAGAGTAAAGGATATATCAGACAATGATGCTGAGTGCCAGAAATATGACAGGTGTCACAACTCTAAGTCTGATGATGCTGGGATAGAGTTGAAACCATACCCTAAAATTGAAACCCCATGCTACAAAGTAATTGACGAAGTCAAAAGGGAAAAGGTGATCTTGACGACACGGCCTGAGGGGAAGATCTTTATGACATCTGGATCAATGTTTGACCAAGAACCAGATGTAGGATATGAATTACCATCCTTCTTCTCCAAGTTCAAGGGAATAACCGATGTAGTGATAAGTGAACCTAAAGATGAGAGGCCAAAGATCACCATCAAGCATCCAAGTATGAAACCAACAGCTGGAGTGAAGAATGAAAAACTCAAGGGAGTAGATGTGTCTCCCATTTCTTCAGTTGGATCATGCAGTTGCTGTTGAAATTGCAAGAATGGTGCTTCAACGTCAAAGAATCAAGGACGCACAAAGACAGTAAAGACAGGTTCGACACAGGATTCGACAAACCAGCAGAAAGTCAAATATGAAGCTGCAGTCAAACCAAAGAAGCATACACAAGGAAAACCAGCTCCATATCAGCCACCGAAGACAAATGGGTACACGTCTGACTTCTATCTAAAGAAGCAGACTTATTTTAATTGTGGCATCGCTGGTCATATTGCTAGAAACTGTCTTTATCGCCCTTATGAACCCTATTATCCGAAAACTCAAAGGGTTTCATCTCAGGAGTCTGTGAAGTCTAAGCCGATGATGGTGCAGAAACCTAAGGCAATGAAGACTGTTACACCTAAGGTTAAACCCTCTGATCAACATTGGGGCGCTGCCAAAGCTGAAAGAAAATCTATAAATCAAAACAACAACTTTCCAAGTTACAAAAATTTCCAAAAATAGGTGAAGAAACCATTTTCAAAACAACCAAAGTCTGAAAAACCCAAAGTTACCCCTCCCAAGGTAACTAAAACTGTTTTAAAAAATGAATCTAAAACGAAGAAGGTTGAAATACCTAAAGTCACAACTCCAAAGGTGACTAAAACAAATGTTAAATCACCTAGAACTTGGAAACCAAAAATCAAGGCAGTTCCATCCCAACTTCCTGATTTTTCAAAGGGGATGTTCTTACAAGAAGTATCTTTTATTGATTCCTCAGGTGTACCCAGAAAAACAATGGCCTGGGGTACCATTAGCTAACTAATCTCTCACTCTATGCAGGAACGATCAAGGAGGATTATCACTAACGTTTTTTATTACTAATTTGTTTGTTGATAAGTGATTGTTCCAGGCACAGTTTAGGAGACATATCTTCATGTCATGTCAAGTAATCTATACAATGGAAGGTATGTCTCTTTGAGAGGTAAAATGTCAAAATCATCATGAAAGGTACTGTTCTTAATTTGGTTGTTTGAATGATGAGGCAGCAAAGGGTCTTTTGAGTCAAACCTATTTCATTAAAGTTTCAATTAAGTTGTTGATTGATTATGTGTTTGACTTCAAATGCAATGAAGTGTGCATGTCATGAAACCCAATTTTCTAAAATTTTCAAATCAATACTTTGAAAGTTAGCTTGGCCAGATATCTTCAAAATTTTGTGTTTTGTTCTTTTAAGTGTGTTTGTGTGTTTTATTTTTTATTTAAAAAAAAAACTGAAAAATGATGTTCACAAGATTGTGACATTAAAAATCAAAAAGCAAGGTGAAGAAATGTAAAGATGAAGAAAAAGTTGACCCCTAAAAAATAGTGTGCTTTTCAATTTTTAATTGTTTGTGTCTTGTTTTTGAGAAGTTTAGGGGAAGTAAAATGAATGTTCGGGTTGGAGATGGCTGACACGCGTAAGGCGGAAGTGAAAGGCAAGCTCCACGGTGATATGCTCGGTAGGCTCGACCTAAACTTATGACCTCCAATGAAAGTGCAGTGAACTTAAAAGATATATATGTTTAGTTTCCCATCCCAGGTTGCATGGTTTAAAAGACTGAGTCCCGGCAAAAATGGGTTGAGAGTGGTAATTACCTAGTATTCACTCTCTCACACGCCATGTCTCTGCTGTCATGACTACACCACATAATAAAAAGAAAAGAAAAAGAAATGTAAAAGAAATTAAAAAAAATGAAAAAGAAAAGAAAATGAAAAATAATCACTCAGTTGGTCTTCTTTGCGTGCTTAGCGGCCGACCTGATCACCAACTGATGGTTAATGAAAATAAGTGGTAGTCATAGCCATGGTGCATGGTTCCTCAAGTTGGGGGTTTGTGAATCCTCAATAAACTCTGAGGTTGGGTAGGTTTTGCTGTGGACACTTGGGTGTGGGGACAATTAAACATGATGGTAATATTGTACTATATTAAACATGACGCATTCGGTTGGGATTAAACGGGTTTGAGTTTAAAGCGGACAAACATACCGGCAATCACCTGGACTAGTTGAGTAACTGAAGCTGAAAAGGGTTCCTCAGTCAGATTCATACGGTTTGATCCCTTGTAAACTTTCTCATGTTTGGTTTGGTAAGTATTTGTTTATTTTTATCTTTCGTGTGTGAGTCGTTAAGTTCTTTTTGGTGTGTTTTCGTCTTGGCCAGGTTGATTTGAGAAGTCAAAATGTGTTTTTCATGGGTTTCAATGCATGACAATATGCCCCCGACAGATCTTGCCAAATTTTTAGGGGAAGGAGTATAGGATAATAAGTATTATCCGAAGGGAACTTGAGGATGATACTTATTATCTAATGGAAAAGATTTCCTCCGTCAGATCTTGACAAATTTTTAGGGGAAGTAGAGGGGATAATAAGTATTATCCGAAGGGAACTCGAGTATGATACTTATTATCTAATGAAAAGACTTCCATAATACATAGTATCTGAAGGGAAATCGAAGATAATATGTATTATCTCAGGGGAAGTCCTTAGCTGAGGGGAAGTTATCAGCTAAGGGGAAGTCTTTAGAGGTCTTGGGTTTAGGGGAAGTTTTATAGAAAACCCGTAATCTATATTAGGGTTTTTGGTTAAAATATTGTTAATTTGAATCAATTGAACAGATGATAATTACCCTCTAACCCAAAGACCAGTCATCAAATGTCTGGTGGAGTATTTTTTTTTCAAATGTGTGTCAGACAAGTTGATGATAAAAAGATGATGTTGATGCTGCTGCTGCTGAAAGTTAAAGAACCAGCCGGACAAGACTACCATCTGAATAAGCAAGTGTTCAGGGGAAGTTGTTGGTTTCTTTACAAGCTTCTAAAATATTATCAAAGAAGATGTTCACAAGCTTAGGGGAAGCAGAAGACTTCAAGTCTCGTTGAAGAAAGTGATGCAGAAAGCAGTCAGAGATCGTGAAGATCCAAGTTCAACAATCAAATTCTGCGGAAAGAATCTTCATCAACATCTATTGAAGATTTCTGATGCTGATCAAGAGGAAGTCCCAAATGCCCGTCATGAAACCCATTGAAGATTTCTGCGGATTAAATCTTCATCAACATCTATGCCAGCCAGTCAAGAAGAAGAATTTCAGAGATTGAAGACATTTAATATCACAAGCCTAGGGGAAGATTGTTGAGGCAAGATTATGAGGTTTGTAATATTAAATATGTTGGGCTGGGCTTAGAGGGTTTCATTAGTTTAGTAGACTAGTTTGGTTATTGTATGTAGGCTAGTTTATGGTTGGGCTTGAGTTTACTATTGGGTTTATGACTCAAGAGGCCCAATAGTAAACCCATTGGGGTGCCTATATAAACCCCACTAGACCTCCTCATTTGGGGCTTGTGGTTTACGATTCTGGTTGGCTGTTTACGATTCTAAGGGAGTCAAGTGGTGTTCACGATCGTAATCAGAGAGGAGCTAGTTTACGATTACGATTTTGTACCCGACAAGTTCGTCTTGTGTGCAAAGATCAGGTTTTTATCATTTATATTAATCGTTTTCTAGTATTCTTCTCATCTCTGATCTTGAATCAATCAATCACTTGGATTCCGCTCTCGTGATTGATAGAATATCGTGAACGGTTATTGTTTTCGGACCTACAATCATCATATCAGTCACCTATTGTCAGTTTCCTTGAGACACCAAGGTGTCAAGAAAGTTTTTCAAACGTGTTTGAAAACTCTCACAATGCTCATGTAGCAACTGACTCATACCAAGGCTTCATACCCGAAGATCTTGAGTGCATAGGTGCTGATGATTTGGAGGAAATAGACATTATGACTCAACTTGCTATGGTTTCTGTCAGAGCTCAAAGGTTCTACAAAAGAACCGGTAGAACCTACAAGGGAGCAAAAGGTGCTCACATAGGCCTTGATAAGAGCAAAGTTAAATGCTATAACTGTCACCAACTTGGTCATTTTGCGAGGGAATGCTCTCAAACAAGAAGAGAAGGACAGAATCAGAGTCATGTTCAAGGGAAAAAGCATAAAGGAAGCAATTCAAACAACAACAACTCTGGAAACAACTCAGGTTCCAACCCCACCCCACCAAAACCAACCGGAAGTCAAAACCACCAAAATGTGGTAGCTGCTGTTGCAAATCAAACCTCATGTGTTGAATGGGAAGATTTCGTTGCTGAGTTTGAGCCTATCAACCATGCTTTGATGGCTAAACAAGACTCCACCTCTGATCAGGTAAACTCTATCCCAGAGAAAGTCCTAGAAAATCTATGCAGCCCTGCCTGCATAGAACAAGTGTCAAAGTACCGAAATCACAACACTGACTTGATTGATGAAGTTTCAAACCTAAATGAGTTAAAGGAATGTTTTAAGAAAACTGAATCTTCATATATTTCAAAAATTGAAAATTTAACCAAAGAGTATGAATAGTTGAAACAAACCAACTCAGTGATTGAAACTCAGCTTGATGACTTACTCTCAAAACTTGAGAAGTTAAGAAACGAAACCAAGGATGCTAAGGCTGAGGTTGATGTTCTTGAGATCAAGCTGAAAGATGCTTTGTTCACCTGTGATAAATTCCAAGCAGCAAACAAAAAGGCTGAGAAATTGTGGATGGGAGGGATGTATGGAAAGGCAGGTGTTGGGTACAACTGTGTTGAGCCACCAATTGAATACTCACCTGTAATCAAACCAATTGATGCTTTAAAATCTGAATGCAAAGTTAGTCTCACAGTTGATGACATTTCATCACAGTCAAGTTCTGAAAACACTATTGAGCCTAAGAAAGCTGAAGTCACTGTTGCTAGCTCATCTGCTTCAGTTGACCAATCAAACATTTTGAAACCATCAATTGCTGTTCCTCCACCAACTGTTTATGAACCTAAGGATTCAAAAGTTAGAGGAAAGCAACCTGAGCAACCAAAGGGAAGTCAAACTCAAAGGCTTGGTGAACTAAATTTCAACCAAGTAACCAAACTTGAGTCTCCTAAAAAGTTTGAAACCAAAGTTGTTGAATGTATGTGCTGTGGTGAACAAGGTCACCTAGCAGCTGTTTGTCAGTTTAACCCACTGAGTAAAGTTAAACCATTTTTGATACCAAAACCTGTCTTGAAACCAAAGGCTGACTTTCAAAAGAAAATTACAGGAAGAATTTCACCTGTAAAAAACCACACTTTGAAGTATTTTGGATCTGATTCAAACAGGGTCCTAATTGGTAATGAAAGAAATGGAAGTTTCTCTGTTTTAAAGCAAAATCGTTTTCCGGCTGAAGTTCAGGCGGAACATTTTTCCGCTCGAACTCATGTTCAACCGGAAAACAAAACTCAACCGAGATCTGCTACTGCTCCAAAGCAGAGACCACATGTACATTTTGCTGATGGGTTTGAGCATTTTGAAGCTCAAGGAAGGAGAAATCCCTCTAGAGGAAAGATTACCTCTAGAGAAAACTTTTCAAGAAACAGCAAATCTAACCAATCTGATAAATTCCTTGCTAAAAGTTCAAGTGGAAATCACTGTGCTCCACTTCAGGGGGAGAGTTCAAATCAAAATCAACACTTTCCACAAAGATTTTCAAAATCACCTGAGAGAACTAAGTTGGTCAACCAATTAACCAACAAGCAAAGGAAGTTTAAAGAATATAGGGATAGAAAAATTGCTGAGAGAAAGAACACCAAAGGTGAAAGGTCTAGTCAAAGAAGTACTCAATATGAGAACTTCAGTCTTGATAATGATGATCTACTAAATGAAGCTCCAATTTTAAATACTTTAGTACTCAAGGAGTATAAGTATAATGATGCTTATGGCAGACCCAAGACCACTCAGGCTTGGGTCCCCTATAGAAATTAATCAACTCAGATATGTGCAGGTGCATAATAAAGGCCAAAATAGCCTATGGGTAGTTGACAGTGGATGCACTTGCCACATGACAGGGAATAAGCACATTCTAGAAAACACAAAAAGAATCAATGGAGGACCAGTTGCCTTTGGAAGCACAAAAGGCCATATCACAGCACAAGGTGATGTGACAAATGGACTGGTAAAATTTGACAGAGTCAATTTTGTTGATACATTAAATTTCAACCTGCTTAGTTTCTCACAAATGTGTGACAAGAATTTGAATTTAATGTTTAATGAGAAAGAGGCCATAGTCCTCAAACCTGGTGTCAAAATTTCTGATGAACTTATAATGCTTATAAAAATGCGTGAACATCGGATCGTCTACTCGATCTAGCTAATCGGACACTAAAACGTAATTAACCGATTGTTTTATTGATCAAAAAGAACAATTACAATCAGTGAAACACTCAGAAACACAAAACAGAGAAACACCTTGAATACACACACTTAAGAAATCTCACACGCTCAGAAAAACCTAAATTACAAAGACCAATCACCTATATATACCCGCTGGTCCGAGCTTCGGCCGAACCTCAGGTTCGGCCAGTCCAAACTTCAGGTTCGGACCTAGTTCGGCCATACCTAGTTTGACATGATCTTGTACTTTGTTTGATACTTCACACGACGCACGTATCAGGTATCAACAAACTCCCCCTCGTCGTGTGCAGTATCTCTTCAATATCATCAACTTTGTATCTTCAACTAAGCTCCCCCTCAAGTGTAGAATCCGTTCGTTCAATGAAATGAATCTTCAAACAAACTCCTCCTCAACTCGATCGTAACTTGATCTTGAATACTTGATGACATTTTAGTGTATCTCTGATCTTTCATCAACATCTTCAGAAGACTTGAAGTTGTGATAACATGCACATAGCAACCTGTTCAAACTTTTTTAAAATAGCCTTGGTGCAAAACATCTCTTCGAGACTCCAAGATATGATTTTGAAAATGATTTGTATCACGCGTTGATCAGATCGAAAATAAAGCAGAAACAAAATCTTTTTGATTTTACAAAGTTTATGCTAAAACACACTGAAAATCTTTTTGTTCTTTTTCTGAAATGACATGAAATTGCAATACAGAATCAAACACTATTTTTGGTATGAGAAAGATCACTATATGAGATCATATTGAACATACCGCACTGAACTGTATTTCAATTTCAATTAATTGAAGCACATAAGTCAAGCTGATTGCTGATATAATTTGTCCAACTTAAACTCAGGCAGAATCATACTCATAACATCTGGATATGTTAAGGTATTGATTAGATTTGCATTGACCAATGTATCCCACACTATCACACATAATCAGACATTTTCAGTTTTTCTTTTCTTTTTCCTTTTGTGTGACAGCATTTGTGAATTTTCACAATGCATAATATTTTCATGATATCGTCAACTGTGTTCCATGCAAAAAGAAATAAGAACGTTAAATCGTCTACCTTAAGGTCGATCTTTCGATACGCAGATAAGGCCTCGGATTTAACAAAATAAGAAAATAAAACAAGTTGAAATTGTATAACCCAATAACAATCAGGTCGGTACTTCCATACACGCAAAGAAAGTCCGATGAGTTATACGAAACACCAAAGAAAATAAAGCAGAACGTCAAACGAACAACGATCAGGTCGATCTTTCGATACGCAGAGAAAGTCCGATCGTTTGACAAAATAAAGAAAATCAAACAAGATTTAATCTTAGCAAAATGAACACATGTATACACAGTGACTTCTCATTTTGAATTTCACACTTAGTTTTCTTTTTGTGTCATGAAATATGCATCAAGATGTTATCCACTAGGTCAAACATTAGTCTTTAGTATATATCACATTTGAATACTTTCTGATTTGCTGAGCCTACCAAGCATATCAAACAATGATCTTATGGCTCTTTCATCTACTCTATCCATGAGTCAGATACGTAAGCCAATGTACCATCAATTCCCAATGATCAATTTCTCATAATTTTATATATTTGGCATGTATTCACCTTCCTTCATTATATATTTGGCATGTATTCACTTTCTCCCTATAACATACATTTTCTCAATTACTCCCCCTTACTTACAATTCTCCCCCTAAAAATGAAAACTCTATTTTTGGATTTTCATTTTGCACAAAAACGAGACTCTATTTTTGAGTTTTTGAGAAAAACATGTAAGCAAAGAAAATTGATCAATCAACACGGATATTTTTCTGTTTTAGAAATTAGAAAGTGCAGATTAGAAAGATGTATCAGGAAATTTAAATTAAGCAGAATACTCCTCCATCAACAACTTTGCAATCGTCGATAGGTCTTCCAGAAGTACCTACACACTGGTTAAACTAATTAGTCCAAAAATGACCCGAAGCGAATTGCTTCTAGTCGACCAGTGTCCTTGTTTTGCTTAGAAACCACCTTAGGTTTCCATTGCTGTTGTTTTGGTAAGTCAGTTTTTGATGAAACAGTCACATGTGACTGTAATGATGAACCTACATATTGAGCTTTTGAAACTATTGGAACAATGCGTTTTTGTTTATGAGAAAATGTAGGCTCAACTTCATCAAAAACTCTGCCTTGTTCATCAAAGAACTTTGTTGTGGCAAGTTTACCAAAAACTGATTTCTTATGAAATCTTTGAGGTGAGTCAGCAGGTGATGGACAATCTTTTGCCATATGTCCTGGGCGACGGCAAATATAACAAATTCTTGTCGTTTTGTCCCATCTTTGATGTACCTGCGAAGAACACACATGAATATCTCGAACATGATCAGAATGAGAATCATATACCTGATGCCTGTGATCATGTACCCATTTGGATGTAGGGCTTCGAGATTGAGAACTTTCAGAAGAAATGCTGTCTTTTATAAAAACCTCTGAAATATTCCAAGCATCCACACAATGAAGAGGAAATTCTTTGTCCGAGAAAAGCTGATCAGAACCTTTGAGCTTGTAGAATCTCTCAGGTTGAACTTTGTCTGCTTTGAACACTTCCTTCGTCACATGTTTCATTTTAAGCTTCTTCAAATGTTGTCTTTCAGATGCTGGAATTTGCTCAGCTTGAACATTCTTTTCTTGAAATCCTAAACCAAATTGTTGACCAGAAATCTTTTCCTCAGAATTAAAACCCTGGTGTCCAGTCTTTGCCAACCTTGTGAATTCAGCTTTTACATCAGTGATTTTCTTTTTATCATAGAAAATTGTCTCATCAATTTCAGGTCGAGACTGAATCTTTGCACTAGACATAGCTGAATTTTCTTGATCAGTAGAAGATGAACTAGAAACAAACTTCGGTGCTGAAGAAATCTCAGATTTCATAATCTTTTTCTTGTTCTTCTTGCTTTTCTTCTTCTTAACAACTTTTACTTCTTCAGAAGTAGAAGATGAAACCTTTGAATAATCAAAATCGGCAACCTGTTCCTTTACTTCTTTAAAAAATTCTTTGATATGTGCCGGGGGTGATGCAGTTTTATCAAACATCTTCTCAAAATTAGCATCATCAGCTAAGAAGCTTGTGAAAACTTGAGAATTTGAAACATTGTTGAGCAGACGATTAGCATCAAGAACTTGAATTTTAAGATCAGAAATTTGCTGTTGAGCTTCCGCAAGTTCCTTTTGTTTAACAATCAATCGCTTTGCAACTTTGTGAGTTTCAAACTTCTACATGCGAAGATTATCAAGTCCTTCATGTAACTCCTTCTTCAATTTAGTCTCATTGCGCTTCTGAATTTCCAGATTTGCAGCTTGAACCTTGTTAAGACTAACCAATTCCCGCTTCTCATCCAACAACTTTTCCATATAAACTTGATATGCTTCAATTTTAGCAGCAGACTCTTCAACACTCTTAGTAAGCAAATCAAGCTTGACCTTGGATTTGTCAAACAAATTTTGGAAGTCAGTAGCAGTATCTTCTGCTTCATCCTTCCATTTCTCCACTTCTTTCGCTAACTCATCCTTTTCTTCACAAATCTCAGCTTTCGAAGTTTCAACATTCTTCTTATCTTGTTTCAAAACTTTGAAAACTTCATTTAATGTTTTGATTTCAGTAGTCAAACATTCATTCTTCAATGTCAACTCCTTTTCATGAGCTTTAGAAACATTCAGCTCTGAATTAATCAAATCAAATGCCTCAGTCAATTGTTAAACTTTATTCATCAATAAAGCATTTTCTTTCATCAGACTCTCCAAATTTTTAGCAGATTCATAAGAACTTGGAATTGAACTAGTATCGGAACTAGTATCTGAATAGGAATCATCTGATGGAACATGAGTAACAATCAAAGCTGATGAATCATAACCAAAATGTTGACCCCAATCATAAACACCATCTTTTTGAGCTGTCAAAGCCGTGGATTTGCTAGTGTTACTAGTGGATGGTTGAGTAAAACCAGGTTTTGGTGATCGAGGAACACCAGACTTATTTGCATGTGCTTGTTGACAATTTTTAGCAAAATGTCCAAGCTGTGAACATTTGTAACACTTTAATTTGGACATGTCAAAACCCAATTTATCACCAGAAATATTTCTTCCATGTTTCTTAAAGAATCTCTTAGATCTTTGACACAACATAGCATATTGCCAAGATACATCCAATTCGGTTAGTTGATCATCATCAAGAGCATCAAGATCCTCACTGGTTAACTTTGCATCAGTAACATTTTTGAGAATCAATCCAAAGGATGATGAAATCAATGCAGAAATCATTTTGGTGCAATCATCTATTGATTCAGCTGAAAAAGCATTGTGATTTGAAAAATTTGGAATTGTGAAATTGCAACCTTTTGAAGAATTATTATCAGAATTTCCTAAAGCTCCAGCTATAAAAGCAACACTTGGTGTTGTATTCTGATTTGGCTTAGACTTTGCACTCATGCTTGCACTATTCTCACCTTGATACAATTCAGGATGTTGCAAAGTAGCAGTTGACTTCTTTGAGTTTAACATTTCCATTTCTCGAGCATGAAGTTTTCCAGTAAGCTCGTGAAATGTCATTGTAGAATAATCCTTGTCATGCGTGAGTAGCAAAACATAATTTTCCCATTTTTCTGGCAAAGCTTCCAAAATCTTTTCTTTCAAATCCGCATCAGTTTTCTCAATTCCAACAACCTTTAACTCACTAATTAAATGTGACAACCTTGAAACAAGAGCAGTAATATTTTCATTGTCACAATTCTGGAAATTATCAAACTCTTTGTTCAAAACCTTCTTTCGACGCTTCTTGTAGTCATCATTACCCTCACATCTTGTTGATAAAGCATCCCACAATTGCTTAGATTTCTTGCACGTGCTAAATTGATGAAGTAACTCAGTAGGTAATGCCATCGTAAGATAACCATAAGCTTTTTGTTCAAGCTCATATGATTTTCTTTCAGCAAGATCAAAAGTATGAACTTCTTTGAAATCTCCTGCATCAGTTGGGTGTTGATAAAGTTTCTTTAGCGGGATCCACAAATCGATATCATTCGTGCTTATGTAAGCAGAAAATCGTTTCTTCCAATTTTGGTAATCTTCAAGCTTCAACAATTTGGGAACTTTCTGACTTGTTCCGATTTCATTGTCAAAATTCAGCATGGTTTGCATGGCACTTTGCATCGCAGCAAACGCGTGAAATTCCGACATCGTTCGAAAAATTTTAGATTCTGCCGGCCGAACTCTCTCCGAACTTATTACTAAGCCCCGAACTCTGTCCGAACCTAAAACCAATCTCCGGGCGTTATCCGAACTTGCTCCGAGTCAAAATCAACAGACCGAACTCCTAAAAGACTCCGATCTAGCACCGAACTACCTCCGAACCTCGATTAAACTCCGAACCTTGTCCGAACTAGTGACCGAACACAGCTCCAAACTTTGACCGAATTTACACCGAACTCTCACCGAAGATGGACCGAACTTCAAGTTCGGAGCAGTTACTCCGAACCTGATCTGGAGACTCCGAACCTCGACATAATTTTTCAAAAACGCTCGAATTTTGATGAATTTTGATGAAATTTGTAACAGTCAGACCAGAAAAATGATTAGGAACGATTTAGAAGCAAGTTTGACACAAAACGCACGTCATAAATGATTGAAAATACGAAAAGAAGCACGAGAAATCTTAAAAAACGCTCAAAAATCCAAGAATAGCAACCACAGATCAGTAGAGTGAACCAGAAAGCTCTGATACCACTTGAAAATGCGTGAGCATCGGATCGTCTACTCGATCTAGCTAATCGGACACTGAAACGTAATTAACCGATTGTTTTATTGATCAAAAAGAACAATTACAATCAGTGAAACACTCAGAAACACAACACAGAGAAACACCTTGAATACACACACTTAAGAAATCTCACACGCTCAGAAAAACCTAAATTACAAAGACCAATCACCTATATATACCCGCTGGTCCGAGCTTCGGCCGAACCTCAGGTTCGGCCAGTCCAAACTTCAGGTTCGGACCTAGTTCGGCCAGACCTAGTTTGACATGATCTTGTACTTTGTTTGATACTTCACACGACGCACATATCAGGTATCAACAGCTTAAGGCACCCATGAGAGATGGATTATACATTTTGGATATGTCAGTTGCTACACCCTCATGTGGCACTGCTTGCTTTATATCCAAAGCCTCAGTTGATGAATCTGATCTTTGGCATAGAATGTTAGGTCATGTGAACTACAAAAACATGAACAAAATTGTGAATCTTGGCTTGGTTAAGGGTCTTCCTAACAAGCATTTTGCATATTCTGAAAATTGTGTGCCATGTCTCAAGGACAAGCATCACAGAACCTCCTTTAAGCCAAAAGTTGAGTCTTCTATTTCAAAACCACTAGAGCTTTTACACATGGATTTGTTTGGTCCAACTAGAGTAATGAGTTTAGGAAAAAGATCATAGTGTTTTGTGATAATTGATGATTTTTCAAGATATACTTGGGTTTTCTTTCTCAAAACAAAAGATGAATCTGCTGAATTGTTGAAAACTCTTGTAATTAGTTTAGAAAATCAATCAAATCTCAAGGTCAAAACAATCAGATGTGACAATGGCACATAATTCAAAAATCATGTTCTGAATTCATTTTGTAAGGACAAGGGAATTGTGAGACAATTCAGTGCTCCTAGAACTCCACAGCAAAACGGTGTTGCTGAAAGGAGAAATAGGACATTGATTGAAGCTGCTAGATCCATGTTAGCAGACTCCAAGCTCCCTGTGATATTTTGGACAGAAGCAGTAAACACTGTCTGTTATGTCCAAAACAGGATTTTAATTGTCAAGGGCAAGAATAAAACACCTTATGAGCTTTGGAGAAAAAGAAAGCCAAATATCTACTTCTTTAAGCCATTTGGTTGTCCTGTCACTATCTTAATAACCAATGAATCCTTGCCTAAATTTGCTGAAAAGGCAGATGAAGGTTATTTTGTTGGATACTCGGGTGTGTAAAAAGCATACAAAGTATACAACAAGAGAACTAAGATTGTTGAGGAAACCATAAATGTATCCTTTAATGAAAAATCTCTCACAATTTTAAGTCTCAGCCTAGCTTGTTATTTGATATTGATGCACTAACTATTGCTTTCAACATAAATGTTGATAAGCCTGTAAGCTCTTTAGTGCAGGAACAAAATTCTCATAGGTCTGCTGACAAGCATTGGAAGAGTAATCAAACTGCAAATGAGAAGCCAATCTTTTTCTCTTCCATAAGTTCTCAACCTATCTTCCCAAGAAATGACAAGAGACTGACTGAAATAATTCAAATTGAAAAAGAAATTGTTCCGGTCGAAGTTCAAGCTGAACCAGTTTCTCCGGTTCAAGTTCAACTGGAAAACCCAATTTCGGAAACTGAAGAGAACACCGAATCAGGGTCAAATGAAGCTGAAAATTCAAATGATAGCACATCAAATGAGCTTAGTTTAAAGCATTTGACCTAGAATTCAGACATCAATTCTCATGAATCAGTTGAAGTCTCAGATCCTGTGTCATAATTTAAAACTGTTGAGTTTGATCACAGACTTCCTCAACTCAACATACCCTCAAATGGAAGAAGCCATGAATTTCCTATGTTTCTTGATAGAAGAATCAACAGAGATCATCCAACAGGAAATATTATTGGAGAAGCTTCAGCTCCTGTGTTGACAAGGAGCAGATCTGCAAATGCAAATATTTGTTTGCATGCTGCATTTTTGTCTCAAGAAGTACCCAAGAAGGTAGCAGATGCCTTGGAAGACAACAGCTGGGTAGAGGCAATGCAGGAAGAACTATTTCTGATCAACAAGTAGAAGGTTTGGGAATTGGTAGATCTGCCTGATGGAGCAGAACCAATTGAAACAAAGTTGGTTTTCAGAAACAAGAAAGATGATAGGGGAATTATCATAAAGAACAAAGCAAGATTGGTTGTGCAAGGCTATGTACAAGAGGAAGGCATTGATTACGATGAAGTGTTTGCACCAGTAGCTAGGTTAGAAGCAATCAGAATCTTCTTGGCCTATGCTGCATTCAAAGACTTCCAAGTATTTCAAATGGATGTCAAAAGTGCTTTCCTGTATGGCATCCTGGAACAAGAAGTATATGTCAACCAACCTCCTGGTTTTGAAGACCCTCACCATCCTAAAAAGGTGTGCAAGCTAATCAAAGCTTTGTATGGTCTCAAACAAGCACCTAGAACCTGGTATGAAACTCTTTCTAATTACCTTCTAGAGAATGGCTACATGAGAGGGGCTATTGACAAAACACTTTTTGTTAAAACTGTTGGTAAAGATATGTTGATGGTACAAATTTATGTTGATGATATTATTTTTGGTTCCTCTAATACTGTCTTGTGCAAGGAATTTGAAACTTTGATGCAGTCCAAATTTGAAATGAGCTCCATGGGAGAATTAACATTCTTCTTAGGGCTGCAAGTGAAGCAAACTGCAGATGGTATCTTTCTGAACCAATCAAAGTACATCCAAGACATGCTGAAGAGATTTGACATGCTAACTTGTTCAAGTGCCAAAACTCCCATCTCCACTTCCCACAAGTTAACCAATGACTTAAGTGGCAAGTCAGTGGATGTGCACTTGTACAGAGCTATGATAGGCTCCCTGATGTATCTCATTGCCAGCAGACCAGACATCATGTTTAGTGTTTGCTTATGTGCAAGATATCAGTCCTCACCAAAGGAGTCACATATGCTAGCTGTTAAGAGAATTTTCAAGTACCTGAAGGGGCAACCAAAACTGGGTTTGTGGTATCCCAAGAACTCTGACTTCTCTTTTAGAGCATTCACAGACAGTGACTATGGAGGATGTGATATAGATAAGAAATCAACATCAGGAGGATATCAATTTCTAGGAGAAAGACTTGTCTCTTGGCAATGCAAGAAGCAAACTTGTGTTTCCACTTCAACTGCAGAAGCTGAGTATATTGCCGCTTCAAGTTGTTGTAGCCAAGTCCTTTGGATCCAAAATCAAATGCTTGACTATGGGATCACATTCATGGAAACTCCCATTCTTGCAGACAACAACAGTGCCATCTCAATCATCAACAATCTAGTGAAGCACTCCAAAACCAAACACATTGACATAAGGTATCATTTTATTAGAGATTGTGCAGAAAAGCATTTAATTAAACTATTCAAAGTTCACCCTGATCATCAATTGGCAGATCTGTTTATAAAAGCCTTTGATGAGGCAAGATTCTTCTACCTCATCACAGCCATTGGGATGATGAACTTTGAATAGGACTTTTCACAGTTTTAATAAAAGAGAGGCATGTGCTCAAGAGCCCGTCTCTTGATACAAAAAGAAAAAGAAACTGAAAATCTTTAGTATTAATCAGACAACTTTTCAGTTCATAGTCAGTAAATGCTGATAAAGCTATGGATAATTAACACAAATTTTCAAAAATCAAGTGTTTTAGATTTTCGGTTCAAGTTCAGGTACAACCTGAGAAAACAACTTTTGAAATTCACCGGGTGAACTTCAACCTGAAATATGCTTTAAATATGATGTGGAAAATTATTTTGAAAACAATTCTTTCAAGCGGAAAATCTATCCGCTTAATGTTCAGACGAAAGAATTTTTGTTTTTAAAATAAAGGAGAAAATGGGTTCCGCCTGAACTTCCGGGTCAACAAAGTCAAAGTCTCATTTAATTACCCGGAAGGCATAGTTTTCTAAGCGGATATACATTTATTTACCCATTAAGTTTTTAACTGTTTAAAATCCGAGGTTTCAGTAAATTTACTTTTGGATAAAGACATGCTTTAACCAGTTGTACCGTATAACCCATAAAGCACCTGTGTCATCAGTCACTGAACCGTCAGTTTACAACCTCTCTCCTCCACGTCAGCACCGAAAAAGGTAAAAGCCCTAATTTACCGTCATTTTCCCCATTTCTCTCAACCCCACTCAGAAATTACTCCCAAATTTCTCTCAAGCCCTCTCCGATAAACTTCCTATTAACCGTCAATACTCTCAAAATCTGTCTCAACAATGGCTCCCAAAGCAAAGGCGAGTGGCAAGAAGCCAATCGGTGATTCCAAGTTCCCCGTAGAGCATAACCTGGTGGCATACCTAGAACCACCAAGCAAAACTGATATCTACAACGGCATGATAAACTTCATCAAAAGGTCTCATATTCATCATGCGCTCCCTGTTGAAGCCGAAATTTTTGAAAAAGTGATGGAAGACTTTTGGGTTCATGCTAGGGTTACCGAAGGCGAAAATGGTAGTGACAAAATTGTGTCAACTGTTCAAGGGAAGGAAGTGGAAATTGATGAAGCAAAAGTGCGAAAACTGTTGAAGTTAAGGGACGAAGGTGGATATGAAGCGGTTGATCACACGAAATATCTCCGCTTGTTCAGAGATATTGGATACGGTGGTTCCCTGCAAAGCAAAACCATCAGGAAAGGGCAGTTACCATACAAATGGAGATTCCTGGCTTATACAATCTTAGTGTGCCTGTCTCCTAAGAAGGGCGGATTTGACGAGCTTGCCAGTGAACAGGCTTCTGCCTTCTATGCGGTGGTAAAAGGTGAAAACTTCAATTTTTCAAGCCCTAAAATCCAACATTGATTCTGAATATATCTACCGGTACCCTAGATTTTTAACTTACATTCTCAAAGAAGAGTACCCCCAAATAGTTTGGCTTGGTATAATTTTGCACCAGAAATTTCTTAATGAGAAAACTTTTTCCAACCTTGCTTTAAACAAGTCTGCATTTCTTGGAAGGGACACTGACTATCCCTTACCAATTCCATGGCAGTTTCCAGATGAACCTGCTACTGCAGAGGTTCAACCGGAAACTGTAGCAACAACTGAGCTCCAAGCTCAAGATGACAGAACTGTAAACCCAACAGCATCTGATCCCACATCTGTCCCAACTTCCTCTTCTCTCAAAACCTTTCAATCCAAAAAGAGGAAAGCTCCCACAAACACTACCACTGCCACCTCCTCATCCAACTCACCTCTTGTCATTTTCAAAAGACAGAGAAATGTGGTCACTGGGTCTCCTCCACCTAGCACCACCAACCAACCCGAAGCTTCTAACCCCGCCCAAGGCAAAAAGCCTAAGCGGAAACTGGTAAAATTGGGATTTTCTCTTAGGGATGAACCTTCAGTTGAGGGGGAGTCATTAGAAGCAGATGTACCATCCCCATCTGAACATTTATCACCCCTACAACCCCTGTCACCTAGGAGTGACAGTGTTCTCAATCTTGGCTTAGATGAAGGTGTTATTAACTCACCTGCATCATTACATGAGAACATCCTGATAAGCCAGGACCCTGTAGCACTGCAACCCCACTCCTCACCGGAGGTGAATCTCAAGAATCAAGAAGAGATTCATGCAAAAAGGGCTGCTGCTGCTCAAGGATCCCCACTGGATCTTGGTGTCAGTAGTAACATCAATAAGACCCAGTTTGCGGGAATCTTCTCTGAATCAGTACCTGGAAGTCCTTTATTGGAACCAAGGGTTACTGAAACAGATGAAGAGAATCCCTGGTGCCAAGAAGCCATGGGTACCAATGCTGATCAATCTAGGATTGATAGCTTGGTTTTGTCCAAGGATACTGGTAAAAAGCCAGTTGAGGATAGCTATACACTACCTGAATTGACGAAATTGTACCTCTCTCTGCAAGCACAGGTTGAAACTCTCAACACAACTGTTGCTAAATTGGTTCAAGCTGCTCCTACTGACACTGAAGCAGGCCCTTCAAACCCTATCAGAGATGCTGATGAAGTTGTTGAAACTGATGAAGCTGATACTGTCAAATTGGGGGAGAAGATACCCTCAAGGCCTGTTATCACAGAAATTGAAGAAGTTCAGAGGATACCGGCTGAAGTCAGAGCCACAGCTTGTCAAAGAATAGGTGTGAATCCCTTCTCAGTTAAAGACAGTTGGGTGAACATGAGATGCAGTCAACTGATTGCCATTTCTCCTTTTGAGGACCCCAATCTCACTGAACTTGTACAGTCATCCATGCTGATTGCTGGTGCTCTCCTTGAGTGAAAGTGAGTGAACATGCGGATCTTCTACTTAGTCGTAATGAAATCAATGTAATACGAGATGAAACACAAAGAGTAAATACAAATGAGTTGTATTAACCACATAGAACACCACAGAGTACACTCAGAGAATATAACACGGAAGCTTAGACTCTTATCGTTACTGAATACTACACAAGACTCACATATTTATAAGGCTGAAATACGACCGAGGTTCGGCCACACGTTCGGCCATGTCCGAACTCCAGGTTCGGCCTGAGTTCGGACCTAAGCAATCTTGTGTGAATCCGTCTTGTATTCGATACTTCACATGACGATCAAGGACCATGTATCAACAAACTCCCCCTCGGCATGTGCAGTATCATCTCCTCTATTCATACTTGTATCATGTATCTTCAATCAAACTCTTCCTCGATCTTGACGATGAGTTCAATCTTGAATACTTGATATTGCATCGCGTGTAATCTCTTTATCGTCAATCTTCAGAAGACTTGAAGTTGTGATGCTCTCTTCCCACTTAGAAACCTGCCAACATAAATAATCTTGGTGCAAAATGTCTCTTCGAGACTCCAAGATATTGTGAATTTGAAAAATGAATTTGTATTTCGTGTTGATCAATCTAAAACAAATCAGAGACAAAATCTTTTTGGCTTTTAGAAACTTTATATCAAAACACACCTAAAATGTTTTTAGTATTTTTTGATAAGAAAAGTAAAACAATACTGAATTAGACACTATTTTTGTCTTTTGTGAGAAAGATCACAACTTGGGATCATATTGGTCATAACATGCTGAACTACATTTCAATTTCGATTATCGTAACACATAAGCCATGCCGATTGCAGATATAATTTGTCCAACTTTAAACTCTGGCAGAATCATACTTATAACATCTGGATATGTTAAGGTAGTGATTAAATTTGCATTGATCAGTGTACCCCACACTATCAGACATACTCAGATATGCTTTTGCTTATCACATTTTGTGATCTCATTTGTGATTTTAATCACACAATGATTGTAACTATGAAATAGTCAACTGCGTTCCATGCAAAAAGAAATAAGAACGTTAAATCGTCTACCTTAAGGTCGATCTTTCGATACACAGATAAGGCCTCGGATTTAACAAAAAAAAGAAAATAAAACAAGTTGAAGTTGTATAACTCAACAACAATCAGATCGGTACTCCCGTACACGCAGAGAAAGTCCGATGAGTTATACAAAACACCAAAGAATATAAACCAGAACGTCAAACGAACAACGATCAGGTCGGTCTTTCGACACGCAGAGAAAGTCCGATCGTTTGACAAAATAAAGAAAATCAAACAAGTTTAAATCTTTGTAAAATGAACACATGTATACACAGTGACTTCTCATTTTATTTTTCATATATTTTTTCTTGATATATCATGAGATATGCATCAAGATGTTGTCCACTAGGTCAAGCATCAGATTTAGTGTATATCGCATTTGTATACTTTCTGATTTGCTGAGTCTACCTTGCACATCGATCAAATGGTCTTATGGCTTTTTCATCTACTTTATCCATGATTCAGACACTGTCAGCCAATGTACCATCATTTCCCAATCATGTGGATTCAATTTCTCATTTTTCAATGTGTTTGGATTTTTGCATTTTTCAATGTTTTTGTCCTTTTCAAATTTCTCCCCCTAAAAATGATAACTCTATTTATAGATTTTCATTTTTACGATTTGAAAAACAACACACTATTTTTGTAATTTTGCAAAAACAAACCCCCCCTCAGAATGAGACGAAGTGAAAAACAAGAAAAAATGATCAACCAACACGAATACTAGCAGTTTAGCCTTTTTGAAAAACAAAATTGATTTGGAAATTCAATTTAAGTAAAAACAGATATTTCACAATCAGCAATTTTCCAATCACCGAAAGGTCTACCTGAAACACCTGCTTGACACCAAATAAAACATTAGTTGCATTGGGATCGACCCGAATCAACAACGTCGGGTCGCCCGGTGTCTTCCACAAAGTCCTTGTTGGCCTTGGAAACAACTTTTGGTTTCCAAATTTGTAAAAGTTTCAATTTTTTATCAAAACTCGAATCAGATTCAACCGACGTACTTGATGTAGACCAAGACGATTTACGAGTTGACTTAAGCTTTGGGGACCATGGTTCATCAAAAATTTGACCTTTGTTATCCACATATTTTGCAGTTTTGTGGATATATGCAGTCGTCGGACAATCAGCAACTAGATTGTTTTTATCAAGTTTGCTTGTGTTTCTGTCAGAAAATTCATTCAAAAACACTGAGAATCGAGAAAATGGTGTCGAGTGACTTAGATTTCGTTTGAGGTTCGGACAAGCTCGGAGTAACCGCTCCGAACTCCTAGTTCGGACGAAGTTTGGTCAGTTTTAGGTTCGGTGAGGGTTCGGACATCATTCGGTCAAAGTTCGGCACAAGTTCGGTCCATGCTCGGTTGATACTTCCGAAGGTTAGGTTTGGAGGGAGTTCGGCATGCTTAAGTTCGGACAAAGTTCGGAGCTAGTTCAGACGAGGTTCGGAACAAGTTCGGAGTGAACAGTAACTTGACTTTCGAAAATGTCCAAGTTTCAAGTGTTCGCGGCTATTCAAAATTCGGTTCAAGTAACGATGCAGACAAAAATGAATTATGATATTGAAATTGGAACAAGTCAAAAAGATCTCAAATTACTCAAATTGGAAGATTATCATAGTTGGGTTAAAAGATTTGAAGCATACGTTGATACTATTGACATTGATATGTGGTTGGCGTTTACTGAGCAATATGTCTATCCTAAGGATGAAATTGGTGAACCTATTCTTCAAAGAAAGATGTCATCTGAACAAAAGAAAGCTTATCAAGCTGAAAAGAAAGCGTATGGTACTTTGACGATGGCCTTGCCTAGAGAGTTACTACATTAATTTTCTGGTAACTACACATCAAAGAGTTTGTGGGATGCACTGGAAAAGAGGTGTGAAGGCAATGACCAATATAGAATAGTCGTCAGAAGATTTTAAAGAAGAAATTTGATAGTTTCAAGCATTATCAGAACGAATCAATTCCAAATATGATTGCAAGATTCGCTCATTTGATGAGTGAAATGCGGTTAGTAAGTCTTACAAAGGAAGAAGCTGATATGAAAGAAAAGATTCTAGAAGCTTTGATAGAGAAGTGGGAGAATTATATGATGATGATCACCCATGACAAAGAATATATGGGATTATCTTTCAATGATTTAGTTCAAAGAATTCAAGCCAGAGATATGGAGTTGATGGTGAATAAATCACTTCCTGCACAAATTCAGAAGCCTGCTGTGTATTTTGGTGATAATGATTCTACCATGAATGCCGGGAAATCTAATATTCTTAAATCTGCACCTCCCACAGCATTCATTATAGGTAAATCTGTAATTCCTTGTTATTCTGCTGGTTGTAATGTTTCTATTCCGAGTTCTTCAACTCAAAATGCAGTATCTGCTCAAACCACTGCTGATTATAATGCGTTAATGTCTGTGTTGGTATCTTCATATTTTGGTGTTGTTACTGGTGCTGTGAATAATGCTAAGCTGGAAAATAAAGATTACGATCAGATTGATTATGATCATTTGGAAGAGATGGATTTGAATTGGCAATATGCTATGTTGGTTCGCCGAACGAAGAAATTTTTCAATAGAACTGGCAAGAAAAGGTTGAACCAGGATAGTAAAATTAGATTGGACAAATCAAAGATTAAGTGTTATAAGTGTTCTGTTTATGGACACTTTGCAAGAGAATGTCCAAGTTCAACTGAAAACAAGCTAAAGTCTGGTCAACATGCTCGTATGGTTTTTCATTCACCAAGTGAAATTCTAAGATTGAAGAAAAAGCTGTTACTTTTGATGAGAATTTAAATGAGGTGTTTTGGCATCTAAATGAATTTGCCTAGAATGCAGATTACGAGGCTACAAGGAAATTGCTCCCTTTACAATTGCTTTGACTGCTAATCATGATGATGATGATAGCATTCTGACTGATTCTGATTCCGATTCGAAAATATCAATGATTACAGAAGTTAAAGTCGAAGAATCAAGATGTCTTGAATGTTTAAAGCTGAGTAACAAGATTGCAAGTTTTGATGAAAGGTCTAAATTGTCAACTGAAGAGATTGTTGGGCTCAAGAAAGAATTAGATGATTTTCAAAAGAAGTATTATGAATTGGTTCATGTTCATGAAGATGTTTTGAAAGAAAAGACTTAATTGGCTGAAGAATGTGAGAAAGCCAAAGCTGAAGCGTTAGATGCAGCTCAAGATTTTGAGAATCTATTTGAGAAGAGTTATCCAATTCAACAAAGTATGAAAAGGCTAATGCTCTTATTGTTGAAACTGCTGCAACTGTTGAGAAGCTTCAAAACAAAATTTCTATGCTTCAAGATGAAAATGTTCTTTATCGTGACAAGAATGAAGTGTTGACGAAAGATATTGAGATTTATAAAAAGAAGAGAGAAAGTATGCTTGAAGAGTTGTTTGCTGAATGTGAGATCAGGAAATTATAAGCGTATGAATATGATGATCTCAATGCAAAATTCATCAAGTCACAAAAGGAAGTGTTTGAGGCTCAACAGAAAATTAATGAATTACAGTTGGAAATTTTTGGAGTTAAAACGGCAAGTAAAGAATTGCAATTTGTCACCGACATTGCTAAATTTCTTATACAAGCAGGATAAGAGTGAGGAGAATTCTAAGAAAGATGATATTCACATGGTTCCTCAGCCAGTGGATTTGATTGAAGTAACATTTGCTCCGCTTGATCCTAAAGGTGAATTGCATGATTATTCGAAATTTGCTACTCCATTCAAGAAGAAGAACTCAAAGTCTAAGAAGAAAGAAAAGCCTTTGAGTGATGCTCCAAAATTTACCTCAAAGTCTTTTTTTCTAGAGAATGAAAAAGTGTTTGATAAGGTTGTTTCAAGTTCTTCATCTGGAGCCAAAGAAGAAAAAGTTTTGATTGAGAAGAACAAGCTAAAAGATATCAAAGCAAAATTCACTAGTGAAGCAAAGGCGAGAGAAGCTTCTGGTTCTTCAACTTCATCAAAATCTCCAGGTTTAAAGCACAAAGGCTTGGGTTATGAAGTGAAGGAAGCATCGGTTCAAGCAAAGAAGTCAGCAAATGCCAAGCAGAATTCAAAAGTTAAAGTTCTAAAAAAATCACCTCCTATGAAAGAACAATCTTATTATTCTAGAAAGTCATCATCATTAAGGAGTCCATCTCCTAAGTATGATTCTTCTGATGGGTTTTTTGATACTTTTGATTCTGAACATTCATCTGGTTTTCAAAATTCAAAGAATTTTCAAATATTTTTCGAGAAAGACTTTGTTATGCATGTCGTCAACTTGGACAGCTTGCTGCTGATTTTCCAACGACTGCATATATCCACAACACTGCTCAATATGTGGATAACAAAGGTCGAACTTTTAATGAACCATTGTCTCCAAAGATCAAATCAACTTCTAAGTCGTCATGGTCTAAACCAAGTACGCCGGTTGAATCTGATTCTGGTTCTGATAAAAATTTGAACATTTTTCAAATATGGAAACCAAAAGTCGTTTCCAAGGCCAACAACGACTTTGTGGAAGACACCGGGTGACCCGACGCTGTTGAATCGGGTCGATCCCAAAGCGACTAATGTCTTATTTGGTGTCAAGCAGGTATTTCAGGAAGATCTTTCGGTGATTGGAAAATTGCTGATTGTGGAATGTCTATGATAACTTAATCTAAATTTCAAAATCAATATGATTTTCAACAATGCTTATCTAAACGTATTAGTGTTGGTTGATCAATTTTTCATTTGTTTTTCCCTCCGTCTCATCTTGAGGAGGAGTTTGTTTTTGCAAAATACAAAAATAGTGTGTTGTTTTCAAAATGTTAAAAATGAAAATCTATAAATAGAGTTGTCATTTTTAGGGGGAGAAATTTGAAAAAGACAAAAACATTGAAAAATGCAAAAATCCAAAAACATTGAAAAATGAGAAATTGTATCCGACATGAATGGGAAATGATGGTACATTGGCTTACATCGTCTGACTCATGGATAAAATAGATGAAAAAGCCATAAGACCATTTGATCGATGTGTAAGGTAGGCTCGGCAAATTAGAAAGTATTCAAATGTGATATATATTTAATCTGATGCTTGATCTAGTGGACAACCTCTTGATGCATATCTCACGATATATCAAGATCAAGATATGTGAAAAATAAAATGAGAAGTCACTATGTATACATGTGTTCATTTTGCAAAGATTTGAATTTGTTTGATTTTCTTTATTTTGTCAAACGATCGAACTTTCTCTGCGTGCTCACAAGGCCGACTTGATTGTTGTTCGTTTGATGTTTTGTTTTATTTTCTTTGGTGTTTCGTATAACTCATCGGACTTTCTCTGCATGTCCACAAGACCGACCTGATTGTTGTTGAGTTATACAATTTCAGCTTGTTTTTATTTTCTTTTTTTATTAAATCTGAGGCCTTATCTGCGTATTAAAAGATCGACCTTAAGGTAGACGATTTAACATTCTTATTTCTCTTTGCATGGAACACAGTTGACTATATCATGTATACAATCATTATGTGTTAAATCGCAAATGAAACCACAAAATGTGATAAGCAAAAACATATCTGAGTATGTCTGATAGTGTGGGGTACACTGGTCAATGCAAAAATATAATTAATACCTTAACATATCCAGATGTTATGAGTATGATTTTGCCTAACTTTAAATTTGGACAAATTATATCAGCAATCGACATGGCTTATGTGCTACAATAATCGAAATTAAAGTGTAGTTCAGCATGTTATGTCCAATATAATCCCAAGTCGTGATCTTTCTCGCAAAAGACAAAAATAGTGTCTGATTATGTATTGCATTTACATTACATATCAGAAAGTACCAAAAAGATGCTAGGTGTGTTTTGATATAAAGTTTCAAAAATCCAAAAAGATTTTGTTTCTTATTTGTTTTCGATTGATCAACAGGGAATGCGAAATTAAATCTCAAAATCAAAATATCTTGGAGTCTCGAAGAGACATTTTGCGCCAAGACGATTTATGATTGGCAGGTTTCTAAGTGGAAAGAGAATTTCAGAACTTCAAGTCTTCTGAAGATTGTTGATAAAGAGACTTCACACGATGCAATACTAAGTATTCAAGATTGAACTCATTATCAAAGAAAAGGAAGAGTTTGATTGGAGATACACTAGTAATGTACCCGCGCGTTGCGGCGACGGCAGTACATAAGCATTATTCGTTATTTGTTCGCTCGTTATAGCCACACAACAGTTTGGGAAACAACGAACACATTACTTGATTTTTGTTCGTTTATCCATACCCTCGTGATATCTTCAGAAATACGTATATTGGTTTTCTCATTTGTATCATCGATTTAGCTTATCTACCCTTGTAGAATTCAAACAAATAATAGCAAACAGCCGAATTGAAATAGATATTGGTCACAAACATAGTAATCTAAAACCAAAAGAGTTTTAAGATAGAAGTCATCAACATGTACTTGATTTCAGCATTTGTACAAACATTCTTAAATTCTTCAACATTATGTTTTATGCAAGTATCCCACTATAAAACAAATTTAACAAATTTAACATCAACATAGTATATTACTAAATAAACCACCTAAAAGCTAGAACAAATACATGAAAAGAAGCAAAACAATCTATCATCCAAAATCTAACTACACTCGGTGCTTTAGTTAGCAACCATGAAAAATGTCCACTTCAATTGACACACACTTATCTTATGTTCTAATTTATCTTATGTTCTTGAGCTCCTGATTTGAAATCTTATGAATCTCAGCAACTTGAGAGATCTGTTATGCTGTAAATCATTTGTGGCCACATCATGAAACCTGATTTGGAATCTTATGAATCTTAGCAACTTGGAATCTCATGTTTAAATAAGATCATTTGTGGCCACATCATGAAACCCTTGAGAGATCTGTTATGCCGTAAATCCTCATTAAACTTCATTCTAGTTTGTTCTTCATGCATATTCCATTTCCTCAAGAGTATCATTTCTTCCCTGTACAATTAATCTATCACATAAAACGTTAAACACATTTAGTCATTTTTGATCATTTAAACACATTCTAGACATAAAACTTTAAACACCATTATTCCTCCTATTATGGGCATTGCGGCAGGCAACGATATAAATAAAAGAATGTATTCGAAGGTATAACAAATGTAAAGAGACATACATAAACAAACCCAACATCGAAATCAGATTCTTTCTACACCCTTACTGCGGGAACAAAATACTGCAGGAACAGAATTGAACCTCACATTGAAAACTACCAACATAAAAAAATCAAGCTCTTAACAACTAAAAAAAGATAAAAAAGAACTCAAGCTCATACCTCTAGCATATCACGAAGTTCTCGGCTTGTTGCAACTTGTCTTGTATCTTACCCCACACATTTAGTTCACTGCAATAGTTAACATAGAAAATGGTCAAACCATAGCTGAAATCTATTGTACTTTCGGAGAACAGATTAGCACCAAACATAAAGTTTGGCATAAAAGAATCCTAAAAAACATAAGATTTGAATCTCCACCCCCTTGGATGATGAGTGCCAAGTTTAAAT
Organism: Deinandra increscens subsp. villosa; assembly: GCA_039602395.1. Lineage (NCBI taxonomy): Eukaryota > Viridiplantae > Streptophyta > Magnoliopsida > Asterales > Asteraceae > Deinandra > Deinandra increscens. Next base: position 65,804,981 of record JBCNJP010000007.1, on the reverse strand, counting down.
TACTGAAGTAAACATCCTTGATGATCAAATCTTTGTCATCAATAAATAATTCTACAACAAAAATAACCATAAAAAAGTTGTCAAAATTCTATTAAACAAACACAAAACTTACAGCAAAAAGTTGTCAAAATTTGTGTAAGCCATTCCCTACAAAAGGTTTGTACAAGTCAAACAACATGTGTAACACCCCCAATTTCCACTAACGGAGTATAACCGTGTGGGGGTGTGATCCAGACCAGGATCCAAGTCTTTAGTTACAACCAAGCCATAGTTAAAGGGGGTAAACCGGTCATGAATTACATTTAATAAATCAGAGTTTACATTTCATAAAAAATCAGCGGAAGCATTAAAAGTTTATGATGGTAGTCGAATCCAGCAAATAAATTTATATATGTGAAACTCACTACTGTGCACACTATAAAATAGTATGAGCGGAAGTAAGGTTCGTGTCCACAAGGAAAACGGATTAACAAATTTTTATTTACAAGAAGAGTTCTTGAACAAGTAGAAGATAAGAGGATATTAAGAGAAAATAAGTTTCAGAGAACAAGTTATTGAGTAGCAAATGACTAAGTGGTGATGAAAATAGTAATTGATTAATAAGCGTAGGTGATAATGCAAGTATTTAAGGTTTAAAGTATAGTTTCAACACATAGGGCGTTCTTCAAATTAATTCTACTTTTAATCATTAATAATTACGAGTGCAATGAATTTGTCATTAAAAAGGTTGTACCGATACTAAATGTCACGCCGTTCGGACGTTACCCTCACTAATGTCTAACCAAGCGCAGTTCGTTGATTAAAGCCAACTCGCTACCTTAAGCTCACGCCGTTCGGATCTTAATGTGTGAGTTGCATAGTAGTGAAGTGTCGATTATTATTAAGTATTTACGCCGTTCGAAATACTTAATAACATTGGAAAATTTCCATAACGATAATGAATTCATAGACAAACACAAAACCGTTATTTGGACCTTTAGTATCAAGATTAAAATATTAAAAACTTGATGAACAGTATTAGTTTATTAATAAAGTGATCAATTTTACTAATAATCCAATTTGAATCCGAGATCACCCCGGATTTGAACTCGAGGGCCATTTCTTCTTGATCTCTTTCGAGTGGTTGTGGTTTGAGGATCATTAACCACTGGTGATCTGTTTTCTCCTTGTGGTTCATACTCGTAGTCTTGAGTATGTTCAAGGTCAAGTGGTAATTCTTGTGTCTGTTCATGACCTATGTTGACACAGTTTGTATTTTCTCCTTCTTGGATATCAAAGTCAGTCCTTGTTAGTTCTTTTCCACTTAATTCACCATCATACAGTACCCAGTTCCATGGTTCAGTTTCATCGAATTTTACATCTTTGCTGACGCAAATTCGGTTTTCTTCTGGATCATATAATCTATATGCCTTTGATCCAGGTTCGGTTCCTAGATGAACCATTTTCTTACTTCTATCATCTAATTTCTTTAGATGTGGTGTAGGCACTTTAACATATGCCGTACATCCAAATACTTTAATATATCCCAAGTTTGGTGTTCTACCATTTAGGGATTTATAAGGAGTCACACCTTTTAATGCTTTTGTTGGAACTCGGTTTAAGACATATACCGAGTGTCGTGCTGCTTCAGCCCATAAGTTCTGAGGTACCTTCATAGCCTTCATAATACTTCTGGTCATGTTTAGAACAGATCGGTTTCGCCTCTCTACAACAAAATTTTGCTGTGACGTGTATGGTGCGGTAAGTTGTCTAAGTATTCCTTCATTTTCGCAGAAGGTTTTAAGTTCATTGGAAGTGAATTCTCCTCCACGATCGCTTCTTAACTTCTTAAGTTTCTTCCCAGTCTTTGTTTCTACTTCTCGTTTAAATTTCTTGAAGTACTCAAAGACTTGATCTTTTGTTCTCAACATGTATGCCCACATGTATCTTGAGTGATCATCTACTAGTAGGAATATGTAACTGTTACCTGCTTGGGAAGTTGGAGAGATTGGTCCACATAAGTCCGCGTGTACCAACTCAAGGGGTTCTTTTGCTCTATAACTTGTTTTTTTTCCGGAAAAGGGTATCTACTTTGTTTTCCAGTGAGGCATGCATCGCGCATGATGGTTAATTAAGGGTACTCCTCTAGCCATTCCTTTTGTACTTAGTTGCTTTAATGCTTCAAAGTTCAAATGACCTAGGCGTGCATGCCAGAGCCATGCTTGTGTGTCAATTTGTGCTTGTAGACACACAGGTGATGCAGTATGCAACTTCACTTTATATAGTCTGTTCCTTGATCTTGGAACTTTCATAAGTAGGTTACCAGATGGATCATATAACCACAAATGATCATCCTTCATTGTAACTCTACATCCAATTTCCGTTACTTGTCCCAAACTAAGTATAGTACTTTGTAAGTGTGTGATGAAATAAACCTCGGTGATCAATCTTTGTTCACCATTTTTACACTCTAGGAGTATGGATCCTTTCCCCTTTATTTCTACACACGATCCATCTCCAAACTTGACCCTTCCGGTAACTTTTTCATTTAATTCAGTAAAATAGGAGCGTTCTCCTGTCATGTGATTGCTTGCTCCGTTGTCTAAATACCAAATTCCGTCTTTCTGGTTCTCAGCAAAGTAGAGATTTGGTAGGACGTTCTTCTCATTTAGTAGGATCTCCTTATTATCACACATTGTCATAAGGAGTGTTGGATCATCTTCCACCTCTTGGACCAAATGAGATTCGTGTTGTTTTGTACGGGGCTTCAGATATTTGCTCGCATAATGACCAAATTCTTGGCAATTAAAGCATTCCACAGTACTTATATCTCTTTTCTCTTTATATCCATTGTACTTGTTGGATTTGTCAAAATCCTTTGTATTTCTTCGCCCATTGTGACTACTGTCACTATTTCTTCTCTCTTGGTTATTCCAGTTTCTCTGGTTATTCCCCTTTTTGTAATTTGACTTCCCAAAATTTCGGTTTTGATTAAACCTCTTTTGTCCATTTTATATGGACTTTTCATATCTAGTAAATAACAATTTATCGTTGTTATTACCAGTTTGTCCTTTGTAATTTCTTGACTTAAGACGTTCTTCATAGGCCTTTAGTCTACCGATTGCTTCATCCAACGTCATGGTATCCACATCCGAGTATTGTTCAATTGACGCAATAATCTGTAGAAATTTTTCTGGGACAGAGTCCAAAAGTTTTCGTACCATGGCGCTTTCTTGAAGACTTGTTCCAAGGCTTTTGGATTTACGTTTAAGGCACTCAACCTTCCAGCAAAATCATCTATTGTTTCATGATCTTTCATTTTTATCGTCTCAAACTCTGTTCGTAGAGTTTGTTGTCTAGCCTTTTGGACACTATCAATACCGATGTGTCTTGTCTTTAAGGCCTCCCAAATTCCTTTAGACGTGGTATGTGATGCAACCTACATTACCATATCTTCAGGAATTTATTGGAACGGATAGGCAATAGCGAGTTTATCCTTATTGGAGTCAACTTCTGTTCCTTCTGGCGGTTCTACCGTTTCTAGTAGTCCGTGTGCACTCAGTATGGCACGTACCCGCACGGCCCATACTGTATAATTTGTGGAAGTCAAAGTGAGTATTTGTAAATTTATGGACACTCCGTCCTTTGTCGTTGGTTCGTCCTTCTTTGACATTTCTGGTTTCTCGGGTGTCCTCGGTTTTTTTGCGGTATTTTGCTTCTTTTTCCCTATTTTAGTTCCTCAAAAAAATATATATTTCTAAGTATAGGGTTTATGTTGTAATTTCTAGAACTTTAAGGTTGAGGGGTTATTCTGCAAATAGGGATAGGTGTAGGGTTTATTTGGTTTTTTGTGTTCCGATAAAGAAAAGGACGGGAGTTGTTTTTTTTCTTGTGTACGTCTTCTTCCCCAAACACACAAACTAGGGTTTTTTTTTTCTTTTTCCACAAATCTGGTTCCGTTCAAGGAACTTCCGGCGGTCGATGGTCTTCGATTCCGGTTCTTACAAACGTACTTCGCAACCAAATCCTTCAATTTTGGTTCCGGTGTTCGCGATGGTTCGAGTGCAACAGGGTTTCTTCGATTCCTTCGATCCCTGTTTACGGTTCTCAAACTCTTTTCCAGAAGGTACAATCACTTCGTTCCCTCTTCTGGTTCTTTCTTTCCTTCCGATTTCACTCACAATCGGAGAAGAAAGTAGATCGCGGCCTTTACACGGCGGCGATGAGCGGTTTCCGGCGACGGTTACACTACCGGCGACGGTTACACAGCGGTTGGGGAAGATACGACGACGGTTACTCTACCGGCGACGGTTACTCTACTGGCGACGGTTACCGACGTGGTGGTTGGGGAATTCCGGCGACGGTTACACTTCCGGTGACGGTTTCCGACGTGGCTCTGATGCCAATTTGATGGATCGAACGGAAATTTCTAGAGAGAAATCACAGGTTTGTTCAAACATCAATTTCTCATTTAACATTACAAATGCACGATTACATCGCTATTTATAGGTAAAGGGGTGGCGACGGTTATGACACCCTTCCGTTCATTATTGTTCTAATCTAAGTTTATGTTACAAATTCTTATTAAATTTGATCTTAGTCTAAATCCGAATTGTTGATTTCTATCAAAATAGTCAAAGTAGGTTTAAAATTTGCATAACTTATTCAAAAATTAAAGTTTAGGTACCAAACCTTCCAGATCTTACTTTTAATATATAAACCTCATTTTCATTTAACAAACCCCTCATTATATCAAGGTTATCATGCCCGACCAAAATGTAAAGTCTACTTTTCACAAAAAAGCACAGCCCTGCACACCTAACTTGCAGCAGCGTTTTGGATGACCAAACAGAGGTTCTAGAAAGTGTGCGAGTAGCCGTTGTAAAGATAGGACATCCTACTTTACTAGGGAAAAAGAATTAATCAGTTTTTAGCAAAATTGAGTAAGTTATGACTGCTGCAAGTTGACCCAAAATTCTGGTCAAAGCTGTTAGAAAATTCAAGTTTGCAAAAGTCTAGGATTTCACTTCTATGCTAACATTTGATCAATTAAACACCTACTAACAATTTAATAATCATGCTATGTGATTTCTGGTCGTAACATGTTCCTGTCATAATCATATCAAAATCTCATCATGTATCTAGCATTTAAGCACATTGCATTCAAAACTCATAACCAAACACCCACCAATCATTTTGAACACCAAGAACACATTTTAACCCTCAATTTCCAGGTCCAACCCCCCCCCCCCCCCACAAATCTGTCCCAATTCATGAACCAACATATCTTGAGCTAAAACAAGTTTCATGAGCGTACCCACAACACATTTAGCACAAAATAACACACATGCAACTTCAATTTTCGGATTTCAAAAGTTAGGGCTTACAAATTGGGGGAAGAAATCGCAGGTTAGAGATGGAGAGGAGAAGAAGGAGCTCCCTTGAGACTTGTAGATGCTTGAGACTCTTGAATTCTACTTCCTTGTTGCTTGATTCTTCCAAAATCGCAAGTGAGTTTGTGTGTGGGTGTAGAACCGTAGCAAGAAGAGAAGGGGAGAGATTGGGATCGTGAAAATGAAAAGGAGGAGGGAGGAGGCAGATTTTGTTAAGGGTAATTTACAAAAATGGTCCCTCAAATTTTTATTTTAACACATTAAGCATAAAAACTCATTTAAGTGGGTTTTTACTAAAACTTGAAAGGTAAAACCTTAAAAATGTTTTCTAAGTGATCTTAACTCATTTAACATGAACTGTTTAGTCGGGATACATAAATTTACCATGTATTCATAAAAGTCTAAATTTACACACAAAGCCCGGTTCCGCGTAAAAATGCAAATCTTCACAACTAACACATAAGGTCATGAAATAAGTTCACAAAACAAGTTACTAAAATTAAATAGCAAGTAAACACATATAAATATAAAATTATTCAAATAACGGGTCTCGGGTTTACTAACGGCACTAACAGAACTAACGGAAAAGTTAACGGAGTTAACTTGGGAAGTTGTAGTTATTACAGCCTCCCCATGTTAAGAAATTTTCGTCCCGAAAATTAGCATAATGTCCAATGTGTTCGGGCCAATTGAATGGGATGAAGGAGAATGGAAACAAGAAAATTTGTCGTAGTGCTAATGGTTTCACGACTCGTTATGAGAAAATCCAATTTACGGTATATGATAAAAAAAACATCGAATGAACATTTCGCATGATCGTATGAAGAGTGATTTTCTATAACAAGCGTTTCCATAAGTGAGTTGAATCGAATCGCATGGTTAGGTTTAAAGAGTGTCACGATGACACCATATCCGAAATCGAAGTATTTAATATGACGAAGTGACCATATGTCCGAGTAGTCTTCAGCTATGGTATCCAATAAGATAACAGAAAGTATTGTGTCAAATGACACGGTAGAGGTAAGAAGTGCTGCAAAAAGTTTTGAATGTTAACGTATCTAGAGGGTGGGTATGCATCCTTGAATTTGGCTAAGATCGGGTGGTTCTTACAGTTCGCAGAAAAAGGCATAGGCAGGTGACGCTGCAAGGTATCGTAGTACCAATAGCATAGCGGGTAAGCGTAGTAATCTCATAAAGAAGTGCGGTAATTTCATAAATAAGTGCTCTACTTCACCAAGTCGGTGACAATTTAGGCGTACGCGAGGTTAACAAATCATGGTATGTCAGAAATGTGATAACTAGAGGACCAATTGAAATATTTCACCAATTTCCATGGTGAACCAAGACGAGTACGGATCTGGGACGAGTAAACGTTGATAAGAGTCTTGAAAAAGTCACATGATTGCTTAGAAAGAACATTTTATTTGTCTTTTGTAATGCAAACTTTGAGTTGTTAAAACGTTGTTGTTCATATGGGTCATAACCTATAATTGACCCTTAGTAGGAAATTTATATTAGGATGTTTACTCTCAATCTACAGGGTTGGAAAACAATAATTTTTATTTGATTAAACTGTGTATTTCCCCTCTAGTGAAAATGTGCATGAGGGACATGGAAAATCACAACGGAAATGGCATAGATTTTTCTTTATTGTGGGCACTGTCCCATTAAATGAAGTTTCTCAAAATAAGGTTTTTGGGTCTATGATTTCAAGGTAAATCTGTGATTCAGCACTGATCCACCTTCCACATGACGATAGTGCTTATGTATAGGGTGTACCGCAGCTAACCCACCACACTACCAGCACGTTGAGAGTGTACCAGTTTTCTTGCCATTCCTGGCTTTTTTGACAAATCTTGTTAGATAATATACTTAAAAATAAGGTATCTTATGTTTTTCCCCAATGCTTTTGGGTTGAAGGGGAGTGAAAGATTTGAAACCATGCAATCATGTGAAAACTTTGAATTTTACAACATAAAGGTTTTCGGTAGGTGGGGTCTTCATCTATGGTGAGGATTATTAAGAGTTTAGCGGACGCAACGCGAATACGTTTTGAGTTTCTGAAGTGGATTCAAAAGATAAGGTAGTCTTTCACGCTTAGGTTTAAAATGAGGTTTGCCAACATCGGATATATCGTTACGCATATTACCCTCCTGTAAGGATCCAAAATAAGGGTGACGTTCTAATGACTGAAAGTTTCTTTGTAGAAGCATAAATAATATCAAGTATGGGAATACAGACTCACGATGAAAGGCGAGGTAGCTAGTGTAGGGTAGTTGCAACTGGTCGATCCAGTACCATTGAGACGAGTCTGGAGAAAAACGACTTGGGTTAACCGATATCAATGCGATTGTGTCGACGGTGGCACCATACAGAAGAATCGAACACCAGCTTATATCGGCCCTCAAGAGTAAGTGAAAGTGAAAACGTGTAGTAAGAGTAGGTTCCCGAAATACTAAGTGCTGACGACTTCAAAATACTAGCTGACTTTCAATGAATTCAAATACGAGTTGTAGGTAAGGTTTCGCGGGGTCTACTGCGTATCGAAAAGCCGCATATACGATAAATTCAAACGTGTCTTCGTTAAATCTGGAGTCAATCTACTTCCTTACGCGTGTCTCAAAAGTTTGGGTCAATCATTCGACTAGTTATGAAGCAGAGGGTTACCAATGAAAGTTTTTCTGGAAAAGAAGGAATGAGGACAATAGGTAGCAACGTATGATGTTGTGGAACTTTCCTAGCCTACTGCTGCCTAGTGCTGGTTGTCACTGTTTGTCGTACGGGATCTTCTAACAGTGAGGTGCATAGGAGTGTCATTGATGAGGTTAACTAGCTGTGATGGCTCAAGGCTTGAAGATGAAGTACATCGTACAGTTCAGCGACGAATCGAGTGTTTGAAGATAAAGCAGATCGTACGGGTTCGAGAAGTAACCTACATCGCTCTGTTGGGTGAAACTGTATTTATAGTGAGGTATAAAGTGTTTTAAAAAAAATCATGACGAGATTACTAGTCAAGAGAGAAGAACTTCACAAGATTTTCCTACCGAAAGGTTGGTTCCAATGGTTGAGGTGTAATTGTCCATTGAAGAGGTCTGGGTTTCCATCAGATTAGAGTTCATGGAGTTTATTGTATAATTAAGAGAGCTTGAAAGAGAGTTATAGCAGTTAACGTCATAGGAGTAGAGTTAGGATTGCGGATAAATGTGAATCAGTGAAGAGTTTAACCACGTCTCGCTCGCAGCGAGGGAAGATCTTTATCGTCGGATGGTGTGAGTGATGAGATGTCACACCGGGGTTATCATTTGCACAAGCAATTTTAAAGGATTTTGATAGGCTGGTAATCATATATAGGAGAAATGAGAATAAGTGTGATAGCGATATAAATATAGTTGAGAACCATAAGCTTGAAAATTGAGGTCACGAGAGTTTGGAAATGAAAGGTCTTATTCCTTACAACTGATGGTTTGCCGAGTAGGATTTCCCTAGGGCTTCCATACACTGTAGATTACATTTACGTGTGCACCCGTAGGGTAATTTACCTTGTATGGTCACGTTGGTTCTTCTTACTTTAGCTACCAGGTTCGGTGGAGTAGTATGTGGTTTCCAAGGGGGTAAAGTATCAAGAATGTGGTTATTAAATCAAAGGTAACTGACTGGGATTTTCCAAGGAGGCAAGTTCTGAGAATAACAGCTGATCTAACTTAAAGTTTATCGTAGGTACAATTTGGTAAGCAAGTGGTTCGATAGGAGTATGTGTAGGGCATGCTACAATGCCCCTAACTTAATCTTAAAGATATAGAGTAGTTATTTTCCGACTCGATCACGCATCCATTATGCACACACATGTTTATATATATATACAGAGAGAATGTCATATTATTCTTAATCATCACATGCCTGATTTATTTTATGTTACAAAAGTCACATTCACACTGAATTATCACACAACAACTATGCAATTTAAAATGTGAGGTCTAAACTGATCAAGGAAAAAGGGTGTCAACATTTTAGGGTAACAAATGCAGTTACAAGTATCCTGGGAGGAATCATCTGATTCTATACAGTTCTGCCCTATACTACGAGGCTAAACATCATTCTTTACCAACGCACTACGATAAAGGTGCTCTCAGTGTGTGTTAATGGGTGTCCTACCCGAATTGAATCTACTACGACTCCTATTTATGTTATAAGAGAGTACGACCAGTTAAGCTGAGGATATGTTAGATCATTGTCTTAGAGTCTAGATTACCATGATCTAAGCCTAAAGGTAAACCTACCCAGGTCATTCAAAACAAACAATGTTGTTAAGGGTTAAACAAGTCCGTAAAGATATCAGGATCCTAAACAATGGTCTTTCCCTATTCATGAAGCTAGTGCATAACTATAAGCACTTATGATTAATCATTCAAGTTTGTTGATGTAACCAAGTAAAAAGGATGGTGAATACATGCTTAAAAGGAAACCCTCTCTGATTGCATCCTAGGTGGGTCTTACCCCAATAGGGTTCTTGATGGTCATGTATATACTACGCAGAGGGCAATGTGCATTCTAACATGTGGTACAAACAATTGTTACACCAATTTGTAAATTCTTCCAAGTGTCCCATTGAAGTTCGCTAAGCACAAATTAAGTCCGCTAAAATCTGTTGAAGTTCGCTAAGAACAACTTAAGTTCGCTAAGCACCATTCAAGTTCGCTAAGAATGGGATGAAGTTCGTTAATCACTTAACAAGTTCGCTAAACGCATAACAAGTCCGCTAAGAAGAGAGGAAGTCCGCTAAGGCCTCATCAAGTCCGCTAAGAAGCCAACAAGTTCGCTAAGGGCATCATCAAGTTCGCTAAGGCCAACAAGTTCGCTAAGAACATGGTTAAGTTCGCTAAGAACTAAGGTTCAAGTTCGCTAACAGAAGTCCGCTAAGAAGGATTTAAGTTCGCTAAGTACAATATGAAGTTCGCTAAACAAGTACGCTAACCCCATACTTAGAAAAATTTTCTAACTCAGAAATTTCTAAGCCTCGGGAAAGAAATATTTCTACCCAAAATTCCAAATTTCTATACTGACACAAGACAGGAATTCTAAATGAGGATCATCTTCAGCACGCGGGGCAATACTTTTGGGAGTTAGGTTGTAACAAAAGTTTTCAAAAACATTTACAGTTCAGAAATTTTACTATTAAAATGTTCTGGTTCGCTGTAACCAAGGGCTCTGATACCAATCTGTAACACCCCTAATTTCCACTAACGGAGTATAACCGTGTGGGGGTGTGATTTAGACCAGGATCCAAGTCTTTAGTTACAACCAAGCCATAGTTAAAGGGGGTAAACCGGTCATGAATTACATTTAATAAATAAGAGTTTACATTTCACAAAAATCAGCGGAAGCATTAAAAGTTACAAGGTTATTGTTTAGTAAAAGAAATTACTAAACTATCTGAAGTACAATTTTCAAAAGGGTTTCGTAAAGAACAAGCATTGCCCACGGCCGTGCCATCCATGATCCTCCAAGCAACCTGAAAAGCATTCAACAATCAAGTGTCAGCAAAAGCTGGTGAGTTCACAATGGCAGTCTACACTCACCTGTGTAGACCAAAAAAGCATACGAATAACGAAAGACTAATTTGTAAATTACAAGTAATATCCATATCGTTTGGTAGCTAACCTATGCTTTTGTTCACCTGAATGTTCGCGACCAAAGCTGACAATGTAATTGATAGGCATTTACCTATGTGATTTGCCTTCCCGCGTCATCCCAGATCACGGAGTCCTAGGCTAACATTGATATCAGTCTGACCGCCAGTCAGGAGGGTGCATTGTCAATCCCCAGTAGTACTACTCAACATTACCTCGCTATTTCTATATTAACGGCCCGAGAAAGTAAGGACTTTTTGTAATTAAAAACGCAATTCAGTGAATCATGTGATATGTGCAGGATATTCATAAAAACAGACAAAAATACATTTGTCTAAGCATTGACATCCCTTACCGGATGAAACTAGAAGGAGTAGTGAAACTCACCTTAGGGTGCACTGGTACGCGGCACTTGACTTTAAAGATTGGCTATGAATAACCTATTTTGGGTAAATATGGTCTAACCGAATTAGAGGTTGTCTATAAGACGAATAGTAACATATAAGCATCTAAACATATTTCATGCGATCATACAAGTCACATAATGCACATACGAGTCCCAATTTGGGAGAAAATCAAGAAATTGCAACTTAAGTCAAAGTTGACCCAGAAAGTCAAACTTCAAGCATTTAACTAGTGACATAGCTAAAATTCACAATACTTGAAATTAAATCTTTAAATTTTACAGGCATATACTACATATCAATTAGGACTTGTTGCAAAAAAAATCAAGTAAAAAGGTTAAGAAATGAGAAAGTTATGCATGTTGGAAGTTGGCAATAATAAACATTATTGTCTTTGACACACCATTTGGTGGCATGCCTGATTTGCTCCATACTTGGAGTTAGGTTCTAAAATTTTTCAGGCATGAACTACTCAAAATTTAGGGAATGTTTCAAAAAGAATCAACTTAAAAGGTTAAGTGACAAGAAAGTTATGTGTATCGGAAGTTGGAAATTTTCAGCTTTTTGCAAAATAGTTAAAGTAGGTTTAAAATTTGCATAACTCATTCAAAACTTAAAGTTTAGGTACCAAACCTTCCAGATCTTACTTTTAATATATAAACCTCATTTTCATTTAACAAACCCCTCATTATATCAAGGTTATCATGCCCGACCAAAATGTAAAGTCTACTTTTCATAGAAAAACATAGCCCTGTACACCTAACTTGCAGTAGCGTTTTAGATGACCAAACGGAGGTTTTAGAAAGGGTGCGAGTAGCCGTTGTAAAGCTAAGACATTCTACTTTACTAGGGAAAATAAATCAATCAGTTTCGAGCAAAATTGAGTAATTTATGACTGCTGCAAGTGGACCCAAAATTCTGGTCAAAGCTGTTAGAAAATTCAAGTTTGCAAAAGTCTAGGATTTCACTTCTATGCTAACATTTGATCAATTAAACACCTACTAACAATTTAATAATCATGCTAGCATGTGATTTCTGGTCGTAGCATGTTCCTGTCATAATTATATCAAAATCTCATCATGTATCTAGCATTTAAGCACATTGCATCCAAAACTCATAACCAAACACCCACCAATCATTTTGAACACCAAGAACACATTTTAACCCTCAATTTCCAGGTCCAACCCCCCCCCCCCACAAATCTGTCGCAATTCATGAACCAACATATCTTGAGCTAAAACAAGTTTCATGAGCATACCCACAACACATTTAGCACAAAAACACAAAATAACACACATGCAACTTCAATTTTCGGATTTCAAAAGTTAGGGCTTACAAATTGGGGGAAGAAATCGCAGGTTAGAGAGGGAGAGGAGAAGAAGGAGCTCCCTTGAGACTTGTAGATGCTTGAGACTCTTGAATTCTACTTCCTTGTTGCTTGATTCTTCCAAAATCGCAAGTGAGTTTGTGTGTGGGTGTAGAACCGTAGCAAGAAGAGAAGGGGGAGAGATTGGGATCGTGAAAATGAAAAGGAGGAGGGAGGAGGCAGATTTTGTTAAGGGTAATTTACAAAAATGGTCCCTCAAGTTTTTATTTTAACACATTAAGCATAAAAACTCATTTAAGTGGGTTTTTACTAAAACTTGAAAGGTAAAACCTTAAAAATGTTTTCTAAGTGATTTTAACTCATTTAACATGAACTGTTTAGTCGGGATACATAAATTTACCATTTATTCATAAAAGTCCAAATTTACACACAAAGCCCGGTTCCGCGTAAAAATGCAAATCTTCACAACTAGCACATAAGGTCATGAAATAAGTTCACAAAACAAGTTACTAAACTTAATTAGCAAGTAAACACAAATAAATATAAAATTATTCAAATAACGGGTCTCGGGTTTACTAACGGCACTAACAAAACTCACGGAAAAGTTAACGGAGTTAACTTGGGAAGTTGCAGTTGTTACAACATGATACAATTAGTTTACGGCTATACGGTTCTATCGAACGCGCAACAAACTTTATGTTTAGATGAAGGTGCATACAATTCCTTCAATTAACAACATGAATGACCTCAAAGTGAAATCAGTAGTTTACAAAGTTCTTTTAGAGCCAAGTGAAAACAAATAATTACATAGCTGCCAAAAATCACATAAACTTAGATCTGAAGTGGAATAAATTTCATGAATGCCAAAAACTGCATATTGAAATCTTAAGTTTTACATAGTTTGAATATTCTAGAAGTTATGTAGTGTAATACATGGTTATGTTTGTATGCATATAAAAAGCCAACTTAAATTCTGACCTTAAAACGGCCTCCACCAACATAAGAGTTTTAGAACGGACAGACACAACAAACTTGCAATAAGGTCAAAACAAAAATAAAAAAAAAAGTTAAGCAACCAATTCCATAACACCAACCAAATTCCTAGAAGAAAAGCACATAAGTGATAATACAAACAAAAGATTATCAACTATAAAATGAAATAAATTCTTCTATTGCAGATAGCATGAAACACATGGTTGTTCATTGGGTGATAGGCACTGGAGATCAGCCATATTAGTAAGAAATTCTTAGAAAAAACAAACGCTTAAAGATAGTTGGTCCTCCCCATGAGTGTCTACAAAGATCAAGAAACCACAACACAAACAATTAGAAGGTTAATTAATCACTTCACATCAAAATCTAGTACTAATTCATCAATAGCTACATAAAAATCATACAAATAAAAATTGAACATCACCTTCCATTTATAATTCTGATGTTAAAAGTTGAAGAAACAGGTACTCGAACAACCTAATAGGTTAAAACAGTATCAACAATAGCATTCTATGATTCAGAAAAGTTTACATAGTAAAGTCTGGATATAAATCAGCACCTTTGTAGAGCATTTTGCATCACCAAAAGTCTCAAAAAGTTCAATAGCATCGATTCCACGCCATCCGGGATGCCACCTTGTGAAGTTCTATAAACAAGTGGTCATTAGCTACAAGATTACGAAACAAATTAAAAACAATCATAAACATCATAGCGTATACCTGTTAGATGACAGATTCTCCAATTACATTGTGAACTCGAGCTTTATCCTAGGCGTCATAAAAGTCATAAAAGCTTCCTTCCTGCATAAGATCATTAGAGCATGTCAAGTCTGATCATAAGAATTAAACCATTTCCAAAACAAGCTAAATTTTTTTTTAAAGACAAAAAAATCTAGCAAGCTCCAATCTCAGCAGCAGGTGTAGGGCCACCACCTATTCCAGCGGCAGCAACGGCAACACATCCACCACTAGAGGAAACTGAAGCCAATTTCAATGCCCTTGGACAACCTCTTAGTACCAACAGCGTCAACTTCATCAATAAAAAGTTAAAAACTATAGATGGAGAAAGATCATCTGCAACTCAGAAGAGTTCTCTAACCAATTTAGGACCATCTCCAAGGCACTTTTGAATTAATTCACTTCCAACAGCATGCCAGAAAGTTGCTGATGTAGAGTTTGCTACTGCCTAATCAACAGAAAAAAGGGATTTAAATACAAATAAAAAAAATCTGTAACCTGTCCTCTAAAAAGGTTATAAGAAAAATCAGTTTCCAGTTATTGTATATAAACAACAATGAAGTAAAAATAAAATGAATATATATGAGAATCATGTGAGGAATTATATATACTGATCTAATAACTTATAAAAGTTTTTGGACAAACCTATAAGTTTTAAAGGTAATAACATGATGTCATAGGATAATGAAGATTGTCTCACACAAAACAAATGTATAATCAAAACACAAAGGGAGTGTTTAGTTACTGTGTTTGGGATTAAAAAATGGAAATCAAACCCACACTTTTTATAAACTTTAAACCACAAAAAGAGGTGGGTTTAAAAATATATTCACATTCCCATTTTGCCATATCATTAAACAGATAGTAATTCCTAATTACAAACCGAAATCGTTTAAAGTGCTTACAACTTCTTACCAAATGATTCCAGCTACTAATTTGGGATGGAATTAGCATCTAAAACTTGTATAGGTTCTTTAGCATCTAAAAATTATGATTGTATCATCATCATATCTGTAAAGATTGTGAGCCAAAATTTGAAATTAAGCTTGAATCTTTGTAGATACCTATAGAAAATACAACAAGAATTTTCTTGTTGTACAAGAACTGTAGAAGTTTTCATAGCCAAGCTGATTAACCCACCAAATTAACAACAAATAAAGATAGGTAATTAAGATACCAGTAAATATTCCATAAGAAATTACCTGAACAAAGCGCTCAGGGAAGAAATCGTACTTAGATTCCATCGATTTGAATGTACCTACAAAAATTCGGAATGAAACAAAGCTGACCTGTAAGACGGAACCGAGCCATGATATAGAAAGGGAGAAGGAAGATGAAGTAATAATCGGAAGTGCGAGAAAGACACTTACTTTTGATGGTGTTTTTGAGTTCACGTTTGAAGAATAGAGAGATGCGGAATGGCTAGGGTTTCGTGAATCATCTGCCTTTGAGCAAACACAGAGTTCTTTCAATCTTCTTCTACAAACACGGAGCAAACACTGAATCGTGAATCATCATAGGTGGATGAGTGTTGGCAGAAAACTAATTAAGGTTTAGAATATAAAAGAAATACAAACATACCTTTTGATTAGATAGTAGAAGATCGAGATGCGTAATCGGTGGAGTAGGAACCGGCGATTGGGTTTGCGATGCTTCATAGATTTGTAATCGGTTCAGGGTTTGAGATCAGGAACATTGAGACGGGGAGATGGATGAGAGAGACAATGAATTAGGGTTTGGAACGGAGACTGTGGTGGGGAGATGGAGAAGATAATCGTATGTTCTCCATGCGCCTGTTCCCAATAAAAAGCAATCGCCTCCTCCCCATAAAAGCAATAATCACAGATAAAGCAAACAACGTATTTGAATTTTGAATTCAAATCAGATAAAATCTATGGCCACCAAAAAGATATATTTTCAAGAGCCATGCTTTGGAATTGCTTCCTTAACTTGTACATGATGCTTGATGGTTTGTACCTCTTAAAATTTTAAGAGTTTTAAAAGAGATGCATTATATAGTAGTATAGATGATATAAATTTTAAGTGGAAGATGATACTGCACATGCCGAGGGGGAGTTTGTTGGAGCTGGCCGAACTCTAGGTTCGGACAAGTCCAAACTTGTCCGAACTGGAGGTTCCGACCATCGCGAATTCAGCTAGTATATATAGGTTGTCTTGTATTCAGTTCAATAGCTTTTTAGGAGTGATATCTTTCACCTGTGTACTCTGTGGTCTCTGTGGCTTAATACAAGTCTATTGTATTTACTTCTTGTGTTTTACTCGTTTTACATAGATTTCATTATGACTAAGTAGACGATCTACCGCTCACGCATTTTCACTTGTCTTGTATTTGATACTTCACATGACGATCAGGAACCATGTATCTACAAACTCCCATCGGCATGTGCAATATCAATTTCCTCTTAAAACTTGTACCTTGTATCTTCAATCAAACTCTCCCTCGACTTGACGATGAGTTCAATCTTGAATACATGATATTGCATCGTGTATAATCTCTTTATCAACAATCTTTAGAAGACTTGAAGTTGTGATGTTCTTTTTCCACATAGAAACCTGCCAACATAAATAATCTTGGCGCAAAACGTCTCTTCGAGACTCCAAGATATTTTGATTTTGAAATTTGATCTCGTATTCCGTGTTGATCAATCGAAAAGAAATAAGAAGTAAAATATTTTTGGCTTTTAGAAACTTTATATCAAAACACACCAAAAATCTTTTGGTATTTTCTGATATAGAAAATAAATGCAATACAGAATCAGACACTATTTTTGTCTTTTGTGAGAAAGCTCACACTAGTACAAATATGATCTTCGGTCACACCAGAAAAGTGTGACCGTAAGTGATTAGTCACACTTTTTTCCCGTCCCATCCGTGACCAAAAGTCTCGCCATTTTAGGTCACATACAGTGACATTGAATTTCACTGACCGTATGATACAAAAAAATGTGACCGTAGATAAAAAGTGTGACTATAGACTAGCGATTTTCCTTGCTGGATCAATGATTTTATCGAATAATGTCATCATAAACCCTTTTTAGTAACACTTGTTTACTTTGTAGTGACAAAATGTTTCCAAATAGTGACATGATGTTCGTGTTCACTGTGACCTTTTGCTAATAATCGGTCACTTAACTAATAATTTAGTGTGACTATTGTTTAGGTTTTAGAGACACACAATTTTTTTATATGTGACTATTTCATAAACGTTGATGTAGAAATAGTTTGAAGTGTGACTATTTCATAGTTTTTAGTCACACATAAATGCCTTAAAGTGACTATTGGTTGGTATATGGTCACATCTAAACACCTAGTTGGTAATATAAAGTAACCATTACATATCTTTAGTGACATAATGTTCCCAAATGGTCACATGTTTTTTTATTCACTGTGACGTTTTGCTAACAATTGGTCACATAACAAATATTTAGGTGTGCCTATTGTCTAGGTTTTAGACACACACAATTTTGTTATGTGTGACCATAGTATGAAAGTTGATGTAGAAATAGTTTGAAGTGTGACTATTTTATATTTTTTAGTCACACAAAAATGTCTTAAAGTGACTATTGGTTGAAAAATGGTCACAATTAAACACCTAGTTGTTAATAAAAAGTAACCATTATATACCTTTTAGTCACATAAGAGAAATATAAATGTGACTAGAATTGTTTTTTAATCACATTAAGTATTTGTAAGTGTCATTGTTGGCTAACCTTTAGTCACATTATTTTTAACCTTTTGTTATTACATTCCCATTTAGTCACATATGTTACATAAGTACATCACCTTAACACACTTTTAGTCACACTTTTAGTTTCTATGGGTCTGTTTATGTATTTTAGACAGAATTAATTAAGTAAATTGTGACTATACGTTGCTAATAAGCACACAATTTTTAATATAAAGTGACCATTTTATACCGTTTAGTGGCATAAAATAAATTAAATTGAGATGGAAAACATTTTATAATCACATTAATTATTTGTAAGTGTCACTTTTGTTATAGCTTTAGTCACGTTAGTTTTGAATATTAGTTTTTATATTTGCCATTTACATATATGATACATGAATACCTTACTGTAAAACAGTTATAGTCACGGTTAGATATTATATATCACACATCATTTGCTATCATTCTGTCACACAAGAAAATTATGAGATTATAATAACAATAATAAACCAAAATCTCATACATATGTTCTAAACGTAAATATTAAAGACATAAATTTCTAATCAAAAGCTATCGACAAAGGTTTTGGTATAATAGAAGAAATCCTAGAATTGTAGAGACATTTCGTATTGGTGTTCTATCAAGTTCCTGCACTTCTTTCCCTTCATTGCATAGAATGGTGCTGGTATCGTAGCCTGATCTCTATAGCCGTCTTGTATCACCCAATCTGAGTAATTTTTTTTTCCAGAAATTTTGTTGCCGCGTCATTGAAGATTCTGGCTCTGATATTTCCACTGTCATCTTCTAGTATAACGGTCAGGCAATAGCTGAAGTAAAGGAGAAATATGAGAGTAAAAATTATAAGTAGTTTTCATTTCTAGAATAAAGAAAATACTAAACAAAACTATGATGAGGAAATAAATCATTCATTTGCAAACAACATTTAAGTACCCTCCATCTACAGTCCTATAAACAATCATTTTTAACGTATACAATTTATGATTTTATTTTCAAATTAACATGTCCATACGACCATACTAATACCAAAAAAAACCCAATTAAATATAAAACAATATATAAACAAAGTACATTTAACTTGATGTTAAATGAGTTAAGAGGTTCAAAATTGAAAGAGTCCAAAAAATCAAAATCACTGCACTAATAAGAAAAAAAAAGTTTAGTTTTTACTTGTAGTTTGGTTCCTCAAGCTTCCCATGGTTTGCACATCTTCGTTTGTTAGCACTTGGGTGTTGGGGTGGAGTCGATGTGGATAATATGGGCATAACACATAATACAAAAAACCTGAAGAAAAAATAAATATGATTTAGTATTAGAAGAAACAACCAATTACATAGAAAAGATAAATAACATCTTTAAAGATACAACATATAAAGTGCATATAAAAAATTAAAAAAAAAATCACAAAAGCAAAATGAAACAGAGGCCACAACAGTTATTTGTAAAATCTCAAACTGTAACGTCAATATGGACGGCTGAGTTGAACGAGATTCGAACAAACCTCTGTTTGGTTCAGTTTGAAAATATCAATAACAATACTCCATACATGAAGATGTAGACTTCTCTTTCTCCAAACAAGTTTCCATAAACTAACATAAAATGTGATGATATCATAAAATGTTATGTTCAACACAACTAGTACCAAAAATTCTTATAAAAACTAACCTGAGGCAGGTAATGTCCAGGAGCACGAATATCTTTTGACATCCAACCTGTCAAAAGAAAAATAACTTCCGTGTAAATACTAACTAAAAAAGCATTTAACTCTCCACCATGATGTAGAATATGTACTCACCCTTAAAGTTTTGCCCCGCCCTTGATTAACATGTGACAATCCGTATTTTCAGGTCCTTTCCTGACATTAATTGAACGTAAACTATATAAAATGTTGTGTGAACATTTATGTGATTGACTGTGTTGACTTTAGCAAACTAGGGTTTTGTATAATCATCACTACACAAGCATGCATTTAAGTCTAGACGTTTCATGTTTTATAATTTCATGTGATATATTTATTAAAATATTCACATGTTACATCTATGATTTTATATGAGTTTTAATGTGTAAGTTGTAGATTTATATTTATGTGTGTATTTAATATATATATATATATATATATATATATATATATATATATATATATACTAGCCGTGTGCCCGCGCGTTGCGGCGGCAACAGTGTATAGCGTGTTATTTGTCTTCTGTTCGCTTGTTATGGCGGCACGACAATTTACATCGAGGTATTCGTTTTTTTAAAACTCAAACAAATAACAACAAACATAGTACTTTTAAAATCAAAATCCGAGGGTCAATGAATTCCATAGTAAGGAAGTCAATCCGTGTCGTACAATTTATAACGTGTTATTTGTCTTCTGTTCACACGTTTGATGGTGATGAAAGTTTACAACGTGATATTCGTTTCTGTTAGCTCCCCTAGGGGAAGCCCGCGTGATACAGCGACGGTAATCAACCAATGTTGTATTTGTTTTCTGTTAGTTTATCGATCATCTTGTGATATAGTATTGTATATTTGTTAGTTTTCTCATTTGTAGCATCGGTGCAATCTCAATTAAATAATAACGAACACACAAATAGGTGTAACAACGAGCATCTTTGCTATCCATATGTGATTCTTGAAGGTAAAACTCAAATGCGGAACCGGTAAGATTATACCTTATTTAATGTGGGTGGTGAGCAGCTTGTGGTATCCATATGTAAAATATATAATAATTTTATTCAAAATTTAAAGCATTGTACATCCTAAACAACTAAACAAATATAACAATTTGGGCATAACTAATAGTAAAAAATTAAAACTAAATTACTCTAACTGAAGTTTACATAAACCATAGTCATGTGGATAAGATATTCTATTGATGTAAGTACTCCATTTCTTAACATTCATGGACTGCTAGGAAAGCTGCAAAGCAAAAATAAGCACCACAACTGATCACAACAACGAATGAACTGTCCCCATTTGATTTTTCAGTTTGATTAGTCTCAAAAAATTTACTTGCCATATTTACACTAAAATTTGAGAGAGGGTGCGTAACTGAATCCTTACGTGACGGTGCTTTGCTTTTGAACCTTGAATATGTCAACTTAAAAGGTAAAAAAGACCTAAGATGACAACTTGCTCGAGCTCAAGATTAAAGCAGAAAATAAAAATTAGCAATTCATACAAGTGGCAATCCTGAAAATTTACTTACAAATCGGTCAGTTCGGGTTATATTTTATCACTAACAGTTAAATGGGTCGAAAAGGTTAAATGAGCTAATACTAAAGCTGTCAAGACACGCGACGTTCACTAACGATGTATAGTTTTTTACACATTAACCAAATCAATCATGTAACCATTAGAAGGATAATGAACTATTGAAACCTATGCACTAACACCAAAGGCAGCCATGAAGGAACACAAACAAAATCACAACACACACAAAGAAACTAAAAGAACTCAACATAAGAGAGGAAAGTGTACCCACATATAAAAACAACTGCTATGGTTGCCATAGTTAAACTTTTGAATACTTGGGTGGCCAATGTGTACATTAAGCATAATAGTACCTAAAATATGTATGCTAAAATAAGTTAGGCAGTTTGACACGATATCATACTATTGTTTAGAATCAAACAGTTACCTTGCTTAGCTGCATAATTAAGGCTGTTGGCAGTTTTAGAACGAAAACGTTGTAGCTGCTCAAAAGGTATTGGTCATCCATGAAGGCTTGAGAAGGTCAGGTGATGCTATTAGGAACAAAATAAGTTAGCAGAATTCCCATCAAGTGTTCCTAAATGCACAAACCAATTCTTTTTATAATGATCCAAATCACCAGACCTTGTATTCATGCTATCACTGTTGATGTTGAAGACAAAGCCCTTAAAGAAAGCTTACCTGGATCAAAACCAAAGCTAGAACAACCAAACCACCAGACCTTGTATTCATGCTATCACTGTTGATAAAAGGAATTGCTAAACATTAATAGTGTGTCCACCATTACCCAAAAGTTTAACGACAATCTGAAGGAACGCTCATTTCTCCGTCGTAGGACCCCTTCAGCCGCCAAACTTAATGGCATCGGATCTTAAAACAGATCAAACTAAAGGCATATATAAACATCCAGTTATATATATAACTTGAAATTAAACAATAGAATCAGCACTACTTGGAAAGAGCTGTCACTGTTGGCAATGGCATCTTCTTATTTGTACATTAATTATACCAGCTTTTGTAATAGAATTAGCAGCACGTGCAATCATGTTGATCCTTTGGACTCATTTTCATCTTTTAATCGAACTTGGCCTGTGATTGGTGTAGTTTTCCTGCATGAGTTCAATAACATGAGAATATTATAGACATTAGTAATAAACCAAGAAACTTTACAGCTATAAAGATACTTGTATGAGAAAAGGTACTAAATCTGGATCACTCATGCTTTATAATTTCAATGCTTAAAACTGAATGTATATGCCACTGTCATTCCTTTATACACACAGTTCATAATAATATAGCTAACACCATGTATCTAATAAAATTATAACAATATCACAACAAAATCAGAGATGTCATCAAAACTTTAAAAGCAACAAACAACACCACAACCTTCTTATGTGCAGGAAATGAAATAACTTACATCTTGCTGAAGCAAATGAAGTCTTTGCCAAAAAAAAATAATTTTATCATTTTAATGTGAGATTTGGTTGAGGAAATGAAACAACATACATCTTGGGAGAAAGTCCAGAGAACTGAGTGTATAAAGAGCACCAAGAAGCACCTGCAAATAAGAAAAAGTTTCATGCAAAACTAACACCAATAAGAAGCAGTTAAGCATCGAATTCAATATATCCACCTATCACAAAAAAAATTACTAATATAGAAGACATAAACCTAACATTAAAAGACTTAACAGAGAAGAACACCAACCTATAAAACCTAAAAAAAAAATGCTAGCAAGGACAGATTTCAATCTCAGTAAGAAACTGTGCTAAGATCCAATACATCCATTAAAAAGAGAGAAGTCAACAGCTTAAAAAAGAGAAAATATACAGAAGAAGGCAGAATAACTCATGTGGACACATACACACATATTTTTCACACAAAGATCTTGCTATGGTACAAAAAGTGTTCTTGTGTCTATCACTTAAGGGGTTGTTAGGATGTGCATACAAAATGGGACTGTTATAAATTGTGGTTTAAGGGCTTTAAAATATAATTTAGGGGATGCAAGTAAGGAGTTGCTAAGCTAAACCGACTATTAAAATAAAACTAAAACTACCAAAAAAATCCCTATTTCTAAACATATTGTCTGTTTCAAATTATTCAAGCTGCAATAATAACTTAAAAAAACTCACGTCAAACACCATCTTAAATTACATATATTGAAACTATAACTCATCAGCAGAAACAAAGAAAACAAACTGGACTAAAAATAGTTGCATTCACTCAACCGGAAAAAATTAACCAAATAGCCTATATCTTATTTGCAAATTAATTTAACACATTAATTATGGGTGATTGATCTGATCTTTGGAAGATGAAAACATGAACCTATAGAGATAAATTTGGAATTGCATTGTTAACGACCCATCAGCGAAAACAATTTGAACTTAACAACAATTATTAATACTAAATATAAAATTTACTTAGGGTAAAGAGTTCTAACCTGCAATATAATTTGGGGATTCTTCTAGGGCTTGATCCGGATCAAGATTCAAGATCTTCATGTTTGAGATTTGAGAATTACCTGGTATTAAACCCTAATAAATAATTACGTGGTATTAAATCAAGAAAGAGACCACCATCAGAACCAATGATCGTCGCCTGCTATACTTACTATTTCAGATCTGAAATATTACCTTATGGTAGCGATTTGTGGAGGTGGCGATGACTGTGTAGCTTGACGGTGAAGGGTAGACGACATTACATACCCACACCCTTTAACTCCATTCTTCATAATAAACCCTAGAGCACCATAGTATGCCCTGAAAACATGCCAAGAAACCATCAGTCCAAACATAATAGGTCTCTTTGCAGCCAAAGAAAACCTTGAATAAATATTTTTCAATCCTGGAATAAATCATAAAAAAGTACTCCAAGATATATCCTAGTTTTGAACACCTAAATAGATTCTAAACTTGGAATGCAATCAGAAATGAATCCCAGGCATAAAAAAGAGTTAAGTGTACAAAAGTTAATCCATAATCTAATTAAACTACTGAATAACCTCTGGCTTTAACTGTTGAACATCATAGTGTAATACAAAGTTGAAACATTTAACTGCAGTAATGATAAACTTATAATCAGAAAACATGAAGCATCGAGATAATTTCATAAATCTTACTTTTGTAAGGAAATCTATCACAACAGAAGCTTGGGTGAGTAAAAAGGGTGTCTTCAAGAGGTCTGCAAAACGAAAATAGAGGCACTGTGAGATGCAAGTCCAAGTAAGAAGAATATATGTCTTAAAAGGAATGTAAATGTTAACCTCAAATTAAGAGCAGATAAAGATCCACCATACCAAATGCTTACTACTGAAACACATTAGCTTACTATGCGATTTCCATCTGCAATGAACGAACAATCCAGGTTTAATAGCAACTCAAACAAAAACTGAAGAACCCTAGAAAAAGAGTGATAGTTATGGTGTCTGATTTAAGCAGATGATACATACCTTTAACCCAATGATTGCGTGACTCCAAAATTTGAAGAACCCTCAAATTGAAGTAAATAATAAAGCCGAGGTGGACAAAATCACTCCAACGGAGTAAAATCGCGTACCGTGGCGGCCAGACAACGATTAAAATGTAGCAGCGGCGGCGAACGTGGCGATGATACCTGAGGGTGGAGTCGTGTACTCATGTGTTATTTGCAGGAGTTTTAGGGTGAGATATGAAGATTGAAACAAGATACAGTTACACGAAAACTGAACATACCTATAACACTCGAAGGTCGAGATGCGAATCGGTGGAGGAGGAACCAATGATCAGGTTTGGGATGCTTCAAGATCGAGAATCTGAATGAGGAACCAGCGGATCGGTGAGGAAATGGATGAGAGAGAGAGAAACAGCTTATTAGGGTTTGAAATGGAGACTACCGTCGATTTGAAGGCACATAAAGCTGAAATTCAAATTCAAGATCTGTATCCCAAATTTGGTACCTGCAAGTCTGCATTTCAGTTGGATTTTGAATTAAGGGCTTCATTTGGTAAGGGAGGTTGAATTGATGAAAGGGTTGAACCGAGGGCTGTCTGAATCCAATTCGTCGATTACACAAACAATTCAACAAAGTGGTTTCTGAATTAAAGGTTTCTTCGAAAGGGTAGTGAAAAACAATCTAGAAAGGAGATTCTCTGATCCTATGCTATGGCCGATTACCTAAACAGATGACTAAATTCAGGGTTGTTGGAAAGCAAACTGAAATCACCTCAAAAGGGGAGATTGGGTAGCTGGTTCAAAAGCGACTTTCTGAGAATTAGGGTTGTGCTATCTTGCTGTGCTGATGGACCGATGAAGCAATATATGAACGGATGGTAATGGTTGGGAACAGATGAGCACCGTGGAGATACTGAAAGAAGAAGGCGTCTTAATTTTAAGACGGTATTAATTACCAAAATGCCATTTTGTTCAATATACATTATATA